>OZ026517.1:89124156-90324156 GCA_964019695.1 Loripinus fragilis
ATCTGGCAACTACATATGCAAACAACTGTTTGGACCCAGATCTGGGTTGATAAATTTTTTGGCCTGATCTGGATCCAAGCTGTTTGATACTGATGGTATATTCTTGAATGAATTTTTCAAAAAAGCTGATTTTGAGACGACAAATAGGAAGCTAAATTTCCAGTAGGTAAAGATATACATATTAACCTTTTTCCTGATAATCGGGAGTTTTGTCGTCTGGTGGTGATCTATGCAAATAGTTTGGACACAGATCAGGCTCGATAGAACATTAAACCTGATCTAGACCCAAGCTATTTGACATTCTGATATTATTCCCGAAGAAAGTTTTGCAAAAAGTGATGTTGAAAAATATCTGCAGAGGACAAAAACATCATGAACAATTAACTATTTGCATGCTGTTTTTTTTCTTTGTTTGGGGTCAAAAGGTGAAAAAATCACGGTTAATATACCTTTGCTATTATAATAAAATGAAACATCACTGAATAAGTACTTGATTTATAGCGCCTAATTATAAAAAAGAAAGTTGCATATAAATGTTCCTCAAACTGCATTTACAGGTCTAAATTAAGTTAACGCATATTCTGACCTGAAAATGTCGTCTGCTTATAACATCTGCTGCATATATTTATATGCACTCCAGAATAGCAGACTATGAATTTTGATCAACAAAAGGATGCAGTCAGATCTGGGTCCATATTATTTGTACAAATAATAGATGAGAGAGCAGACACAAACTGCTACAAATAGCAGGAAACTAGTTAACCCATCTAAACATACCTTCTTATTGATTATCAATATGACTTAGGCAAACAGACCATGATCAGATGCTGTATGATGCACTGCTTTGTTTGAAAGATTATAATATATGTGCCATTGATAAACTCATGATAATTGTGTTGGTAATGTTTACAAACACAAACATTGTTTGCAAACATTTCAAACTTACAGTCGATTCAAAGATGAATAATAATAGGACTATAGCATTATTGATACCGCTTTTGATAGAAGCAGGTAAATAATGGTATAATATATCATACTTGTAGAGGCAGTGTAGGATATATACCTGTATATTTATACCCATTACCTGGAATAGTTTATATTTTTTGTTGTTTACTATAATTCTCATCGATCTTTGAACCTACTGTAACATTAAAATAAGCAAATATGATTGAACCCTACATGATGCAGACCCCATTTAACAGTGGAGGAAAGATGCCTGATCGGGCTCCATTGACCTACTTAAATTGAGAGAAAAATACAGGTAAATGTAACTGTAAACAGTAACTTGCTACTCGAACGGGCTCCATTTTACTGTTTTTATAGTTGTCTCAGAAAACAAAAAATATGTGTCACAGTTAATAACCGATTTTCACCAAATTTTAGCAGCTTAAAGATGAATGAATTTCCAAAGTTTTGACCGTTCAGATCTTTTTTAAAATGTCTAGAAAAAAAGTTATTAAGGTTTAAAATTAGGCCTTTTTCTGGTAGTCAGTGGATCCCGCTTCGAGAACAAGAGAATGTTGTGATGCCCAATCGGGATATAGTGGCTCCCGTTTGGGAGCATATGCAAAAAGTTTTTATCCAGAACGGGATACATGCATTTTGTTCATCACGGACATAGCATGGCCAGAGGGTTTAGCGCATATATACTTAAACGCAAAAGTTTCGCAACCGTTTAATATCTGTGTTTTCTTCAGTATGGTGCATGTTAGAATATTCTTATAATCATATCTTATGCTCTTGCACAATGCGGAATTATTTGCCGTTAATTGGTTTTGATCATACTCTTTATTCTGACGTTATAATGACGTCAGTGTTTTTCATCTATTTACGTCAAGCATAAAGAAAGTTATCTCGATTTGAAAACAGACGGTGCGATGTGATAGCCAGATGTCGTATCTGACGGAAAACATTTTAAGGTTTAACAATTAACGTTTATCAACGCTCAAAGTCGCTGCGTTTCTTTGTTAACGTCAACCAATTTATCAAAATTGTTCATTTTATTCCGTTATGTGGCGCGATACTTCTGTGTTCTATGCAATGTGTTGAAGGCTTTCACTAGTGACATTAAAAACTCGATTATTGATATTCAGTTGTGCTTCAACGGCCAATTACGTCAAATATTGAAGACTTTACGTTGACGTAATGAACGTTAACAAATGCATAAAATAACCTGCTTTGATTTGTCTGCCCTTCTTTTGAAAACAGATAATGGTTAAACACCTTTTCGGAATAAAATGTAATGTGGTGCAACACTGTGACACGATAAAATGTAAGGTATTGTAACCCTGTAACTTTTCAAATTTGGGTTGCCTTACATTTCTTGTTGAAGATTGGCAATCGTAAGTCTCACTGGTTTGATTTTCATGTTGTTTGGACGGCAAATCATTGGACTTGTTAATCACAATATCGAGGAGTAAAATATTTGGCTCAAAAAGAAAGAAAAAGCATTTTTGTAAGAGTTGCGAAACTTTTGCGTTTAAGTATAATTGAACTGGATCACATGGGATAATTTCAGCTTACCGGTATAGATAAAAGACAAACACATACTTTGTTATCTTGCCCTGGTAAAAATTGTCACAACTGTTCCGTAACGTTAAAACACCGTAGTGCGTAAATTCAGAGATTTTTTGATAGATGAGGAGAATTAAGTTTTTTTAGTGAACACCAATACTTTTATTTTTGAAAAAAAAATAAGATAGCTTTTACTTATAACAAGACCAAACTCTGCTCTGGAGTACCTGTGTCGTCAATGCACATCTTCACACTGTGAACAGTCATTAGGGAGAGTATCAATATAGAGGAATTAAATCTGTTTAAATTACAGATTACACACAAATTATACAATGTAAGCACTCCAAAGGTGTTGTAGACATAATAATGTCTAAGTTCAACACATCCAAAATATTATTAAATGTCCACAACATATGTTCACTGTGTGAACAATCATAACATACAAATTTGAATATTAAGAATGACAACTACTGGAGTTACAGATTACACAAACCAGACACCCTCTAAGCATTTCGGATGAATAAAATGTCTAAGTCCAAAAGCACAAAAAAGTATTCATGTTGCATATCAAATTAAAGCTGACGACGCTGGCAGCAACATGGTAGCAAATATTTTGCCCACAGACACCCTCGACCAAGGGGGTGGGGTCAAAAGGTCAAACTATATATTTTCTGAAAGTAGTCATGTTGCATAATAAATTAAAGGAAATTGAGCACAGAGCACCATAAAAGCAAATATGCTGTCATTACACACACCAACGACCCCTGGGGTAGGGTCAAAAGGTCATTTTTTCTAAAAGTGTCATGTTGCATATCGAATTAAAGTGGAAGAAGTGTCGACCTACATGCAAGGTAATACTTTGAATTTACACACACCCTTGTTTAATTTTAGAACTGCTTCTTACGTGGCCAGATTTGTTCTTCAACAGAAACCAGCTGCTGTTTTCAATCCATGTAACTCACAAGCACTATCGGTGTGTCAAATGGTTTGTTTGGATCAAGAACGATTTTAGCAATTGTGTATCTCCTTGTCCCTGTGATGTCTCCCACAAGATTTGTTTCAATCAAAAGTAAAGTCTTGCGGGAGATGTTGTTTGAGAAAAAATACAAGAGGGTGGCTGTCTTTGGTTTCATAATAGATATCGGAATGGAATGATTTTAGATACTCCAAGCCATATTGCACTTGATTCTCAGGTCTCAAGTCCCTTGTGCATCAGATCTTGGTATAAAATGTTTGCCACGCTAGGCATGTACAAAGAGAACAAGTTAACTGAATATTTGGTTGCCAGCTATGCCATATTTCACATTATTATCCAACCGCCTATATACAGAGTAATTGTGTATTTTTTTTGCTATGTCATGCCTATATACAAAGTAAATGTGTATTTTTTTGCTATGTCATAAGTCAGTGAACTATTTCCCCAGGCAATAGTTTTGGATATTGACTGGGATTAATCATGGCCTTGTTTCCCGCTTCGCTGCTAATAATATGAAGGCGCTCATCGTCTTGCTCTACTAAGTGTTTACGTCAGGAGACGTTGTGTAGCAATGTCGAACATGGGGCATGGTTTGGCACCTTGCAACACCCATAACTTCGTTGTTTGCGGTCAGAAACATAAAGTGTGGGTACTCGTTTTCTTAGTTAGAGCAAGCGGAGCACTTTGAGACCAAATTTGAGCAGATTAGATGAAGTTTTCTGTTTTTCAAGAAAACCACATTGTCTACAGCAACGCTGCTATGTATGCCATCAAATGGGCTGTGTAATAAAACAGTTATTTCGTGCATATTTGTAGAATAGTCCAACTATTACCTCGTACCATGGACAACCTGATGCACTATTGCACTCAGCCTTCGGCCTCGTGCAATAGTGCATCAGGTCATCCACGGCGCCTTGGGGTAATAGTTTTGACTATACTACAAACAGGCATGATATACCTGTATAATAGCAAATGCTTACAAGTTGCATAACAAATCTGAGAACCTTGAAATAATTCAAGATAAATACATGGCTGCTGCCTCATTGCCAAGCATGCCGGCCTTGTGTCTCCGTAATTTGTCAGAGGACCTTAAGGCCTGAGGGCAAAAGTGGGTGCCGGGCAGATATGCCTGGTAACATGGCAGTGGCCACATTTTAAACTTATTATGTTACATGCGGGTCTTTACGTTAAATTATGTCATTTAAATGTGCACTAAAGGGCCAATATTGACACAGGTGCTTGAATTTATGAATATATGTTACTTCGTCTGATGCTTAGTTACAATCTCATAAATTCGATCTAAAGATTTTGAGAAAATAACAAGCCGAGGAAAAACTGATGAATCGTAAAAAAAAAATCCTATACTAGATTTGACCATTTTTTTTCAAATCCTTAAATTATCGGTCTTTCATCGTTTTCGATGTACATATTACGCTTCCCTAGGGCTAAAATCACGCAAAAAGTCACAACTTCAAGCCCCTGTGCACACTAGGGTCGACGACGGACGAAGACGGTGAGCTAAAATGTATAAAATCAGATTATGTTTTGTTACTTTTGACAAAAGGAACTATCTATTTACTCGCTATTTAAAACTACTGTCTTACGCTCTCTCTCTCTCTTTTGCTCTAAAATACATACTTTGGAGGTCTATATCGCAAAATATGGACCCAGATCAGCATGCTCCTTGAGGTCTAAGTGCCGTATGATCAGGGCATATAGTGTATGAATCCTTGATAAATTAAACTGGAGTGCATTTGTATATATACAGCAGGCATCATACGAAGATGGCATTTTTCTGGACAAAATTATTAGCAGGCCAAGGGTTAAGCAATATCTCTCTGAAATCTGTATCTGTACTTAATGGTAATTTTTCTGAGAAATTTCCTATCATTCACAAACATTCTAACACTATACAGGTTCTGGGGAGGCCCTTTAAACTAACTGATTTCCTTGCTGCTTTGGGGTTTAATAGCTGTTAAATAAATAAAACTGTCTATCAGATTAATGCTTCTTGGAGAGGTAATTATGTCATTTGAAAATACTCTGTGGTTGTAGGATCGACTGTACAGTGAAAATATAAATCGTATCAGCCACTAGTGAAAAAATACGATATTTTTTCACTGTAGAAAATTACCAATTTTACTCACATTTGATATGCATTGAATTCACTGCTTGTGATAAAATAAATGTTGCTATCTAATGGAAATCAGCATCATTTTCACAAAACAAAATGTACAGAGAAGATTTAAACATTAAATTAGCAATATCTTTGAAGCCAAGAGTTATCTGTGACAAAAACGGTTAATTTTAACCAATAGGTTTGATAGGGGGGTATTTTTGTGAAACAGGTTTATTAATGAGTCTTACAATTATAAAATCACCGGGCCGCGTAGCGCAGTCGATAACGTGTCTGGTTACAGATGCGAAGCTGACTGCAGATCCAGGGGTCGCGAGTTTGATCCCGGCCTGGTCCCATACTTTCGTGGAGATTGATCATGAAATAATTTCTACGGTCATTCTCCTCCCTTCCGCTGAATCATTCATGAAGGGTTGTTGTCAGTTACAAGCGAAAGTATGTGCACGATTACTGGTTACCTGCTTGTTCAAGCTTGCCCAGGAAAAAAGTGTGGTTAGGTGAACTGACCGTCCCGCAATGACCATAGCTGTTGACTTGGGACGTAAAGCAACAAAACAAACAAACAAACAAACAAACAAACAAAATAAAATCATAGATATAAGGTTCTTCTCCTGTATGAACTGACTTGTCATAAGGTTTCTCTTCTGTATGAATTAAAATTCTTAATAATGTTACATATTAAGTGTAACATTGGCTAGATGTAGTTTTAATGTTAGAAATTAGATGTGTTAAGTACAGGTGTCAACATATTGTATCATTTTGGCTAATATTATTGTGTAAGCACTTCATTGAATAAGAATCGTGGCCCTTAATATAAAAAATATTGTTTTTTTTCTTTTTCCAATCCATAATAGGGGAAAACACTGAACATATTAACTTCTACCAATAAGCGTACTAGCATGATGATTCAAACTAAGCAAGTATTCAAGTATGTTTTACACTGAAACATAATAATTGTATTTTTTACATTTCGATGAATTAGGGCCATGTATTTACATCAAGTTAAAAAAAATGTTACCGGTCCTTGAATTTCATCAAATTTGGTCTACATATTCTTAACATATATGGATAGTTTATATGTTGAAACGGTATCTTGACAAAGACCGCAACCTGTAAAAATGTTAATTCCAAATTTAAAAACAAAATATACAGTCGAAAATTGGGGTACCCTGCTATAAAAATGAATGCCCATTTGAATACATACAAAGCCATTTTAAGTAACAGCGAACTTATCAATGATACAGCTATTTAATAAAACATTTCTCCGCCCCTTACATGATATGTCAATTACTTAAGATATGATTATAACTGGGTACCCTAAGGTATTATAAGGTTATCATTCATGACGTCATAAATTAGCAATGGAATTGCATAAAAACTAAAACGCACCACAATTATTAAAGTTAAACCCTAGACAATTCAATAACATAATATTTTCAAAATCCAAGCGTGGGCAGACTCCCATGTTAATTTCCCATATCATGCCAGAGTCCCTTTGTAACACTGAAAGATTATATCAGCATTCAGTATAAAATTGCAAGATAAAATGTTGTTTTGTTTATTTGAAGTTTTGTATATATGTTTATCAGGCACCTCTGATATTAAATGCATTGCTGCAGGTTGTCTGATAAACATGGTCTATCTCCCAGCATGTACCTTTATAATGTCATGATGACGTTGCACTTTTTGAATGACGCTAAATCAAAACAAAAATCCAAAAATTACGTCATAATCGCTAGTTTGAAGAGTGTTCAACAATGGGTAAACTGATAAATAGAATACCAGTTTCGCATCTTTTGATATCAAGTTTACCAGGCTCAGCTTTGAGAACGCATGTTGAATCACTCGGCAAGCCTCGCGATGTCAACAAGCGTTCTCAAAGCCTTGCCTGGTAAACTCGATATCAAAAGACACTCACCTAGTATTCACTATACATATTTATTTTCTTTTATTGAGGAACTCATGGTAAATAACAGATAGGCTAAATGTGATTATCCTCTGAAAACGTTGTTCATAAATAAATAAATAAATAAATAAATAAATAAATAAATAAATAAATAATGTTTATCCCACCTACCGCATAAATCCCGAACTTGTTTTGTAACATGTGTGTCCATCCAAAGAAACATACTTCTGGCCAGGTGTCGATTCTGACATTGTTACTATATCTGCCAATAACAAAATGGTTGTTAATATCATACATCTTAAGAAAAAATTATCCATCGAGCATATGCTGGTAGCAAAAACTAAAACCGGTATTTTATTGGTACAAACAAGGGCCAAGATGAAGACAAGTATCCTTTAAACGTTAATTTGTATACTTAAGGACCAAAAGTAGTTTCCACAAAATTGTTTCTGAAGAACTGCAAGTTGTGGAACATTAAGATTTAAAGCTACATAATCTGTAACTTATGATTTTTTCAATTTAAAAATAATATTTCTATTTTTCAAGAACACAGTAAAAATACTAAAATTCAGGTTACATTTTACTTTTTCGTAATAATTAACAAATTATTAGTGCCAAAACAACAGCATTTATGTTAAAAATCAACTGTCTAGAATTATTGGAGGGACGCAAATAATTACAAACAAGAGAAAATACACCTGTTTTCATAAGATAATTCACTTTTTCATGCAGTTTTCAGCTGTAGAAATTAGATTTATTGTGACAAAATAACCTTATTCTACTTTTGCAAATGATTTAAAAAAAAATATTTTTTTTTCGAAAAATGTTCATAGTTACAGAGTATGCAGCTTTAATGGCCATTCTTTTGCACTGGTTGAATGATATATTTTTGAAGTTTAGTAAAAGTTTAACCCATTGTATATGGAAATTACAATGTCAAATTTTCATCTATGCACTATTTATGCAACTTAGATGAAAATTTGACATTACAATTTCTATATACAATAGGCTAAACTTTTACTAAACTTCAAATGAGCCGCGACATGTGATTGCCAACAATGTGGTATTTTGACAAGTGTAGGCTCGGACGAGCCTGTGCAGCCTCCTTTGAAGCTTAGAAACTCTAAATGGTGTTCAGTCAGTAGCTTAACACTCATAGAATATTCAAGCAACTAGCAAAGGCTCTGATCAGACTGCGCATATGCGCAGGCTAATCTGAGGCTTTGCTGGTCGCACATACCACATTGTTGGAAATCCCATGTCGCGGCTCAAATATGCTACTTCACCATTGACGTCAATGGCGACATTGCCCAGATATTGTCCTAGATATAATATGTATGGCTCATATTTTACGAAATATTTAATAATATTGATTAATTCGTGTTACTTTCAAATGCTGCAAAACACTAGAAGGTGGTCGCAAACAGCCATAAAGCATATTTTAACGAAACACATGCAATGTTTGGATATAATATGCATGCGAAGGACGTTATAGTAGAATATAAGGGAATACTTTATGCAAAGTTTTGATGACGTGTGACAATGGAAAATAAAGAATTAGGTTGTACCCTCCGCCAAAACACACGTGCTCGGGTATACAAGACTGTTGGTATCGTAATGGACTGTCTGACTACGATTCGATAACAGCGGGTGGTGCTTGGAGTTTGCAAGAAGTAAAGTACATCCTGCATATGACTGAATCCACACAGGATTGGCGGCAATCGAAAACGTTAAGTACTATCGACGAACAAAGATCAAAAAAGTTTTTTAAAAAAGTTTTCGATTGCCATTTGTCACCCGACTGGCGACAAATGACAATCAGAAACAATCATTGTTTCTGATTTCTGATTATTTTGAATCCGTTTTCGTCGATTGTTTAGAACGTTTTCGATAGCCACCTATCATCGGTGTGGAATCGGTTTACCGATAATCGGTTAACCGATTATTACTTACTTCCAATCAGTGATCTTGAAGTGGAAACTTTCTTCGCTTTTATTCCAGTTGGAACAGGTAGTATTAAGAGTATAACAGTCCTGTCCTCGTGAATCATCGCTGATACTAACATAGAGACTTGGTGGCGAGCATCTATCATCTAGATTATGTAGAATGATAGCAAAGATTTAAGAGGTTAACAAGTTAATAAATTCAAAAGAATCTTTGGAAAGCCTTATTGTCATGATCAATTGAGAAGACAGCCCTTTCATCCCCAAGTTTCTGAGGTAAACTCTTCCAATTTTGATTGTAAATTGTATGTTTGTTTGATTTAATCCTTAACGTCCTATCAACAATCTTTCAGTTATGTAGGGACGGGTCTTCCTGGGTTGAACCAGTACTAAGCTAGGATAAATGTATCTTGCTGAAGGACCACAACGCAGTGACGCAGTGACCCGCGGCCCCTCGGTCTCGAGTCAAACGCTCTACCACTGAGTTTTAATTGTAAAAGGGTACATTCTGTTGAAAAGGGATGTAAGACAAATCCTGGGAAAAAAAACTACAACAACTGAAATTGAGAAAAAAGCAAAATAAGTAAGCAAACAGTGTATATCCATATAAGATGGCTCATATGAGCCATCTTACATGGATATACAATGTTCGCCCAGGCCATTTTCAAGGTCTGTCGTCTTGAAAGAGTTGAGTGTTACAACAGAGTGGGATATAACACGGATATTATACGAGTCTGAACGCCTGGTTATACCTATAATCACGGTTTATACCTACGGTTTCCTCGGCGGATCAGGCTTTTGAGTGAATGACTAAGCTTTTCAGCGCTGGATTACTGGTGTATTGCACCTCAAATGGAACACAGTTTTTCGTTTTTAAAATTTTACATGAAGGTTTCTTCACCTTGAAAATTTGCATGCGCATAGAGATAGCAAAACCCTAACTAGATTTCAATTTTGGCGGAGAATGATATCAATCTTACTGCTCTGATATCTTTAAAAAAATAACTTAGTTTTTGTTGGAATGAAAATACCCGTTTAGTACCCATTTTTGTACTGTCAGTGCAATACACCTTGGATAGATATCGTAGTATTTGCTCAGCTATAAAATGTCCATTAGAGATTGCAGCAGACGATGATTTTGTAACATCAAACGGTGCGGTTTACGATGCAATCCAAGCTGCTTATATAGTTCTACGGATAATGGGTTATAAACGAGTTGTATGTTACTTTATGTCCATTCTAGTATTGCAATCATCTTGATGGGGAAGAGACAGCTGGTTGCTTTACTTAATTTGTCTCCCTGGTGTCTCGTGATGGTTGTGCGGCTTTTCCTCGCGGTGCCAGGGGGTTGTCTGCAGTTTGTGATTGTGTTATTTCCTGATCATACTCACTTACTATTTTCATGCCTACCAAGTACCATCATTTTGCCTGCTTCCATCTAGCTACCTAATTGTATGTTTTGTTCATGTGTCTGTATGTTCGAGCGTACGTCTGTATGTGCGAGCATACAACTAGAAATGCACAGGCCTGAAAATACGAGTAAGATCAAAGATATACGGGCACTTACATGTACTACATTTCATTTTATATTTAACTTTTACTGCTTCTTTATATGGTGGAAAAATTATGCCTGTTTTCATATGGGAGTAGTGAGATCAATAAGCAGACTCATTCATGGAATAGCTAGGCAAATGGGCGCTTCCAACTAAGAGGGCATTTTGGGTAGTAGACATCTAGATGTAGCCTTTCGTTTATTTCACCGTCTTTGTGACATGGTTAGATAAATGAAATATTGTTGATTATGCTGATAAACAGCAACGCAGGCCAATATACAGCTACATTTAAAACCCACTGATGCATTGTTAATTGTCTTATATTAGTATATACATGGTTTAATATTCAACTGATAGTCATTGATCCATATCGCTCAAGTACAAGAAGGGAATGTTATTTGGCATAAAACATTAAGAATGTTAAAATTCCATCCTATCCCAGCATTTATGAAAACGTATACAAACTTCAAAAATATTTTTGGTAAGGGTTTTTTGGCTAAAATATATTTTTCGTATTAAATTTAAAATTCCCATTTTAGATTTAATGTTATTGCCAATAAATAGTGTTCCTTTTGAAGGGCTATACTCCAGTAGTTCCTCATGTTTGTCTTTATCTGGGTCCATCATTGCTCAACTATGGATTTTCTTCAGCTCTGAGCCCTTTTCGTTGGCTCATCACATCTAGTTAATTTAATGTGAATGCTTACCTAAGCTAGGCGGCTAAGAGCCAAGATTGTGCTATTCCGGATACAAGCATGAAACTTTCCACACTTGTTAAGGTTGGTGAGCTGATGTTTTTTAGATATAGAACCACTTCGACAGATTTCCTCTGCGCATGCGCAAGGCAAAATTCACTTCCGTTATAGAAAATTTGGTCTCACTTGACATAACAGACCAATATTTGCGTTTAACATGGTAAAAATCGACCTACTATATCTCTAGATGTCCTTAAAGACATAAACAAATATATTTTTAAATAGCTTCAATAATTACGCATGCGCAAAGTAACTAGTACTTTTGGTTATCTCGTTTAATGATGTTAAAATGGTAGAAACCATTGAATAAATGGAATACTTATATCTTTTGACTGGGAAATAAATGTGTTTCTGTGCAATTACTTATCCAATAATTTTTGCATGCATTCACGCTAGAAAGCCACTGTACTAGAACAGTGCAGTCTTTGCAGGTCGGTTACAATCGATGAGGACACACACTTTATTACTTTGGTTTACTGTGATCCATTCCATGAACTAGTTCTTTACAGCTATCAATTTTTCATGATGATGTTATCAGTTGCAATTATCACTTAGGTATTGTAGTCTATTCTGGGTCAATTGGAGCCTTAAAATTCTAAAACGAGCTAGAACCAGCCAATTTCTGGATAGCCAGTGGGATTTTTTTTGTGTACGAAATGTGTTCACAGATTAATGAGACGCTATTTTAGTCATTAGTTATGATTTAATGGCATCACACAATGAAGAATAAGTGAATGAATAAAATGTTTGCATATTTCTGTTTATTTTTTTGTGAAGTTGCAAACCATTTTGTAGATGTACGCAAAACTTGAGTAGTGAAGGGCACTGTTCTTGTAGTCAAGGGTCTAAATATAATCAATTTGTATGCAATCTATAACCCGGTCACTGGACCAGAACAGCCGATATATGTAGTACTATGCGTACAGTATGAAACTAAGAATGGGGGCAAAGATCATGAATCAAAACAATCAAGTATCACACCTGACGCATGACACAAAATGGGACAGTAACAATCTCACAATTTAACACCGCAAACGAGAGCCAAGAGGTCAGCCCTTTCCCAGCAGGTGACCCCAAGCCAGCAATGAGCAGACACGAAAGCACAGAAATAACACAAATGATCCACAAAAAATTTCCTCCTTGGAATGGTCAGTAAAAGTATTTTACTTGAGGGCTTAAACCAGTTTCACTTGTCAATAACTTTCAAAATGCTCTGCCCTCCGATTTAGAACTTTTGCGCTTTAAAGTACTAATATTTTGCATTTTATCTTAGCATTTTTTTCAAGAACATAAACAAAATGGCTTCCATCCTTTTTTCAGGAAAAATATCACCTTTATTGGCATAACTCAGATGCTGTATCGACTAACGCTTAACCCACATAAATCTTTTTAAGCAGATATATAGCTGGATTAATAAATGACAATAAAAAGCACAGAATATTTTCCAAAGTGAATGTTGACAAAATTATTACCATTTTTAACAGCCAGGTACGCTTAAACGGTGTATTTTGTGCCCTTGTCGACAGCAGCTAACCCGCGATGTCCATGCTGTTAGATATAAGTGGATCTCTAGCGCAGCATTTGACATGAATGAATTTCTCTTGTTATGCTGGGGACATGCATGGTTTACCCATCCTGTTCTTGAATGACTACATACCGCAATGTAACTTCCATTGTAACTCCTTTTATGGAGTTTACTGTAGAGAGTTTGACTGTCTTTTGGACTTCTGTCCTTGCATTGGTATGCGTTTATTTTAAGTTACTTGGCACCTGGGCCAAGATGACAAGATCACGTTGATCTTATATACAAACGTATACATTTTCAAAGTGACATTTAACCAGGAGAGTTGGCAATATGTGCCATAACTTGTATGTAAGCTGATCTTAAGGATTTTCAGTTATTTAACATTACCTATTTTAAAAACAATCATCAATTTACAGAAATGTAGTGTTCAAAGTTGCCACCACAGGCACAAAGGGTCGTACACTGGAGAGCTGCATTTTGTACTTCTGCAACCTTGAAGACAGCCATATCTCACAAGGCCAAGAGAACATTTTGATGCTTGTGGTATGGTGGTCCACAGTGGACTGTACATTCAGGTGTCTAGTTCTATCCATCACAGTTTGCTGGACTTGGTAATCATTTCCCCTTACTAGTACTGACCCTAACACATGAGCCTTGATATACTGCCTTTAAAATGTGCTGGTACAAAGCCACCTTCGTAAGTGCTGTCATTTCATCGAACAAACCTTTTTAGTAAACAAATGTTTTCTAGCCATGTCTATGTTCATGTAGGTGATGTTTGTTCTACCATACAGTACTGTGATGAATCGTTCAATGCTGCAAAGGTAATCTATAGGTGGCTTTTCAGGGAGAGAGTTCATTTTAACAAAATACCCAGTTACAGCTAGAAAGCTTACCCACCGTTTTCAACGATCAAGGAGAAAGGATGTTTTATTGCACCTTGTGAGTGAATGAAAAAAAAAAACAAGACCAATTTGATTTCACACCAACGACAGCCGGCGATTTTTGACAACCCCACAGTACATCCACTCACGACTGTTGCACCAAAGATATGACCAGAACTACTATAGCAGTATAAACAGCATAACTGCTTATTTTCTTGTAAGGCCTTTCAGCTGCTTCCATAGCACGACCAAATATTCGTGTATCTGCCTCCTCATGCAAACAAGGCGCAAATGAAGGCATATCGCAAGCTGGGCACACTAAAACTGAGCTTCTTCTCCCTTAAAGTGCAGGGTTCTCTCTGGAGTATTGTCGCACTTTTATGTTGCAACACCTATCTGTGGTTATTGTTTCTTAGTTGGCATATCTTATGTCCAGGAAACACAGCAGTTTGAAAGATTATGAAATAGTTTATTGTCATCTTCTCACAAGAAATCTTGTCAGTTTTTCTGTACGACAGTTATTTGATGGACCGACCCGCGGGTGGCTGTCGTTTCCTTGTTTTTCCCTTGTTAATGCTTTTAAACTGTCTGCCTAAAATGTGCCACACACTAAATCCACTCGATCAACTGCACAAAAAGTAGATATTACGTAACTTTTAAAAAACATCTTTGGTATACTGCTCACGGAATAGTGCTAGCCCCTACACCTTAAAGTATCTGAACAACGGAGGCTCCATCCAAAATGACAACACTGACTCCAAGTGCAATTTCGTTTACAGGTGGACCAAATGCCTCTAAGCCAGTCAGTAGCTTCACAACCAATACTATGAGGCATATCAGGCACACCCCCCCCCCCCCCCCATAAATAAAATGTAACGTTATCATACCAACATAAAACAGACTGGCGTAGACTAACTAATGTTTGGTATGGTTCATTTACGGGAAGTGAGACACTTGAAATATGTACATACAGTTCACTTACAGTTTGGAAACAGTCCATCGATAGACAGTGATTTGAGGTCCGTGAGGTCAAAGCACAGCAGAATATATATGTCTGTCTACCTGTCTGTCTGTGAGTCTGTCTGTTTGTCTATCAAAAAGGTATATTGCCCTTGGCCAGTGACCCATATAAGCTACCTCACTGCATTGGCTTATACATAACTTTTTCAGAGACGTCCCCAAGTCAAAACAATCCAAATTGGTAAACACAAAGAAAATATGTGGTGGTGACTATGGACCAGACTGGTAACTCATGTGGTGAGCGCGTCTGTCCAGTGTTCCAAGGGCTAAAAGCTTGAGCAAAAAACCCTGATTGCATGTATGTCTGCCTGCCACAAGCCTACTATCCTCTTTGCTTAAAACTTGACTTTTAAGTCTTAAAACAATTTTATATATGTTTAACGTAGACAGAGTTTTTTTGTGAAAGCTTATACTTGTAAATAAATGTTTTTAATCGTCTAAACAACATCCTGTTAGAAGAAACCCACTGAACATGCGCATCTAAACAGGTCTGTAAGTCCCTATATTGAAGACTTGCTTTGGTCCTGTGATTGGGGCATCAGGTTTTGTGCAGTTTACAATAAAAGAGAAACAGAATACCATCTTTGTACAATTTTCAAATTTTATGCGCATGCGCAGCAATTAAAGAAAGATGAGGACTAAACAATAAACAATTAATATCAGTTCTGCCACAGTTAATTATTCTACAGCCAACATGACCCCTTATTTAAAGTCAAACTGTATGAAAGCTCTATGATAACAGCCTAAAATCATAAAATGCGTTGCGCATGCGCAGTGGGCATATCCAAATGTGGTTCTATATCCTATTCTGCTTATTCAGTCATGGTCTACAACTGTGCCAAATTTCATGCTTGTATCCGGAAAAGCACAATCAGGCCAAAATTTGGCTCTTAGCCGCCTAGCTACCTGTGATTTAGGAAAAATGTTTGGCCACTTTCTTTCAAACCTCGGTAGACTCGACTGCTGTCATTCTAAGGAGGATATTTACTGTTGTTGTTGATGATTGTTTGTTGCTGTTCCCGTTTTTGTAGGATTTTTTTTTAGTTCTTGTTTTGTTTGTGCTTGCTCCCATTTTTGTAGGAGTTTCGTGTATGTTTTTGCTTTCTATGTACTTGCTCCTATTTTTGTAGGAGTTTTGTGTTTGGTTGCTGTTTTGTATGTACATTGTTCTTGCTCCTATTTTTGTAGGAGTTTTGTGTTTGGTTCTTGTTTTGTATGTACTTGCTCCTATTTTTGTAGGAGCTTTGTGTTTGGTTCTTGATTTGTATGTACTTGTTCCTATTTTAGTAGGAGTTTTGTGTTTGGTTCTTGATTTGTATGTACTTGTTCCTATTTTGTAGGAGCTTTGTGTTTGGTTCTTGATTTGTATGTACTTGTTCCTATTTTGTAGGAGCTTTGTGTTTGGTTCTTGATTTGTATGTACTTGTTCCTATTTTGTAGGAGCTTTGTGTTTGGTTCTTGATTTGTATGTACTTGTTCCTATTTTGTAGGAGCTTTGTATTTGGTTCTTGATTTGTATGTACTTGTTCCTATTTTGTAGGAGCTTTGTGTTTGGTTCTTGATTTGTATGTACTTGTTCCTATTTTGTAGGAGCTTTGTATTTGGTTCTTGATTTGTATGTACTTGTTCCTATTTTGTAGGAGCTTTGTATTTGGTTCTTGATTTGTATGTAATTGTTCCTATTTTGTAGGAGCTTTGTGTTTGGTTCATGATTTGTATGTACTTGTTCCTATTTTTGTAGAAACTTTGTGTTTGGTCCTTGTTTTGTCTGTACTTGTTCCTATTTTTGTAGGGGTTTTGTGTTTAGTCCTTGTTTAATCTGTACTTGATCATATTTTTGTAGGAGTTTTGTGTTTAGTTCTTGTTTTGTATGTATTTGTTCCTATTTTAGTAGGAGTTTGTGTTTTGTCCATGATTCGTGGTGTAGTTCTTAGTGCTTTTTAGCTATGCAATCATCTTGATGGGAAAGGGAGAGCTGGTTGCTGTACTTTAATTTAGTTCTTGCTGTCGTGTTGGTAGCTGTGTTTGGTGTCTCTTCCTCCTAGAAACAACGGTTGAGTTTGTGATTTATGATTGTGGCATTTCCTGGCCAAGTTCACTTGTTATTTATGGGCACACCTCGAAAAATGTGAAATAACGACTAGTGTCACATTCTCTACCGCGATCAGACCCCCATGTTCTAAAACTTTTAACTGCTTAACCCTCAACCTTTTAACGCGTTTGCAAACAGAGCAGACCCAGATCAGGCAGCTCTTGTAAGAGCTGCCTGATCAGGGTCTTCTCTGTTTGCTTATAGATATATTATTACTACTGGACTTGACAAGTAATTTCTTTGTTCTTTGTACAAACGTGAACGTTTATTAATATAATTGTTCATAGTGGGTGGAGCTTAGCATGCATATTCATGAAGAAAAGGGTTAACTCACACGAGCATGAACTTTGATATACACATAATCATCAAACTACAGGCAAATGAGCCAATTTTCTGGCTCAGAACAGCAGACTGTGTCGTTTGCCCTGATTATAAATTTTAAAATGCCAACATTTTTGTTGGCATTTTAAATTTTAGGACCAGGATAAATTTCCTGCACAACTGATTCAATTGTTTCTACATATAACTGTACCTACCGGGAGGGACGACCGTAGTTGTTGAGATATTCGTTGTGGTAGTCGTTGTGGTGTTCGTTATACCCTGGTTGATGACACAGTAAGCGGTTAACACGGCTAAGAACCAGCTGGATGCGGAACCAATGGACATCTCGATTCTCTGCCAATATACAACAATCACAATATGTATGCACAACGGTCGACGTTCTATCCAAATCACGTTTCTACTGACACTCATAAAAATAGAATGAGATACATTATATCAGCCAGCGTTGGTACATATCGCTTAAATGCGAACAGCGATGGCTCAGACAAACCTGTGCATTCGCACCATATCGTAAGAGTCTTCGCCACTGTCTGATGCCAAAAATAGAATGCACTAAAGGCTCAGTGTTAAAACTAGGCGTCTAGCCTTTCTAGATGGTTGTTAATGCACAAACATATAGTGTTATCCGTGTGATCTACATGTAACACAGCCAGACTCTTAAAATTCCAAACGGTTCATTTATTAAGCTCACATTGATGCTTATAAAATTCCAAAGTTTATTTAAAGCTCACTTTGTTGTTTATAAAATTCCAAAGTTCATTTAAAGCTCTCTTTGTTGCTTATAAACCTTCAACGTTCATTTAAAGCTCACTTCGTTGCTTATAAAATCAAAGTTAATTTAAAGCTCACTTTGTTTTTAAAAAATTCCAAAGTTCATTTAAAGCTCACTTTGTTGCTAAATATTGAATAGCACCAACCACTCATATTTGGGCCTCGACTCGAGAAAACCTGCCTTCGGGATTTGCGAACAACGCAGGCACAGACCAGCCTGCGCATCCGCACAGTCTGATGAGCGCCTCTGTTATTCGCTTACTGGAAAGTATCATATCTCAATTTGTATCAAGCAATTTACAATTTTCAAGCTAATCTATGTAGCTGAGGAGACGGTTATAGTCTCGCTATGTCGGGAAACCCCGAAGACAGGTTTTGTCGCGTCGAGGCCCAAATTTATTTATGATAGCAACATAAGAAGAAGCTGTTCAGGTAATGTGAATATATACCCGTATACCTGACTGAAACTGTGTGTTGTATAGTAAACAAGTTTATAGGGTTCTTTCAACCATGAAACTTAATTTTTATGACAATGTGTTTACAAATACAGTCCGTATCGAAAACTATACCAGGTCATACTAGAAATACAGCAATGCACTGATTTTTCTCTCCCCCCCCCCCCCCCCGCCTCTATTCCACGCCGGAATAGTCTTTCTCCTTCTGTGGTCAATACCCAGATCACAGAGGAGTTTATGGCACTCCTCATTTAGTCAAAAACTAAACGAAAAGAATTTTTCTCAAGGTAAGGAAGAAGGCAAAGATCACGAATCGTTACACTGACACTGGACACCACTTGGGAAAGTGACAAAAACACAAGAAAACGTCACATACAAAAGAGTTAAGAGGTAAGCCCTTTCCCAGCAGGTGACCACAGGGCTGCAATGAACCGACAAGACAGAATGACATGCGCGAAATATAGATATTTGAAGAAGAGTCCACAAAAGGAGCCCCGCCTTGGAACGGTCAGTAAAAATATATTTACTGGAGGGATTAAAGACTCCGTTTCGTAATGATCGATTATTTATCGAGACAGTAACTAGAAAAGATATCAGTGCCTGAAAATATATAATTTGATGTCTAAACACTGGCCAAATTTAAGTCAATATTTGAATCAGGTGTGGGGTTTTTATTCATAGACAAAATTATAAATCACCATATACATTTCTTATAATTATTTAGTCATTCAGAACAAGAGTACATTTTGTTCTTTTCACACTTGGGGTTCGTTTGAATCCCCCCCCCCCCCGTTTTTAAATATCCTGCGAAAATGAAATAATTTGGTCTCGACGAGACCAAATTATTTCATTTAAATAAGATATTTAATAAGATATTTAATAAAGATTAGAAAAAATCAGAAAAGCAAACCCCACACCTTTTTACATATGAACCCCATTTCCAGAAATCCTGGATCCGCTCCTGAAAGCACCCGCAACTTTTAGCTTCCAAGTCATATTGACATTTAGAAGTACCTTAACGAAGCTACCCACGGGTTCTGCCTAATGATTAAATATGCAAGTACATTGTCAATAAAACCTCGAAAATTTGAACTTCGATTTTTCGAAACACTCGCTAATTCGAAATAAACTTGTAGAGAACAGTGCCTATTCATGATTTATTTTAAAAATTGTCTACAATACGGGGCAAGGTATGCTTTGGATGCGTAAAAGAAATGTCTCATAAACTTAAGCTTGTTTGAAAAAAAGGGATAATAATCCTTGCTTTTTATGACCTTTTTTGGGGGGTGCGGAGGGGGTTATATTTCATGTGTACCTACCTATAATTCCAACTACTTGTAATTAGAAATAAAACCTCTAGTCCCGGGGACTGCGAGTTTACGAGATTTGACTGTATCTCCTTTAGATCAATCCCGATTTACACATACTCTAGACTCAATAAACAAATGAAACTCATAAAATCCACATTTTCCTATTTTGCCCACTTATATTATAGATAAACATAGATCATTGTTTTTCCAAAAGTATAATTGACTAAGAGCAAATTAGGCCAAAGAAACTAAATTATCAAAGGCATGGGACCAGCTTCATGAAATGTAAATGTCTCACGATCTAAAATAATTTTGGGATTTTTATAGTATGTCTGTCCGTCCGACTGTTATCGGCTAGTGAAAAATTTTATAATTAGGAAACTATATGTACTTGGATGTTTTTCTATTTTCCCAAAAAGAGGAACAATGATAAGATCTAGACATTTCAGTGATTGGGCTGTGCTTTTTCGTCTTTTTCTGAGGCTGCACCGAAGCAAAAATGAGCCGCGACATGTGATTTCCAACAATGTTGCATCTTGACATGTTGAGATTCAGACGAGCGTGTGCAGCCTCCTGTTAAGCTTAGAAGCTCGAAATGCTGTTCGGTCTTTATTTTAACAGTCATAGAATAGTCAAGCGAGTAGCAAAGGCTCTAATCAGACTGCGCGTATGCGCAGGCTGGTCTGAGCTTTTGCTGGTCGCACGTACCAGCAAAAGAAATCTCATGTTGCGGCTCAAATATGTAAACAAGTACACATGCCGTTGTGCAGTGGTTAGCGCCTTAGATTCAAGACCGAAATGACTTGGTGGGAATAACCTTGAAGGGACGTCCTGTCATCAGATACATCTACTAATTGAGCCGCAACATGGGATTTGTAACAATGTGGTATGTGCGACCAGCAAAGCCTCAGATCAGCCTGCGCATACGCGCAGTCTGATCAGAGTATTTGCTAGTCGATTTAATATTCTATGAGTGTTACATTTAAGCTACTGACTGAGCATCATTTGGAGTTTCTAAGCGTAAAAGGAGGCTGTACAGGCTCGTCTGAGTCTACACTTGTCAAATTACCAGATTGTTGGCAATCACATGTCACGGCTCAATCAGTATGCATTCAACACTGGTCGTGCACTAGTAACAGTTAAATGTTAGTATTGATGACGAAGCGTTTGTACTGTATAAATATATTAGATATTCAAAAACAAATAGAAATAAATCTGTTTTACTTGCTCACTAAGTTTTTTCTGGTTATAAAAAAAGAAAACAGAAAAAAGCTTTGGCCTAATTAATTTATAATATATGAACCTCATCATAAAATAATTGTCCTCAGGCAGCCAACGAAGACTAAGACATTCGTGTATTTTCTCATTATCACTACTATTCCACAAACAAAGTATGAGAGATGATGCCGTATAATAAAGCAAATATAAGCATCTTGCATCGGTGGTAAGCTATGCGTGTTCGTTTAAGGAATGGCTTTACGAATATGCAATAAGTGCCATTTTCGCACCGACTGCCCCTTGTGTACTTCCTATTTCCTGTTGTCCTGCTCTTGATATCCGTTGATTAAGTCCCGGACATTTCTTGAGGGGATCAATAGATGTACTCTGATGGGGGTGTATTATATCTACAGCAACAACAACAAAAAAATCAAACAAAACTGCTAAATAATAATAATTATAATTGGCAGATGACTGGTAAAATAATGGTTATTTCAACGTAAAACAGCTGTTACTCTGCGTGTTCGTGTTCCGTGGCTCTTCCTCACGGTGCCGTGGGTCGGTCTGAAGTGTGTGCTTGTGGTATTTCCTGATCATACTCATGTACTTCTTTGATATTTGAAATTGTCAGATCCAGATGAACATATTTACTGAATGTCTTCTCTTGCCTCCGCGGCTCACATGATGTTTATACACAGAAACTAAATCGACCTGCATTACTAGTCTACCTTAATTAAATAAGTATGCAATTTTATCCAGATATACCATGTGATTCAAGAGGTATGAGCATTTTCACTGACCACGATCAGCCGGACTGATGCTAAACAAAGCCTCGTTTATCTAAAAAGGTTGCCATCTATTAGACAATGTTGACATGCATTTACAGCGGCAAAATTTGATCAAAATATGCCCTGTGGTTTAAGAGTAATTTGCATGTTCATAAACTGGTAGCAGATGGACAGACGGACTCACCCATTGCCGGTCTTGCAATTTATGCATATAATTTCATCCACCTACAAGCACCAAAGTGTCTGTACAATCAAAAAACTTTTTGTGGCTGTTCGGTGGTAGTAATCAGTACTAGGCCGTGTGGGTTTATTGCTGTGTGCGTTTTATGTACAGGAGCACTCAAAAGCTGAACCTGCAGTGTTTCTGGTTTTAAACGTCTCAGAAGATGAGGACACGGCTTAGGAAGACGGGGATCTAACGCAGGACCCCTAGGTACAAGGCGACGTGTTTTCTGGTTGTTGAAAGGTTAGAAAATTCTAGGTATTTATGTGTCGCCGACTTAAACATGAAAAATGAGTGAGTACTGCAGGCAATATTTGTTAATTCCTGCATCCCAGATAATATTATACAGTCCCCTCTATTTAGTCAGAGAGCCAGCAATACTTTTAATCAAGTGGTTGAGGCCAAAAGGTTTGAAGTTGTGTTCGTATGTAGAAAAATCAAACTCTATAAAAAATCGGCTGGTACACAAAAATGCTATGCACAGCGGAATACCCCGGGGCTAGGCCATTTCTCAAATTAGCACCGAAACGGGGTACCCTATATCACAGAATGTAATTTGACCTACCTTGCACCCCTATGACAATTTTTCATCGGTGCCAAAAAAATTTCCTGGGCCCCCTGAACGAGAAAAAAGGTTCCTAAGCATAAACTCATTTGGGCCATGTGAAAATGCATGGTTACCATGGCAACCCTGTTGAGCAATTCATTCAGGTAAGGGTGTACATACAAATTCAATCATATCTTAGCTGATACCTATCATAGACTACTAATCTTGGTACAAAATTGAAGGTTAGACAAATGCCTTTCATCCCATGACCTGAAATGCAAATTACCTAATTTGCATATTCATGAATATTAATGAAAACCTTGAAAATAAGGGGAAATCATAAAAAAACACCATAAATAACTGATTTCAGCCCCAAACCACCATCAAGCCGCCACTGTTGCATGTTTTCATATCATCAGTGATACAATTCAGCAAATATTGTCATCTTATGGTCCTATATGGAAAGTATCTCATTTGCATATTCATGAAAATTAATGAAATCTTTAGGACAGCATAAACTAGAACTCCAAGGGGTAATTAGACATACATTAGATTCCTAGAAGCATTGCTTACTGATTTCAAATAGTTTGATGAGGCAGCTTAAAGTAAAACCTCTATATTCCTCAATAATACACCCATTTGGTTATTTGAAATGGCATGGTTTCCATGGCAACCCATTATGCGATTTTAAAGACTGGGAGTGTAGCTTCAAAAATATTCATATCTCAGCAGCATCTCATCCTAAAACACTAAATCTAGTATCAAGCTATTTTGCGGACAAAGCACGTTTACAGGGTTGTCGGATATGCAAATTATCTCATTTAAACATTTATAAATGTTAATGAAAACATTAGAAATAAATGAAAAATCGCAGAAAAATCAAGGGGTAGTACTGACAAAATTAATCATATCTCACTTGATAATTGCCCTAAAGTATCAAACTTGATATCAAAGTAATGCTAAGACATAGAACTAATACCTTCTGGGTGGTTACAAAAGAAATCTAATTTGAATATTCATGAACTCTAATGTAAACATTAGAAATAAATTTTAAAAAATCGCTGAAAAACCAGAGAGTAATACTTACAAAATTACTTATATCGTACTTAATAATTGCTCTTTAGTACCATAACTGATCTCAAATTAATGCTAAGATAAAGTACTCTTACCTTATGGGTGGTTACAAAAGAAATCTAATTTGATTATTCCTGAATTTAAACAATATGAATAAATGAAAAATCACGGAAATTCAAGGGATAATACACACAAAATTACTCATATCTCACTTGATAATTGCCCTAGAGTACCAAATTTAATGTCAAAGCAATGCTAAGACTTAGTACTCTTACCTTATGGGTTGTTATTAAAGAAACCTAATTTGTATACTCATAAATTATACTTAAAACTTTAGAAAAGAATACAAAAGTATGGCAAACTGAAAGGCACATACATAGAAAATTACTAATTTCTCTTCTGCTGATTGCTTTAGAGTAGCACACTTGATCTAATATTAAAAACTTTTATCTTGGCTTTAATTCTATGCCAAGTTTAGAAGCCTAAGACTTATACCAACTGAGATATGACCACTTTTGTAAGTATGCCCCCATGATTTTTCTGTGATTTTTTCATTCTTTTCAAATGTTTTCATTAAAATTTATGGATATACAAAGAAGATTATTTTCATATCTGCCCATAAGGTAAAGGCACTTTGTCATAGCATTACTCTGATATCAGGTTTAGTACTCTAGGGCAATTATAAACTGAGATATGAATAACTTGGTAAGTATATTGGCTTGATTTTTCCGCAATTTTTCTCTAATTTATAATGATTTCGTAAAGATAAATTAGTATTCATATAAATTTGCTTTCATATGTGTTCATATGATAAGAGTGCTATGTCTTTACATTACTTTGGTAATAAGTTTTGTACCCTTGGGTATTTATCAAGTGAGATATGAACAAAATTGTAAATATACCAATCTTATTTTTTCCACGATTTTTCATTCTTCTCTAATGTTTTCATACATATTCACGATTATACAAATTAGACTAGAACAGTCGGACTCCGACAAAGTGCCCCGCCTTACGCCCTGCAGCGAAAAGGGGATATTCGTTTTGGCGAAAATATTGATAATCATTCATCGGACAAAACCCATATTCAGTCATGAACAATAGTTTGATGAAAGTAGTATATGAAATTTGGAAGAAATTGGGTGATAAATGACTAAGTTAGAGTGTCTGCAAGTGTAAACTGATAGGTGGCGGCCATTTTAGCGGCCATCTTGGTTATTGGACAAAGCGAGAGTTTGATAAAAGTAATCCATGTATGAAATTTGGAGGTAATCGGGTAATAAATGATTATGGTAGATTGTCCACAAAAGCAAATTGACAGGCGGTGGCCATTTTGTCCGCCATCTTGGTTATATCTCGTTGGACTAAACTGGTATTCGAACTTGAACAAGAATTTGATGGAAGCAATCTATACATGAAATTTGGAAGAAATCCGATAAAAAATGACTAAGTCAGAGTGACCATGACAGCAGACACTGATAGGCGGCGGCCATTTATTCAGCCATCTTGGTTATCATTCGTCAGACAAAACCCATATTCGAACTTGAATGAGAGTTTGATAAAAGCAATCCATATATGAAATTTGAAAGAAATCTGATACAAAAAATGACTAAGTTAGAGTGACCACGGCAGCGGACACTGATAGGCGGCGGCAATTTAGTCAGCCATCTTGGTTATCGTTCGTCAAACAAAACCCATATTCGAACTTAAATGAGAGTTTGATGAAAGCACTCCATATATGAAAATTGAAAGAAATCCTATAAAAAAATGACTAAGTAAGAGTGACCACGACGGCGGACATTGATAGGTAGCGGCCATTTTGTCGGCCATCTTGATTATCGGATGTCTGACAAAACCCATATTCGAACTTGAGCGAATGGTTGATGAAAGCAATTCATATATGAAATTTGGAAGAAATCCAATTAAAAATTACTGAGTTAGAGTGACCACGACAGCGGATATTGATAGGTGGCGGCCATTTTGTCGGTCATCTTGGTTATCGGATGTCGGACAAAACCCATATTCAAACTTGAACTAGAGGTTGATTAAAGCAATCTATATATGAAAATTGGAAGAAATCCAATAAAAAATGACTGAGTTAGAGTGACCACGGACAGACGGACGGACAGACAGACGGATGGACAAGCCAAAAACAACAGAGCTCCGGACCCTAATAATTATTTTCCTATCTGCTTGTAAGGTACAATCACTATATTATAGCATTACTGTGGTATCATGTTTGGTACTCTTGTCCAATTATCAAGTGAAATACTAGTTATTTTGTTAGTATTGCCCCTTGATTTTTCTGTACTTTTTATTCATTTCTATTGTTTTCATGAACATTCATGAAAATTTAAATAAATAATTTGCATATCCAACCATCATATAAAAGTGCTATATATGCAGATTAATTTGATACCAAATTTAATGTTCTAGGATGTGTTGCTGTTGAGATATGAATACTTTTGTAGGTACGCTCCCAGTATTTTAAAACCACATAATGGGTTGTCATGGAAACACTGTAATTCACATTAGCAAATTAATTTATTATTAAGGAACACAATTTTTTTGCCTTTAAGTGACCTCAGTGAACCATTTGACATGGATAAGAAATGCTCCTAGGAGTTAAATGAAGATCTAGGTCTAATTACCCCTTGGGGTTCTAGTTTATTAGTTTATGCAATGGTTTTGCATTCATTAAGTTTTCAATCATATTCATGAGTGTTTGTTTGTTTGATTTGATTCTTTACGTCCCATCAACAATCTTTCAGTTATAAAGGGACGGGTCTTCCTGGGTTGAACCAGTACTAAGCTAGGATTAATGTTCTTGCTCAAGGACACAACGCAGTGACGCCGGTGAGGCTTGAACCCGCGGCCCTTCGGTCTCGAGTCAAGCGCTCTACCACTGAGCCACTGCGCTCCCTTAATATTCATGAATATGCAAATGTGATAATTTTCATATAGGACCATAAGATGACAGTATTTGCTGAATTGTATCACTGATGTTATAAAAACATGCAACAGTGGTGGTTTGATGATGGTTTGGGGCTGAAATCAGTGATTTATGGTGTTTTTATGATTTTCCCCTTATTTTTAAGGTTTTCATTAATATTCATGAATATGCAAACAAGGTAATTTGCATCTCAGGTCATGGGATAAAAGGCATATGCCTTACCTTTTATTTGGTACCAAGATTAGTAGTCTATAATAAATATCAGCTAAGATATGATTGAATTTGTATGTACACCCCTACATGTAAGAAGTGCATTGAGGGTTACCATGGTAACCATGCAATTTTGGAAGGCCCAAATGTGTTTATTTTTCAGAAGTATTTTCTCATTCATGGGGTCCCAAGAAACAATTTGGCACCAATGAAAAATTGTCATGGGGGTGCAAGGTAGGTCAATTTAGATTCTGTGGTATAGGGTACCCTATTTCAGTGCTTATTTGAGAAATTGCCTACCCGGGAGGTATTCCGATGCGCATAGCATTTTTGTGTACCAGCCGATTTTTTAAGAGTTTGATTTTTGAATTCAGCATACTTTTCTACATAAGAATACATCTTCAAACCTTTTGGCCTCAGCCACTTGATTAAAAGCATTGCTGGCTCTCGGACTGCATTGGTTTTGCCGGTTAAAACATGGCTGTTAATAGCGTGCAACACGGCTTTTTAAGCAATAATAGTCAACAATCGTATAATGAAATATTCTGAGCTCATTGCATTAGGCGTTATTACATTTGGCATCGCACTCAGCGCCTATTGAAATAACGTCTTATGTAATAAACTAATTGATCTAATCCAAAATATGTTTATGTACATATTAATTCATTCATTGGGATCGAAAAGGCGGGGTTGGAGAAGAAATGTATAACTTTCATTGATTTGTTCACTTTGTCATTCAAGACTCGTGAACTATTATCTGCTTATTGCATTAAGCGCAATTACATTTGGCGTTGCACTCAACGCCTAATGTAATAACGCCAAATGTAATAAACTTATTGTCCTTAGCCAAAAGTGTGTATTTGTATCAATTCCATTTTTGCAGTACGGGAGCAGGGAACAGAGAAGAAAGGTAAAATTTCATATAAATGAACGCCAGAATGACTGATGTCATATACATGTACACTATTTGATTCAAAACTAATCGCACTCAACGTCTAATGTAATAAACTAGTAATTGATCATATCCAAATTATATGTACATATAAATTCTTTTATTTGGGTCGAAAAGGCAGGGTAAGAGAAGAAATATAACATTTTCTTTGATTTAAACAAAAATGATTGAAGTCATATACACTATTAAATTCAAGACTCGTGAACTCTTATGGGCGTGATTACAATCGGCGTTTCACTCAAATCCTTAATGTAATAAACTAATTGTTTCAAGCCAAAAGTATGTATATGTATAAATGCCTTTATTGGGGTTAGGAAGGTGGAAATGGAGAAGAAAGGTAACACTATTGTATATTTGAACTCATAAACATGTAAAATATGAAATAAAAGACTAATGAAATATTCTGAGCTTATAACATTAGGCGTTATTACATTTGGCGTCGCACTCAACGTCTGATGTAATAAAACTAATTGATCCTATTTAAATGTTTATATATCAATTCTGGCATTTGGGTCGAAAAGGCAGACTTGGAGAAGAAATATAACACTTTCTTCGATTTGAATAACAATGAGTGATCATATAAACTAATGTAAGTCAAGACTCATGAACTATTATGTTCTTTTTACATTATGCGTCATTACATTTGGCGTCGCACTCAACGCCTAATGTAATAAGGCCTAATGTAATAGATTAATTAGTAGTAGAGGGCCGGTTTGGCGCCACGTTCTGCGCATGCGTGGTGTTCATATTGGATGACATCATCATCTATATTTAGAATGAGATCATATTTTTTAAGAATGCTATTTTAAGTAGCAAAGCAAGTCATTGACAATGGTGCTATTGTTCATGGCGATTGTAAATAGGACTAAATTGATCAAGAAGTGGATTATATTTCTGAATAATAAAAGATTATAGATGTCACCAGACCAGTTGGAACCAGTTGTGCAATTTTATGTAATAACACAAACAATCATATAAGGTTAGATGACTATTTTGGATTTCAACTATTTACAAATAACAGAAAGCAAAATTGAATTAGTTTATAAATTTGGTTAACAATTACAATTTACGCCATTAACCTTTACACACTCACATTAGTAAACAAATGGATTTTTTTTTATTAAAATCTAAGGTGCCCAGTCACATGTCCTAATCTAAATCATTGAATAACTAGGTACAGTTCTGCTTTTGACATTAAAATGATATGATGATCACATTCAGACACGCAAAATTGAAAGTTTGATTTATTAAAAAAAAAAGTTTAACTTATTTACAAAAGCCATAAAATATGCACAAGTTTTTATCCAAACCAAATTATGATTCATTTCAAATGGAATCAGAGCATGTGATAACCCATGTCAAAGCGTAGATGTAAAATGTATTCTGTTTACCTTATAGACACTAATATTTACACAATACCGCATAGATGATTGAAATTGTTTGTATCCTTTTGAATAGCAGGTTTCATCATATTTATTTTAATAAGTTTGTCATGTAATAAAATATCCGGAACTTGAAATTTTACTAGGCTTTGGAATTATGCCTCTTTTAGGGCTTCTAGGATCTGAAACGAAAGAAAAACAGTATAAAATGTTTTTGTTGTTGTTTTTTTCTTAAAAGTACCAACAGTATTATATAGCTTCAAATAAAGAATAAAAATCGCCTTGTTTTTTCTTCTAATTTAATTCTTAACGCGTTTCACTACTGTGTAGATCTTCAGAAGACATTATTTTAAACGACGTCAGCGTCTATAGCAACAACGTTATTAAATACAGGAAGTGACGTCACAAGTATTATAATGTAATAATAGGTAGAAATGTTGTGAAAAAGATTGACAGATTTAAGAATTCTAAATGCTTTTATTCAATTTTGGTTTAAAAAGGCCAATAAAATGTTTTCTTTCTTTTTGCGTGCAGAGACACAATCGGTCTGCATTTTGCAAAGTTGCAGAATTATAAATTAAACGGGCTGAGATCTTGCACAGTTCGCAATATGGTTACTGACATACAGTATTCGAACTCTGGCATCTCTTATTTGTTGTCTATAAACAGTAAGGCGATGACGGAGGGTGTCACCTGTTTCCCCAATATATTCTTCATCACAGCCTTTGCATTTAATTACGTAAATAAGGTTTTTAGCGTCGCATGACATAGACGTTTTTACCTTAAATGTTTTACCGCATTTAAACAAAAATTCGTTGTATGTCATTAAGTAATCACACACCCCGCAATTAGGTCTATTGCAGTTTGTTATTTTTGGTGATTCTTGTATTTCCTCAAATTTTGCTCTTGTCAATAGTTTTTTTTAGATTCCAAGGTTGGCGTTTAATTTTTATGATTGGATAATTTTGCATTATTTCTTTCATTGTTTCATCTTCATGCAAAATAGGTAAGTTTTGTCTTATTGTATTAAACATTTAAGGGTTTTTGGGGTTAAATGTGGAGACAAACGGTATTAGGTTATTTTTTTTCCCTTACCACCCTTAAATCTTCCCTGGTCAATCAAACAATTCAGTCCATAATAGGGGTAAAAATAATTAAAGATTAAAAAAAAGACACACTGGAACATTTTAAGTTTTTTTAATTTTGAATTTTTTAGCAACCCCTATCATCATTGAATTTTCAAGCTGTTTGTTAATGTTATTATTCCGTTCCGAAGAAGCAAACAATTCAGTCTATAATACGGGTAAAAATATATATATAACTTGATCTGGCATACTGTATCACGTCGAGTGGATGAGGTCTTACCATCGGATCACCCGAGATTCAAAGCGTTCAGGGTGATCCAATGGTATGGCCGCATCAACGAGACGTGATACTGTACGCCAGATCAAGTAACTATTATAAATATATTTTATTATATACATCTTTCTGACATTATTCTGGTTTTATAGCTTGTTTTGGTCTTTAATCCCAAACATTCGCAGGAACGTTTGCCATTACGTTACGTTTCTTGACGTTATGTCATGTTTTCCATCTCTGGTTCCATGTTTAAAAAATACTTTATGTAACGTCGCTGCAAAACCAGGTAACAGACGATAGCCTGGTTTTAAAGAATAATGATACGGTATCAGAAAACCTCAGTTCGTTGGTCTGGCTTTCTGTATCAGATAGCCAGAAAAAAGACAGTTCCAAAGACGTATCAATTATAGGTATATAATAAAACATTGTAGTTAACTTTCCCTCTCAACATAATAAATGGCAGTAAGGTTAAAAATGATATAATTTATTCAATGTTTTGTTATCTAATAGCATTAAAGCAAATCTTAGTCATACAATTATGTTTTTAATGACTTTGAAAAACAACAAAGTTAGAAAGACGGCAAAGATAAGGAATCGATACAATCAAGTACCACACCTGACCCAGGGTACCACATGCGAAAGTCACAAAAACACAAATAAACATCAAAAAGAAGAGCCAAGAGTAGTAATGGGTGTCACTCTGGGGACCGGGACTTTTAAGCCTGAAAAGAACTTAGTTTTTTTTTTCAGGATAAAAAGTCTTGGTCCCCATAGATGCCACCCTGGTAAGCTTGAGTGACTAGCTGTGAATAACTTAGTTTATTTTGCGCAAAAGCGCTGGCTGATCTGTGATTGTGATAGTTTTCTGGACTATTGAAAATAACTTAGTTTATTTTTGCTCAAAAGCGCAGGCTGATCTGTGATTGTGATAGTTTTCTGGTCGCATCGCTGGGATGCTGTGAATAACTTAGTTTATTTTCGTAAAGATCTGATTGTGATAAATTCCTACCCACTCGTCTCTCGCTGGTAGGCCTTTTGCGGTTATCTTTTTATAAAGACTAACTTTACTCGCATCACAAACAACAGGGTTTCTAATTTGCATATCGTACATCTAGTACGTTGCAATAGCGAATTATATTTTACGTAAGGAATTTTGGGTTCATGAAGTTCTGCGTATCTTATAGTCTCTTTAGAAAAATAACTTAGATATTCAAGGCTAATTTCTGTAGCTAAGAAATATTTCATTTAGCACAATTTTTCGCTTTTCGCGACTTTCAATGATAAGTTACGTCATATAGATTATACATGACGTCATTGAAAAGCAAGTAGTATCTTCTAAAAGCGACAACAAGTATAACTTTTCGAACCAATAGATAACTTGGTCATTTTAAGAGGAAAGGTATTCAGATATGATGGGCCTATTTATTATTATTTTAGCTTTACATTTTGGTCAGACTCTTAACTTGATTTTAACTTAGTACTTTTAATAGTTGATTAGGGTAATTATATGCTAAAAGTTAAGTTGTATAGAATGTCGCTTGAGGTTGTATCTCAAGACCTCAACTCCTAGATGTATTACTCTGTAGAATCAGCTAGGACTTTGAAAATTACTGAGTCATTTTTTATCTAGAGTAGGTGTGTACTTAGCAATGATAAGTCTGCTTGAATGTTTCTAAGGATTATACTTTTTCAGGTTCTTGCATGGTGTCGTATTTGATAGCTAGTATCAATCTTTTGATTAAGTTAGAGCTTCTGTTGATACGTTAGATAATCATCATTGGCATGTAATAGTATTGGGGTTTAATGATAAGATGTTGATGAAAGTGTCCATGTCGCTTGAGATGTGGATGCAATGTGGACCTTCACATGTAAAATGTGGATGCAATGTGGATCCACCACATCTCCACATTTTGAAGGTGGATGTAATGTGGAGCAATGTGGATGTATTGTGGAGCAATGTGGATTTCCACATTTCAAATGTGAATAAATGCAGATATATTTCGGGTCAGCATAATGGAAATTTACGTTAAATCTTGGATAAATTCGAAATTAATGTGGACCGCCACAATAAAAATGTGGATCCACCACATCTCCACATCTTGACAATGTGGATCCGCCACATCTCCACATTTCCACAATGTGGAGTTTCCACACCTACACATTCGACAATTTGACTTATACCCTCTCTCAATTTCAGGTAAACTTCAGCGCTGAGCTGAAATAACTATGATTGTGATAGTTTTCTGGTCGTATCCACTAGTTGGTCTATGATAGTTTCCTGGGCTATTGGGAAATAACTTAGTCATTTTTGAGGGGGATAAAGATTCTGACTTTAGGCCTAACAAAAATTGTAGTCTCGCCTGACACTTTGTGAAAAATTCATATAGTTTTGCTTGTCATTTTTTTTTGCTAGTGATTTCAGCAGTTTGGCTTATAGAAAATATTTGATCTGATGAAAAATTCAAGTAGATTTGCATATCAAAATAATTTGAGAACTATTCTTGACTGAGGATTTTTTCTGAAAATTTCAGTAGTTTGACCTAAGGAAAATATTTGATCGGATGAAAAAATCAAATAGTGATTACGCTTGATGAAACAATTTTGAGAATTTTCAACTGTTGATTTCAGAAAATCTGAGTTTTTCCAAATCTGGGTTTTTTCCAGTATAAAAAGCTGATTTATTTCGCTATCGGTATAAATAGGGTGGGTCGGACCGCCACACTAAAAATGTGGATCCACCACATCTCCACATCTTGACAATGTGGATCCACCACATCTCCACATTTCCACAATGTGGAGTTTCCACACCTACACATTTGACAATTTGACTTATACCCTCTCTCCAATCAATACTATTTTCTCGCTGTTTCTCAAGTTGATAGTAGCATGGTACATTTGCTATGACAACTTTCAGAGAGATGGTTCTATTATATTTGGATTGTTGGCAAGATAATATTTGTTTCACCTGAGGCAAATTTGGATTGAGCCCATTTCAGTCTTCTATCCTATTCTTCCTTTCTTTTTTATTGTCTCTGGGAGGATCCTGACTTTACTGAAATATTGTTGACTGGGACTTAACTCCATCTAAAAATCTCTAAATAGTTAACTTCTGATAACCTAATCTTTGGTTCTAGTACCACCCATCACCTTTGATGGTAAATATAAGATGTATAGCCCATGCATTATTAATTATTCAACTTTTTACACTGTGAATTTTTCACATTTACATATTTAACAAGTTAATGAATATGTCTAGGATTAAAACGTGTAATATACATCTTCACATAGTTGATATTTCAGATCTGCATTACATACAAAGTTTGCATGATATATATTCCATCTTAATATAATTAATATGAGAGTAGCCATTTCATATATATGGCGTTAAGCAAAGTCTAAGTGTCATTATATAATATTTCTATCAAGTGTGGTGGTTGTTTCACATATGCGATCATGGATGAATTTTATCTGAGCTTACTGAGTGATAGTTCTATAGATATTTTCCCTAAAAATAAACAGTTCTCATTTACCACAAAGCTAAATCATCCTATTCAAGTCCAGAAAGAACAATGGGTTGTAGCGTTGGTAGAAATTATGACTCCTTCAGAAGTATATAACATTTCACATAATAGCAATTATTTTTATGTTCACTTCTACGATAAGAATGTTTTGGAAAGACTGGGGAAAAGTAAAATGAATACTGTATGCATGAAAGATGGAAGTTGTCCTGAAATAAAATTATTTATCCCAGCAGGAAACTATAATTCGCCTCAGCACTTAGTAGAGCAAATTCAGATTGCTATTGAAGAAAAATGTGGAGCTATTCTACGTCAAATTCACAGTATGATCTCATTAAGTTATAAGAAATCAGGTAATCGTGTAAATTTACATGTTGAAAATCCAAATAGAGTTCAAATAAGATTTTCAAAGTCTCTTGGCGAAATACTTGGATTGAATCCTGATCTTTCAAATAAACTGATTGGGAATGATAACCAGGCTTTTACATATGCTGTTGATTTGAACATGACCCACCATCAGATGTTTGTTTATTCTGATGTTGCAGATTACACTTACGTTGGAAATATAACAGCTCCTATACTTAGAATTGTTTCTTATAAACAGTCCAAATCTAGCACTCAATCGCATCAAGAATTTGTGAATTTACATTATGTACCTTTGGCAAAATCTTATATTGATCAGGTTCATATTGATATCAAAGATGAAATTGGCAGGTCTGTCCCTTTTGTTGGTGGGAAAACTTTAGTAAAATTACACTTCAAACGTATAAAAAGTTGATCAATTATGCTATTAGTATAAATATGATGATTCTGGTTGACATGTCTTATTGTTCTACGCACACTAAAAGAAGAAGAATGGATCTCTCAGCAAGACAGAAAAATACAAGCTGCAATGATGATATGATAAAACCTGCTTCTAAAAAATCAACTAAATATCAAATGAGCTATGGACAAATTAGATATCTGATGAAAAGGCTGAGTACAGCGTTGGATAGTAAACTCAAGCAAGGAAGACCACCAAAGTACTGTAGAATGTGCCATAGAGAACTTCGTAAGCTGATAGGAAGCCAACTAGAAAGACGGCCATTAGAGAATAAATATATGAAGGGAAGAAATATAACGGAACAAAGATGTGATAAAAGAAAGAATTTTTTTTCTGCAAAAGAGAGCAGTAAAACAAGAAAATGCAGTCCTTTCTCAAGTGTTGCAGCAAAAGAAGTACATGCAAATAATAAGACAGAGTAGAAAATGTCATATTTTTGTGAGAAATATTGACAAAACTGTGGGTTTTTTATGTCACTACAAGTATAAAAGGACACAATCAGAGAGAAGCTATTCATTTACCAAAACGATTACAATGGGTCAACATCAGTGTCCAAAGTGTGAACGACAGTTTGCAAGATCAGACAGTTTGAGACGACATCTGACAAGTGGTATCTGCAGTGAAGATATGGAGTCAGAAACAATGTCAGAAAATGAAGACTCTACTATGTCTGACGAATCGGATGCAGAGACTTCTAAAAGTCATCAAAAGGAAGATATCTTTGGGATTTATACAGACAAAGATTATGGCATTCTAGATGGTAGTGATACAGATTGTACTGATGAAGATGATGAAGACCAACGTTATTCTAGAAAAAAGAGCAAGTTTGATCCTTGGACATTTTTTGTTGATGGAGCTCATAGTATCCTACAAGACACATTCAATGAAGGTTTACAACAAATAATAGAGAAAAATCCAGACATTGACACAGAAGAGGCAGAGGAGGTGACTTTCGATAAACTGGAACCAAGATACAGAGCAGAAGCCATTGGTCAATACAAGGCCTTCCTTAAATTATCCAAGGCATTGAAGAAAGATCCCTTGCACAAGAAGATAACAGATACAGCAAAACGACTACGAGATGAAGATGACTTTGATGAGGATGACGCTTTGAAATATGCTATTAAAAAACGAAGATACCTCTTGGATGGGAAACTTGAAGAATTTGACCCACCAACCTATTCCTTAGGTGAAGATGATGAATCAGATTCATTACAACAGAGTTCAGGATCAAAATATGCACCAAGTCAGCTACAACAGAACAACTTTGGACCAAGACATACTCAAAGTCAACTTCCAAAAAGGCCCTGGATCGATGCTTAAAACATTCTAATTGAATTCTATTTTGTACGATGGCATATATTCTTTAATTTCTCTTATTGTAAACAATGAATAGAGGGACGGCCCTAATCCTCTCTCATTGTAATGAGTTATAGTTAGCGGGGCAATAAAGTTATAGAAATGTTCATTTGTCTTTGTTGTTCTTTTTATTAAAAAATAAGTAGTAGTAAGCTTGAGACGGCTAGCTATACACTAGTTAACGCTACAGAGTTATGCCTCTAGGAGTTGAGGTCTTGATTGACCAAGAGACTCTAAGACGCATAGTACTTAGTAGCCTTGACTATTACACACAATATATATCACCACATACTATACCCCCTAAAATGACTAAGTTATCTTCAAAGCTGAATTTAACTAAGTTATTTTATATATCACCACAGCAGAATCTTTATCCCCCTCAAAAATGACTAAGTTATTTCCCAATAGCCCAGGAAACTATCATAGACCAACTAGTGGATACGACCAGAAAACTATCACAATCATAGTTATTTCAGCTCAGCGCTGAAGTTTACCTGAAATTGAGAGAGGGTATAAGTCAAATTGTCGAATGTGTAGGTGTGGAAACTCCACATTGTGGAAATGTGGAGATGTGGTGGATCCACATTGTCAAGATGTGGAGATGTGGTGGATCCACATTTTTATTGTGGCGGTCCACATTAATTTCGAATTTATCCAAGAATTAACGTAAATTTCCATTATGCTGACCCGCAATATATCTGCATTTATTCACATTTGAAATGTGGAAATCCACATTGCTCCACAATACATCCACATTGCTCCACATTACATCCACCTTCAAAATGTAGAGATGTGGTGGATCCACATTGCATCCACATTTTACCTGTGAAGGTCCACATTGCATCCACATCTCAAGGGACATGGACACTTTCATCAACATCTTATCATTAAACCCCAATACTATTACATGCCAATGATGATTATCTAACGTATCAACAGAAGCTCTAACTTAATCAAAAGATTGATACTAGCTATCAAATACGACACCATGCAAGAACCTGAAAAAGTATAATCCTTAGAAACATTCAAGCAGACTTATCATTGCTAAGTACACACCTACTCTAGATAAAAAATGACTCAGTAATTTTCAAAGTCCTAGCTGATTCTACAGAGTAATACATCTAGGAGTTGAGGTCTTGAGATACAACCTCAAGCGACATTCTATACAACTTAACTTTTAGCATATAATTACCCTAATCAACTATTAAAAGTACTAAGTTAAAATCAAGTTAAGAGTCTGACCAAAATGTAAAGCTAAAATAATAATAAATAGGCCCATCATATCTGAATACCTTTCCTCTTAAAATGACCAAGTTATCTATTGGTTCGAAAAGTTATACTTGTTGTCGCTTTTAGAAGATACTACTTGCTTTTCAATGACGTCATGTATAATCTATATGACGTAACTTATCATTGAAAGTAAGTAAGGTTGCAAAGATCAGGAATCGATACAATCAAGTACCACACCTGACCCAGGATACCAATGGGAAAGTGACAAACTCACAGAAGACACCATAAACGAGAGCCAAGAGGTCAGCCCTTTCCCAGCAGGTGACCACGAAGCACACATAAACAGACGCGCACAAAACATAGCAAACACAAGACAGAACAAAAACATAAAAGATCCACAAAAGAAGTACCGCCGTGGAAAGTCGCGAAAAGCGAAAAATTGTGCTAAATGTAATATTTCTTAGCTACAGAAATTAGCCTTGTATATCTAAGTTATTTTTCTAAAGAGACTATAAGATACGCAGAACTTCATGAACCCAAAATTCCTTACGTAAAATATAATTCGCTATTGCAACGTACTAGATGTACGATATGCAAATTAGAAACCCTGTTGTTTGTGATGCGAGTAAAGTTAGTCTTTATAAAAAGATAGCCGCAATAGGCCTACCAGCGAGAGACGAGTGGGTAGGAATTTATCACAATCAGATCTTTACGAAAATAAACTAAGTTATTCACAGCATCCCAGCGATGCGACCAGAAAACTATCACAATCACAGATCAGCCTGCGCTTTTGAGCAAAAATAAACTAAGTTATTCACAGCTAGTCACTCAAGCTTACCAGGGTGGCATCTATGGGGACCAAGACTTTTTATCCTGAAAAAAAAACTAAGTTCTTTTCAGGCTTAAAAGTCCCGGTCCCCAGAGTGACACCCATTACTACTCTTGGCTCTTCTTTTTGATGTTTATTTGTGTTTTTGTGACTTTCGCATGTGGTACCCTGGGTCAGGTGTGGTACTTGATTGTATCGATTCCTTATCTTTGCCGTCTTTCTAACTTTGTTGTTTTTCAATAGTCCAGAAAACTATCACAATCACAGATCAGCCAGCGCTTTTGCGCAAAATAAACTAAGTTATTCACAGCTAGTCACTCAAGCTTACCAGGGTGGCATCTATGGGGACCGGGACTTTTTATCCTGAAAAAAAACTAAGTTCTTTTCAGGCTTAAAAGTCCCGGTCCCCAGAGTGACACCCATTACTACTGCCAAGGGGTCAACACTTGTTATGAAAAACAATTATCATTGAAATATGTGAAATTTGGGATTCCTACCTCAAATAATATAAGAGATATGCTCCGGACACAATAATTCTAAAAACTAAGTGAGAGGTTATGGTCAAGGTCACAGTGACCCGTAAATGGTAAGCCTCACTCCACCATCCCCAAGATGCATCCACACACCAAAATTGGGATCCCTATCTCAAATTATATAAGAGATATGGTCCAGACATGATTGTTCTATAAACTAGGTCAGAGGTCAAGGTCATTGTGACCTGAAAATGAGACGTGACACTCCGCCATCCCAAGATGCAGTCATACACCCAATTTGGAATTCTTAACTCAAAGAATATAGGAGATATGCACCAGGCTTAATGCTGATTCTAGAAACTAGGTCAGAGGTCCAGGTCAAGGTCACAGTGACCCAAGGATGGTATGTGACATTTTGTCATCCAGAGATGCATCCACACTCCAAATTTGGGATTCCTACCTCAAATAATATAAGATATGCTCGAGACACATTTATTCTAAGAACTAGATCAGAGGTACATTGTAAAGTTTAAAGTGACCCGTAAATGGTACCAGACACTCCACCTTCCCAAGATGCATCCACAAACCAAATTTGGGATTTCTATCTTAAATAATATAAGAGATATGCTCCGGGCACAACTATACTATGCACAATAAGTTTAGCAATTTCTTATGTTTGGCATCTTTTTGTGCTCATCTTTGTGCAATATCGACCAATTTCAGTTGCAATGACGAGAACAGGATATCAGGCAAATGAAACAACGAATTTACAGACGCCATCCTTTTAATATGCATTTGGGAAAGGCAAGATTTGCAGGAGGGGTCAGTAAGCAAAATTCACATCCGTTGTAAGTAATGCTCAAATGATAAGCATGTGCTTTTTCGTTTGGTGGTCTTCCATCTTCCTCGTGCAACATGCACCTATAAAAACTATAGGTTATGTGACAGATTTGGTTTGGTTTGATTTGGTTGCGGTTCTCATCTCAAAGCAAAGCTTTTTTCAACATCGCGTTTGGCCTGTTTAGCAAGGAAAATCATATCAACATGGAATAGCATTGCCGGATTTTTACATAATTAGCTCATTCTTTTACAAAAAAAATCAAAACAAGCGAGAGTACCTGCCTTTGTTTGTCTTTTCCGTGACGATGCCACTACCGCGAAAGGTCCCGGATGTGACGAAGGAACAAATTTACGTTTACGCGATTTGGCGGTAGTGCCGCTGATGCCCACCCGTGAAATAATGCCACACATTTTGCGCTACGAAATGATTGTTATGCATTGTTGGCTATAAATAAAGCAAACTCATATACTTAATAGGCTTTTTTCGTGCTCCTGCAGTCACACAGTTTATAGTAAAAGTATCAAGAAAAATCGAAAAAAGTCTCATTTTTGGAAGTTTACCATTTCTCTATTTATCAACGTTTTCCCAATGTAAAGATGGTAGTCGTGCAAGCAGTGGTCGCATAATATATTTTAAAGGGGTACTTTCATCTGTGCCCACGCATGGATTTTCTTCAAACTTTGCATATTAATAACTCATTATATACGAACTATGAAAATGTATTTATCGAATTAGATAGTTAAAAATAAGGCTTAGGAAGCAACCCTGACGTACTCCACCATTGAGGTGATACCTGTGTCTAAATTACCATGTCCTAAATCTATAGTTTTGTTTATTTCTATGATTTGTCATCAAGATTGAATCCAAAATACCTTAGACATTATTTTAATACCACGAAACCATTTGGATAAATTATGGTTAACGTTTTCAGAAGAAGTGATTGTAAAATTTCAATATTTTTTTTCAAAAATTTACAAAACATTCAACATTCAATTCAAAAGATGGATATGTTCTAGTCTTTGTCAAGATATCATATTATAACAAAAACATGCCATATATATACTGCTGATCTGAGCCAAATATCATGAAAATCCAAAGCCAGTAACTTTGTCATTTTCTACCTCTTATGGGTATAGGTCAGTTTTAGCAAAATTAATTATTTAGTTCAAATGAATCAATAACTCGACATAAGGAGGTTGGTTTTTAATCTACTTCCACTTTTCTTAAAGAAAGACATGTTTAGACAATTTTAAATGATTCAATGGTCAGAAATGCCGAAGGTCATGGACCTGTGTCATGGCACTATGGGGCAAAGACAATGTGTATCACTTCCTCAAGTCCTGCATGATGTTGTTTAAGAAACATAATATCCTAACAATAAACATGTGAAAACAAGAAGACTGAATATTTCCTTTACATCCCAACTGAACTAGAGGAGCCATATTTTGGTGCCGTGACCAGGATAACGTGTAACAGAGTATTATCAAAGGTATCATAAAACAGTGTTCTACATGAGTAAGTGAGGTCCAGAAACAAAAATGTATGCCTAGAATATACAGCCAGCTAAAATATAATTGTTGCTATCTGACGGAAATCAGCATCAGTTTCACAAAACAGAATGAACAGAGAAGATTCAAGCATAAAATTCGCAATACCTTTGAAGCCAAGAGTTATCTGTGACCAAAATGGTTAATTTTAACCAATAGGTTTGACAGGGGGTTGTTTTTTGAAGCAGGTTTATTAAGGAGCCTTACAATTATAAAATCATAGATATAAGGTTCTTCTCCTGTATGAACTGACATGTCATAAGGTTTCTCTTCTGTATGAATTAAAATTCTTAATAATGTTACATATTAAGTGTAACATTGGCTAGACGTAGTTTTAATGTTAGAACCTAGATGTGTTAAGTACAGGTGTCAACATATTGTATCATTTTGACTAATATTATTGTGTAAACACATCATTAAACAAGAATCGTGGCACTTAATATCAAAGAATATTGTTTTCTTTTTCTTTTTCCAATCCATAATAGGGGAAAACACTGAACATATCAACTTCTACCAATATAGGTACTAGCATGGTGATTCAAACTAAGCAAGTATTTAAGTATGTTTCACACTAAAACATTATTATTGTATTTTTTACATTTCGGTGAATTAGGGCCATGTGTTTACATCAAGTTAAAAAAATATGTTACCGGTCCTTGAATTTCACGAAATTTGGTCTACATATTCTTAGCATATATGGATAGTTTATATGTTGAAATGGTATCTTGACAAAGACCACAACCTGTAAAAATGTTAATTCCAAATTTGACTGAATACAAAATATACAGTCGAAAATTGGGGTACCATGCTATTAAAATGAATGCCCACCCAATATCCTAATACATACAAAGCCATTTTAAGTAACAGCGAACATATTAATGATATAGCTATTCAAAAAAACATTTCCTCGCCCGTTACATGATATGTCAATTACTGTAGAAATTATTATAAATGGGTACCCTAACGTATTATAGTGATATCATTCATGACGTCATAAATTAGCAATGGAATTGCATAAAAACTCAAACGCACCATAAATATTAAAGTTATACCCCAGACAATTAAATAACATAATACTTTCAAAATCCAAGCGTGGGCAGACTCCCATGTTAATTTCCCATACCATGCAAGAGCCCATTAAAAAAATTTGGCACCAAATAGTTAATTGTCAATTCATCATCGCAAATAAGGTCCCCAATTTTCCTTCGCTTTTTTTCCAAGTATTTTGCTTAAAATTTCCGCCAGTATATAAACCCCTACTCGTTTCGAGCATGCCCTGCACGTGCACGCCAAGTCCTTTTCCAACGAAAATTAAACCATCAAGAAGCCGCTGAATTCTAGTTTCCAAAAATCTATTATTTGATAGCATGTGGAGTTATGATGCCATGCTAAGAGCTTTCTAAATGACCCTCGTAGTGCACTAGAAACACGTGTCACTTGACTTCACTTCACTTTGCTTATGTGAACAAGCGAATGCTCAAATCGACCATTTAAGACGAGTGTGACCTTTATGACTGTGCAGCCAATCCGCAGTAAGCTTAATAAACCCTTTTCATTCTGGTGGATTCTCCCACACATATTGGTACAATAAGTATGGGATAGTCCATTTTGTGTTTAAGGGGATATATCTTTCAAAAGCTCTTACTTGCCTGAAATTATTCCTGTATAAACAAAAATTTATTTTTTTTATCAAGGAGACAGATACTTTGGCCACATTTTGTATGAACAATTTATACATCTCACATAGATCACTTTACGCCCTAACATACATGTTTTGAGCCGCATGCTTATCAGTCTTTTTAGAGTTACTTCCTGGTTTGATACCGTTTACAATATTGTGACACGCTGAGTGACTTAAAAGAGTGACTTAAGAGAAAACCATTTGCATGAACATGAACTACAATTATCTGACTGCAATATTTAGAAGTATTTTGACCCAAATATTATGCATTTCTGGTGTTATTTACATTTTTTTCGATTTGGCCTTGAAAAGTCCATAAGCAAAACTTGTAAATAGATATTTTTCTACCAGAAATTTGTACATTTTGGGCGAAAATACTTCTAAATATTGTAGTGTTGGATAATTGTAGTTCATGTTCATGCAGCTGTTTTTTTTGGAACTCGGGATCTGTTCAATATCAGCTTTTCTAGAGAGATATATCTGTTTTCGAAATTTCTACACTTTGAAGAAATAGTTCGTGTTAAAATGGCTGTTTGCTTTGAAATGATAGTGAGTGAAACATAAACCACAGTGCAGTTATTCAAAAATATGTAATTGTTTGCCAATTTTCATTCGAAAGTTGAACTTTTACTGAGTTAATGGTGTTTTTGCGAACTGGGAAGCTCCCATGTCACTTTTAAACGGTTATTCGGTCATTTCAGGAACAGTAACTCTTATTGAATTGTTTTCTATGAATGGACACTGCATACCAGCGTGATGCGCGTATGAATATCGCTGTTAATCAGGTCAACCACGCCTTGTAGTGTATTCCAATGAATGGAAATAAGCCGATTCATGATAAAACCTGCCTTTCAGAATTTTAAAAGACTTCTCTGTTAAATGCAGGGGCTAGTTAGTTCTCAGTTAGTTCTCAGAAATTTGATGTCGCAAGTTGAGCTATCATACCTTACATGTATAACCAACAGCAGTGTGCACGTGCTGGTCATTGCATAAGGATATATCTCAGTCACGCATACATGTCATAAACTGAATGACCTGGCGCTTTCACATCGTTCCTTGATTAGATTTCTTGTAGATGTTATAGTAATGGGCCAGCTCATTTAATTTATCACACCCTTTAAACATGAAAGCGCAGCCATCCACTATATTTCGGTCTCTGTATTCTTCCTGCGTGTACGCTGTTCATATAAACATAAATGCGGCAGATACCGTAATGCATTTAACATGCGTGAAGTAATTATGCATGCACAGCAATCAAGTGGGTCTATGCACCTAATTTTCGGCCCATAGGTTCGTCCAAATGGAGCCTGCTTAAGTCGTCTGCTGCACATAGTTGATAACTGTATTGGCTTATTTTAGTACAGAGGCAAACTCCAAGTGTTCAAGTGTTTAATAGAGTCGGATTTGAAATGCTCTCTTTTCAGTACAATTTTTGTCTACAAAATTATTTGCCCGATTGATGTTAATTATTTCCCTGTAAGTGTTCTTGCTAGTATGCACGCATGTGCAGTCTGTTCTTGGGCTTCCGGTACTCGGCCTGGGTAGTGTTTAATGCAGACGGATCTTTGGAAATTTATATAAAAGATAAATAAATAAAAGAAAGCCAGCACCTATTTGGGTACACAATAATTATTTCAGAAAAGAGCCCAGTTTTGTCTGTTTATTTTGTACTAGTGAACGCTCTTGCGAGAATGCGCGCATGTACTATTTCGTGGTCGGAACTTTGGCAAGTTTATTAAAACAATCAGATCCTATCAGAATATGCCGAAACGACCCACCCTAAAACCAGGGCGAAAACGACCCAGCCGAAACTACCCACGGCCGGAAACCTATGTTTAATGAATGTGGTACATCCGCTTTCCAGCGTAGAACCCATTGCTATCAGCGAGCCTCTGCTGATAACATAAGCAGAAAGTTTGGTCCCAGATCTGGTCCGACAAAGTGTTTAAAATTAATCAAACCTGACGGTTTTCCTGACTTCTTTTATCATACATTTGAATCTACATGTAAAAACAAGGGCGACGATGGGACTGCGCGGGCGCTCAGGGTGGTCCCTGCTTTTAACAAAGTCGGGGTTCTCGCGGCTTTAAACATTATATAGGCGTCTGGTAAAAAAAGCAAATTTCGATAATCTCAAGGTCTGTTCTGTTTTCAAATACAGAGCCAAAAACCATGCTCTATAAGTTCCTTACATGCGTATATGAGCAGTTAAAGACCTCAACTTAAACGGTAAGATTTGCCTTATGCGATTCTGTCTTATTATAAGACTCCTTCTTTGAATAAATACCTGGAGATAGTTTCATCACAGAGGGAGGTTTCATTGTTGTTTATGTAAAAATGATTGATTGATTGAGAGAGTAATTGATTGATTGTGTTTGTGTACATCATTCGGTTTGTTGATACATGTACTCACATGTAGCTTGTGATATAATGAAAGAACGAACTCTTTATCTGCTAAAGCCGAGTTCATTGATATGGCACTTTATGCCATATCTTTTCTTGTCTAAAGTTCACCCAGCGTGTCACAATATTGCAAACGGTATCAAACCAGGAAGTAACTCTAAAAAGACTGATAAGCATGCTGCAGGTTGCTAAAAAGCTGTATGTTGGGGCGTAAAGTGATCTATGTAAGATGTATAAATGGCTCAGACAACAATGTGGCCAAAGGTATCCGTCTCCTCGATATAAAAGCAGTTTTTGTTTATACAGGAAAAAAATCATGCAAGTAAGAGCTTTTGAAAGATATACCCCCTTAACGAAATTTCTATATGTCTTTATCTTCAGTGCAGATCTGGTGAGATCCAGGATGAAACATGGCTTAAAGTGCAATTATTTTTCCGAAAAAAAATCCTTTTTTTTGGCCAAAGCCAGAATGTTTGACCGCTGTTTACATATATTATTTTTGTAATCGATTTTGACATTTATAACACATTATTCATCACTGACCATCCATCGTGGGAAACGATCAATTATTGCTGTAACCGAACGTTATAGATAGTAACCTTCAACAGCTGATTTGACCATCGAACCTGCAGAAGAACATATCGATGTGAAAAGGGAACTTAATCGGACAATCGGTTATATTAACAGAGATCAATGACCCTTGGTTGGTCTGACAATTGTTTTAATGACCACAGATTAACGTTTTCAATGTCCATCTACTTTTTTGCTGATACTGATCCTTTTCATGGACGGATCCAGAGGGGAACAGAGATTCCGGACCGCCCTCCCCCCCCCCCACACACACACACACACCCGCAAAATCACAAGTGGCTATATCTGGTACAGACGGTACAGACGCTCCGTACGGCCCACTGTGAAATACGTTGATGGCTGAAAAACCTGTCAGGACCCCCCCCCCCCCCACACACACACACACACACACACACACCCCTGACGGAATGTTCTGGATCCTGATACTCTTGGGCTACACTGCTTAAATGGGTTTCCTATGAAAATGTTGTGGGCACTTAATTTGAGTCGACTATTCTTTCTCATACCTGCCGCATAGCTTTTCCAAGGAAGTGATAATCTCCTCAAATAGATCTACATATGCACATGAGATTTTGGTACTTATCGCACATGCGCAAACGCACCCTTTAAACGCCCATGCTGGCGTATCCAGTAGGAGTAGAAGTCTTAATTTTAGTCTCAGTCTTCCAAAACCATGACTACATCATACTTTGAAAATTGCGAGCAGCGAATGTTCTGGCGAGTCTGCGTATTCATTGCTCGAAACTGCGATAAGTACCAACGTCTCATCTTCTACAGACAATCTCATTTTATTTGAAATGTTTCGAGTGTATGTCGATTAATTGCAGTCCATGCGGTGCGGTAGAACGTTAGATAAGAGTGCTGGGGATCTAGGGGTTGCTGGTTCGAGCCTCACCGCCGGCGGAGTCACTGCGTTGTGTCCTCAGTGAGGAAGATACGTTATCCGCTGCTTAGTACAGGTTCAACCCAGGAAGACCCGTGCCAACATGACTGAAAAATTGTTGACTGGGACGTAAAGAATCTAACCAAACACAAACAAATTGCAGTCCATAGTTTCATTTGGTCTAGTGGGTCATCTGACAAGGAAGACCATGTTCAGCCCTACGTGCTGTCTCGGTCGATAATTGCATTTGTTGTAAGGGTAGTAGAGCATTTTACTCTTGAATCGTCGTTATTGAAAAATATGAGCCGTGTCACATGAAACCCTGCTAATGCCACATGCAAACAACAACGATGTAAGTCAATTTGTGTGCCCGCGCGGTCTGATCATCACCTTTGTTGTTCGTTTACTTGATAGCCTAATCTTGAGAGCCAATCTATTCTTCCTAGACCCAGCTTGGAAAGCTGTTTTGAATCAAGCCTCAAAAGTCAGGTTGTTCGTGACGCGACTGGGAAGCTTGTTTATATTTTGTCATCGTTGTCTGAAGATCTGAAACTGTTTGGATGAGAATAGTGTCGTGCAATGTAAGTGCTGTGAAATGTTTTTGACAATTGAGCCGTGATATGTGATTTCCAACAATGTGGCATTTTGACAAGAGTAGACTCAAACGAGCCTGTGCAACCTCCTTTTAAGCTTAGAAACTCCAAATGATGTTCGGGTCAGTAGCTTAACACTCATAGAATATTCAAGCGACTAGCAAAGGCTCTGATCAGACTGCGCCTATGCGCAGGCTGGTCTGAGCCTTTGCTGGTCGCACATACCACATTGTTGGAAATCTCATGCCACGGCTCGCATATAAGTAGTTAGAATTGAAAGGAGTTGGTCAGTAAAAGGGGAAAATGAAAAAGTTATTTGTTAAATATAGAGATGAGACCCGTTCCAACATCTTACCTTTACCAGTGTAATCTCCGTATAAACATTGAGTTGCCATGGAACTAAAAAGGGGGTAGATTAAACGTAGTACTACTTTCAATTCCATGTAAAAGTCTATAGTTGGCTAGATTTTACACGGAATTGACGATAGCAAGTGAAGTGTGTATGAAACCATGAACTTGCATCATGTCTTACCAAGGGCTTACCGACGGAACCTTCGCTTGTGAAGATTTGTATTCTTGGAACTGCCTGGGCAGTGTTCCGCGGAAATTATCCGAGGTTAAGAGTGAACAGTTCCATGTAATTTACGTACAACCGTAATGGAATTTTATTGCCGAACTCAGTCACGTTGGGAACTGCCATGTTATTGTTGTTGTTGTTGTTTTATTGTTTTTGTTGTTTGGGATTGTGTGTTTTTTTGTCTTTTTGTCGTTTTTTTTTTTTTATTTTTCGTAATTATCTAAGAGGTCATGATGTCACAAACTCACAAATATTGCGACTTCCTTGATTTGATAGACCACTTCTTTTAAAGCGCATTTATTATTTGGTGGGCATATAAGTATTCCAAAAAACACAAAATCATTATGAACTCGTTTGAAAAAGGGTACATGTACATGTAAACATCAGACCTAAGTTCATGTATAAATAAGTATTAATAAATGTTTGTTGCTGTGATGATGTCGTCGTCGGCGTCGCCATCGTCGTCGTATTTGTTAATTTCTGTCACGTCAGACAAAAGCTACAATGTGCATGTTAGATCAAATTAGACGGGCCACACTGACCCTATCACAAGGCCCAATCCGACAAACTGGAGGGTAAGACTCGAAATGAACTCAGCACTGTATGTCTGTGAACGTTATCACGCGTAGCGTTGTATTCTGACGTCACAGTTACCATTAGCAACGCTTTTATTTTTTAAACTTATTCTGCTGAAGCGGCGAAGACTCCAACAATGTAGCAATCTCCCTGAACATACTAGCGTATTACGGAGTGGAGCTATAAGATGCTCTGTCTCGAGAAAACCCGAAGAAGGCTGGCAAGTAAGTGTGTGATTTTAGATTTATTGACCACAGATAGTGTTAGCATACAGCCCGGGCTCGGGCCACTGTCGACCCACCAGCGAAACGCCATTTCAATGGCGTTTAGCTGGCGGGCCGATAGTGGCCCACCTTAATATGCTTACTCACGGGTGAAAATGAAAAAGTAAGATAACAGGACACGAGTTATAATTCTCGCTTATTATACACATATTCAATACACTCATCAGAACCGTGACTATGATCATTATTTGGCCGTGAGCTTGTAATGGTTTATCCCCCCCCCCTAGTGTTTTGTCTGTTCGTCTGTCTGTTTGTCTGTCTGTTCGCCTACCCGCCCGTCCACCCGTCCAAAACCATCAATCTGTCCATCAGCCCGTCCTTCCGCACATCCGTCCGTCCGACCGGCCGGCTTTGATCTGTGATTGATCACTATGGCAGGGAGTGCTAATTTTGCATTTTAAAAAATCAATTCGGATAAATTTTGATGTCATTTGCGTTACAATTTTAACTATACCATAAAAATTAGTGATATTTTGTTAAATAGCTTTAGTTGACAAATTTCTCTTCTTCTTCTTTATCTTTATTTCCTCCATATAGAGATTTACAAAAGAACATTCACATAATCTATAAGGTATCAGAAAACAAGACTATTCATAAATGCATACAAAAGTAATATATCACTTTACATGCAAGATTGGTATGGAAAAAAAAACATCGAAAGATTATTATTTACAAGGAATATGAATAATCAAATGAACGCCTTTCATATACACATAAAAAAGTTCATGCATATAGGTGTAGGACGTTCTTCCGTTAGAAGTAATTTTATCAGCTCATTTTGTAGTACATAGTCAGTTATAGCTGGCGTCACATAAAGTCATATCTTGCATGTACATGTAGATATCAACCCTTTTTATTCTGATGGACTATTCTATGCATATTGTCGCAGTTAGTATGGAATGGTCCATGCACCTCTTTTCTGAAAATCGTTTTGATGATAGCAAGCAGTGCAGACCCTGGCGAAACTCGTTTTATGCGGCATTTCGTCGAGGTTTTCACTGTTTGCAGAATAACCTACGAATTGGTATCCGGAACGTGAAGGGTTAAGAGTGTTCGCGGGGGTTGCGACAGCAGCTCCTGACGAATGAGAACGACTTTAACAAGAAACTATCTACCATAGCTCTGTCTAAGTTAGACTCAGAATTATCGTTAAAAACGTGTCAGCGTCAGCTGAAATTAGAGTGTCTACTAGCTCTGGTGGTAAAATTCCTCTACAATCATGGTGGAATCTTTCCTTAAGTGGTTGAGAACACTTACACTCTGCGACTAGGTGGGAAAGAGAATCACTGTAATAAGACTTACAATGCAAGCATAAATAATTGCCCGGTTCTAGTATACTAGATGTGTCTCAACAAAAATTACTGGGCTTACATATTGATGACAAATTATCTTTTACAACCCACATCGATAAACTATGTTCTGCGATTTCATCGAAAATATCACTTCTACGGAAACTGTCAACATATGTAAGTAATGAGGTCCAAAAGGATATATACAACCACTAATTGACTACGGATCCATAAGATGGGGAGGAACATCTTTAGTTGACCTAGAAAGAGTATTAAAACTTCAAAAACGGGCAGCCCGCATAATATTAAATGCAGACTTCTCTGCTCCTTTAAAAGATATGTTTGATCTTCTGAAATGGATGCCAATACACATGCGTTTACTCTATAACAAGGCTACTCTAACGTATAAAGCTCTAAACGGTCTTACCCCTGAATATATCACAAATATGCTGACACAAAATTCTCAGGTTCATGATCGAACACTTAGATCATCGGTCGACGGCACATTAATGGTACCAATGTCGCGTACCTCTTTGTACGATAAATCATTCTCAGTTTCAGCACCAAAATACTGGAATTCACTTCCTACTTATATCAAAAATGCACCTTCTCTGTCTAGCTTTCAGACACATTAAAAAGATAAACTTATGAATTTTACTTAACAAGTATAAGATACTTCTGGTAGAAATTGCTTTAAATTTAAGTTTTCCCTAAAATGTTCTAAGTTTTATGCGCCAATCAGTAACCTTCACCAGATCTTACCTGAATTAGGGTAATATCATATTGGGACGAATTTGTCTATTGAACACTGAAAGGTTATGTCTGCATTAGGCATGTTGTTTTATTTATTTGATGTTTGTATATATGTATATAGTTCATGTCTTTTATGGAGGGCCACATGGTAGATCTGAAAACATTGTTAATAATAATAATAATAATAATAATAATAATAATAATAATAATAATAATAATAGATGACCACAGCCTAGCAATAAAATCAAATAGCTTCAAGTCTTCATGTATTTTGTGCTTTTTGCCTGTTTGCGGTATACACTGTTTCGCCTGATCCATAACTTCTCGCCAGTGCGGTACAATTTTCCTATATGATATGACAATTATATTTCTACACCAGCGCTCCAACGGTTAAAAAATGAGGCTGTTTGTCTTTGTTTTTATTTCGCGTAACTTTGAAGTATTATTGCGTGAAACAATCTTATCTATTGGAACTTATCGCACAAGCGACCAGCAAAGGCTCAGGCGAGACTGTGCATCCTCGCAGTCTCGTCTGAGCCTTCACTGCTCGCATACACAAAGTAGAGGTGCAGATAAAGGTATTGGTCAAACTATAGGCACATCGCCGTATAACAAAGCTGCAAATGCATGCCTATAAAATGACTTAAAGCATGATGCCCTCAAGAAATGGCTCAATTTTCTCTAATTACGAAGTGTCATAGTCACATGAGGAAACTGTCTCTCGGTCACACTGGCCAAAGTACATAAGAACCCTGTACCTAAGGTCAACAACAAAACATAAATAAAGATACGCAGTTTAATTCCACCACGTTGCAAGAAACCCTTCTGTATTCGGGTTTGCTTCGACGCAAGACTAAAACTTACCTGCTCTCGAGAGTGAAAAGAATACTTTTGAACATAACAAGAATTTGTTCTGATACTTTATAACTATGAAATAACAGTGATCGTGGTCAGGCTACGCAACTTGATCAGCGCCTCAAAAGCATAAGACGATCCACAACATGAGAAAACCTCACATGTGCGGGTTCAGGTCTTGATTGTTTATTTGTGCCGCGACACGAGAAAACCTAGCGCAGATCAGCCTCGACGGAAGCACAGGCTGATCAGCGCCTTTGTTATTCGCTTATTGGAAAGTTTAATATTTCAACTTGCTTCATATCAAGTTTCAATATTCTAACTAGGTTTTGTAGCTAAGTAGGTTGGTTTGAGTCTTGCTCAGTCAGATATCTCGAATACAGGTTTTCTCGCGACGTGGCCCATAACAAGAGATTCTTTTCACGTGGCTTTTTGGATAAATACAGCGTAACATCCACTAACATCGATTCTCACTTGGACTATGTGATTTTTTTACATTTTTACTTATATGTTTGTCATTTTTACTTTGATTGTGAATTGGATAAATAAAGGTGTTTTAACATAATGACACTTATGATTCAAAATCAAAATCAAAATATGCTAACATCACTTCTCATAGAGAAATTAAATTGTTAATCATAAGAAGTAGGTTAATAAAGAGTTCGTGCCAATATTAATTTGTTGATCAGCTCTTCGTTGTAAAGCTGCAAAATGCTGTAAATTCGGAAATTTTCGCGAGCGTTTTATTTTCGCAAAACTTCGCATATGCGAAATTTCGTGAAAATAAAATCCTTGCGAGATGGCGAAATCACTCTGTCATTAACTGATATAGGTAAATCATGCCATTGTTGCGAATTTATAACGGTCGCAAATATGTCTTTTAACGCTATTCGCAAAAATAAAATTCTCTCGAAAATTTCAGAATTTCGGCGAAATTGTAATTTATACAAAGTTCAAAATAGCGTAATCGCTAGTATCCGTTATGTTAATCGCAGGAGTGGGTTATAAAAGGCAAAAGCTTCTTTTTAGCACTTTTTCAACTGTCATCAAACTGTAAACATCTACAAGAGCTCCTGGGACTTTAACTCTAATTCGATTGGCTTTCTGGAAAATACCTTGGAAATAATTGACAGCTCTTATCAGCTCAGTAACCTTTGCTGCTTACCAGCTAGCAGGTCAGTGGTCAAATTGCATCTGACAGTAGGTAAACTCCGCCCATTTACTGCCTCATATTGAAGCTACACCCCCTGCCGAAGTGTCGAGGAATCTTGCCTTTAACTGACATTTATATACCAAAGCACAGTGGTAACACAGAGGCACTTTCGATAATTTCAAAAATGTTACATCTCTACACCTCTTAACCATTGAAGCGCGAATCGCAACCAAAGTTTTCTGATTTTGTCGTCTGCTGATTTTTTTTCAAAAGCGAATTTAACAAACAATGCGGACCCAGATCAGACTGCTCCTTTAGGAGCAGTCTTATATGGGTCCAACTGTATGCTTCTGTGTTTAAATAAGTCAATAATGTTATGCAATGTTTTGCAGCAGATGCCTTCAGCAGACGACACTTCCATATGCATTTTTGTTGGCGCTTTAAGGGTTAAAATGTATGTCATAGTTCCAGTTCAAGTTGCTTTCTGTATAAAATATGAAACTATTTCTGCTTTCTTTTTATCATTACCAGAAAATACCACCCTGTCACAGCCTCGCAACTCTATGCCAACTAATGAGCACCAGTAACCATGGCCACGAAATCCTCGCATCACTAGGTCAGCCAATCACAGTCAATTGCCATGGCATCCACGTCTTCCATTCCATACCAGGTTCCGGAACCAGCGGTGCACTCACTTCCGGTGAAGCTGCTGAGTGCAGGATCAGCCGCCTGTATTGCAGATTTGTGCACCTTTCCACTTGATACGGCGAAAGTCAGGCTTCAGGTATTGTTTTGTCATTTCAGATGAGCTATTTCATCAGAAAACAGAATTTCATTGATTTTATAAAAACAGTTTGTGCTCTCAGTTAACCCTTGCAATTCTCTTCTTCGTATGCTGTATATTTAATACGATCATTAAACCTCTTTGAGAGCAAACCCACTGTAAAAATAAGTAGCTTTACTTCAAATTTTGATGTAACCTTCCGACTGCTTTAAAAAGCTATTTTCTGTTCGAGTCATGATTTTAACTTAGTTATAACTGCGGTGAATGTGTCTCTTCAACTACTATTGTATTACATACCCAGGACGCCAACTCGAAAATAATATTACAATGTGTGCATATTTACACGTGCTTATCCAGTATTTGAGATGTATACCTACCTGGCAAAACTGGCAGTAGTTAGTGCTCCTCAGCCAAAACCAGATGTTATCATTTGTCATTGAATACTTAAAACAATTGTATCTGTATTGGAACGTACATATGTGGGTCAAGCGACATCACATGAGCAGCGAATGCTTAGACATCCCTGTCGTCTCGCTAGAAACTTCCCCGCTCGCACTGAAGTATATGAGCCTTTATACCACCCTTACCAACTTGAGCACGAGTTATCAAATGATATGCAAGGTCTATTCTGATGTAAGTGGTATAAAATAGTTTTACCATGTTTGTCCACCTGGACGTAAGACAATCCACTCGCTAAAGCACGTGGATTATCTCCACGTACAGGCGGACAACTATGGTATAACTATTACATAGCTTCATCAGCTGGGTAGCTGTATATGCACGGTTAAGTTGTGTCAACAGCTCTATATATTTTATTGGTGCTGTTAACAGTTTGAAAAAGACAACGGCTGTTTCTGTATTAATTAAACTTTGCACGTTGTTCCGATCCTCTACTGCGTGTGATGTATACTCTTGCCTTTTATTGTACCACTCATCCAAAAAATCTTTTGCAGTATTTTTTCTTTAAGGTTAATTTTGACAAGGAGCTATATTCAGGTTTGGCATCTAATACAAATTATAACTACTTACTACTGTACCAAAAGAAGGGCTTTGAATCTACATCATTTTGAGCAGTTCAGTGCATTATATGATGCAAATCATTATCTTTTGAGACGGCCTTATCGTTTGTAATTCCACCTGGAATGCGGTTTATGCTTACATATCCTAGGCAAAAAAAAAAAAAGAAACGCCGCACATAAAGATTAAAAATATTACGTTACAAAGATTAATCTTCATCTATGTTTCGCTACTATTCCTGCCACACATTATTTCCATTGTTTTATTGGGCTCAGTCAACCCAAACCAGTGTACTGATTGTCTTTTTATTTTTAAGTTTTTTACGTGCACATTCATTCTATTTAGATTTACACATGTAATAACTACTGAAATCACTAGTCTAATATCCAATTCGCTTGAAAACATTTAAAAAATTAGAAGTTATACATTGCTAATTTACGATGCCAAAACGGACACATGTTGAACACGAAAAGGCGATAAGAATGTTACAAGCTAACGTGATGCCATCGGTGATAGCCCAACAATTTTGATGCCATACAAGGATGATTGAATGTCTTAGGAAACGTTTCTGTCAAATTGGAACACCGCAGACCGTGCGCATGCATGATGTCATCGCCTAAAGACCTGACTGTTAGATCTATAAAAACGTAGGTTTAAACTGATTCGGGTGACAATGATAGCTAGGACAACCCCAGGAACTCATGATCCGAGAATCAGCGCTCAAACTGAGACACGTCGCTTGCGTGGGATTGGTGAAATGCCCCCATATACAATGTATGTTTTATATGCGGCGTTTCTTTTTTGGCCTAGTATATATATTCAGTAAATAGAAAAGTATCCTATTATAGCGTTGTTTGGTGAAGAATACCAGTGCCGAATTAACACGAAAGTGCCACAAGTGTTTTAGCTCAATATTTTACTAACTCATTTATCTTTCATTTTGCTTGGCTATTCACAGATTCAGAACACTGGTAAAGCGAAGATCCTACAGCTGCCTGTAAACCCCCATCTTTACCTAACACCATCACACGATGTGATCCCACCTGCCTTGAGGATGAATGCCCCTCCTCCTCCGGCCCCACACTACAGAGGTTTGCTGGGTACACTGCGTGTGATAGCCTATGAAGAAGGCATCCGTGGATTATACAGCGGCATAGGAGCTGGTCTACAGCGACAAATGTGCTTTGCTTCCATTCGTATTGGGTTTTATGATGATGTTAAATTCAGTTTTCAGCGACTTTTTGGTACAGGTAAGTTAATTACATATTAGGGAGGGGCGGTTTCATCTAATCCACAGCTGTCATACATGATGGATCTGATTTTTCGTTATTGTTTTGGAAGAGAACTCTCCATCTGAATTCTTAACACATGTATCAAAATGAGCATTTGGTGCTTTCGGTAAATGCGAGCAACCAAGACTGAACTTATCGCCTAATTATGAGAGCAACGTAGGCTAAGACGAAGCTTTCTCATCAGAGCCTTCACTACTGAAATAGGAAAGTCGTAACCAACTCATTGGATTGTTTTCTTTATGGATATACATGCCGTATAATATGACGACGTTGATCGATTTCATTCGACAGCAGTTGAATGAATAAAAACAAAGAAGGGTTCAGGTTGGAAAATTTGCTCTTCTGTGTCTGTGACTCCACCCGCCATAGCATTTAATTCTGTCTTGAACGCCTACATACATAATCGAAAAAAGATGCTTCAAAATATGGCACAAATTCATTATTTTATGTGTCACGTGTAATACATGTAAATTTCATGCATGTTTTCCAATTTTACACCGACAGAACACAGTGATGCTGGTTTAATTATTCGGATCCTTTCTGGAATAACGACAGGGGTTCTTTGTGTAAGTGTCGGCCAGCCCACAGACGTCGTGAAGATCAGAATGCAGGCACAAGGTGCTTCAGGAAATACAGCATATAGTGGAGTGTTCAATGCCTACTCGAATATTGCCAGGACTGAGGGAATACGTGGTCTTTGGAAAGGTAGAGTACCTGTATATCTTCCTTTTTAGTGCTCTAATGTTAGAATATTAATTAATAGCAAAATGTTTTTGCTTGTCCATACATGTAAAAACAAAATGAATATGGTATACCAATTGGGTCAAAAGTTAATTTCAGTGTGACACTGTGGGACCTAAAATAATATAGGTGGCACTTTAACTAATTTATAAACCTCATTTTATGTTTACTAGTAAACGCAAAATGAGGTATATGCCGTTAACATTTAATGGTACATATTGGGTACTTTTTGTTTTGTTGGCTACTTTTCTAACATAGAAAACCCCCATCTTTTTGTGAGAAAGTCCGTCCGTCCGTCAGTCCATTTAGGTCACACCTAAATTATTTTAGGTGTCACACTGAAATTAACTTTTGACCCAATCGGTACACTATACAATTTCTTGGCTCTAAACTATGCAACGTGTATTATTTCTATTTAGAGTTTTAGTGCGGGTAAACTGTAAAGAAAACCAACCCTGTAATCGAATCATAGCAAAGCAGGTCGCAACACTTTCAAAAATATTGTTTATCAAAGCATGCACGCTTTGTTCGTATTTTTCAGCCGTTTAACAAATTGGGAAACCAGAGTCAAAATGATCCCTGTTTACCAAGATACATTTCTTTCACATGCATACTAGTTTAAAAATCATATAACTGAAAACAGAATTCTGATAAATGATGCTACGGTTTAAAGTAGTCCTAAAAGGTGTTGCTACTGTTCGTTGCAATAGTCATCAAACCTTTTAAATGACGCTAACAAGCAGTCTTGATTCCTCTGCAATTACCAAGAGTTAAATATAGTTTTTTGAATGTTGTGTGTTGGTTATGGAATATATACAAGGGAGCAGAGCTCCCAAGTGTATATTTCATAAAAACACAAAACAATTGTATAACCTATTTAGCCCTGACCCAGCTGTTTCCTGTGTTGGTTTCACATTCTGAAATGTACGCATTATGTAGCATTTTGCTGTATTTCGTTTAGGAGTCTTTCATTTATTTTTTTAGCCATGGATGGGTTCGCATGGGACAAATGGATTTATAAAAGCTTTTTTGTTAAAAAAAAAAATCTCCAAAATTATCTGGGAAGCATTTCATTGATCACACGTTACAGATATATATGCTGTTCAGTCCCCACTGTTTATTACATTCTACCCTGATTCTCAAACAGTGGAGACACTCAGATCAGCATGTATATTCATGTGCCGTTTGGTCATGCTGTCTTTATCAAAAAACATTTTGGGACTAGCAGTGTAATTTCTGACCAGGCTTCAATGTACATTTGCAGCCTGGTCAGTGTTTCCTGCAGTGGCCTCTTTTCTGTGAAACAGCTAACATTTGAAATTTACATCATTTTGTGTCAATATTCTTATCACAGTTTTATTTAGGATTCTCAAAATAAAAATAAATTTGGTGAAATTAATATTTTGGACTGCAATTTCCTCGAATGAGTCTCACAAAAGTGTGTGTTATGGAAAATATACCGCGATGAGTATGGTCCTTTTCTTGCAACTGATTGGCTGAAAACAAAAGGAAGTGGGCGGGTCATGGGCTTAGTAATAGTTATACCATGGGTTGTCCGCCTGTACGTGGAGATAATCCACGAGCTTTAGCGAGTGGATTATCTTACGTACAGGTGGACAAACATGGTATAACTATTTTATACCACCTACATTAGTGTAGACCTTGCACATCATGAGATATTATTTCATGCTAAAGTTGGTAAGGGTGGTATAATAAGTGGGAAACAAGAGGATAATACTGAACACTTTGACTTCTTTTTTTTACAGGATATCTTCCAAATGTTACCAGAAACAGCATTACCAATGCCTCTGAACTGGTGAGCTATGACCTTCTCAAGTCTTATATACTCAGACGTCGTTGGCTGTCAGACAGTTTTCCTTGTCACTTCCTGTGTGGTTTTGGTGCTGGCTTCTTCGCAACAGTGATTGCCTCCCCTGTAGATGTGGTAAAAACACGCTGTATGAACGCTCACCCAGGACCAAACACAGACGCATTCAGCCTTACCATGTCTATATTTAAAGAGGGTGGATTTAAAGCATTCTATAAAGGGTATGACATATATTTTGTGAATACTATAAAATCTACAGTAAAACCTGTGTAAAAGGGCCATTCTCAAAAAGAGGGAAAATTGGTTTTCAAGACCAACTATGGCTTGATGCAGGTCAAAAGTATTGCACCTTGCAGCATTCTGCAGTACTTTCGATCTTCATTAAGCTACCATTGTCATTAAGACCTTTCCTTTGTCTTTTTTTGAGTGGCCGCTTAGGACAAGTTTTGCTGTATTCTTATTCCAGCTGAACTGATTTGCAGTAGAATTTGGTTTATGGAGAATGCTCCAGCAATAAGCTATCATTTGTCAGTATCTTTGTTCTGTCTATTTTTGAGAGGCTGTTTTACACAGGTTTTACTGTATGATAAAAACGATAAACCTAGATTTCGGTGCTTATTACATCAGTGAGATGCTCAGAGGAGTCTGCACATATATGCGCACATTTGACAACCTTCGCTGCTCGCATGCACAATTAATGGATGTAGATGAAGGCAAGTACATCAATTGGAAACACACAGCGGTCCATATAACAAATAAGACACTCGCATCATAAAATGCATGTGCAGTGCATTACAAAATCAAAGAATGAACTGTGCCCCCAGATTAATACACGGTCTACCACATAGTCTTACCGTTGGTAGCTAGTATATGAAAAAGAACACCTCCACAACAACTATCAGGGTATTCATAAGTCCCCACCAAGAAGCAGTCTTATTCCTTGCCTTTTTAATTATTTAGTAACCTTGATGATAGTTACCCAACGTATTAGTAAGATTTCCATCCTATACCTTCAACCTTACAATATATTTGAGCCAGTGCATGAGATTTCCAACAATGTGGTATGTACGACCAGCAAAGCCTCAGATCAGCCTGCGCATACGCGCAGTCTGATCAGAGCCTTTGCTAGTCGCTTGAGTATTCTATGATTGTTAAGCTACTGACTGAACACCATTTAGAGTTTCTAAGCCTAAAAGGAGGCTGCAGAGGCTCGTCCGAGTCTACACTTTTCAAAATCACAAATTGTTGGAAATCTCATGCCGCGGCTCATTTATAATGATTCATGCAAACTCTTTCATCATATCAAGGCAGTGGAAGTTTGCACCAGTCCAGAAAGGGTTCATATTTCCTTATATATTTTCAGGTTTGTGCCATCATTTGTCCGTTTCGGTTCCTGGAATGTAGTGATGTTTGTCTGCTATGAACAACTTCAGAGAGCATTTTCATTTAATTGGAACGTCATTCATCCAAGTTGAATGTCTGCTACAGTCAGATTCAGAGAGCATTTTCATTTAATTGGAACGTCATTCATCCAAGTTGAATGTCTGCTACAGTCAGATTCAGAGAGCATTTTCAATTAACTGGAACGTCATTCATCCAAGTTGAGTGTCTACTACAGTCAGATTCAGAGAGCATTTTCAATTAATTGGAATGTCATTCATCCAAGTTGAGTGTCTACTACAGTCAGATTCAGAGAGCATTTTCAATGAATTGGAACGTCATTCATCCAAGTTGAGTGTCTGCTACAGCCAGATTCAGAGAGCATTTTATCTTCACTGAAACGTCATTCATAGATGATGAATGTTGTTATGAACAGCTAAAAAGACACAGGCGTAACTCCCATTAGCAGTTATGCATGAGCATAATGAAAATTGAACACATTCAAGCGAAATCACCGAGTTTTAATCAATACCATACGAGACTAAACGCAGTTATGCATGAGCATGATCATAATGAAAATTGAACACATTCAAGCGAAATCACCGAGTTTTAATTAATACCATAGGAGACTCCTCTAAGAGTAAAGAATTTGCTCCCGTAGGGAGTAAATTCTTTACTCTAAGAGGAGTTTCCATTTGTAAAGGGATGCAAATCAGAATCATTGCTCATCTCAGTAGTCTGATTTTAATGTGAGTAACTTTTTCAGCATTCTGGCTACGCACTTGAAATGGGATTTAAATGATTGATGAGAGTGTATCTAATCTGCTATGAACAGCTTTAGAGTGCATTTTATCTGCTTTTAACAGCTTAAGAATGGATTTTATCTGCTATGAACAGCTTTAGATAGTATTTTATCTGCTATGGACAGCTTGAGAGAGTATTTTATCTGCTATGAACAGCTTTAAATAGTATTTTATCTGCTATGAACAGTTTGAGAGAGTATTTTATCTGCTATGAACAACTTTCGATAGTATTTTTATCTGCTATGGACAGCTTGAGAGAGTATTTTATCTGCTATGAACAGCTTTAGATAGTATTTTATCTGCTATGGACAGCTTGAGAGAGTATTTTATATGCTATGAACAGCTTTAGATAGAATTTTATCTGCTATGGACAGCTTGAGAGAGTATTTTATCTGCTATGGACAGCTTGAGAGAGTATTTTATCTGCTACGTATGGACAGCTTGAGAGAGTATTTTATCTGCTATGAACAGCTTAAGAGAGTATAATAATTTATTATAAGTGTGAGGATGGGATAGAAAATCCATCCAAAGGATCACCAATTGTACTAGGCTTGACGAGTACGTGGCTGACCGAGTGATGACAAATGATGATCACGAGGTACCAATTATTCTATCCCACCCTCACATGATTGATGTTTTCCTTTTCTTGCTCACCATCTAATACTGCATTTCTATATTCAAAAATAAGGTCTCTAGAAGTTCCTGAATATGCTGAGACAAAAATAAAAAACAACAAAGACTGATTCTCACGTCATGGCCTATTTTCTATTTTTCCTCTCTCTCTCTCTCTCTCTCTCTCTCAAACACATGGGAAAGGAAATCTATAAGCTCTAAGCTTCCATTCCAGTCATATAAGTTGTTGTTGTATGTATATACTGTTTGCATGTCAATTTAAAACAGATAAATAAAACATGTTTAAACCAAACGCATGATCATAGTTTGATTGTTATTTTTATCATTCTGCATAAGGAAAGAGCAGTTTTTTCTATGTCTTTGTCATATTCAACAACAAGCACTAAAGTAAGTGCACATGATTTTTGAGACAATGCCAATAAAACATCATACAGTGCAATCCCTTTATAACACCTCATTATAACACAGATTTGAATATAACATGGCCATGTTGTGGCTCCCAAAGTTTTTACCATGTAATTTTACAAAGGAATTATAATTGCTATGAAAAAATGTCCCTTTATAACACTTCTCATAAATAGCACAGTCCATTTCTTTGGACCCCAAACATAGCAATATAAAGGGACTCTTTATTTCTCTGGAAATAATAAACCTTTAAAGCACGAATCACGACTGCAGCAGACAGCAAATTTTGCAACGTCTTTCCCAATTTTAAAACAAATTAGGCATGATATTTCATGAGAATCGTCTGCCAACAGACCATTCACATTAAATGTCATGCCTTATTTGTTATTTTTGAAAAAGCAGCAAAATTTGAAATTGTTGTCTGCTGCAAATTAGAGGTAGTTCTTTATGGGTTAAATCTTTGCATGTTAGGTAATTTTTCATGTTATTTTTTTTTTTCATCTGCAGATTTTTATCTGATTTTTTTTCCAAAAAAAACATTTCAGCAAGTACTATCAGAGTGTCAAATAATTTGGATCGAAATCAGGCCTGACATTTTGTCAGGCCTGATCTGGGTCCAAAATGTTTATAAAGCTTATCAGCAGCTGACAAAAGATGTCATTGGTAGGTAAATATTCAAACTCCAAATCAGAAGGTTGATTGAATCATTTTAATTTGACTAAAGGCGCTAATACAAAAGTAAATTACTAAAAAACATTTTTCATTTTAAATTAGAAGCACATTCTTATATATACAAATCAAGCTCATAAAATAAAACTGTTTAATATATAAAAATAAGTGTAAAACAAAACTGAAATCTGAAATGGGACAAATAACAAGAGGGCCTTTGGGCCCTGAGCAGCTCACCTGAGAATGACTGTTTATAAGGTCAGGGGAAAGCATTGTCATGCCCAACATCCAGCTATGAAACTTTGTTAGATCAGCAGTTACAATAAGACTTTACATGCCAGGGGAGAGCATTATATTGCTCAATACCCAGCTATGAAATTTTGTTAGATCAGCAGTTACAATAAGACTTTACATGCCAGGGGAAAGCATTATCATGCCCAACATCCAGCTATGCAATTTTGTTAAGTCAGCAGTTACAATAAGACTTTACATGCCAGGGGAAAGCATTATCATGCCCAATATCCAGCAATGAAACTGTTAGATCAGCAGTTACAAAAAGACTTTACATGCCAGCGGAAAGCATTGTCATGCCCAACACCCAGCTATGAAATTTTGTTAGAACAGCAGTTACAATAAGACTTTACATGCCATTGGAAAGCATTATCATGCCCAACATCCAGCAATGAAACTTTGTTAGATCAGCAGTTACAATAATACTTTACATGCCAGCGGAAAGCATTATCATGCCCAACATCCAGCAATGAAACTTTGTTAGATCAGCAGTTACAATAAGACTTTACATGCCAGCGGAAAGCATTATCATGCCCAACATCCAGCTATGAAACTTTGTTAGATCAGCAGTTACAATAAGACTTTATGCATGCTTTTTTCATGCAAACCAAATATCTATGTGTCTTGATCCACATCTGAATTAAGGGTGAGGTGGGCGCCGTTAAACCGGTTTAAGCCCTCCAGTAAAATATTTTACTGACCGTTCCAAGGCGGTACTTCTTTTGTGGATCTTTTATGTTTTTGTTCTGTCTTGTGTTTGCTATGTTTTGTGCGCGTCTGTTTATATGTGCTTTGTGGTCACCTGCTGGGAAAGGGCTGACCTCTTGGCTCTCGTTTGTGGTGTCTTCTGTGAGTTTGTCACTTTCCCATTGGTATCCTAGGTCAGGTGTGGTACTTGAATGTATCGATTCCTGATCTTTGCACCATTACTTACTTTTACATGCCAGGGGAAAGCATTACCATGCCCAACACCCAGCTATGAAATTTTGTTAGATCAGCAGTTACAATAAGACTTTACATGCCAGGGGAAAGCATTATCATGCCCAACATCCAGCTATGAAATTTTGTTAAGTCAGCAGTTACAATAAGACTTTACATGCCAGCGGAAAGCATTATCATGCCAATATCCAGCAATGAAACTTTGTTAGATCAGCTTGAAGCTTGAAGACTAAAGCAAGTATAGCTGTGTTTACTAGAGTTAGAGCACAACAAAGCTTTGGATCAGACTGTGCATTTGCACAGGCTCGTCTCAGTCTTCATTTTTAAGATCATGATGTGGCATATATACTCTTAAGAGAGCATACAGACATCAGGGACAAACATAATCTCTGAATAATGTATGCACACACACACACATACTTCAACTATTACACACACAAGTCTCTACCATGTGCGTACAGACTTATTCCAAAACATTTTAATGAACAAATATACATTTAAGCTGGTTCACAGCTACACTTACTCTAACTAGTACATACACACATATATGCCAACTAGTGAATATGTACATGTTTTCCAACTAGTGCATACACACTTAACAGTGCAAACACACATGCAGATGCTATCTTGTGTGTGGTAAATGTTCTAAAATTTCAAAAACTAGTTTCCTGCCTAAATGGCATAGACAAACGTAGACAGTATCATATCAGACTGTCTGATCAGGGTCTTCACTGTTTGCTATTCAGGCAAGCATCTGTGACATCCAGCTCTAATAACCAATTTTTATTTGTGAACAAAAAAAGAAAAGTGTTCTAAATTTTAGAACTTTAACAGTACACAAAAAAACATACCCTGACAGGTCAATACACACATACTTTAACTAGTGCAAATCACAGTAAAAAAACAAAAAAACTCTGACTCTTGACATTATATACCCATATTTAACTGGAGGCACTGTGTTGTGTCCTTGAGCATGACACTTTTTTCCTCTGCTTAGTACTGGTTCAACCAAGGGAGTCAGGAAATTGTCCACACATGACTGAAAATTTTTTGACTGTGACGTAAAGCATCAACACATACAAACAAATATACCCACATACTATAACTACTGTATAGATGCTCAAATTCTTAACTTGTTCATACATTTACTCTGACAAGTACATATACTATAACTAGTGCACAGTTGCATGTACCCTTAATAGGCATACACATAGATATTCTAATTAAGTGCATATACAAAAATGTACTCTATCCAGTGCAAACACACAAATACAAAATGAATACACTTGTATACTCTAACTAGGGCATACACACACAAACACTTACTAGTGCTTACATACATTTACTCTTATTCTTATTGGAACACATACTCTTTAACAAATACATACACATATAAACTCTAACAATTGCATACACACACATACTTGTTTAGTGCATACACACATATACTATGACTTGTGCATGTCAAAAACACATATACTCTTAACTAGTGCATGCGGTAAATGATCTAAATTTCAAATGCTAGCTGCCTGCAAAAATGCCTAGACAAACTGTGCAGACCCAGATCAGACTGCTTCTGAAGAAGCAGTCTGATCAGGGTCTTCTCTGATTGGTATTCTGATAAGCATTTTGTAAATTCCGGCCCTGACAACCAACATTTTAGTTGAGAACAGCAATAGGAAAGTGTTTGGAATTTTATAATGTTTACCATACACACACATACTCTATCTTGTGCATAAACACAAGCCATACTCTAACCAGTGCAAACAAAACATCATATGCATGGCAACAAGAAAAAATACAACATTACCCCATTGTCCTGAGTGAAAAATATTTAGAACAGCAGTTGTTTTCCACACTTTAGTGTGAAATCTAAAACACTATATGGGAAACCTGTCTTCATGGGTTTGCAAACAACAAAGGCGCAGACCAGCCTGCGCATCCGCGCAGTCTGATCAGCGCCTTTGTTATTTGCTTTTTACAATGTGCCATATGTAAACTTGCTGCAGGTGAAATTTCAATTTTCTAGCTAGTCTCTGTAGCTGAGAGCTAGTCTCTGTAGCTGAGGAGACTAGTTTGAAACTCACTTTGTTGGAAACTCCGAAGACAGGTTTTCTCGCGACATAATCATCTACCTGAAATGTAAAACCCTCTATTCCTGTACTTCTATTTTAGAAATAGATCAGCTACAGCAGTGAATTGTTGAGTAATAATTCACTGTTTGGAGGTCAGTTGTAAAGAAGTTCAAATCACGAGCGCGCAGCGCGAGTGATTTATCTTTGTACAACTGACAGACGAACAGTGAATTGTTACTCAACAATTCATGCAATGGAGCTGATCTATTTTGATTCTAACACACAATAAACGACGAAAACACATTCGAAGTCTTCAGCTTCTTCCAACTTTCCGCCATTGCACGGAAGAACTCCCGCCAATAATTAGACTACGTCGCATACGTTAACATGTAATTATAACGTCTTTCAGGCGTAAAAACGACGTTACACCGTCTAACGCCATGAATGACGTCATTTTCCGGTGACCTCAGCTATCACACACATTAGCTGTGAATTATTGCCCGATATATCACAGTTTGTTACCGTTGGCTCTATAGGCGAGGAGTTAGAATGAAGGATAACGCTTTATACACTGATGAAATTTCGCTTTCAGACTGATATAATAGTCTGAAATATTATATATTATGTATCACATTTTAACAAAGGGTGACTCTAGGATTTGGCACCAGTAAAATGCAAGTTAGCCCTTGAGGTCTTCGACTGCTGTCCATTCTAAGACAGTGGTTCTGTTGTTGTTGAGTCACTGTTTATTGTTGCTCTCATTGATTGTGGCATTTTTTTCTGTTGGGTCTTAGTGTTTTGTTATGCAGTACTTAGTGTCCTTTCTAGTTTTGCAATCATCCTGCTGAAGAAGAGAGAGCTAGTTGCTATACTCTCAATTGTCTTCTGGATGTCATGTGCCTGTTAGAGTTTTTTGTCTCTTGGTTACAATGCCGTTGGTTGTTCTGCAGTGGGTGATTGTGGCATTTCCTGGTTATACTTACTAACTGCATTCCATGATATTCTACCAGATTAAGTAGCTGTAGCTGTAAATCAAGGATTCCTATTAATACTTGTCTTTCCCCTGGCTTGGCCATCCAAATGTTGTAGCATCAAACAAATAGTAAGATTCCATCAGTGGAAAAGGGGTTAAAAAGCTATGATGCCATAGTTGACTTTTATTATATTGTTAGAGTGATTGCCGGTTTTGACAGTTTTGGCCTTTTACTGTTAAACTCTGGAAACTCATCATACTCCTGCTTCATCACAGCTTCCCTTATATCAAGAGGCATAACTCTGTCATAATCTCCCCTTGAGCTAGCTGCCCTTTCATTTAAGATTGCATTTGTGGCATTCTTTGTGTAACTGCCTGGTGTCAGCTGTCTAATCTGTGACAGCAATTTTGATTGGTTGACATTTGAACTGTACATGGAATTTGATTGGTTCTTGTAGCTTCCCTGCTGTGATTGGCTAACTTCCTTTGACTGGTTCCCAATTGTTTCCCTGCCATTCTCAGTTTCTGTACCAGTCTCCTTGCTATGTGCTGCCAGTGATACTACAACTCCTGTTGTAAAATGTGGCTGGTTTCCTTCAGCAATACTGTTTCCAGCAGATTTACTACCTGAGCCATTATTCTTATTGGGAACCATACCAGTCTTGCCCTTTGACTGTTCAATTTTATTAGATTGGGCTATGGTAAGTCTCTTCACCTGAAAATGTTGTCAAGGGTTTTATTTTCATGAAACTTGGCGATTGCAAACATTTGCATTCATAAAACACTAGCCCTACGGGGAAATCACTCTGCCATTTACTGATGTAGGTAAAGCATGCTCCAGGCAGTGGGAAATTTTTACATTGCAAATATGTCTTTTTAATGCTGTTCACAAAAATAAAATTCTCTTGATAATTTTTGATTTAATCTGGACCTGCTTACATGTATGACATTTATTTTGATAATTATCTCATTGGCAACCAGGGAAGACTCTGGAGAGGCCGCACCAATGCAGCCTCTCCAGAGTCTTCCCTGGTCACACATTATACATGAAAATAGATGATGGTTCAGACCAAGCAATAGACCTGGCCTATTTCTTTCTATGTTTACTGGCTTGATTGATCTCAATCATTACATCTGGGAGTGCAAAAACCCTCTAGCCAAATGGATAGCTGTACAAGTGCCTTGAATGAATAACTTTACATGTATGCAATAAGTAACAGTTATACTACAGTTTGCCTGCCTGAACATGGAGATATTTGTTTGAATACTTTACATCCCAGTCAACAATTTTTCAGTCATGTAGGAACAATTTCCTGTCTTCCTGGGTTGATCCAGTACTATGCGGTTGATAAAGTGTCTTGCTCAAGGACACAACACAGTGACTCCACCAGGGGTGAGTCTCAAACTAGCAAACCTTAGATCCCCAGTCTAACTGTCTACCAAATGAGCCACTGCACTCCACATATATTCAAGCTTTAGCAAGTGGATTATCTCCCGTAGCAATAAAGCTGTTGCATACCACTTAAATCAGTGTATACCTTGCACATTACCAGATATTTCGTTCTTAAGCTGCAAAAGGCGATATAAGTACCAGCATCAATATTGCTGCATACGGCATAAGATTAAATCTTTGCCTTCTGGGTAAGTTTTCATGCTTTTGTTGTAGTCTGCTGATTTTTCAAAAATTAACTTTTTCTAAAAATCTTTTCAGGAATACCATCAGAGTGTCAAACAGTTTGGATCCAGATCAGGACCGACATTTGTCGGTCCTGATCTGGGTCCAAACTGTTTGCAAATGTTATCAGCAGACGACAAAAGTCTCCGCTAGCAAGGAAAGAGTTAAATACTTTTCAATCATATTACACTCAAAAAGACAGAATTCTATTGAGTTTTGGCCATTCAGAGTGAAATCTGATTAAATCTTTGCTTACTAGTGTCGTCTGCTGATAACCTATGCAAACATTTTGGACCAAAATCAGGCCTGACAAAATGTCAGGCCTGAATTTTGTCAGGCCTGAACTTGATCCCAACTGTTTGACACTCTGATGGTATTCCTGAAAGAATTTTTCGAAAAAGTTGATTTTGAAAATAATCAGCAGATGACCAAAAACATGCAAAATTACCCAGTAGACAAAGAGTCTACAAAGTTTTCCAAATGTTTACCTCTGTTATTGTCAGTTACAAGCGAAACTATGGGCAGGAAGTACTGGTTCACTGCTTGTTCAAGCTTGCCCAGGTAAAAAGTGTGGTAAGGTGAACTGAACATCCCGCCATGACCATAGCTGTTGACTTGGGATGTAAAGCAACAAAACAAACAAACAAACAAACAACAAAGTTTACCTCTGCATCAATACATCTAAACTGCCAAGGCCAAGTGACATTGTACAGGAACTGGCGATGGTCATATCTGTTGTCATCGGGACTGTAGGTTTCGGCATGGTAACTAGGGGTCAAGGTCGTCATCTTGTGTCTATTTATAGAATAGGACCTGAAGAAGTGCTTGACCTTCTCTGCCACCTAGAAAGTAGAAAAAGTACCAGTAATTATAGGTTCTTGTAGTGGTGAAAACATGCATGTCAAAAGGTCATAAAACTCAAGAATCCTTGAATGACCTTATCTCAATGAGGGATATAGTAAATGTTCTAAAATTTTGAAAGCTTTTCTCTTTCTGTTCTTAAATAAAATATTGGTTATCAGGGCTGGAATTCACAAACTGCTTGTCAGAAAAGCAAACAGGGAAAACCCTGATCAGACTACTTCTTCAGAAGCAGTCTAATCTGTTCTGGGTCTGCACTCTTTGACTAGCCCTCAGTGTTCCTAATATTAGTACATCTATGTAGTTACTTTTTATGGCACTCATTTGTCAATTTGTAAATTAATGCTATAGAAATGCAATTCAGGTACAAATCATCATGACAAAATATAAGGTCTACCCATGTTCTTTTTCACCCTAAATTTTTCTGAATTTTGCCTAAGAGTGCAGTACACCAAAACACAAAATCATCAGAATAAATCACTATCTTTATAATGTCTGCTTTATTTCATTCCTATAAGGATGTGATGTCACCAAATCTCATGTTGTTCCACTTTTAAGAACATAAGACCTGCTCATAAATGTTAAAATGTGAACAATTGTTGGCATTTTTACATTTGTTAGCAGGACAAATGCATCATAAAATGAGAATTTTTAAAACAAAAGTATATTTATTTAGTATTTTAGTTTTATGAGCTGTTGAAATTTCAGGCTCAGTTGAGCATGAAAAAGATTTTATAATATACAGTCTACAGTACACAGTGCTGCAATTAAAATCTGGGATAATTATAATGCCTTCACAGTATACCATTCCCTGAATCAAATGGTGTAAACCAGTCCATGTTTTGACTAGCTTACAGAACATGCTCTAAGGCCAACAATCCTGCTTTTTACCAGGTACTGAAACTTTTAGCACTGTTAGCCAGTTCTATGTATTATCCAACTTAGAGCATATGCTCTTTAATGCAAGAAAACCTGAATAAGTTGCATGCAAACAACAAAGGTGCAAACCAGCCTGAGCATCTTTGTCATTCACTATCTGAAAAGAACAATAGACAAACTTGCTTCATGCACACTTTCAATATTCCAGGTAGTCTCTGTAGCTGAATAGGCTGATTTGAGCCTTACTTGATCAGAAACCCCGAAGACAGGTTTTCTTGCGCTGAGGGCCATATGAAGTAAGACCAGCATGGATTCTGTTTAGCTAAATTTTGTACCTACCTCCTGTGGTGTAAGCCAGTTCCATGTATTTACAAGCTTACAGAACATACTGTAAGGTCCACACCCCTTCTGTTTTCTCAGTTTACCATATGATACACCTAAACTACCTACCTCTAATGGTGTAAGCCAGTTCCATGTATTAACAAGCTTACAGAACATACTGTAAATTCCACACCCCTTCTATTTTCTCAGTTTACCATATACCTAAACTACCTACCTCTTGTGGTGTAAGCCAGTCTCATGTATTTAAAAGCTTACAGAACATACTGTAAGGTCCACACCCCTTCTATTTTCTCAGTTTACCATATACCTAAACTACCTACCTCTTGTGGGGTAAGCCAGTTCCATGTATTTACAAGCTTACAGAACATACTGTAAGGTCCACACCCCTTCTGTTTTCTCAGTTTACCATATACCTAAACTACCTACCTCTTGTGGGGTAAGCCAGTTCCATGTATTTACAAGCTTACAGAACATACTGTAAGGTCCACACCCCTTCTATTTTCTCAGTTTACCATATACCTAAACTACCTACCTCTTGTGGGGTAAGCCAGTTCCATGTATTTACAAGCTTACAGAACATACTGTAAGGTCCACACCCCTTCTATTTTCTCAGTTTACCATATACCTAAACTACCTACCTCTTGTGGGGTAAGCCAGTCTCATGTATTTACAAGCTTACAGAACATACTGTAAGGTCCACACCCCTTCTGTTTTCTCAGTTTACCATACACCTAAACTACCTACCTCTTGTGGGGTGAGCCAGTTCCATGTATTTACAAGCTTACAAAACATACTGTAAGGTCCACACCCCTTCTGTTTTCTCAGTTTACCATATGATACACCTAAACTACCTACCTCTAATGGTGTAAGCCAGTTCCATGTATTAACAAGCTTACAGAACATACTGTAAGGTCCACACCCCTTCTATTTTCTCAGTTTTCCACTCACCTAATCTACCTACCTCTTGTGGTGTAAGCCAGTCTCATGTATTAACAAGCTTACATCTACTGTAAGGTACACAGCCCTTCTATTTTCTCAGTTTACCATATACCTCAACTACATACCTCTTGTGGTGTAAGCCAGTTCCATGTATTAACAAGCTTACAGAACATACTGTAAGGTCCACACCCTTCTATTTTCTCAGTTTACCATACACCTAATCTATTTACCTCTAATGGTGTAAGCCAGTTCCATGTATTGACAAGCTTGCAGAACATACTGTAAGGTCCACATCCTTTCTGCTTTCTCAGTTTACCATACACATAAACTACCTACCTCTTGTGGTGTAAGCCAGTTCCATGTATTAACAAGCTTACAGAACATACTGTAAGGTCCACATCCTTTCTGTTTTCTCAGTTTACCATACACTGATAGCTCAGCATAAGTCATTCCCATGTCATCCTAAATAAAAAACAAAATAATATTGTTAACCCTACTGCACTAAGAATGCAATAAAGTTAAAGTTACAAAATTTGTTTTGATACATCTGCCCCACCAAATGCAGAGGTCACTAATATGCCCCCAATATTGGGGATCAAAGAGAATTATGTGAACTAGAATTACATTGCTGAGCAATGAAATTGCTTTTTTGATCAATAGAATTATATCTTTGATCAATGGAATTACATTGTTGATCAAAAGAATTGATCAAAAGAATTTCTTCATTTCTCAATGGAATTACATTTTTGACACATGGAATTACATTGTTGAACAAAAGAATGACTTCATGATTTATCAATGGAATTACATTTTTATCAATAGAATTACATTTTTATCAATGGAATTACATTTTTGATCTAAAGAATAACTTCATTTATCAAGGGAATTACATTTTTGATCAATGGAATTACATTGTTGATGAAAGAATTAGACAGGCGTTCGGAAATATTGTGGTACTAACAACATAAACAAAATTAACCAACGCATGGTACTTGCATGCAAATTGTCATCCACCAGACTTGAAGTTCACTCACTGTTGTAAAGCGTCCTAAAGTTCTGACTGATCAAGAACAATAAATGTGGGAAATACTGTTTGTTTGTCGGCCATGTTAAAAAGATTCTAGTCAAGGGAGATTATCCAAATAATGCGGTAAATAGTTGGGGCTCCATAAAGGGTATATGAATAATCACATTTGTTATGCTTTCCCATCAAAATTCTAGCAATGATATGGGCTTGTGACTTAACAAAATAAAGTTCTTGAAATTGAAAAAAAATATAATCCACGAAAAAAAAACCAATAAAGTGTCAATTTATTGCATTGGCCTGAATTTCCCCTTATGGAGCCTTAAATTGTGGGTAATGTTCAAATGACACGCGCACAACTCATGGCGTTGACACATGATCAGAAACAAGCCGCTATGTTTGACTGATAAACAGACGAACTTTTGACATGGAATGAAAACTTGAAAATGTGTTTTGGGCCACCAGTAAATAAATTATCAAGTAGGGGGTATAGGGAACAACAGAAAAATGAGAGCTTTGTCAGGAATCTACTGTTTCTAAGATTACATACGAGAAAATGATTTAACTTTCAAATGTTGTTGAAAAATAAAAAAAAACTACTCCCAGGTTATTTTTTGTCGACAGGAACTGTTGCTAGGTGGCGCATGCGAAGTGACGTCATTGGAAAAACTTGTTGACGTGGTATCAGATAACCCGCCATATTTCCAGAAGGTAGTATACTTCATTTATCAATGAAATTACATTTTTGATCAATGAAATTAAAAATTGTTGATCAATGAAATCACATTTTTGATCAATGGAATCACATTATGGATCAATGAAATCACATTTTTGAGCAATGAAATCACATTTTTGATCAATGGAATCCCATTATTGATCAATGGAATCCAATTATTGATCAATGAAATCACATTATTGATCAATGAAATCACATTATGGATCAATGGAATCCCATTATTGATCAATGAAATCACATTATGGATCAATGGAATCACATTATTGATCAATGAAATTACATTATTGATCAATGGGATCACATTATTGATCAATGGAATCCCATTATTGATCAATGGAATCACATTATTGATCAATGAAATTACATTATTGATCAATTAAATCACATTATTGATCAATGGAATCCCATTATTGATCAATGAAATTACATTATTGATCAATGGGATCACATTATTGATCAATTAAATCACATTATGGATCAATGAAATCACATTATTGATCAATGAAATTACATTATTGATCAATTAAATCACATTATTGATCATTGGAATCCCATTATTGATCAATGAAATTACATTATTAATCAATGGGATCACATTATTGATCAATGAAATCACATTATGGATCAATGGAATCACATTATTGATCAATGAAATCACATTATGGATCAATGGAATCACATTATTGATCAGGTAGCTCTGTCCAAATACTTATGGTAAATTACACTGAAACAAATCAAACTGTTCCAACAAAATGTCTCACCACAAAATCAATTCAGGTCACTCAGACTACAACACAGATGACAATTTCTATACTGTAACAGTAAAACATTGACAGTGCTGTTCAATATAAGACACCACATAATGTGGAATCTCATTTGGGTATGACCGGGTTGCATAGCACAGTCGGTAACGTGTCTGGCTGCAGATACGTTTCTGACTGTAGTTCAAGGGTAGGGAGTTTGATCCCGGCCCGGTCCCATACTTTCGTGGAGATTGAACATGAAATAATTTCAACGGACATTCTCCTCCCTTCCGCTGATTCAAGAAGGGTTGTAATCAGTTACAAGCAAAAGTATGTGCACGAAGTACTGGCTTACTGCTTAGTCAAGCTTGCCCAGGAAAAAAAGTGTGCTTATGTGAACTTACCATCCCGAAATGAACATAGCTGTTGACTGGGACGTAAAGAATCAAACCAAACCAAAAATCATTGGGTTATGCTGTCTTAGTCAAGAAAAAACAAACATTATACTTTTGAAATTCTATCTGATGAACCCTCCAATTATTAATGGCCCATCAGAAATGTAGTGTGTCAAACAGGTTAGAAAATACCATCAGTATACAAAGGGTGAGCCAGGTCTACCTTTTGTACACCAACAGAATACATTTCCAGGAATAGTTTGTTTAACCCTTTGTATTCGGGGAAACCCCTAAATGAGTACTTTTTCAAACAGTGAAGACCCAGATGAAATGCAGCATAATGCTGCATTTCATCAGAGTCTACACTGTTTGTAAAGGTAAAAAAGATCTTCAGACAAAAAATACATTTTTTTTAAATTAAAAAACCTGACACCCCTAGATATGTACAATTGACTATCCCAAGTTTATTGTATCAAACCAGAAGGAAGGATCCATATGTATACAAAGGGTTAATACTAACCTCATCTGTTTGTGCTATCTGTCCATCTGCCAGAGGTTCCAGCTCAGCAGTGGGAGGAGCCTTGTATATCCTGTAAGTAACATAAAAGTACTAAGTTAGTAAGGGTGCAAAGATCAGGAATCGATACAATCAAGTACCACACCTAACACAGGATACCAATAGGAAAGTGACAAACTCACAGTTAGACACCACAAACGAAAGCAAAGAGGTTGGCCCTTTCCCAGCAGGTGACCACAAGGTGCAAATTAAAAGACGTGCACAAAGGCATAACAAACACAAGACAGAAAAAACATAAAAGATCCACAAAAGAAGTACCGCCTTGGAATGGTCAGTAAAAATATTTTACTGGAGGGCTTAAACTGGTTTCATGTGCCAATCTCACCCTTAATTCAGATGTGGATCAAGACACATAGATATTTGGTTTGCATGAAAGACCCCTAACTTATCAATGCATCATTTCCTAGAACATATAAATCAAGATATAAAAAGGAGATAAAGCAAAGATAAGGACTCAACAGTAAATAATACTGAATACCGGAGCAAACAGTACTGTAAACCGCTTAATATTAGTGTCAGCAAAATTTGGCGATTTTATAGGACTGACATATTGGCCTAGAGATTAATGTTGGTGGTTTCTCATATAGTTATTTTCTATTCATCATAGGGGCTTCTCTTAAAGGATAGAATATGCTACCCATTGGGGACATATTGGCATAGAGTTTAATGTTGGTGGTTTCTCATAAAGCTATTTTCTATTAGTCACAGGGGCTTCTCTTAAAGGAAAGAATATGCTACCCATAGGGCACATATTGGCATAGAGTTTAATGTTGGTGGTTTCTCATAAAGCTATTTTCTATTCATCATAGGGGCTTCTCTTAAAGGAAAGAATATGCTCCCTGTGGGGAAGATTAATAGTAGTCCTTTTGAGAAATTGTTTTCTCTACGTTGAAACATAAATACTCTACCATTCCAAATTTGGGTTTTAATGATACAGATATGAACATACTAAGGATTACAAACAGTATTTCGCGGTCTCATATTTCGACGATTTTTGCTTTTACAGCCAATAGCCCCAAATAAAAGTGCCTGCCAAATATGTGTTTAACAGTATGTAGCTAGATCAGCTGGCTTCATTGAAAGCAAGGTAACCAGGATCCACACTGGTGTTCATCCACATTGATAATAAAATTGCCCTTCTAGACTTCCTAGAAATTAGAAGTTAGCTGATATACAATGTAGTAGCCACTCGATTTGTGCTTATGGAGCATGTGTGCTGGTCAGGACAATGACAGTAAGTAATTTCCGTAATTCTAACAAAATGTAAATCTTATAACATAAATCTGTTAAATGTACCTCAGGGATATATAGCACCAGAAACTTGTCAATTGTTACAAAGTGTTCGTATCTCAGACCAAATATGATATGGAATTATGCAAATGATTTGGTCAGTACATTTCAGATATAACATGAATGTGACGTATTTTTCAGCCATAAGCCTTAAAACACAATAAACTTGTCAAAATAAAGGATATCAGTAAATTCACACCTCATGCACTATCAAAACATGCACATTTAATCATTGAATTTACATATGTGCTACAAGTAACATTCTCTCTTGACCTGGCTCATATGCAAGGGGCAAAACACATCAGCAGCAGACAACAAATTTTGTAACATTTTTTTTATATTTTGGATAAATAAGACTTGATATTGCGAGTGAATCACGTGCCTGCAAACAATTCTTATGAAATATCAAATGTTATTTGGGTTTTATTAATGTCATGTGCTGCAAATTTTTGTTGGCTCTTTAACTCTATGTGCCCTGGAAAATTTTTCAGCTTTTTTGCCGTCTGCTGATTTTTTTCAAAATCAACATTTTTGAAAAATTCTCTCAGGAATACCATCAGAGTGTCAAACAGTTTGGATACTGATCAGGCCTCACATTTTGTCAGGCCTGATCTGGATCCAAACTGTTTGCATAGGGTATCAGCAGACGACACTAGGAGGCAAAGAGATAATTATCAGACGTATTCCTACCCATCCAAGGCGGAGAACTGAAAGTAGTTCCTGCAGTATTTGATGAAACTTCTCAGGTCGTCTGCTGATATTTTTCAAAATCAACATTATTGAAAAATTCTTTCAGGAGTACCATCAGAGTGTCAAACAGTTTGGATTCAGATCAGGCCTGATATCTAGTCAGGCCTGATCTGGGTCCAAACTGTTTGCAAAGGATATCAGCAGACAACACTAGATGGTTAGATGTATTCCTACCCATCCAAGGCAGAGAACTGAAAGTAGTTCCTGCAGTATTTAATAAAACCTCTCAGGTCGTCTGCTGATATTTTTCAAAATCAATATTTTTGAAAAATTCTTTCAGGAATACCATCAGAGTGTCAAACAGTTTGGATCCAGATCAGGCCTGACATCTAGTCAGGCCTGATCTGGATCCAAACTGTTTGCAAAGGTTATCAGCAGACAACACTAGGAGGCAAAGAGATAATGGTCAGATGTATTCCTACCCATCCAAGGCAGAGAACTGAAAGTAGTTCCTGCAGTATTTGATGAAACTTCTCAGGTCGTCTGCTGATATTTTTCAAAATCAACATTATTGAAAAATTCTTTCAGGAATATCATCAGAGTGTCAAACAGTTTGGATCCAGATCAGGCCTGACGTTTTGTCAGGCCTGATCTGGGTCCAAACTGTTTGCAAAGATTATCAGCAGACGACAAAATTCACAAAGAATTATGACGTATTCCTACCCATCCAAGGCAGAGAACTGAAAATAGTTCCTGCAATACTTGATGAAACTCCTCAGATCTGTCTTACTAATCCCTCCAATAGGACATATATCAGCACTGGAACAGTCGTACTTCGTCATATACCCTCTCAAACTGAAATAATAATGAAAATTAAGAGTAAAATTATCATATGTGTTTAACATTGTTCCCTATGAAATATAAATGAATACTATTTGAAATAATAACATATCAAGCTTCTAGATAAGAGAGCATAATTAAAAATTACTTTTCCTATTTCTCAAATAAAATATATGTTGTGGGTACTCAAAAGAACCGTCTCAATGTGACAGTTCTTTTAAGCACCCAAAACTATGTTAAATCTGATGGGTTAGACTATAGGTTCTTTTGAGCAGCAAAAACATGTTAAAACTGATGGGTAAGAAAATAACTCACAATTTTACACTCCAAAATTGCATATCCAGGCATTTTGAGGCCATGTGTGTGAAATATGCAAACTCCTCAGTTACTGTGTTTATCATCAGAACTCTAGATAAGAGTGCATAATTAAAAATTACTTTTCTTATTTCTCAACCAAAACATATGTTTTGGGTACTCAAAAGAACCATCTCATTGAGATGGTTTTCTTTTGAGCACACAAAACATATGATAAAACTGATGGGTAAGACTATAGGCTCTTTTGAGCACCCAAAAACATATGTTAAATCTGATGGGTATGACAAAAGATTCTTTTAAGCGCCCAAAACATATGTTAAAACTGATGGGAAGGACAATAGGTTCTTTTGAGCACCTAAAACATATGTTAAATCTGATGGGTAAAACAATGGGTTGTTTTAAGCACCCAAAACATGTTAAAACTGATGGGTAAGACAATAGGTTGTTGTAAGCACCCAAAACATGTTAAAACTGATGGGTAAGACAATAGGTTGTTTTGAGCACCCAAAAATGTTAAAACTGATGGGTAAGACAATAGGTTCTTTTGAGCACCCAAAAACATATGTTAAAACTGATGGGTAAGAAAATTGTCTCAATTTCATGCTCCTAAATTGTGTTTATCTCCACCATTGCATATTGCAACATATTGTGACCATGTGTGTGAATTGTGCATACACGTCAGTTGCCTTACTTACCGCAGTCAGGCCTGTAGATAAGAGTACATAACGTAGAAATTAATACATGCCCACCTTCGTGTTACCAGGCATATTTACCCAGTATCTCCATATTTTGCATGAGTGCCTTTATTCCTAGTAACACGAGGGTGATCATGTTTTAAACCATTATAACATGTTATTGGTGCATGTGCGGGCCCAATGATGTGGATGACGCTATTAAAGACACTGGCACAAGCCGTTATGGGTGCACAACCTCAATGAACTCCATGACATATTTTTGAAGAGAATTACGAAAATGCATGAAGTAATCTTGCTACCACTCTTATGGCAACAATGAAAAGTATGATAATGAAATAACCACTCACCCCTCATCCACATTAGCAGATCCCAGCACCAACAGTCCACCTGATCTCCCTCTAGCCCACAAACTCAGCTGGGCAAACAAGTATGCCAGAACCATTCGAACCCTTGCCTGCAAGTGTAAGTTAACAGTCAAATTTATTATAGAAACAATTGAACCCACTGTTCTAAAACTATATATAAAGTTTCTTCCACTAGTTCACTACAAGCAAAACAACAAAAACTGATGGTGCATTATATTCAACCTTATAAGCATAAATAGAGGATCTTACATTACAGAAAGGGCTGACCTCTTGGCTCTCATTTGTGATGTCTAATTGTGATGTTGTCACTTTCCCATTGGTATCCTGGGTCAGGTGTGGTGCTTGATTGTATCTATTCCTGATCTTTGCTCTCTTTCTTACTTACATGAGTGCTCATGTTTTATTGCATCAAGTTTAATAAATTCAATAATACAAGAGCAAGAAAGTTACATTCAATTTATCGACATTAAGATTACTTTGAAATCTCATTTCTGCCTTAAAACATTATAAGTTTGTCATTATGTACGCAACATTGTTATGAACGTCAAAACATTTCCTGAAAATCTGTAAACCACTAGTGATATATCAATTTTATTGTATGGCGTTATTTCACTCCTAGACGCAACATCATGTGATAAATGGTCTTATAAGCACACAATGAGTCTTTTTTTAACCTTTTTCTCTAATGATTTTTGTCCTAGAACAATGTCTGCTTTTCACATCTGCAGCACATATTCAAGTGCATTTCAGACTAGAATTTATCATAGAAGCAAACACTATGAACCCTGATCAGACTGTCCCCCTTGACCTAGGTCCATAATGCTTGCAATATAGGCTACAAATGGACAGCCAATAAAGCAGACAAGAAGCTTGTCTTGCCCATGCAAACCAGGTGTGCCTTGCTCTTACTTACAGCTAAATGGTCACTAATAGTGAATGAATTTGATGTTTGGGGCGTAAGGTTTGTAAAAACAATGAATCACCTGTACATTCTGTAAGGCTAGGTTTTCTCTCACGCTCCCACCATGCGCTTTGAACTTAGGTACCAGTTTAAGAGCTGCTGTGAAGACACTCAATACTGCTGCAACAGCCACGTCTATGGTGATTGACAGGTGAAAACTGAAAGGAACAAATCAAACAATGGATCACATGTACATTCTGTAAGGCCAGGTTTTCTCTCACGCTCCCACCATGCGCTTTGAACTTAGGTACCAGTTTAAGAGCTGCTGTGAAGACACTCAATACTGCTGCAACAGCCACTTCTATGGTGATTGACAGGTGAAAACTGAAAGGAACAAATCAAAATGTATTGAAGGGGTGAAACAGCAAAATATTTACAAAATATGAGACTTCTAAAAACTTATACATTGTTAAAACTGTATAAAAAACATAGAATGGTCACAAGCACGTTAAGTGATGTTTAGATTTGTGAACTCAGGATCTCTTCCCTAACAGCTGTTCTCTGACTACATTTACTTCATAAAAATACAGCGATAACAGATACTGTAAGTGTATTAAATTGTATTTGAAAAGAAAATGTCATTTTCATTGTTTCCTGTTCTGACAAGCATATTTTCCATCAAAGAACACATAGGAAGAGAAAAATTAAACTAAGAATTGTAAGAGTTTTAGAAATTTTACAGTAAGTAAATATGCCCTACTGTACCTAATAAGAGAACATTCTTTTATAAGCAAACATTGAGTTCTTTTAAGGCTGTGAATGTTATGTATATCGAGGTCTGGTTTCCACCAGTCTAGTGGTACAATTTCAAATTCTAATGCTCTTGCAAATGCAACGCGACGTCTGATTGGATAACGTCAAAAATTTGCGATAGAATATCCTGCGATATACTGTCACAAACTCGACATCATTATGTAACGTCGCTTTTCATTGGCTGAAAAGTGAATATATGCAGCTGGTGAGCGGTTTTATGCAGCTGACAGCCGCTGGATGATGCCGCAACATCCTACCTTTTCACAGTCATTCTTAAGTAAAAATGTTACTTGTGCATAAGAATGGGGATAACAGTATTCAAAATTTTCATTTGGGGAGGTATATCGTCGGATATGCGTTCGGAAATCACGCGTAAGCGTCGCCATAAAACTAAATTTCCGACTGTATATCTGATGATGTACCTCCCCAAATGAAAATTTTGAATATAGTTATCCCCTAAATCTATACAGGTTCTTTGTATGGGTAGATCCTGATCACCTGGCTTCTAATGAATTCAGCTGATCTGGATTTACATTGTTTTCAAAAGGTATAGACTTTTTAAACAGTAATGGACACAATGCCATTATTAGGTTGACTGGTTTATTGGTACCTTCCAACTTGTTTTGCTAGTTCAGCAGCTTTAGACCTTGTGTCTACAGAGGAGTTCTCTGTTGCCATTTGACATGTGCATATATAGTTGAATACTATACTAGATCATACGCGTTTTTTTTCATGCATTTAGACTTGTTGGGTCCTGGAGGAAACTGTTTGAATTAGATAGAGTACTGAAGCAGCTTCTGAGGGACCCGGCAAGTGTTAGTGCAAAGAAACAAACATGTGTAAAAATAATCTTGCATTTTGCGTAAAAATATTCTTGCATTTTGCCAGATTCTACCAACCAAATTGGCACTGAAAACACTGTTAAAATACTAAAATATCTTTCTTTCATGCCAGATCTCTATACAAATTCATGTCAGCTTTTATAAACTTTCAAACTTTGACAAAAAGTTTTGCGAACAAAACATTGGCGCAATGATCATTCCGGGTTGTAACACATTCCCATGAAACACCATCATCATGATCATGTGAACAAGATATGTCTCATTGTTAGTATTGTCAAATTATAACCCATGTTCAAACAGAACATGAACCTCTTGATTTGACAACAGACCTTTGTTCATTTGACAATGGCTTCAAACAGCCATGCACATAATTATTTATGCAACTTGTTGAAGCAAATTCAGCAGCTTTAGATCTTGTGTCTATGGAGGAGTTCAAATGCACACCAGACTAATTTTATCATGGATTTAAACACTATGAACCCTGATCAGACTGCTCCTAAGGGAGCAGTCTGATCTGGGTTCATATTGTTTGCAATATACAAGATTTAGATAAACAACAATTTTCATCGTAAAATTGCAAATATTTTCTTACCCATAATTTTTAGCGTATGAGTACCCACAACATATGTTTTGGTTGAGAAATAAGAAAATAATTTTTCTGTTACACACTCTTAACTAAAGTCCTGAATATGGGCTATCTTATCAAACTACATAAGCAGATGTGAGAGCAGACAAGAAAAGTCATGATTGACAGGAAAAGGGTTAAGTATATATACCTTCCAACTTGTTTTGCTAGTTCAGCAGCTTTAGATCTTGTATCTGTAGAGGAGTTCTCTGTTGCCATATAGCATGTGGTAAACAACTTCCCTGCCAGCTCCTGGGGATCAGTGGGTATGTAGGCCGTGTCACCAACAATACGCTGCACGTCAGACAGCACACGCTTGTCTAGCAATAGTATAAACAAAATCTATTTAAAACAAAAACATTTTTTTTCTCTCAGTGGGTATGTAGGTGGTGTAACTAACTATACGCTGCACATCAGACAGTACACGCTTGTCTAGCAAAAGCATAAACAAAATCTATTTAAAACAGGGAAAAAAATTCTTTCAGTGGGTATGTAGGTGGTGTGTCACCAAGTATATGCTAACCATGAGACTGAACAAGATTGTCTAGCAAAAGTATACACAAAATCTATTTAAAACAGAAAAAAATAAATTTCTCTCAGATTTCTCAGTGGATATATAGTAGACTGTGTCACTCGGGTGTCACCAAATATACCCTGCACATCAGATAGCAAACACGATTGTCTAGCAAAAGTATAAGCAAAATCTATTTTATCAGAAAAAAATCAATTTTTCTCAAATTTATCAGTGGGTATGTAGGAGGTATCACCCGGGGTGTCACCGACTATACACTGCACATCAGACAAAACCCAATATCTTGCAAAAGTATAAGAAAATCTATTTAAAACAGAAAAATCAATTTCTCTCAGATTTATCAGTGGCTATATAGTAGGTGGTGTCACCCGGGGTGTCATTGACTATACCCTGCACATCAGACAAAACACAATGTCTTGCAAAAGTATAAAAAAAATCTATTTAAAACAGAAAAAATCATCAATTTCTCTCAGATTTATCAGTAGATATATAGTAGGAGATGTAACCCGGGGTGTCACGAACTATACACTGCACACAAGACAGCACATGGTTGTCTAGCAAAAGTAAATAAAGATTTTTTCATACAAAAATCAGGCCCTTAGAAAAGAGTGCATAATCAAAGATTAATTTTCTTATTTCACAACAACATTTTATATGTTGATGGTACTCAAAAGATTTACTGTATTCGAATGTATACACTTCGGAGAAGAAAACACTATAAATCCTGATCAGATGGCTCCTAAGGAAACAGTCTGTCTGAGTGATCAGGGTTAATAGTGTTTGCAATATAGGCTTCAAAATTACATAAGCAGATGAGACAGCAGATGACATTTGGGCCTCGTCGCGAGAAGACCTGTCTTCGGGGTTTCCGACAAAGCAAGGCTCAAACCAGACTCCTCAGCTACAGGGACTAGCTAGAAAACTGAACTTCCATTTGCAGCAAGCTTAGATATGGTGCTTTCAAAAAAGCGAATAACAAAGGCACTGATCAGACTGCGCGGATGCGCAGGCTGGTCTGCACCTTTGTTCTTCGCAATCCTCCGAAGACAGGTTTTCTCGCAACGGGGCCCATTTGTCGTGAATGATAGGAAAAGTGTTAAATATGGGAGAGCCACACCTCATATAATTCAAGGAAGACCGATCAAAATTCAACAGTAAAGCCAGTCATTGTGTTATGGGTAAGCCAAACGACTTGTAAACTTCTGGTCAAAGGTTTGATGTTCTGTTCCAATAGTCTATAGGATGGAATTCTACACAATTTACACCAAAAAGTTAGTTTTATTTATATAAAAAACAGGAGACAACAAAAACAGCATGCAAAATTAACCAGCATGCAAAGAAATACACTGCTAAAAATATTTAAAGGAACACCTGATGAATTTCCATAGGTGATAATGTTAACCCCTGTCCTATAGACAATTAATGTATTTCACTAGACTATAAGGCAGAACCCCAGTTTCTTTTGCCATTTGTGCTACCATAGTCAAAGTTTTGGATCAGAAAAAGGTTTTGATAAAACAATTGCTGCTTAAGTTCACGGCTCAAATTTTGTAATTTTTAATTTCCTTGAAAATGACGATTTTTTCTGGAAATCTGTAGAATCTTCCGAATTAGTTAATAGTGTAACCTAATGATTTCTGCAACGTTGGAAGGCTATTGACTGTACAGAAATGATGCTGCTATGGTGCTTGATTGAAACATCCTCTTAATATTTGGGTTTTAAAAAAGGGGTATTTTTTAACAAAATTCCATTTTTACATAAAAGCGTTCCCTTGAGATTTCTGGAAAGGGATTACTTCATTTTTATTAACAAGCATCATCCTTGATGGGTAACCAAACTAATCACATGAGAAACATGTTTTTGCCTTATTAATCCAACTCTCGTTATGAGTCAGACTATGAGTGACTTTGTATTGTGATCAATGGCATGATACGCAGTGTGCATTTAAATATTTTGAGCAGTGTACATACCTCCATTCTTGATCTCATTAACGACTAGATTACACATAGATGCTACAATACAGGCAACACTAGAGCTGTCTATGCCTCCACTTAGGGGCAGAAAGAAACCTCCTTGTCCACTCCTTCTGAGGTAGTCCCATAGCCAACACGCTGGTCCCATACTGAAACACAATAGTGAATAGATGTACTTCTGGTCATATTGATGGTCTAAGCTGTCATAGTATCTTTGGTTTAACCCTATACCTCATAGAGCCGCCTTTTAAGGCTTTTGCAAACAGAGCAGACCCAGATCAGGCATCTCTTGTAAGAGCTGCCTGATCAGGGTCTACTCTGTTTGCTCAAGGAAATATAAAATATCTGATCCTTCACTAGTGAACCTGACAAGTGAATTTTTTGTTCTATGAACCAACATGAAAGTTTATTTATATATTTATTCATAGTAGGTGGAGCTTAGCATGAAATTCATGAAGGAAAGGGTTAAACAAATTTTATCATATAGAGCATCTGAAAGTGCAATGATTTCATGTAATAATTTGGTAATCCATGGGAGACAAATAAACAGATTCTTTCGAGTAATAATTAACAATCATCCATTATAACGTTAAATTTTCTTAAGGGGAAATATCCATCTTTTTATGCAATAACTCTAGATTAGATGAGATAATTCTGTCATACGATAAAAAAGAATCTTGCAGCCATGCTGCTGTATACAGAGCCTTGCATTTTATCACTTTTCCTCAATTTGTTTAACCCTTTACTCCATAGGCTATTTTTAGATTGATCATGACATCATTTTCTATTTTAAGACAGTGTTGAAAAAAAAAAAAAAAAAGTTTTGAATACTTTTGAAAATATTATGGAGAATGGATCAGTTGCTCCAAAAGATCAAACGCTCCATTTTCCATGATTTTCAAATACATGATATTTCAAAGGCATCAAAAGACGTTATGCAGTAAAGTGTTAATAAATTCAATAATATGGGCCTCGACGCGAGAAAACCTGTCTTCGGGGGTTTGCAAACAGCACAGGCGCAGACCAGCCTGCACATCCGCGCAGTCTGATCAGCGCCTTTGTTATTCGCTTTTTTGAAAGTATCATAAGTAAACTTGCTACAGGAGAAATTTCAATTTTCTAGTTAGTCTCTGTAGCTGAGGAGACTGGCTTGAGTCTTGCTTTGTCAGAAACCCCAAAGACAGGTTTTCTCACAACGAGGCCCATATATGAGGACTCATGTAAGATCCTCTACTGACCATCAATGAAATGTTGATTTCAATATATCTTACCATATTTCTTCCTCGGCCGAGTTGTACTGCCAGTCTATAACTTGCGACTCTGGCGAGAGGGAGTCATCTCCACTGAGAGAGAAATCAATGTGAATACGTGGGAATGACATGGAACTGGAGCCCTGAAAGTGGAAACAACAATTACATACATTGACATGGCAATGATACAGTAAAACGTAAAATGGCCACTCAAAAATAGACAAAACAAAGCTCTTAATGACAAATAACAGCTTAATGAAGGTCAAAAGCATTGCAGAATGCTCCCGTTGGAGCATTCTGCAATACTTTTGACCTGCATTTAGCGATAATTGTTCTTGAAAACAAATTTTCAGTTTTTCGTTGTTGTTTTTTGAGAGTGGTCTTTGTACAAGTTTTACTGTACTTAACTCTTTAAATGCTAGGTAATTTTACATGCATTTTGTCTTCCAATTTTTTCCAAAATCAAGTTATTACGATAAAAAATATTTCAGGAATGCCACCAGAATTAAGTCTGGGTCCAGATTAGGTCAGTGTTTTGACAGTCTGTTCTGGGACCCAACTTTTTGCAACGGTTATCAGCCAACCACAAAATACCCCACCAGTGGAAAGAGAGTTAAGGTAATTTTATCCAGAGATAGTGTTTGTAAATACAAATGTACAATCATTGAGTTATACTGGCTCTTTTAATATATGTAACTTAATGCTTTTACAAATAACATAGCTTTTCAAAAACAATTGGACCATAAATGTGACAATTTCAAATTTTTGGTGACTGTCTGAATTGTTTGTTTGTTTGTTTGTTTGTTTGTTTGTTTGTTTGTTTTTGCTGCTTAACAGCAATAACATGACACTTAAAAGGTGTAGAAATGTGTGAAATGTACAAAATATGGAACCTGTGCAATTTTGCACAGGTTCCATATTTTGAACATTTCCCACGAGTGTAACAGGAAAATAGAACAATCAAAAGCATTTTAAGTTTATTATTAAAAAACACTTTCAGCTCATTCTTCAAAGTACTGTAAAGTGTATCTGGATTTCTGGTTCCCAATTGTGTAGAAGAGAAAATGTACCCATACGATGAATACCAGTGCCATGGCAATTTTGAACATTGTATTTTTGGATACCAATGCCAAGGCAATTTTGAACATTGTATTTTTGGATAACAGAGCCAAGGCAATTTTGAACATTGTATTTTTGTAGAATACATGCAAATACAGACAGGGCAGTCCCTTTATAACACATCTCATTATAACACAAATGTGTATATAACATAGTCATATTGTGGCAACCAAATTTGTTTACCATCAAATTTTACAAAGGAATTATAGGAAAATGACCATAAAATGGTCATACAGTAAAACCTGTGTAAAACGGCCACTCAAAAATAGACAAAAACAAATGGTAGCTTAATGAAGGTTGAAACTATATTGCAGAATGCTCCCCTTGGAGCATTCTGAAATGCTTTTGACCTGCATTAAGCAATAATTGGTCTTGAAAAACAATTTTCAATCTTTTTGAGAGTGACCATTTTACACAGGTTTTCTGTTGAGTCCTTATCCTTGCTTTATCTCCTTGTTATATCTTGATTTATATGTTTTAGGAGATGATGCATTGATAAGTTAGGGGTCTTTCATGCAAACCAAATATCTATGTGTCTTGATCCACATCTGAATTAAGGGTGAGGTTGGCGCCGTTAAACCGGTTTAAGCCCTCCAGTAAAATATTTTACTGACCGTTCCAAGGCGGTACTTCTTTTGTGGATCTTTTATGTTTTTGTTCTGTCTTGTGTTTGCTATGTTTTGTGCGTGTCTGTTTATATGTGCTTCGTGGTCACCTGCTGGGAAAGGGCTGACCTCTTGGCTCTCGTTTGTGGTGTCTTCTGTGAGTTTGTCACTTTCCCATTGGTATCCTGGGTCAGGTGTGGTACTTGATTGTATCCATTCCTGATCTTTGCAACCTTACTTACTTTACTGTATTCCTATATATCTCCCTCTATAACATGCTCCACTTATAACAAGGTCCATTCCTATGGACCCCAAGCATCACCTTCAAAATGGACTGCACTGTGTACTTACCATCTCACAACGAGACCTGATAGCATTTCTGTAGGCTCTTACATCTTCTAAGTCAACAGTCGCCACATCAACAATCTAGATAAAAGAAGTTCACTCAATCTGTGTACAGTAGAACTTCAATGGCTCGAACAGGCTTGGGACCATGAAAAATAGTTCTAGCCAAAGGTAGTTCCAGCCATCCAGGGTGGATTTGGCATAAATTATCTCTAGGGACCATGATGACAGTTCTAGCCAGCCCATGTGAATGAGCCATCAGAGTTCGAGCCATTGAAGTTCTACTGTATGTGTTTTATTAGCTTGACTGACAATTCTAAGAAAGCTGTACAGATCCAGTTCTATTAATTTTGGCTCAGATTATAATCATAACAGTATAAAGAATATTTAAATATTTACCATGAATACTATAATTAGCTCTGTGCAAATAGCTTTTTTCAAAATTCTATACTTCAAAGCTCTAGTGAGTCTTCCCATTTGTGCAGGCTGACCTGAGCTTTTATTGATAGATAATTTGCATAGTATAAAAAGCTCATGGAACAAGTGACCATGTTACCTACGTAAAAATCAAGACTAAATTTATTCTCTGGTGAGTCTTGAACATGTGACCCTTCAATCTCAAGTCTAACACTCTACCACTGCACTCCTCAGCAGCAGACATAATAAGCAGCCCACAATTTCAGGACAAAAATTATTAGCAAGATAATTAAGGATTCATCAACTTACAACTTCTTTCAGCGAGAACTGGGCTCCCTGACAGACAACATCACCATTAACAGCCACCATAGAACTTCCATCATAATACACCCGCTCACCATCACAGCCAATAAAGTTAGCAAACACATAGATACCCCCACACTGCAATACAAACAACTAGTGTGAAATAAAAAAACAACTCAGGAGCTCCCTGAGAGACAACATCACCATTAACAGCTACCATAATGCTTCCATCATAATACACCCTCTCACCATCACAGCCAATAAAGTTAGCAAACACATAGATACCCCCACACTGCAATACATACATAAAAGTTAACAGACAAATCATATGAATATAAAACTCATTGAGTTCCCTAACCACATCACCATTAACAGCCACCATAGAGCTTTCATCATATTATACCCTTTCACCATCACAGCCAATAAAGTTAGCAAACACATATATACCTCCCCACTGCAATACAAATATTAAAGCTAACAAATTAATACTTCATGAATGTGAAATATGATACTTAGGAGCTCACTGACGACATCTCCATTAACAGCTACCACAGAGCTTCCATCAGTTAGTTTAAATTTGGACCAGTGGTTCTAAAGATGGCATTTAAAGGAAACATTTACGACATGCCTCTTACAAAGACTGAATACAACAGCTAACCTTGAGCATTTGGTTCAGAAAAGCTTAAAAGGTTATCAAAGTCAAGGGGCAAGGGGAGTCAACACTGATGGGCCTGGAACAAAACTGAATACCTTCATAGTTGCAGATTTAATCAGGTCTACCCTGACATAAGCCTTCCTCAACTCATGATGACTACCACTACCATTAGTGATAATTTCAACTCCATCTAGACTCATATCAATGTGGTGACTGAAATAATAAGAGAACATCTGACAATGTAAAGATACAGAAAAATCACATTATCTAGGATGTGCCTTTGGTTGGAGTGACTTTGTTCATCAATGTTTGCATGACATCATTCACATATCACAACAATATTATGTACAAAAGCTTTGCTCGCTAGCTGTTCCAACAACTCTGTTACATTTGATTGATAGTATTAAATGTAAATTTTAGATTGCTCTGTATGAAGATTATAATGTCTCTGTGCTTCACAGAGACAGTAAAAAATCTACTGTTTTTCACCACCTCATGGTTTCAGAGAATTGTTTTTAAAGTTTATTATATTCTGAGCCTATGGGAGAAAATGACCCCCAGTTTGGGCCCCTGGAGCATGGTTTATGTAGGGAACACTAAGCATTGCAACATACTAAATATATAAGCTGAGGGCCTCATGGCTTTAGAGAACATTTCTTAAAGTTTTCCCATGATAATTCTATGGGAGCTGAAGACCACCTGGGCATGGCCAATTTTGACCCCAGGTGATGGTTGGCAGGATTTATGTAAGGGACCACTAGACATTGCTACATTCTAAATATATAAGCTTAGGACCTCATGGTTTCAGAGAAGAAGATTTTTAAAGTCTTTTTTCCATAATTATTATAAGTCTATGGAAACTTTTGATCACCAGGGTGGAGCCAGTTTAGACCCTAGGGGCTTAATTGGCAGGATTTATGTAGGGGACCACTATACGTTGACTGTACATACTAAATATACAAGCTGTGGGCCTCATGGTTTCAAGATTTTTAAAGTTTTTTCTGATTATAAGTCTATGGAAACTCTTGATCCCCGGGGTAGGGCCAGTTTGACCCCAGGGGCTTGATTGGCAGGATTTATGTAGGGGAGCACTAGACATTGCTACATACTAAATAAGCTGTGGGCCTCATGGTTTCAGAGAAGAAGATTTTTAAAGTTTTCCCATTATAAATCTATGGAAATTCTTGATCCCCGGGCCAGTTTGGCCCCCCTGGGGCTTGCTTAGCTGTCATTGTTTCTGTGTTGAGTTGGTAAAACTTCTCCCCCTTCATGGATATAGTGTTGATATTTTTTTATATTCTGGTCCTTCAGGAATATTAGGTTCTGACAGAAAACAGAATAGCGCTTAAGCCGGTGCTAGGGGGCATGAAAATTGTTGCACTTTCCATTATTTCTCATGAACAGACACAATAAAACCGAGTCTGCTGTTTTCTTATATTGTAGGTTCTCTCTATTTCTGAAGGATCTGTTTTACCAGATTATTTAATGAAGGGGACCATCTTTATCTTATGTTGCCTTGGCAACCACAATTTCAATCCAACCAGCCTTTCCCCTGACCCGATGATACTTTACATGAAATTTGATCAAAATTGGCCAACTGACTTTAGAGAAATATTACTTTTAAAGTGTGGATGGACGATGACAACGACTGACGCCGGACCATTGCCATACTAATACCTCACTTGAGCCTTGGGCTCAGGTGAGCTAATAAAATGGGCATTATAATAATCTATCATCAGTGTGAGGAGATAATCGCGGATGATGGAAAAAATAATCCCAAAAATCCATCTTCGGCATCACTAGCTTACTGGGAGATGTCAAACTGTGATCCAAGGGACAGATTTTTCTATCCACCCCCACAAAAATGATGGATTCTTTTCCTTGATCACCTTTGAATTCCATATTTCTTTTATAAAGTAAGCTACCAGAAGTTCTTAAATATGCAGAGATGTTACATAATGTGTTGATATCACTTTGACATTCTAATGATGTCACTCTCAAAAACATCTAGAACCGTTTGGGATTTACTGAATAAGAAAATTCATCTTGCAGCTCTGACATTAAAAACATGACTTATTAACAAATTTGTAGTAATTTTGAATTGGAAACTGTCATCTTATAACTAAATAAGCATGGTATGTTAGATGTTCTAAATTTTAAACACTCGTTGCTTGTCAAAAAGGCCTAGGTGCCGGGCCGCAAAGTGCAGTCGGTAATGTGTCTGACTGCAGATAAGTGAAGAGAAGAGTGTTCATAAATTTATAACATTTACCGTAAATGTAATTACCTGTCAGAGCTCCAAAGTTCCTCACATATCTCGCTACCAATACAGGTGTCAAGAGTTGATATAACAGCATCTCCTAGAGGAACTGTCAGCTACAAAAAAAAGAAACAAAATTGGGTATTATTATCAAAATTACAGAATTTAAGAATATTTGAATCAGCTCTAAGGAAAGTCAGCTTTAAAATCCTGAATTCAGGAAAAATCCTGAAGATTTTCACCCATGCATAAAAAGATATGTGCAAAGCTGTTTGAAGCCATTGTCATTTTTACAAGTTCATTATCATGAACCTTTACAAAAAGAAAATCTTGCTGCAAGCTTACTCTAAGGTTGCTGCAAGGTTACTGCGAAGAAATCCTTCGCCACAGAACTTGAAAAAAGTTCGCAGGACTTCGCCGCTAGCCGTAATGTTCTTGCAACCTTTACTTAAGCATTGCCACAGACAGCAGATTTAATAATTTCTTGCAACCTGCTGGTAACTTTGCCACAGGTTCGCCAGAAGCATCAAAATGCAATTAAGCGCAACAGGCTTGCCAAAATGATTATCTTCTCAGTTTGCATAGTTACAATATGGTACTAAATAACTTAGAGAAGACAAGATCTTGTCCAAAATTCTAAAATACTGGTCACTTACAGAGACTGAGTGAAAGGGATAACATGGTCAGAAAATAAAGCAGAGTGTGAAAGGAATTCTCTTTTCTTTGTTTTCTTGGAATATAGCTATTTTGAAAATATTTGGACTCAGGGATATAAAGGTCTAAGGTAGGTTTAACACTATTTTTGTTATTACTTTACAATTAAAATTATATATCCTTAGACACTATCCTTAGTGGAACTTAAAGAAATTATTCTAGATGCCAAAACTGTTCTGAAAGACATTGGCAGTATAGCATTATAAGCTATTGAAAATTTACTTCTTCACCAATGTTTCTATAATTTTTATATACAGTAACAGCTATTCATTGAGTGTTTTAACGCTTTGTCCACAAAAATTTCATCTGCTGGTAAGTTTTGCATACAGTTTAGACCCAGATCAGGCCCAATAAAATCGCAGGACAAAAGATAGGGCCTGATCTGGATCCAAACTGTTTCATGTTCAAAAACTTTGAAAAAAATCAGCAGAAGAATGGAGAATTACCCAGTAAGCACTTGAAATATTTAATTCAGGGGCAATAACCTATAATGTATTACTCAAGGGAGGTAACCAACAATGGATACCCTTTAAGGGAGATATAGTTTATTTTAAAGGGAGCTGATCTCTCTCTTAAAGGGAGGTAGTCTATTATATGAACATTACTGAAATCTATGAATATTCATTAGCCATTATCAGTGTGCCAAAGCATTACCAGAAGCTGTGGTAATGTTCTGGCGATGTTCGCAGCTGCTTCGCCAAAAGTTTCTTATGAATATTCATTATGAGATGTCATCACTGAAGCATCGCCAGAAGCCATAATTGAAGGGATGACTTTCCTGCGGGTTTGCCAGAGGATAGCCATAAACAAATAAGGAGCTCATTTGCATGATAAAAGATTGCCGTAACCTTGCAGCAAATATTGCAGAAAGCTTATGGCAGCTTTATTCTAGCTCAGCGGCAAGGTTCACCAGAGGCCTGTTTTTTTGCTAAGGGAAGTTCTTGTGCTGTTTGAACATGGTAATGACATTGAAATTCCTTGATTTGCATGAAGCTACATGGAAAAGATTGCTGCCAGGAATGACCAATTTGTCGATGCTTTTGTTCACTGAAACATTGTGTGCAGAAATGATGTGATGATGTTCCAAAGTTTGTAAGATGATGCCATTTTGATAAGAGAAATCCAATTTCAGTCTTGATATGGACCCAAACTATTTGACACTCTGACAGTGTTCCTGAAAGAATTTTTTGAAAAAGTACCTTTTGGAAAAAGTCAGCAGATGACAACAAAAGCATGAAAAATTGCACAGCATGCGAATCATCTTATGGTGGACAAAAAGTACCATAATCACATGACATGGTCCCGTCTTAAGAATATTATTTTTTCTGTGTCATTGCCCTTTAAACACTGTCATAGTTCTTGACTTCACCTACCTGTCCAGTGATATCTTGAATCATCCGAGGCAAGTAATGATCCTCTGTCTGCTTGTGCTTACGCCAGGCCATAAACCATCGAGTTTCCCGGTAGTTGTAATCATTACACAGGGTCATCTTGGGACGGATCAATATTATTTTTCTGAAAAAATATAGTACGCCAGCTCATGAGATCTTGTTGCTTATCATTCGGTAAAACCTGTCTTAAGCGACCACTCAAAGAGAACATCAAAAATTGGTTTTCAATACCAATTATCGCTTAATGCAGGTCAAAAGTATTGCAGAATGCTCCACTTGTGGAGCATTCTGTAATACTTTCGACCTTCATTTAGCTACCATTTACCATAAGACCTTTGTTTTGTCTATTTTTAAGTGTCCGCTTAAGACCAGTTTTACTGTATATGGATTTTGTAATTATCATTTATGTGTAATACCCCTATTCCACACAGGCCACGAATCGCCCAAATCGCCACGAATTGATATTTTTCTTATTCGGGGGGATTCGTGAGGTTTCATTAATTTTTTTCTCCAATCGTGATGAGCTACGAGTCATTCCCGATTCAGATACGATGTCGTTACGAATATTCGGGGTAATCCGCTCAATTCGGCTGGAATCCCGCAAGAATTCATTACGATTAGAAAAAAACATTAGAACATGCTGCACGAAAGTTAAGGAATAAATTATGAATCAGTTAAGAATATGCAGAATGCAGCACGAATAGGGCACGAATTAACAGAAATCCGCGACGATTCGACACGATTCGCGAGATTTTCTCTCACAATAGATATAAAAAAGGCCCGTACATGCTTGGAGGCATCAGTTCCAAAATGAATGTTCCTCGTAAAGCAGCAGTAGAATTGATCCTGCAACTTGAGCGTTGAAAACAGCTTCTTATAATAGCTAGAAGAAAACAACTACGTTAAAGTCGAGAGGCCCTGACCCAGACTCTTTGACTTGGAAAAATATGGCAGTTTGCCATTGGCAAAATCGCCAGCCAGGAGCTACTGACTGATCCTGATTGTGCTCCAGAATCTGCCAAATCTGTTTCAACTTCTAGGACTGCTCACATGCGTGAGACGGGGTAATTAACCTTAGGGAAAATCCTCCTTGGTTTTATTGCTTAGCTTAATCTCCCAATTCCCCACGAATGAGCTAAGAGAAGCTACGAATGCCCAAAACAATGCAAAAACGCCCCCGAATCGATTATGATTCAGTTACGATATCGAAGAATGCCTTAGGAATTTGGTACAAATCACACACAATTTTTCGAATCGGGGAATTCGTGGCCAAAGTTTTGAACAGTTCAAAACTTTTGAGCCGAATTCCCGATAGACCTACGAATTGCAAGAACTCACTACGGACTATGCAAGTCAGTTAAGACCATCACGAACTGAGTACGATTCTGCCACGAATACAAATATTTGTCAATTCGTGTCAATTCGTGGGATTCGGGGCCTGTGTTGAATAGGGGTATAAGTAACTAATTAAATAAGTATGCCCAGCTGCAACGTTTAACCACAGGAGCTTGAAGTTCGGTCCTTATATCACCTATATAGCCTCAAAACCAAAAGCTCACGGTGTCATTACATAGTAATGACCAGGAGTGAATCTAAGCTCTCGGTAGCCATTCCGGCTCCAGTTTCCGGTCAATTGGCAGTGAATGTTGTGACGGCAACGTCAAAGTGTTCAATAACTTTTCTTCTACCTTATAATCAAGATGGCGGCGTTAAGACAAAACAGGACAATGTCTCAAATATACTTTAAGTTGTTATAGTACCAGGAAGCCTATTTGTTAGGGCATAAACAATGAGACAATGACGTTTTCATCTACGGAAAAAGCCCCTAGACGCTATAATTTGACGTTACGCTTTGTACGCCAAATCGTGCGCGACATCAATGTCACACGATCTTTGAATAACAACGGTTTCAGTTTTGAATTTCCGCAAAGTTTATGAAAAACAGAACTTTTCGTGATAAGTAAATGTAAGGGTTTGATTTATTTAATATGCTGAACACATTCAACTGATCGTTTCATTTTTGGTTGAAGAGCTTGTAAGTTTTGACATGTATTTTCTCCAAGTGTGACAAAGGCTCGGATTCACTGCGTCAAACTAGATACTTGAGCCGGAATGGCTACCGTTATTTTTTCCTTATTTTCAAATGCTCATTATTTTGACTGAGTGATATGTCAGAAAAAGTTATCCATGCCTCGCATGACCTGTTGACATAGTTTTTATGGTTAGATGTTCAGTTTTCGCCAAAACCTCCTGTAGTACTGGTAACGGTGATTCAAAGGTGCCTGAAATTTAGCTTCACTCCTGGTCATTACTACGCAATGACGTGAGCTTTTGGTTTTGAGGCTAAAGGGGTGATTTAAGGATCGAACTTCAAGCTCCTTTGGTTTAACTACATGTCTAAATTTTGGACTGAACCTTTGTTGTCTTTCATACTTTGTGTATGCCAGCATCTAAGGCTCTGGTGAGACTGTGCTTATGCTGATGCAATTTACAATTTATTTAAAACTATTTCACTAATGAGAAAGTGGCATTCCTTAAGTTTAGTGTCCAACTTTATGTGACAATGATGACTTTCCTTAGTATGACCGGTTCACATAACTTTCAGAAAACAAGAATGGTAACAGAGGGTATATAAAAAAGTAGTCTGTCATTTTCTGCAATCAAATCTAATCTTAATCTAATCTGGCTTTGCCAAAAATCTTTGATTCAAGCATATCCTTTTCCAAGTACAGACCTCTAGATAAGTGAGTGCAATTAAAGACTCATTTTCTTATTTCTCCACAAAAACATCTGCATCCAATGTATATCCTATTTACAATGATTTAAGCCAGTACTTTGTAGTTAGCAGTATCAAAGTTTGAGCCATTAAGTTTTCACTGTTTTGGGAACAAGTGAACAATCTTCGACAGAGATCAGGCTCTGAGGTTATAAAACTTTTTTCATGCTCAACTCAACTGAGCATGAAATTTCAACAGCTCTTAAAAACTAAAATGGGGAAAAGTAAAGAAGTTTCTGGCTGTAAGTCTCTCAGATGTTGTATTTATCATGCTAATAAATGTTAAAATGCCAACAATTGTTGGCATTTTAACATTTATGAGCAGGATAAATTTTGTGCTCAGCTGAGTTGAGCATGAAAAAAAATATAACCTCGGGCCTGGCCTCTAGACAAGATCATAAGAGTGCATACTGGTAATAAAAATCGATTTTCTTGCTTATCAACCAAAACATATATATTACTTGATACTTGATTCTTCGAAGTGGTGGAAGCCATTGCTGGCTTGTAGGGCTTCTCCTAGAACCGTTATATTTATCCGGTTCCGATTTTTTATTTTATAAGAGTTCATAACATGTTCATAACTGTTCATATGCTATGGGTACTCAAAAGAAATCGTCTCAATGAGACCAAACACATGTTAAAACAGATAGGTCAGAAAATATTTTCAAATTAAGTTTACACTCAACAGTTTTAAACATGTCTATCTTGGTATATAAGAGAATTGAATGCAACATGGAACTCACTTGTTAAGGAATGTTACTCTACAATTATAAGCCACATTCTTGTGCATCACAGGCCTGCAAAATAAACAATACATAATCACACCCGCTTCTTGACTGATTAACTGTTCCATCTAGGTTTAGAAAGTCCATTATATATCAGAGGAGTCACAGGTTGCAATTACCAAATTACACATTTCTGACCCTGAATAATTTTATCTTACCCAGACCCCCAGATAAAAGTGTGCAATTGAAAATTTAGTTTTTTTATTTCTCAACCAAAACATGTTGTGGGTACTCAAAAAATGGTACCAATCAGACAATTCTTTTGAGCACCCACAACTTATGTTTAAATTAATTATGGATAAGAAAATAATCACAATTTTATGCACAAAAATGTTGCTTTTCTAGGCTTAAATTACCAAACACATTAGGAAGATCATGATGAGATGCTACATATTACAGTAAACCCTGTCTTAAGCGGTCACTCTAAAAAATACCAAAAAATTGGTTTTCAAGTCCGATTATTGCTTAATGCAGGTCAAAAGTATTGCAGAATGCTCCAAGGAGAGCATTCTGCAATACTTTCAATATTCATGTTTATAAGTTTTTAGGTAAATAGAGGCTCTTGCATGAGTGCTCATGTTTTATTGAATTTATTAACCAAGTTGAAGAAAAGAGATAAAATGCGAGGCTTGCTTTTTCGCAACAAGTTTAATAAATTCAATAATACAGAAGCACGAATGTTAGATTTTTTATCATATGACATTAACATTATTTTGAAATCATATTTTTGGTGTGAAAACATTAAAGTTTTGCCATATGTGTGACATTAAAAGCATCATTTAATAACATTTTCCAAAAATCTGTAAACCACTAGTGGTTAATTGATTTTAAGGCATGGCGTTACTTCACTCTCAGATGTGACATCATATGATAAAGATAATTTTATCATATGTGTGATTGTTTTTCAATATAGTTTTCCTATCTGATACAGCTTTTAATTTTAAATTTTTTTTCTTCTTTTTTCAAATTAAACTTTTTAAAAAAGTTATTTCAAGAAAATCATCAGAGGTTTCAACAGTTGAATCCGGAGCAGGTCCAACATTTATGATAAATAACTGTAAAGTCATCATTTAGAAAATCAAAATGAAACAAAAATACAAACCTAAGTCTGCTACTTAATGATAACAATGAGACAGACAATTTTCTGGCACACTGTCAAAATTGTACCATTATTAAGCTGCAACTGAACTAAGTGCCAACATCACAGGTCATATCCAGACACTCAGGGCAACCAGCAATTAAATTGTGCCAGCATTGAATTGGATTGAACATACATGTCAGTATATCACAGAGAATATCCAGGCAGTTGTGCCAGCATTTAGCTGGAACTGAACTTACATGACCATGCCAACACCACAGAGAATACCCTGACATTCAGGGGCTACTGGTAGTTGTACTACAAATGTAGCATTGAGCTGAAACCTGTGAACAAAGGTCACCCATGGTAACAAAATATTCTGGCCTTGGTTGACATGTGGCTGTTATTTGGAGGTCAATTTCGGTTTTTAAATAGCTGGCTTCTTGGGATGAAGCACTTGGCCGTTGTTCACAAGTTGGCATTATTCAGAGGTTATCATTAATGCCGGTTTGCCTGTATACTTACATGCTAACATCACAGAGAATATCCTGGCATTCGGGGCAACCAGCGGTTTTGCTAAAAATGTATAGCATTGAGCTAAAACAAAACTTACATGCCAACATCACAGAGAATCTCCTGGCATTCAGGGGCAACCAGGAGTTGTGCTACAAAGCAAGCATTAAGCTGACCCAAGACTTACATGCCAACATCACAGAGAATATCCTGGCATTCAGGGGCAACCAGGAGTTGTGCCAGCATCTGCCAGGAATGGAGGAATGTATCACTCTCATGGAAGTGGTCTGAGCAGCCATAACCACTGAATAAAAGAAGACATAACTACAGTGCAGTCTCTTTATAACACTATGTTTTGGGTCCATAGGGATGGACCATGTTATAAGTGACTCATGTTATATAGGGACCAATTTTACAAGGAAATTAAAGAAAAATGACCATACAATGGTCATTTTCCTATAATTCCTTTGCAAAATCCCATTGTAAAAAATTTGAGAGCCACAACTGTAATGGCCATGTTGTATCCAAATCTGTGTTATAATGAGGTGTGTTATAAAGGGAATGTACTGTAATGAGAAACTAGCCTACATCAAGATTGATACAATCAAGTTTGAATGGTCATTTAAGGTTTTGAACCATCATATTATTGGTTTTTAACTCTTTTCATGCTGGGTAATTTTTCATGCCTTTGTCGTCTGCTGACTCTTTTTTCAAAATTAACTTTTCCCAGAAATTCTTTCAGGAACACTACCAAGAATATCAAACTGTTTGGATCCAGATCAGGACCAACAGAATGTCAGTCCTGATCTGGGTCCAAACTGTTTGCAAAGGTTGTCAGCAGACGACAAAAGTTATCACTAGGAAAGAGTTAAGAATGATACAGTGGTTCAGATTATCACAAAAAAAATCTTGCGTAAAATTGCAATTATTTTCTTAACCTTCAGTCTAAACATAAGTTTCGGGTGCTGAAAAGAGCTGTCTCACTGAGACGGTTCTTTTGAGTACCCACAGAATACATTTTGGTTATAATTTACGAAAATTATTTTTTGATTACACACTCCTATCCACAGGGGCCAGTCCAGTCTTTACAGTATGCCACAAGGTAATAAGTTTCAGTGTAATTAGCCAAGTCGTTGAAGATAACATATTGTTAAGCTAGACAGGCCCCTTTGCTCCTATCTGGAGGTCTGAAAATATATGGTTTCCTAGGCCTGATTTGGGGCCAAATATTGGTCTCTTCCCAATTATAAAACCAGATACAGAATGAGTATCTTCATGTGTCCATTAAAATTCTGGTACAAGGTCTTCAAAGAGATTGTACATTTATTAAATATTGTACAAATATTCATAGCACACTTTTGACAATTTAGTTAGTTTACTGATACCATGGCTGTCATCCCTGTGAAAAAAGCACCCCGAGATCAGGTGCGAGATCTGTTATGCGTGTATCAACTATATTTAAAAAATGTTGTCTGTTCCATTCAAGCTTAGTGCTTCAGGGATTAACTTACCAGATTTCCAGTTCTGGTCCGAGCCTGTATGTGGCTCCCAAAGCTTTTGCCTTTTCAATACCTGCAATGATGAACAAGGCTAAATTTTAGATTCAGATTCAGGATTTAATCAAACCATTATCACATGTATTTTTCAGGGATGTGAAAATTGCAAAATTTGATATTTAGATGCACAGGGACAAGTAAATGGGCATAACATACTTGTTCAAAGAAAATCTTACTTGTCCCAAGGAATTTTAATACATGTATGTAGATAATGCACAAAAAACTTGCTCAGCCCTTACTGTGCTGAAACTATAAATAAATTCTTGAAAACAGTTTGAAACCTGACATATACTTAATCAAAAACAAATGTCCCAATTCAGATCACCTCCCTGTTGATTGATTGAGTTAAGGCTTAGAGTACCATGCAGTCAACAGTATTTCAGTCATGTCTGAAGTCCTCACAGAGAGAGAAAGAGAAAAGCAGAATGTGATAGACTAAAAGGCTCAGACCACCACCCAGAAGCAAATTTCATCCTGCCAACAGGCGAAATATTACAGGGCTATATATCTCTCTGAAAGCTGCAGCAGAGATTGTGTCACCCTACCGCCGAGTCCCTGTAGCAGGGCTGTGGAAATACCATGCCCGACTTGTCCGACCTGGTCCCATTCCATTCAGGACAAGTTGAAAATTTCTATTTACTTGTCCTTGGACAAGTACAGATGTATAAAGTTAATTCAGTTTTGTATTTCATATTCTGATTAATTATTACGAGCTCACATCTTGCATTGAAAACAGTGTGGATCCTGATCAGCTGGCTTCTTCAGAAGCCAGCTGATCTGGATCTACACTGTTTACAAGGGAAGCCAGCTGATCAGCATCCATACTGTTTACAAGAGTTGATATATATCTGGTTTCATACTGTTTTTGAAAGAATAAATTGTTTAAGCACTATAAGGTATAAGCTAATTTGTTCTTTTGGACAAGTAAAATTTTCTATGGACTAGTACATTTTCGCTTTTTACTTGTCCCTGGACAAGTAGAAAATTTTACTCTTTCCACAACCCTGCCTGTAGTGTGTCATACATATACAGTTTGAGTTGCATGGAATTCCATCTATTTATTATTAGATGATGGATGTAAAATTAAGGCAAACAATGCCAAAACAATATCTGCCTCTACGCACCACCCTCCATCCCCAATCTGGGCCCCAACCTTCCTAACCATACATACAGATCTATTTGGGGAAAATACTTCTGTCAGGATTTTAAGTGTTTTCTCTATTTTCTTTTTAGTTTTCATGACAGGTTTAAACATGTTCTTGTTGTGTTTTTTTTAAGGTTTTACATCCTAATCAAGAGCTATGATCATGATGAGAGGGTCAATTCTCCTAACCACTCTTTTTCCTGGGCATACTTGACTAAGCGGTTAACCAGTACTTTGTTTTAACATGTAACAAATATCCAATCTAGCTTAATTATTGGATGTGATCCAATACAATCATTAGATCAAATATCTGACTTCCAATATTCAGTATAATCCAGCATGAAATCATTGACATTTATGTCATATTTACAAAATACAATAGACGTGTAACTACAATTATTTCATTTACTTTGAAGAATTCTTTTAAAGTTTCCTTCGAAGTCCATAGCCCACTGATTCAGAGTGCATGTTGCTAATGTCACCTTACGCCCCATTTTCTTGAACTGTCACACAATCGATCTGTTCAGGTGAAGAATAAAAATCGATCGAAAACCGTTCAATTTTCTTATGTCCTACTTTCGGTTTGAAACGGAAGCCGTAAAAGCCGGGACCAGCTAACGGAGTCCGGGACCTAAATCCGGGACCAAATTTTATTGGCATCAAAATGATTTTTTACATGGAAATATCAAGATGAAAATTCTCCAGGGGGGGGGGTACTCTCATTTTTTCGACATGCGTAGGCTCGGACCCAGCATCTACCATTTACCCCCAAAAAATATCAGGAATTTCAAACACCCCAAAAAAAAATATTTGAAATTTTAGCAACCCCCCAAAAAATACCCCCATTCTGTACCTTGACCTTAAGAAAAGACCCTAAAATGCATAGAAATGACCCCTAAATATAGTCCAATTTTGCGATTACTCAAAAAAAATATCCACAAAGTCGTCATACCAAAGAAAATATTTATTTTTCTGAAAACCCAAAAAAATAATGAAATTCAAAATTTGAACCAAAAAAAAGGACCGAGCCTACGTATGTATGAAAATATCAGAGTACCCCCCCCCCCTGGGGAAAATTCTATTTTTAATTTTTAATTCGTTAAAGATTTTTAATTTTCGATTTTTAATTTTTTAACACACATATCGGATGCAAGCTTTGTTGAAATTAGTTTCTAATTTAATGTGGAAATCTGCCCACGACCATTTGAAATCGCCACTGAAAATAGTGAGTATGACTAAGAAATACCACAATGACACACTGCAGACCATCTCGTGGCACCTTGAGGAAGAGCCACAGAACACCAACAGTCACGAGAAATTAGAAAGACAATTATTTAAAGTAAAGCAACCATCTCTCTCTCTCTCTCTCTCTCTCTCTCTCTCTCTCTCTCTCTCTCTCTCTCTCTCTCTCTCTCTCTCTCTCTCTCTCTCTCTCTCTCTCTTAGCGAAATGCATGATTGCAAAACTAGAAAAAGGACACCAAGTTATGCATAACTAAACAAGGACCAAACACAAAACCCCATCAACAGTTTGAGCAACAATGACTTAAGAAATAGATCAGCTCCAGCAGTGAATTGTTGAGTAATAATTCACTGTTTGGAGGTCAGTTGTAAAGAAAATCAAATCACGAGCGCATAGCGCGAGTGATTTATCTTCGTACAACTTACCGACAAACAGTGAATTATTACTCAACTATTCACGCACCGGAACTGATCTATTTCGATTCTAACACACAATAAACGACGAAAACAAATTTGAAGTCTTCAGCTTCTTCCATCTCTCCGCCATTGCACTGAAGAACTCCCGCCAATACTTAGACTACGTCGCATATGTTTACATGTAATTGTAACGTCTTTCAAGCGTAAAAACGACGTTACACCGTCTTACGCCATAAATGACGTCATTTTCCAGTGACGTCAGCTATCACACACTTTGGCAGTGAATTATTGTCCGATATATCACAGTTTGTTACCGTTGGCTCTATAGGCGAGGTGTGTTAGAATCAGCAACAACAGAACCACCTCCTTATAACGGGCATTCTAACACACCTCGCCTATAGAGCCAACGGTAACAAACTGTGATATATCGGACAATAATTCACTGCTAAAGTGTGTGATAGCTGACGTCACTGAAAAATGACGTCATTCGTTATTTCTTATTCTAACATAACTCGCCTATATAGCCAATGGTTCAACTCAGTGATTTATTGGTTGATAAATCGCTGCACGGACTGGGCACGAACCGGCGTGTCGTCATTCGGTCGCCAACGTCTTCTATCACATATGACATTGTAACGTAGACAATAGACGGCGTAACGTCGTTTTTACAACTACTTGACGTTCAAAATGTATGTAAAAATACGAATTTCAGTCTAAACAAGAGTTGCTGCGGGAAATTCTGACAGTCTGTTCAAGATGGCGGAATTGTCATAGATTATGAAGGATTAGTTCATATTTTTAATCTTTTTGTGTGTTAGAATCAAAACAAATTCGCACTGGCAGTGATTTGTTGCTTAATATATCACTGTCTGTCGGTCAGTTGTAAGTGGAAAAATCATTCGCGCTTCGCGCTCATAATATATTCACTTTAACGACAGACCTCCAGCCAGTGATATATTAAGCTACAAATCACTGCGAGCGCGAATCTAGTTATTATGATGGGAATTTTTTGTACTTTGGATTCTAAATAAATAATAAAATAAATAAAAATTTATTTATTTTATTTATTTATTTTTCTAAATCAATAAAGAAATCAACTTTGAATTTTCAAGTGTAATACAGTCATGTTGGGTATCAAATTAATTGTCGTTTTAAGCAGATGCTGAATTTGGAAATGATAGTTTGACTAGGAAATATTTAATTCAAAATTTGAAGATTTTAATTTATTTTGCATTTTAGACCAGAATATGTCTTCTTAATTACTGAGTCGAACCCAAGCTTCTCGCAGGTGTTGACATCAATTATGGTGATCATATTTTAGCGTCTTACATTTGACGAACAATAGCGCTGTTCACATATGATTTAGTTGTGCAAACATGCTCACAGGAGTTGAGATCACAACGTCTGTTAACCACGTCCGTTTGGCGGCGGCGCTATTGTCCGTCAAAGAATTTTGCTTGCTCAATTATTAATCTAAATGTTTTAGGACCGCCTTATGGCTTTGCCAAGGTGATTGGCGAATGCTGTAAATTTAAGAATATGGGCGTGTCTGTTTTTTAGAATTTTAGTAATTTTGATTTATGAAAGTCAGTTAGGATTTACCAACTAAACGATTAAGACGTGATAATTTAAGATAGTTTGGATCTACCAACTCAGCGGTTAAGATATAATACTGTTTGGATTTACCAACCGAAAATTTATGACATTTATTCTATTTTGGTAATTTACCAATTTTGAAGTTAGAGATACAATATTTAGGATTAGAAACTTACGCTTGGAATGTTCCAGCATAACCATATGGTTTAAATATACTTTTTGAATTATACGATAGTTAGAAGAACTTATTGTTATATTTGGATATACCAGTAACTATTATTTTTTGAACGGTTTTAATACATTACGTTTTGAGCAACGTTAATAGAAGAAAATTGGAACATGATATCTGTCTCCAGTGTTGTTATATATTTAAGTAAATTGTGAGCCAGGATATACCGCTCACCATACATCTCACAGCTCAACATTCGCTAATTCCCCCAGAACATTAAGAGTGACTGATTTCTCCATCTTTAAAACATGGCGGGCAGCAGCCAGAATTTTGTGTTTAAAGCCTATGCGGGTGCATAAAATTGGGTACAGTCTAAGCACTACATATACATAGGCGAGGGGCCGCACTGCGCCGTCATCAGAACTGAACATAGTAGTAGTCACGTAAATAGCTTAAAGAAGCATATGATGCATAAGAGAGATCACAGTGATAGCATAAGATAATCCACATACTTGTCAAATTTTGAAATACTTACAATGGCTGTGAATTTTGCTTACTGACCCCTTCTGCATATTTTTGCTCTCCCTAAATGTCCAAAATGGCGTCTGTAAATTCGTGGTTTCAGTTGCCTTAGATCCTGTTCTCGCCATCGCAACTAAAAAGTATTCAATATAGTACTAAGATAAGCACAAATAGATGCGAAACATAAGAAATTAAAAAAAAGCCTGAACTTTAAAAAATCAACCTCTAACATTTGTTGTATGCCTACAAAATCTAAACAATTTCAAGTGTTTAAATGCGCAATTGTCTTTTGATAATTGATAACAAACCAGAAAGGCTATTATTATCTGACTAATTTCTATGGAAAGTCATCCTCAAAATCCTGAATTCAGGAATAATCCTGAAAACTTTCTTCCCTGGGTCAATCCGGCTACCCCATGACCTAAGGGGGTAACAAGTCGTTTCGCCCCAAGACCAGTTCGCCCCTAGTCGTTTCGCCCCTAGTCGTTTCGCCCCAAATCTGATGCGTTTCGCCCCTATACCCTAGTCGTTTCGCCCCAAGACCCTAGTCGTTTCGCCCCACTTTTTTTACCCTAGTCGTTTCGCCCCACTTTTTAAATCCCTTTTTAAATCCCTTTAAACAGTTATACACTTCATAAAGATATTTTAAACATTATTATATGATAATAATTTAATTTTAACGATGAACACGCTTCAGTAATAATGATAGCAATTAAGCATTGTGGAACCTTGATTTATCTCTTTTTGTATGTTAAAAGCCATCTGATCGTGATCCAACGCAGGTCAAAGGATATAGATGGCCTAATTGTTGTCTGTGATGTTTGTTTGTTAGCTTGCAATTAGTGAATAAAACTGATGAAAAGTGTTATCTTCTCATTATTTCGCGTATAATTATGGTTATCCGTTTTACCCATTGGAAAGAGACACAGAAACACTTTGACACGTGTAAGATTCTACAAATGTGTCATAATTACAAGGTATAATATTGCTTTACGTTGCAGAGACGTCAGATAATATGAATGTAATTAATTTCAAATATGTTTGCATTATCTTTATAATGGTGAAAACGGGTTGTGCGGTAAACAGCATGTGTGATAGTCAAAATGGTCTACACGACGAGAATTTTCAGACCTCAAAACCCTAGGAAATTCTACCTTGCAGAAATATGTAACTTAACCATAACATGAGCATTTGATACTAGTTCATTGCCGAATAACATAGACTCATCTACAGTGCCCATGTTGATCGCACATAAAACGTATAGATTAAGATGGAGACTTAGGCCAAAAAATAGACCCAGCTTTATATAGCCGAGCTGAATATATCAGAAAACATCTTTGTCATGAGAGGTTATAATATTGATATTACTTTAGGTGTAAGTATTGAATTCTCATGAACTGACATAATAGCTTTACACGAAAACGAAAAACGTACACATAATCTTTATCCAGCCAAAGTGTTGAAGATTTTAACTGTTAAACTACATAACTACTGGCGTAAAGCATTGCAAATATATTTGCACTAACTATTCACATAGATTTCAACAAAATAGGTTGATTTTCTTCTTGGGGCGAATCGACCGGGGGCGAAACGACTAAGGGAGATGGAGATCTGCCTGAACTTGTTTGAGTGACTTGTTCTGGCCTTTGCTGCTGCCGGCATGAGCTACAAGTCATTGTTGATATCTATTGTGTTTTATCTATCTTGTAGAACATCGTCAGTTGTAGCTTGCAAATTCTTGATAGTTTCAAGTGTGTCCCATTGTGTATTGTCTAGCATGTCTGTGACGGACTAAACTATGGAATCGATTAGTTACAAATCATGCTGCATGCCTTTGAACCATTTCCAACTTGTGTACGTGTTTCTTTTTGTACGGTTTCCATACTGTGGTGCAATATTCAAGGTTTGAGAGCATCATCGCCACGTATGCCATTGCTTATAACTAGTGTCTTGGGTGCTGATTTGGAGTCATTCTTCTAAGGAAGCCGAGCATGCTCTGGAGGTGGCCACTCTCATCATGCTACACTTGGCTGGATGAAATTCCATAGTTCAGTTTGATTCCCATCATTCAAGGACAGGAATGGAGTGTCTCACTGTCTTGTCTTATTTGTTGTTAACTTCTCTGTATACAATACAATCATAAGTGAACAAATATACTTTTGACTGGGTGTGCTGTGCGTTTTAGGTCATTTATGAAAATAAGGGAGAGGAGTGGACCTAGGACTGTGCCCTGAGGAACAGCGCTGATCACTGGTGCACTGCCAGACGACTCACTCTCAATGACAACTTGTTGCGAAGTTCGGCCTGAAAGGAAGTATTCTATTAGCTTGTAAGCGTACGTTGCCTTGGGTAGGTACATTGTACATGCGCTTCTTCAGAAGGCACTGACAGTGAACTGGGGAAGTCAAGGATGGCCAAGTATTTCTGTTTTATTTATTTTATCCAGAGATTTGCTTACTGTGGCCTCGTGGGGCCCATGATATTATGGATTTACAGAAATACAAATACAGGGACCAGTGCATGAGATTTGGGTACTTATCGGAAACGTGCATATGGTTCTTTAACCCGTATAGGCATAGCGTCCTTTTGTGGGACATCGGCAAACAGTACAAAACCAGATCAGATGCCGCAAAACGCGGTTTTTGATCAGATTATTCACTGTTTGCTTACAGAAGTGTCTTTTACCATTTGAATAAAAATGAAAAATACCACCCAACAACCCTAAAATTTGAAATGGACTCGTCCAATGGATAAGGATGGAGAAATACATTCGGCATAAATGGGTTAAAATGCCCAGATTGACGTATCCAGTGAAGCTAGAGATATAAATTTTGATTTGAGCCTTCAAATGCTCCGAGGAGTTTTCACAGGCTCGCCTGAGCCTTCACTGCTCACCAATGTTAAACATCTCTCTGAGGACCTCGCGAACGTTAATGCATGGACGACCATGTTTGATTCCTGTATTATTGCAGGATAACGTTGAGTCTTTGCTCTGCTTCTGTCATTTCTGGTACTACAAAATAGGCTTAAGCTTTTCAAAGCGTTTTCTCCAATTTTTAAGCAACAAAATGACTATGCAATTATAGCGACTGAACATTTTTTCAGAACCCTCGGGAGTTGTTAAAACCCACGGCTGAATTCAGACTCGGGTTACAACACCATCCTCGGAGCCCAGCAGATGTTAATATATAAAAATCATATTTTACCCCTATATAAATCACTTTGAAGATGTAAGCCTGCTCAGGAGTGATTCCATTGTTTCTTTTCCACTTTCTGTCATGTTTGTAACAGTGATCGAGACCACCAAAAGAACAAAAACCATTAACTTTCTTTTCCGAGTACATTGGAGCAAAAATAAAACGTTTACAGACAGACGCACGCACGTTCGCACGCACGTACGCACACATACAGGCGCGCATAAATTTTAGACCTCTATCTCTGCTTGATAGGCCTACGTCAGCATTGGCGTTTAACTATTTGCCTTCTAGTGTCATTTGCTGATAACTTATGCAAACAGTTTGGATCCAGATCAGTCGGACCTGATCTGGATCCAAACTGTTTGACACTATGGTGGTATTCCTGAAAGCATTTATTGAAAATGTTTGATTTGAAAAAAAAAATCAGCTGATGACAAAAAGCATGTAAAATTGCCCAGTATGTACAGGGTCTTTCTATACACGTGTAGAAAGATCCTGGTAGGTATAAGTTAAATACGTAGTTGATTGGGGCTTTTGCGCATATGTGATAAGTACCTAAATCTCATGTTCTAATCCTTATCTATACTGTTTTGGATGGTGGGATTGTGTGATGGGAAGATGGCCTGATTTGAACCCGGGGATGTTGGGGTATCTGTGGTTTGCCATTCTTCTTCTTTGTTTCTTAGAGTTCGTCCGTTGATTTGTCGGACCACCCGGATAAACCGGTAAAAGGGGGATAATGGATAAAATGTTCTAAACACTAAATGTCACCAACACCAGTGTACAATATTACACAGTGAGTAATCAATTGAATAAGTCTTCCAACACCACAAGAAATTCTATGTACAAGAATGAGCTTTTTCAGTTAGTTTCAAAAGTCTCAAACACCTTCACCTGAAGTTCTATGTACAAATTGAGCGAGCTATTGCAGTTAATTTTGCAGGTTTTGAGATTGGATTGATTTGCACAGCTGCTTATGCGAGGGCCAATCTGATCTCTGGCAGTCTTTGCTACAGTAGCTGGAGCTTTTACAGCCTGTACAGCGGCGTAACGATGTCAAACTTCCTTTTTTCAAACAGCGTGTACACACAATTTCCGAATTGTCACATTTATCCACTGAAGAACTATAATGCTCAACTGCAGCCTCTGCAGACAGTTTATTTAAATCCGATTGAACTTGTGCTGTGAAAAGTGTGTTGACAACGTCACTGTCAATGGTTAAATATCTGGAAGACTGAGAAACATCAGATGTACGATCCAAGCAGGCGGAGTTCTCTGTCTCTGACTGGCTGACCACAGAAAATTGTGGACTGGCTACCGTCTCTGTTTCTTGCAGCTGGTATGACTTAGAACCATCAGATGTACGATCCAAGCAGCTGGAGTTCGCTGACTCCGACTGACTGACCACGGGGGACCGTGGACTGGCTTCCTTCTGTGCTTCTGCTAATAGTCGGTAGTGCAAGGCGAGGTTCTCAGCTCTTAGCTGTCTGGGAAATCGCATACGCTTCCAGAACTCTCTTCGCCTGGCACGATCCCTTGCCACTTGAGCTTGGGATTTCTTCTTTGGCTTCGGTTGTGCTAGCTGTACATCGGAAGAATGTTCACTCTTATCCGTATGTTGACTTGGCCCTCGAGCTGAAGATTTCTTCTTTGACTTCTGTTGTGCTAACCGAACATCGGAAGAATCGTTAAGTTTCTTATCCTTTTGTTGACTTGCAGATCTAGAAGCATGTGAAGATTTGTTTCTTCTACGCTTTCGCCTTTTATTTGGTAGCTTGTCGTCGGAAGAAAATTCTCTCTTATCCTGATGAGTTGCTGTTCCTCGAGCGGAAGCGCAGTTCTTCAATGGCGTCGATCCATTCTTGGCGGGAAATTTGGTAATGAGTGAAAACAGGGCTTCCATTAACTTTCAAATCCAGGAAGTCCAGACTTCCTACCCTTGAAATTTGGAAGTCCCATTGAATTTTTTTGGAAGTCCCACTTTTTTTCTGTGATACCGCCGCAGTGTGGTGGATTGTCAAACTTGCTTTGAAAAATAAGATACATATTTCAGAGATCATTCTTTGTTCCTTACAAGATATTTATTTTATTTTTATTTATTTATACAATATTTATAGAGAGTAATACACTTAGCTTTGAAAGCTTGTCTACCTTATGGCCCTCTGTAAAATAGGTAGGGTAGGGTCGGGTAGGTTTAGGTAGGGTAGGGTAGGGTTGGGTAGGGTAGGGAATGGTAGGGTAGATAGATTTGTTTGGGAGGGTGTTTGTGTAGCAATTTTTATTTTAAAAGCTTGTACTTATTTGTGTAACAATTATTTTTTATAAGCTTGTACTTATACAGAATGAGATCATTCTTTGTTCCTTAAAATGCATAGATAGGTAGGGTAGGGTAGTGTATGGTAAGGTAGGGTTAGGTAGGGTAGGGTAGGGTTAGGTGGGGTCGGGTTAGGTAGGTTGGGGAAGGGAAGGGTAGGGTTGGGTAGATAGATTTGTTTGGGAGAGTGTTTGTGTAGCAATTTTCATTTTAAAAGCTTGTACTTATTTTGTGTACCAATTATTTTTTATAAGCTTGTACTTGTACAGCGTAAAAATTGCAACAAAACAACATTTGTTTTTAATATGTTGTATGTTCGTTGGTGTAGTGCCTGTGTAGAAGGAGCGTTTAAGTACTAAATTATCGCATGCGTAGGATCTACACAATTAATTACGACGCAGACGTGTAGAGTTTATAAAAGTTATTTCACAAGCGTGCAAAGTGTAACGTCGGCACTTCAAACAAAACGGATAGTGATTGGGCTGTTGGCCGTTTCGCTTTATTGCTCAGGGACTGGACGTCCGTCTCGCGAGAATGGTTTCTAAGGCCGTTGTCAAGATGTGTCGATGTAAAATCTCACACCTGTTGGATGACACGCTTATGTAATTACGCTTCCGACTGAAGCCTACACTCGACACTGGCTGTCAATAAAACTCTCGAAATCAGTCAAGTGGGACGTCCTAGCGTGGTCAATAAACAAAATAAACGAGTTTACAATACGAAGGCGGGACATAAATCACGTAATCTGGTAAATGTGGGCGGGTTTTTTCTGCAGACAGGACGTCTCGATATCCATTTTCGGCCGTACTAAGGAATTTTCAGAAGTCCGCGGTACGTCTTTGATGTGTAATTTCGGCGTACGCAGCCGATTTTTGGACGTAATATACGCCGTACGTCCGCCTAACGGAAGCCCTGGTGAAAAATAATTCCTCTTGCGTATAATTTTATACGGATTGTGCTTTTCCCCTCTCTCAAGAATGCAGATGATTTCTAAAAGGTCATCTGGCATAAAATTGGTAGAAGAACCCTCCTTTTTATCCATTTTTTAAAGCTCCAAAATCCCCCTTTGAAATTCGCGTGCGACATCTTCGAGCGCCATTCTTCTCGCCTTTTAGTTAAACCTTTGTTGTACCCGTGGACTATCGTCAGGTCAACAAGGCGGCTGGATTACTACTACTAACAACCTATGGACAGTATCTGTACCTGTGACCAGTCGCCGATGACAACCACCCGTGCGTGAAGCCACGTGGTGCAACACCGTTAGCTAACAAACGCCCTCTTATCTACCCGACTTTCCAAGGAACAAGACGTGCTTTGACGCCGAACTTCAGGAAGGTAAGAGCAATTTCACAACATTTGGCGACGAGGATGGGATAAGTCCATTCTGAGTGCAATGGGTAAAAGGAGAGCAGATAAACCTTGTCCAAAATGATGTCTGTTGCACTCAAAATGACCAACACTCCATTGATGTATATGTCCATTTCTGTCACTATTTTCTTTGTTAAATGTTATAACAAAATTTAATAATTTCCCTACCTACCTACCCTGAATTTTCTTGGCATGAAACAGGAACCACACATATATTTCATTTAGGCCTTATGTGTAGAAACTGTTACTCGAAATTACAGAACCTCGATCAAAGATGTAGACTTTTTTATGAGGGGTGCCAACGAAATGCAAGGATAGTGATGCGTGCTAATACTAAAAGAATGATGCGCTCCTCTCCTCTATCTGGACCACAAAAGAGAATTAACTTCTCAAAAACACCAACAAAGACACGCAAAACACAACGCAAAACACAATTGTTTAAAGAGAGTGCCACCCCTGAAAGTACCACACCGAGGAAATTGGCCTTAAAGTGGATTTTGTTACTGGTAGGATGTGTTTCCAGGTTTTAAGTGACCCCCGTTTTTCTTTTTTAAACCGCTTTAAAATGATCTTAGAAGAATGCACACCGCGTAACTAAAACCTATGGATCCCCGGAGCCCCCCCCCCCTTCCTAAAAATCACAAGTTATTGTGATAGCAATTAGCATTTGGATCCCCCCTTGGATGGACCTCCCCTGAAAATGTTGGACCCCCTCTGGATCCTTGGGAAAGTATAGTTTTCTCTGCAATAAAACCATTGCCCCCCCCCCTCTGTAAAATAAGCTGAGGACTAAAAAACGTCTCAATCTGGACCCCCCACCCCCCGTCAAAAATTCCTGGATCCGAGCATGATATTATACATGCTTTGAAGTCATATTACGGGGGTCGCGCACATGCGTTCCTTTTCGCCACGCTCCCTAACTGTGAATGATGACCATCCCGCCCCCTCCCCTAAAATATCCACAATTTTATCATAGATCCCATAAAATATTTATTCAATCTGAACCCCCTAAAATTATTGAAATTAAAAGTTAGACCCCCTCCTTAAAAAAGGTCCGAGTCCACATAGGCTACGAAATATCAGAGTAACCCCCATCCGATCGGAAATCCCCGACACAGGCATGCACGGACCCAGGAAGTGTTGTTAGAGGGAGTCCAATTTATCTTTAACAACTTTTTTATGGTGAGAATCCAAATACCTTTCAAGGTGTATCATCATCGGCCAATTTCAATGGCGTTTCGCTAGCGGCCGAATTAATGGCCCAACATTGAATTCTGGCTTGCCTTTGAGATTTTCAAGTGGATCCAGACGAGTATTGCTAAATAAATCCTATAGCTTTGTGATTTTGCTGGGCCCGGAGCCCCGGCCCCCTCTGGATCCGCGCATGGATAGTTTTCCTCATAACCTGGCTTATTTAATGAACATGAGACAGAGGGGCCGCGGGTTCGAGCCTCGCAGGCGTCACTGCGTTGTGTCCTTGAGCAAGACACATTAATCATAGCTTAGTACCGGTTCAACCCAGGAAGACCCGTCCCTACATAACTGAAAGATTGTTGATGGGACGTAAGAATCAAATCAAACAAATCTCCTTCGCAATGCTGGCCCAATGTCATGTGCTCCGGAAACATAAACTTCTTTTAACACCAAACACATTATTCAGAATACAGGCACAGAGGATTTTGTAATAATATAGTGGTGTTTAATAATGAGAGAATGGTCGACATTGTTGCGTCGGTTCGATGTTGGTACAAGGTTGGTATGCGGCGACGCCCACATTTCCACCAACTACCAACGTGGGCCCAACGTATCTTTGCTATCTGTGTAGTGATCCCAAACACAAAATATGACGTCCGCTGATATTGTTCACGAATTCCAAGCATACTCGCACCTGGGTGAGAAAGGGGGGGGGGGTACTCTGATATTTTCAAACATACGTAGGCCCGGACCATTTTTGGGGTTAACTTTTTGGTATTTTGTGATGACCCCAAAAGATATCCACAAAATCTTCATACCCCAAAAAATTTTCATTTTTCTGAAAACCCTCAAAGGTATTGAAATTCAAAATTTTGAACCCCAAAATGGTGCGAGCCTACGTATGAATGAAAATATTATAGTACCCCCCCCCCCCTCCACCCTCTCCTCGCAGATAGAAACAGGGGCCGGGGGCGTCCAGACTCAAATAACAGAAAAAAAACTCTGATAAGGGTGTTTATTGTTGTTTTTTTTGCAACTATATTATATTTTTTTACGGTTCAAAAGGGTCGAAACATTTATCGGGGGGGGGGGGGGGGGGGGGGGGGGGGTGCAACTTTTTATTATTTTTTTTTTTGGGGGGGGGGGGTGGGGGTTGGGGGGGGTACAGATCCTTATTTCTATAGAAACCTATATAACTTGTGATTTTTCGGGGGGGGGGGGGGGGGGGGGGGGGGGGGGGGGGTCCGGACCACCTATCCCTCTCTGGATTCGCGCATGGGTAAGAAATAAGTCATTGCCCACTTCCCTGTCACGGATTGAGTTTTCTGAAAGTCTCAGAAGGTTTACCGGCCGGCGCAGACGGTAACATGTGTTTTTTTTTCGGGGATGGGGGGGGGGGGGGGGGGGGGGGGCAAATGCTTATTTCCAACGAAACTTAAAGAACTTGTGATTATTATTTATTTTTATTTATTTATTAATTATTTTTATGGGGGGGGGAGGGGGGTGTCCGGACCACCTATCCCCCTCTGGATCCGCACATCGGTTAGAAATAAGTAATTGCCCACTTCCCCGTCACGGATTGAGTTTTGTAGCACAGACACTTGGGGTCAGTAGAGAAAAACAACCCCCCCCCCCCCCCCCCCAACCTTCATCCCCCATTAACTTTTGCATTCTTGCATTTTTTCATTTAAAATATGATATTTTGTATGCTTGAAGTTATACAGGTGTTAGAAAAAATGACCTAGAACATATGGAAAACATTTGAAAAAAATGCATATTGCTCACAATGATAGAAAAAACACAAGATAAACAACTTCGGCTTTGCAATTTCGAACCCCCATCGCCGTCAAAAGTGCAATGCGCTCGTAATACTAAACAAACACACAAAACTCTTTCACCGATCAATTCTATATACATTTATCTACTTCCCGATATAGGTAGCTTTCTCTAAGTCTATCGCTTACCTGCTAAATATGACGAACAAAATCAAAACAAACAATTTCAACCATTAATCACAACTTCTTGGCACGCTGAAAGTACTGGTTTCCTGCTTTAAATTGCGTCTCGTTGAGGCCGGTAAAAAAATAGTAGGTTAAAGTACTTCCCCTTTGAAGATCTTTGAAGACTGGTTCTCGTTATCAAACAAAGCAAACTACCGAAACGAGAACCAGTCTTCAAAGATCTTCAAAGGGGAAGTACTTTAACCTACTATTTTTTTACCGGCCTCAACGAGACGCAATTTAAAGCAGGAAACCAGTACTTTCAGCGTGCCAAGAAGTTGTGATTAATGGTTGAAATTGTTTGTTTTGATTTTGTTCGTCATATTTAGCAGGTAAGCGATAGACTTAGAGAAAGCTACCTATATCGGGAAGTAGATAAATGTATATAGAATTGATCGGTGAAAGAGTTTTGTGTGTTTGTTTAGTATTACGAGCGCATTGCACTTTTGACGGCGATGGGGGTTCGAAATTGCAAAGCTGAAGTTGTTTATCTTGTGTTTTTTCTATCATTGTGAGCAATATGCATTTTTTTCAAATGTTTTCCATATGTTCTAGGTCATTTTTTCTAACACCTGTATAACTTCAAGCATACAAAATATCATATTTTAAATGAAAAATGCAAGAATGCAAAAGTTAATGGGGGATGAAGGTTGGGGGGGGGGGGGTTTGTTTTTCTCTACTGACCCCAAGTGTCTGTGTTTTGTAGGTGCAAACTGAAAGTCTCATAAGTGTTTCCCCTGTTCACATTTGAAATTCCAGAAAATAGTTGTACCGGGCCGCGTTGCGTCTGACTAGATGCGGGGTAACTGTATTTTTGTTTATTTTCGGGTGGCGGGGAATGCTTATTTCTATAGAAACCCATAGAACATGTGATTTTTTAGGGGGATGGGGGGGGGGGTAGGGTGCGGACCACCTAACCCCCTCTGGATCCACGCATCCAGTGTTGGGTTGGGGATGCTTATTTCTATAGGAACCTATAGAACTTGTAATTTTTCAGTTGCCATATTCCTGATAATAGAACAAAATAAACTTTATAAAAAAAATCCAATCCGCACGTACAATTTGGCCACTTTCGGCCCGCCAACGAACCGCCATCCGCAGGTGACGGTTCGTCGGTGGGTCGATAGTGGCTCGTGATGGGATGCTAGCTGGGAGCAGTTGTTTAAAAATCGCAAATGCACTTTTTGGAAACGATGTTTTCTCAAAACATCTGTTTCCAATGGTATCATATACACAAAATACACACAAAATCCCCATACCATCGAACCCCCGTTCAACATTGCTACCCAGTCCGCTACCTAGACCGTTACAGCCTGTGTAAGTCGCTGGGAACCAAATGGCCTTAATGCAAACAACCCTTGTCCTGCTGCTAGACAAAAACAATATTGGTATTTTATTAGTTTGTTGCGGTTTTCAGCTCTGAAATGTAAACCCAATGGTCAGAAAAACGTTGTTGTGCTTGAAAACTTGATTATTGAAAGCTTACATATGATTGAAACAGAATTATAAGTTTATTTGTACATCAAACGGAGAGGGTCTCAACGGGGTACCTTAAAAATCAGTGTTTCGTTTGTTAAAATTACGCTTTAATCAGTTTAATTTAAGAGAAATCAGTGATAAAAAAAAATATTTTGTAATGCTGAATGTGCTTACTGGTAAAATGAGTTTTATGAAGACGCTAATTGGTAAAAATTTGGGACAAATTCGCAAATCAGTAAACCCCATTGGATGCCTCAAACGAGCGTCAGAAAAACAATGCCTTAGCATGAGAAAACCTGCTCTTGTACGACGAAGAACCGTTTGCAATATCTATGATGCAGCCAGATATTGCAGTTAAAAGCACAATATCTTGCAATCGTTTTTTATCATTATACTTTTCTTTGCTTTTAAACATTACGAGACGGACAATAAACGCAGCCCTGTCCTTTTGTCATAAACGTGAAGAAGACACGTTTTCTTGTCGATTGCTAATGTTTTCCCGCCCTTTATGAACCTGACCGCCACTAAAATAGTTCTAAAAATATAGTGCGCTAGATATAAGTTTTTATGGACAGAATGATAGCAGTGGCGTTTGAAATTAAGTCAATTGCATGAAAAGACACTGTCGATAGACAGAAACGAATAATAATAATAAAATAAATACACCTTAACTTTCGTGTCGTTTCGCGCAACAATATCATCATCGAGTTGATTTACACAAGTATTAGCTTTTCAAAAAAGCTGGCGGTTGTTTAGCCATATTATTGTATGTGTTCTTGCACACTGCATGCTTCCATTTTGAGCTTCTCGAGCATATCCATGTAGATTTGTTCTAAGATCTGATTATTAACGTTTCAACTTTAATTTTTTTTACCATTAAACACATTCTTCCAGCGAGTATGTTGCTTGATCTTAAGCACCCAGCTTATGCATGGTATGTTATGGTAATGTATCTAGCATGAACGTTATTTGACAACATTGGACAGCCCGTTTTTCTAAAACTGATGCCAGAAATCAAGGCCTAGTCTTATATACATAATGAAAGACTGAAACCATCAATAGTTGACTAAAAGTCGCGATAATCACTGTGTCTCAACTCGGACCAGGGTCCGAGGTCTCAACATTTGTTTTCCACTAACATATGGCAGAATCATATACCTCATCATGTTTTGAGGTGTCACTAGATGCTCCGGGAATGGAAAATGAACAATTGCATGAAAAAAAAACCTGTCCTTCGGGATTGGCTTTACTGTTGACTTGAAAATTTGGATATCGCAAGTGGATCTATCATACACATGCGCGGATCCAGAGGGGTATGGGGGGCCCGGACCACCTGGAAAATCACAAATTCTATAGGTTTCAATTGAAATTAGCATTTGGATCCCACACCCCTGGTAAAATTTGGACCCCCCTCCCCTGAAAAATGATAGACCCCCACTGGAACCTTAAAAAATTATAGTTTTCCTTAAAATAAATTATTGGACCCCTCTGTAAAATTGTAAAAGGCTGATGCCTAAGAAAACGTTATCAGAGTGTTTTTTTCTCTGTCAGTTGAGCCTGGAGCCCCCTACCCCCCCCCCCCCCCCCATGACAAAAATTCCTGGATCCGCGCAAGATACTACCGTAAAGTCAACAGTGTTGGATAGACAGGCTCATCTTTGCCTACTAGCGTCTAATGCTCTTCACGTCGTTAAGAAAAAAAGTGAATTTCCGGTGCGATTTTTCGGTTTTGTGACGGTGTATCGAGGCCTTTTATGCACCCACTGGAAATTTAAAAAAGGAGTTCTGGCTGTCGCCCGCCATTTGATAAAATTGTGGGGCATTGATAGTTTGAATTTGTAAAGTAAATTTCCGAGATCCAAAACAATTTATATTACATGTTTGCGAACGTGTACGCGATCGCAATGAGCGAAAGTGATGAGTTTACAGAAATTGTCTTTTCATGCCAGACAGCTCATGGGCGGATCCAGAGGGGGACAGACCCCACCCCTGAAAAATAGGGTTTCTTAGCATACTGGTCCGGTTCCCTTTAAAATCACAAAGCTACCAAGCCAGCATTCGATGTTGGGCCATCAGCGGCACGCCAGCGAAACGCCATTTAAATGGTGTTTCGCTGGCGGGCCAATGATGACCCGCATATAGTGGTGTTTGGATCCTCTCTCCCATCATCAATTAAAAAAAAGTTGTCAAAGTTGGACCCCTTTCTGGATCCGCGCATGCAGCTGAGCAATTATGTTTTATGTGCGAAGTCCGCTTTTATGTGCCAATGCACCACGTGCTTCCCAACTCTTAAAACAGCACGTGGCATGAAAGCGGCGGATTTGATCTTCATGTCTGCGGCTGATATTATTAGCAGACAGGTTTGACCCAGACCAGGCCCGACAAAATGTTTAATGTTTGTATTCATAACAAAGGCGCTGATAAGAATGTGCGGTACCCAGGCTGATCTGCGACTTTGTTGGTCTCATACAACAAAGTCGGGGTAAAACATCTACAGACGTGTGGTAAGGATGTTTGCAAATTCTGATATGTATAATGTCACCGCGGATGATCTCAAGGTCTTTTGCTGTTTTCATTAAGATGGGTGTTATAAAGACCTTCCAATTTTCTGTAAAAAAACTAAATGGAAGGAAAATCCATCCATATTGGAAGACTTTTCCTTCCAAAAAAGACACACGGTCTGACTGTTCATGAAAACTAATATATTGAAAGTCGGGATACATACATCAATAGATGTGAAAGCGAATTCTTCCTGTTTTCAAATTCACAGCCACCTAGTGGGGCTATTATCCTAAATTAATGAACGTACCTTCATCTACATTCCTTCTATGCTCGCAGTTAAGCCTGAAGGCGCTGACGATTTTCCGCAGATGCACAGGCTCGTCTGAGCCTTCGCTGCTCGCATATGCGATAGGTACCATAATCTCATGAACTGGCTTATTTCATGGAAATGCCATTCGTCAAGACCTAGAATCATGATACAATCAAATTATACTCGGTTTGTGCGTCTGTGCGTACACTATCTCGGTAATCATGAACTCTCAGGACCTTCCGTATGTAGTTTCATGAGGACAGCAAGACACGCCACGATCGGCTAAACAATTTGTTAAAATGTTCCATTTGATTTGTTTGAACCTAGGAATAGCCGTTATTACTACATTTATTGAGTTATTTACGCTCAGAAAACCGAAATTGATATTCAACTATATAAAACAAAACGTACGTAAATATCTAGAATTTGATTTGGTCTGAGCATGCTGAGTCTTCATCCACTTCAAACTTTATGTTAGTGAGCAGCGGGACCCTGATGAGATTGCGCAAACGCACATGCTCTCCTGGGCCTTGTCATAAGTACCAGCAGGCTATTTACGAAATATTCTGGTACCAGTTTATATGAGGCACCGCGCAAGTTGATTTCGTGTCGGGCCCGAGCTGCACAAGTATAAAAATGCTTTCCGGGTCGCACGCGGCTTGGGTGTCCGATTATAAAAGATATATGACACAGAAGTAAAATGTAACTATCCATTATTCTAAGGACACTTTTTGTAATGACCGTACAGAATATATCTCCGACGCATCGGCGACATAGGTCGTGTAAATTAGCATTCGCTCGATTTTCAGAAAACAAATTTTAATGTTATTAACATGCGACGTCAATGCTGGATTTACGTTAGCGACCGAAGTCGTTAGATTGACAGACGAAAAGGTCTGTTTGGTGTAAGCACGCGAAAGTTAACAGGAACATATCGTTGACAGCCACGCTGATTAAAAACAAGCACCAATGAAGGAAAAAATCGTTGTGTACGAACTAATAGAATTGCATATAAAAATGACTTGTGTACGAACTAATACATGACATTTAACGAACTATTCGAGTGTACGAACTAATACAAGATTTACCGTATTATAAAATCCAACTAACTAGGATTCCTTGGGATAATATATTAAGATAGATTCCCAGCAAGGATGAAATAGAAAATGACTTGGTGACTAGCCTTGACAGGGACTCTTATGTTTGTTCTTTGATGTGCTGATGGTACTTTAACAAGCAGAAATAGGGTCTCTTATTCCATTCGTTCTGATTTGTTCTATGTATTTTATAGAGGGTCTTACACAAGTTATCATTTCATAACAAGGTGGTAGAGTGGGGCATTTTATTTTCTGCTGAAGGTTTCTGGGAGATGGTTCCTTTATTGTTGGCAGGATTAAATTTACTTGTCAAACTTTGTTGAGGGATGGGGGCCAGGAAGTATATTCTTTTCTTTGCGTTCCTCTGTGGGAGGAGTCTGACTAGACTGAATAATGTTGACCAAATACTTAAAGCTTAAGTCAATCAGTTTAGACAGCCTTAGGTTAGTTTAAACAAGAAATATCTTTAAAAAAGATATTCGGCGGCTCTCAAATACTGACAATTTAAACGCAACCAAATTCGCTGGTTTTAGACGAAATTTCCTACTACCCCTGGAATCTAAAAACAGCGAAGTTGTGGTTCTGTTTCTGTCTCTCTTTTGTTTGGTTTTGTGCACAGATAACTCTATGCATCTGAATCCTTTTTTTCAATTTAGGCATTCACCAGCAAGGGTTTGGGAACAATGTTTTAAGTCCTAAGTTTTTAAGAAAACGGGGCGTGTTTACAACAAATTAATGTAAAATTAAACGTTCACTGAAACAAACCGAACATCAGAAAAGAACATAGCCATGATCGAGGAATAAATACACGTAAGATTCAAAACTGATCGACACCCAGTAAGCACGTACAAACGGGCCATTATCGGCCCGCCACTGAAACGCCATCCGAATGACGTTTTGCTGGCAGGCCGATAGTGGGCCGAGTTTGGATGCTTGCTGACCCATGCGCGGATCCAGGAATTTTTGCCAGGGGTGTCCAGGCTCGATTGCCAGAAAACAGCTCTGACAACGTTTGTTTTATTTATTTTTTGTCCTCAACTTTTACTGTATTACAGTGGATTATTAATGGGTTTTTTCAAAGAAAACTATAATTTTACAAGGTTTCGGGGGTGGGGAAGGGTGTCCAATATTTTCAAGGAGGGCCCAACCTTTTCCAGGGGGGTCAAACTTTTTCCAGGGGGGTAGGGGGTCCAAATGCTAATTATAGGAACCCATAGAACTTGTGATTTTCCAGGAGGGGGTGCGAACCCTTTATCCCCCTCCCCTCTGGATCCGCGCATGTGACCATTTAACTACTCGTAATTGAAAGAAGAGACTTTACCGATAGTTACACTGTTCTTGTAAGAAAATGCATATGCCGGCTAGGGCAAGCTCAATCACCTGAACCCAAAGGTTACGTGCAAATTTGCGGTAATTTTTATACGCCATTGTAATGGAACAAATTAAATACACTTGTTCAGCTTATCATTATTTTTTTTGAAGTAAATGGTTTATATTCACGATTTTGGGACAATGACGCATTGCCCTGAAATTGGGAATTTTAGCTCGAAAACGCCTAAAATTGCGATTTTTTTTAGTGTTGTTACATGTAGCTATATTATCAAATCATAAAATACATCATATTTATCTGAATTTAGCTGTAATGTTAACTTGCATGATGTATTATATGAGACTGCACAATATTGAATACTACCAGGGCTACCACTCATATTTTTGAGGGTACATGACATGTATCCTCTAAGCCAAATCTAGAGGGCACAATTTTTTAGAGGGTACATGGACCCACGAAAATTCCGACAGCTACACATGCAAGTATTTTGAAAGCGCAGAGTAGGCCTAGATTTCCTATTAACTGCTAAAAAATGATTCTGCAAACCCACCCTAAACAAATTTGAGCGGGTCTCCCCTTTACACAATTTGCACTAAAATGACTAAGTCAACACACTGAAAAAACATTTGGCAGGGGTTCCCTTATACATTAAAACTTTCCGTTCACCCCAGCCCTTTCCCCAGCCAACATATATTGATTGTTGTACTTACAGGGGATATTACCTGTTAATGCAAAGAAGTAAACTACGGCTGACATGCCGATCGTTAGAGGGCACAACATCATTGGGCCCTGATAATGCAACGACAGGGTTTACATAGTAGTAGCACGACTGAGATGCCAATAGCTGGGGAACAAATAAACAAACAATTTTAAACGCAATTTACTGATAAAACGATGATTTTTTCTTCGATTTTTTTTCCGACTTGAAATTGGGATTTTTTCATCTGAACATTGGAGAAAAAAAACGTTTTGACATTGGATATATAACTGTAAAACAGCCAAAAATAAGCCCTGCAAATAGACTATTGTCGACATATATAAAACAGACTATAATCGTGTCCAGAATGGAACACATATTTTATTTAAATCGCGTGACATTACTGTAAAGTTGTTTCGGATTTTGTGGGTTAATTATTTTATAATGCACTTCTTTACCGTGTGCAAGGGGTGTAAACAATGATAATACAGCAATTTACAAATGCTATACATCGGGGGTTGACCTATATTCGAGATAAGGTCGTTAATACATTTTAGTACACAGACTGGTTCTCTTCCATTTATCTGTAGGTTTTTAAGTTTAGTCGCATGTTTAATAAGACTGTATGGACATTCTGAGTATTAACCAATGGGAGCATCTTTTTCCTGTTGATGTGATGAATATTAGAATCTAAGAATACTTCTGATTGGTGAAAATTTGCATAAATTGTAGGTCTAAAGCGATATTAGAACGGCGGCCTTTTGGCCGCCGTAAAAAATGATTTGAAATGGGCACAAATGGAAGATTCTCTCATCATATGAACTATTGCGAAATTAACACCTCCAAAGCTGGTTTATTTCAAAGAAAATTTACTTTGTTATTAACATAACTTCTTTGTATCAAAATTATGCAACCTGTGGCCATAACATTATTTTTTCATTTGATGTTACTGTTATTCAGCGGAATATATCATGTCAAAAAGGGAGCGCAGAGGCTCAGTGGTAGAGTGCTTGACTCGAGACTGAGGGTTCAAGATTCACCGGCGTCACTGCGTCGTGGTCCTTGAGCAAGACGCATTTATCCTAGCTTAGTGCTGGTTCAACCAAGGAAGACCCGTCCCTGTTTAACTGAAATATTGTTGATGGGACGTAAAGAATCAAATCAAACAAACAAATCATGTCAAAAAATAATGTCATAGCTAGAAGTTAAATAACTCTTTGGTGACAAGAAACACAATTGGAATAAAAGTAAGTAAGGGTGCAAAGATCAGGAATCAATACAATCAAGTACCACACCTGACCCAGGATACCAATGGGAGAGTGACAAACTCACAGTAAGACACCACAAACGAGAGCCAAGAGGTCAGTCCTTTCCCAGCAGGTGACCGCAAAGCACATATAAACAGATGCGCACAAAGACATAGCAAACACAAGACAGAACAAAAAACAAAAGATCCACAAAAGAAGTACCGCCTTGGAACGGTCAGTAAAATATTTTACTGGAGGGCTTAAACCGGTTTAACGGCGCCAACCTCACCCTTAATTCAGATGTGGATCAAGACACATAGATATTTGGTTTGCATTAAAGACCCCTAACTTATCAATGCATCATCTCCTAAAACATATAAATCAAGATATGACAAGGAGATAAAGCAAAGATAAGGACTCAACAGTAAATAAATCTGAATACTGGAGCAAAAGAAATCCAACAGGTAAACCCCAGTGGGCCCGACAAACAGCCAAAGTATCAGGCCCCTATCATCTCATCAATAGATACGTCTTTAAGTTGGAACCATCATAGAGTCTCTTTGACTCTAAACACTCTTAAACACTCTTTGAAGTAAAGCAATAACTTTTTTTAAAATTTCTCATGAAATGATCACTTCTGTAAGAGCCACTATGTATGACATGATGTTATCTACTGAATAACAGTAATGTCTTATGATAGTTAAATTTATGTATAGATTGTATGAATGTTACTAGTCATTTCATATAGGTCTGAAATAATGTATAGTCAATGTGTCTTTGCATATAGTTCTGAAGTAGATAATTGCACCCATCAAACGTCACATCATTGTGTCCTAAGATAACCATTGGTAGCACATGGATTAGAATTTTTCTCAGCAAAGTGTATGTTCATTATAGATAAGTATATTTTGCATATGCCAAGTAAAGGATAGGTGTGAAAATGCTTTATTCACATTTGCACAAACTTGATATTAAACTCTATGCAATAATCTTTTGTGCAAGATCTACTTTGTATAACATGATGTTATCTACTGAATAACAGTACTGCCATACGATAGTTGAGTTTATGTATAGATTGTATACATGTTACTAGTCATTGTATGTAGGTCTGAGGTAACGCATGTATTGTCATTGTGTCATTGCATATAGTTTTGAAGTCCAGAATAATTTCACCCACCGAGAGTCACAGCCTTGTTTCCTAAAATAAACATTGGTAGCACAATGAGTTATTTTTTTACAAACAAAGTGCATGTTTGTTAAAGATATGTATATGCAGTGGCTCAGTGGTAGAGTGCTTGACTCGAGATGAAGGGGCCCAGACTCGAGCCTCAACAGCGTCACTGCACTGTGTCCTTGCGCAAGACACATTTATCCTAGCTTAGTACTGGTTTCAACCCTTACTAACCCTTTATAACTGAAAGATTGTTGATGGGACGTAAAGAAACAAATCAAACAAAAAAAAAACAAACAGTATATTTTGCAGAAGCATGTAAAGATGCTTTATTTGCTTTTTGACAAACTCCATATTATGTTTGATCTGTAAGAAGTCTAAATAGTCGCTGAAACCAGACATTATATTGTTTAAAAATTTTGTCAACAAATTGCTTGCAAATTTACAATTTGCTGTTGCTTGTACCTTTGCTATTTGAGCATACTCTGTGTCATTATGAACAGAACTCAAACTGGTGGTTGTAAGAATATTACAAATTACAAATGCTGATTTGGGTATAATTCAAGGAATTAGGTGACATGAGATTTCCTGTGACCTGCAAAGGTTCGGGTCAAGTATGATCAGAGCCTTTGTGCTAGTAGCCAATACCACAACTGGTCCTGACAGCAAACTCCATTTAACTCTCCATTTAACTGCTATTCCTTGTAGCAAACTTACATATTTAGAATAGGAGCTTAAAATTGGATCAAGTGTGATGTTTTTCAATTATCATCGATTATTACCAAAAACACAATCAAATGAAGTTTTTGATTGGTCATCGATTATAATTGGTGATTTTAATTGATCATCGATGCAACGCTTAAGTTTACACTTGTCAAAATGCCACATTTTTGGAAATCACATGTCATGGCTCTTTTTTTGCTCTTTTTTATTTTTAAGTGCTTTTTTTTACTTTTTATTGTCAATGTTCTTAATGAAACCTAAGTATACCATCTATAAATCTTCTTTTTATATCTATACGATATGCAAGATATACACAGTTAATATTGCCAAAGAGCTACATGCATCAGGGGGGGGGGTGCTATTTTGGCCCACATATGGGCTAAAAATGCTTTTCACCATTTTGTTCTTATTGGTTTATTTGAACAATATACCAAGTTTAAAAGTAAAACTTTTAAATTGACGTTTATCTTTGCTATGGTTACCAAAAACGGACATCAAAATGGGCTAAAAAATTGAAAAGCGAACATTTTGGAACAAATTTGAGACATTTGACAGAGAATTAACGTAAACTCAAACACGATATTTTACCAGGTGATGAAAATTATCAGAACACATAACATATTAAAAGCTTTTTAGGTATGTAGCTATGCTGATATCTAATAATCCCTGACAAAGTTGGAGGGATATAGTTTTGGCGTCGTCCATCAATCGCATTTTTGTCCATCCACATCTCAGAACTACTGGTCAGATTTGATACATATTTGGTACACAATAAGTATCAAGTACTCTGATATCCTATAAGTTTCATCAAAATCGACTCTTAAAACTTTAGTTATTGCCCTTGTTGGAATTTTTAGGCAATTATAATGCAAGTCTATTTTAGCAAAATGTTAACGGGTTGCTCCACTGAACAAAATGTTATCAAGAGCTAGGCAAAAGGAAATGGCTATAAACCACCTTTCCTTAACCATTGTTTCCTGTTTGCAATAATTCATCACATTACCCTCAAAATAGGGCAATAATGAACCGAATGGAAAATCTAAAAAGAAACCTAAACTTCTTTACCAGTAATCCAAACTCTTAAAATAATTTCAGTGATGTATTCGGCATAATGCCCTCTGCTAAATATGGACAAAAGGTTTGGTACCAGTAAAATGCATTTAAGCCCCCCGGTGGCTTAGGCTGCTGTCCGTTCTAAGGCGGTGGTTCTGTTGTTGTTGACTTTTTGTTTATTGTTACTCCCATTGTGGGAGTCTGTAATTGTTCTATGTTTTGTTGTACGTTACTTTATGTCCGTTCTAGTATCATAATCATCTTGATGGGGAAGAGAGAGAGAGAGCTGGTTGCGTTGCTTAATTTGTCTTCCTGGTGTCTTGTGATGGTTGAGCAGCTCTTCCTCCCGGTACCACGGGGTTGTCTGCGGTTTGTGATTGTGGTATTTCCTGATCATACTCACTTACTATTTTTGATCCCACATAACAAAATGGCAAACAGAGCTTAAAAGTGAAATATGGTTTAAAGACATACCAGCCCATGTTTGAAATGATAAGATTGATATTTTGTCGCATGCCCCTTCAAAATTCTGTTATGCTAAAACTAAAAACTAAAAAACTAAAAATAGAAATCATATCAAACTTTTCCTTCATCATTGGTCAGAAAAATATACAATATACAAATTCAAATATTCCTAAAATATCATCTACAAAAATGCACTCTGCTTGGCCTACAAGAACTAAAATCACAATACATCGTTTCCATCAGTACTCTCAGTGCTTTGATTATTCAATACCGCAGATGGACTCAAGACGTCCCAGGTATTTTGCAATACTACGTATTTTTCCATTACTACGTCAGTGTTTATGCTATAAATAGACGCAATGGCGTTTAGTAGTTACCTGTCTTAATATGCTGACAAGCTATTAAAGGGAGAGAACCAGTCTATTTGGTCTACATGCTGCATTCTGAATACTGTATGGCTCGTTTTCAACACTGTACAACTTATTGCTAACACTGTACGGTTTGTTGTCTCTACTATACAATTTGTTGTCAACATTGTAAGATGGTTTATGCACAATACTGTAGCGTTTAACATCATCAATAGTACTAGTATTGTAGGGTTTATCCACGGCACTGTACAATTTATCCAGGACAATGTACGGTTTATCACATTTATGATCAACACTACAGTTTATTTCTAGCTGTGGTCCTCCTACTGACGATGATCTTGATTGGAACACATCACTATCAATATTTTTCAGTTCTCCCTTGATCTCGTCCAGGTCGGGAAGTCCGCTTAATTATGGTGTACCGAAAGGAGCAAAAAGATGAATTATGGTATATGCCATAATTAATTATGGTATATGACATAATTAATTATAGTATATGACATAATTAATTATAGTACATACCATAATTATTATAGTATGTACCATAATTAATTATGGTATATACCATAATTAATTATGTCATATACCATAATTATTTATGTCATATACCATAATTAATTATGGTATATGCCATAATTCAAACTTATGACCCTTTTGGTGCGCCTCAAATAGCAAATTATAGCATATGCTTTAATAAATCAAATAAATATGGTATATATCATAATTAATTATGGCATATACCATAATTAATTATGTCATATACTATAATTAATTATGGTATATACCATAATTAATTATGGTATGTACCATAATTAATTATGGTATGTACCATAATTAATTATGTCATATACCATAATTCGATATATCAGCCAATTAAAATCCTCGTTACAAAGGTCAGCCTTAAATTGTCTTGTTTTGCGATTTTCTTCCTTCATGGGCTCACCGCAACCAAGCTTACACGTCCAAAACCTTAGCCTCGTTTTAAGAAACCGAAACTAACGCTGTATGTGAACAATAAGGCCAAATATCAAGCTTTAAATGAACAAGTGCGGCTCTAGAGGGGGACAGGGGGTCCGGGCCCCCCTGGAAAATCACAAGTTATATGAGTTTCAATAGGGAATAAGCAATTGGACCCCCCCCCCCCCTTGGGTACTGCTCAACTCGTACCTAAGTCAACTCGTACCTTAGTCAACTCGTACCCATTTTTGGTCAACTCGTACCTTAGTTAACTCGTACCTAAGTCAACTCGTACCGTAGTTTATTTATAATAGAATATGAAAGTTTTATGCCGTTGTCTACGTACATTTATCATGACAAAAGCAAAATGATAAGTTTTGTTACGACTTAGGCGAATTCTGCACTCAAAAGGAGTGGGAAAACACAGTATACTGCCCAAGTGATGCTCGCTCTTACAAATTACAGTAGATGAAGAAATAGCTAGGCTCTACATTGTAAAAGAAATAAGTGTAACTTAACACCCATTTTGGTGGCAGCCGGACTGCCGCTGGTCTTGACGTATTTAACGTATGAGCTGTTTTGTAATAACAGGGGTAACTGTTAAACAACTATCACTGGTTAAATGCATGCGCGGATCCAGGACTTTTTGCCAGGGGGGGTCCAGGTCAGTCTGACAAAAAAAGCTCTGACGTTTTTTTTTTTTTTTTTTTTTTTTTTTTGAGTCCTCAGCTCATTTTACAGAAGCCAAATGGTCAATTTCAAAGAAATCTATCATTTTTCAAGGTTCCAGAGGGGGTCCAACATTTTCCAGGGGGGGGGGGGGGTCCAACTTTTTCCAGGGCGGTCCAATTGCTTATTCCCTATAGAAACCCATATAACTTGTAATTTTCCAGGGGGGGGTCTGGACCCCCTGTCCCCCCCTCTGGATCCGCACTTGAAATGTTAGCCTCTGGTAGCGTCGTCTTAGTATGTAAGTGTAGCTAAATGAACATCCAAAATGGGTGGCAACTACGCAGCCACCTCTTTTAGTGGAAACTTACAGGAATAGCACATTGCAAACTTATCATCGCAAATAGCACTGGTCACATCGAAAATCATAAAATCTGGTTTTGTTGCATGCAAACAATAAAGGTACAGACTCGATGAGATAGGCGGGTCTGAGCATCAAGCAGTCTGATCAGCGCATTTGTTATTCGATCTCAAAAACTTTAATAGCTGAACTTGCTATGCGCATTATTCAAATTGAAGCCTAGTCTTTGTAACTGAGCATGCTGGGTGTGTCCTTATAGGGTAGCTAACCAATGAAGATATGTTTTCTCGTGGCGCGGGTTTTGTGTACATAAAGACGCATTACAGCCACGTGCTGGTGATTGGTAGGGTGTGAAAAACAGTAGCTAATCAATTATGAATATGTGATTGTATTAATTAAGCAGTAGTAAGAAATTAGCATTGTCTGACAGTGCAAAACTTGAATAGTTATAAGCAATAGTACAGCCTTATTAAAGAATATTCGGAATTGCAATGTAAAACTGAAATCTTTCTGGTTTATAACCTGGTTAACTTGTTATAATTTTAATCATTTGTCAATATTGGCTACAACTAGATGTATTAATTAATGTGGATAGATACAGCATAAAACGTGTATCTGACTCTGTAAAAACACACACAAAAAAAGTAAGTGCAAATAGCGTGATACAGAGGGAATCACGTGTTGAGGTGCTCGGTGGAAGTGTCTCATTCAATGAGGCGCTTCGATTGAGTACCTACAACACACAAACTTTTGAGAAATAAAATAAAATGCATCTGATACAAATTCTAACAAAAGTTTCAATTTCTCACTGAATGATAAGCAGTTGTTTGTAAACATGTATCTATGTTAATATGTGCAATGATAAATATGAACCTTCCTTAGTGCAGCACATGTAAACAGTGTAGACGCAAAGCAGGAGTCGCAGAATGCGGCGCCTGATCTGGTTCTCCTCTGATGCAAGAGTTTTCTCAGTATAAAAAACAAGCGAACAAGCCATATAGCAACCCTCTAAACGCTAGTGGACTAGTCAAATTTATCGAAATGGAAGGTCTCATGCTCATGTTTTCACCCGAGTTATCTTATCTTGCTGCTGTTATTTCCCTTTGACTAAATGAGCTACAGTTTGAATGGTAAGCTCGAAGGAGTTTCTTCCCTTGAATGAGACGCACACCAAAGACATGTAGTGCAATGGCAAAGAGTGTGACACATAGGGAAACACGTGTTGAGGTGCTCGATGGAACTGTCTCCTTCAAAGAGGCACTTCGATTGAGTACCCACAACACATATTCTATTGAGAAATGAAGATGGCAGTCATCTTATACAGACTCTAACACAACCTACAATATTCCACTGCATGAGGTGAAGCTGTGTCTAATATTTTATGTTAGTTTGAATATGAGCCTTCATTTTGAGGAGCATATGCGAACAGTGTAGACTCCAATCAGGCATCACAGAATGTGATGCCCGATCGGGTTCTCCACTGATTGCTCACAGTAAGTTTTCCTATTATGTTAAAAAACGCGAATATACCATAATACAACTCGCGCTTTCACCCCCTTTACCCTGTAGCTTTTATCTCCCTTTGACCAAAAGATTTTCAGTTTGATAAGCAAGCTTGGGGGGAGTTCCCTCCCTTGAGTATGACGTGCGCCGAAATAGGGGGTGCACGTGTCGGTCAGTGTGGAAACACAGACCGATATACGCACTCCCTGTTATTAAAGACACAATCTTTATACAGCAAGATAAAATATTGCTACTCTCTCCACTGTCCCTCTACATATTTTCATGTTGATATATATTATAGCTTATCGAGCGCAGCGAATTATGTATAATCCAAAATTTTAAATCTGTATTATGCCTTCATAATAATGATGTCTCAGGATTGAATGATCAATTGCCTTTATATAAGCTGCATATTTGTCAGGAAAACTGTTATAATCCACCTAATTCAGGATTCCAAGGCTGGCTTCCTATGAAAGCCAGCCTCGAAACCCTGAATTTAGAAATAAATCTGATAACCTTTACACATGTACGATCAAAATTTATTTCGTACACTCCGTACAACCAACACTCTTCCCTTCCCCTACTTTTTCTCAAACACATGCCTGTTATGTACGTCATTTTACTTTTGACATATGTACTGTTTAATCTCATATGCCACCTGCGTGTGGCCTGAGTTTAACTGCAAATAAAAGTTTTGTTCTGTTCTGTTCTGTTCTATAACTGATTAAAACATTTTAAAAATGAACCCATCTCACGTCGGAGGGTTTGGTTCTTTAATTTAGAAAGTCCAGATGAGTCTCTCATCATGCAGTCCCATCTGAGCCTTCGCTACTTGCTACTTAAATGACTCCAAATCTGCATTTTGTTTTGTCGTCTGCTGACTTATTTTGAAATGGGTCGTTCAGAATACCTTCTAATGTTTTAGTGCTAGTTGAAAACAAAACACTGCGTGCTATCATAACAGACCTATGTCTGAAATTCAAAACTTTATGTATACGAGCTGCGAAGACCCTGCTGAGCCGTCCTTGTATAAAGGTCTAGGATATTGGAACAGGCAGATCCGAAACTCCCCTAATCCCAGCCTCACAGGTCGTAATTTATAGTGGTGTTTTTTTAATATTTGAAAAGGCTTGCCCGAATCTCCCCTTATTGCAGAAAGCAAAACTGTGTTGATTTGGTCGTTTTAAGCAGGCTATTCCGAACATTGACCCATAGGAAAAAGGTAAGGGAACTTGCCACAGCTGGACTGAACCTCGTCCGATCGCAAATACTAAATTGTGATGTATGATTAAATCAGCTTCCAGAACGCCGCCCCATAGGCATAAGAGTTGGGATCTTTGAACAGGCTGGCCCGAACCTAACCTCAGCACAGAAAGTAAATTGTGATGTTTTTGTGTTTTTGTTGTTAGGACCTAGACTTACCAACTCTCTGTCTATCAGGCTCTACCCTGCCCCGTTTTTGACTCAGGTACGAGTTGATTTGGGGTAGGTACGAGTTGACCAAAGGTCAGGTACGAGTTGACCAAAAATGGGTACGAGTTGACTAAGGTACGAGTTGACTTAGGTACGAGTTGACTAGAAACCCCCCCCCCCCCCCCCCTTTGGAAAAAGTTGGACCCCCTGGAAAATGTTGGACCCCCTCTCGAACCTTGAAAAATGAAAGGTTTCTTTGAAATTGATCATTTGACTCCTGTAAAATAAGCTGAGGACTAAAAAAACGTTGTCAGACTGACCTGGACCCCCCCCCCCCCCTGACGAAAATTCCTGGATCCCCGAATGAATGAATGTACTAGCACAGTCTATTCCCATCTTATATCATTAAGGTCTTTTATTCCTTTTACGACATTTCAAAGAGTGGCTCAGTGGTAGAGTGCTTGACTCGAGACCGGAGGGCCGCGGGTTCGAGCCTTACCGGCGTCACTGCGTTGTGGTCCTTGAGCAAGACACATTTATCCTAGCTTAGTACTGGTTCAACCCAGGACGACCCGTCCCTATATAACTGAAAGATTGTTGATGGGACGTAAAGAATCAAATCAAACAAAATCAAAGAGTATAATTAGTAAGAGTCCTCTACAAATGCGACTATTGAATAATAACTATAAAACTCTCCATCTATACTCACCCGTTTCCAAGAATATCCATAAATATATCCATTGTAACAATGTTTTGAGGAAATAAGAACTGGGAAAAATTCTGCAGCTCAATAAAAGCTAAACTTGTATTTAGAATTTAGTCAAAGTTATCTGATGGTTGCTTAATTGAGTATTTCTGACAGCAATAAATATTTTGTCATACTGGTACAATACACATAAATTTATTAACATCCTGTCATAAAATGTCAAAATTTTAGAATTTTCACACCTTCATAGGCGAGAAAACCTGCCTACGGGGTTTCCACCATGCTATGACGGTTCAACTCGTCAACTCTTATATTAAATTAGCGTGATTTTCATCCTTCCTCAAATTTATTTGACATGTAAATATAATAAGAGGATAAAACGTTCTTTTCCGTATGTTAACGTTTGTTAACCCGAGTGTGATAATATGTTGCAGCCCGAACCGCGAGGCAACTTGATCGATTTTGCCGCATTTATACATATCTTTTTGCCGGAATGACCTTATCTTACAAACTAATTGTGACTTCCAACAATGTGGCATTCTAATATGAATAGACTCAGGCGAGCCTGTGCAGTCTCCTTTTCAAGCTTAGAAACGTCAAATGCTTGTCGGTCAGTAGCTTAATAGTCAAATAAATTTAGGAAAGGTTCTGATCAGACTCTGCGTATGACTTTGCGCGACTTATTTGAGCCTTTTCCTGTCGCATATTTCACATTGATGGAAATTTCATGTTGTGGCTCAATTATTTTTATTAGTTGAAGTTTAATTACATAGGGGGACAGGGGGTCCGGAACCCCCTGGAAAATCATAAAGCTTTAGGGGTTTTGGTCCGAATCCTCTGGAAAATCAAAGCTAACTACCAAGCCAGTATTCATTGTTGGGCCATCATCGGTCCGCTAGCAAAACATCAGTTAGATGGCGTTCCGCTGGGGAGCCGATGATTGCCCGCTTTTAGAGTATTTGTGCCCCATCTCCCCTCATCAACAAAAAAAGAGAAGTTTGTCAGAGTTGGACCCCTCTGAACAAACTTTCTGGATCCGCACCTCTAGCCCGCTAGGCTAGGGATACAGATCTGTATCCATAGCTGGCCAACCTTGTGTATTGTTAAAATACGCATCAGGCCCCTACCATCTCATCAAAAGATGTGCATTTGTCTTCTCATTGTGAAAGGTCAAACAACGTATTTATGATTTTTTGAAATTCTAACAATACAATGTATAACGTTTCTCGCTACATAGACAGCATATCTTTAATAGATCAAATATGCAAATGCGGACGCTGGTCCACTGACCTCCTGTATACACTAAAAGCAAAAGAGCAGATCAGATACGCGTCTGGTCAGTGTACTTCTTGTCACCTTTAGTATGAGCGCAAAAGCGTAGATCAGATACGCATCGAAGTAGACTGAGCATTGTTTGGCGAGTAGAATATCCCTAGCCTCTACGCTACAACAAAGCCTACATAAACAAATAAGTGCACGGACATGTGTACTCCCGTGGTATTCAAAGTTTTGAAGAAAGCAAATCACTATTTTTGTTTGTTGTTTAAACTTTACACCCCAGTCAACAGCTATGGCAATGTAGGGACGGCCAGTTCACTTAACCACACTTTTTCCCAACATTAAGGCATCAGGGGATAGTTTCGAAATTGGGGATGGACGAATTTTAATATATTCTAGTATAGGGGTCCAAAATAGCATATTTTGAATTTAAAATGTTGATTTATGAGGATATCTTGGCTAAAAAGCATTGTAGGATGGGTATTTCTACAAGTTTGAGTGAAATACGTAACTAAAATTCCATATCATACAGCCCTGCTTGTGGTGGGGAACATTGCATCGGCTGCAGCTGTCAGTTGTTTATAATGAGCACCAAAAGTGTCCTTTTTTCGGAGAGATTTTGCCAAAAATCTAATTGGTTATGAAAGGGTCGCCTCTTGATTTTGAATATTGTGTAATATTGATCTACAGACTGAAAGTGAGTGATAGGGCTGGTGATGTGCAGGTAACTTTCGTTTTCCATATTAGTTGTGTTGGGGTCAGTGTATTTTCACTATCAAAAAAGTGTTGATGGGGACATAACAAATATTCCACTGGTACCTAGTTTTGGGCCATAGGGGCCTTATTTTTCATTTGCCAGGTTTTGACTCCTGTGGGGAGAAGGGCAAGGTAGGAAGTGAGTTGATGTGCCTATTTGTTGAAAAGTTATTAAGTTTTAAAAAAAGTATGCGGCCGCGGGCCAAAAGGTCCTTAAAAGAACCGTCCCGTGATGCCTTCAAGTTAACCAGTACTTCAGCGTTCTATGGTGTTAGTACACAATTACAGTCTTCCGGTTTGGTAGCCCACGAAAATAGTACCTTTAGAAATTTAGCACTTGCCGTTTCTGGGCCCTTTATGGCGTAAATGGGTGCTTTATTCGACTTTAAATGTACATGTGATTCAACATTGGTCTATATTTGTCAGGCTGATGCAGAAAAATGCATCTTTGTGTGGACTATTTTGTCACAGACTCCCCGGCGCACTCCCCAGGTAACGTCTGACGCGGGTCGGATTTCAGCCCGGATTTTTTGACTGTTCCCCAAAGAACGGAGAATGCTGAGAAAACGAGATTATCAAGGTAGGTTGTCTTTTCACTTTTTTGATAGGTGAATGACAGATCTTGCCACTCACAGACAGAAAAAGGTCCAAGCAATGTCCTGGAAAAATTTGCAGATGCTCGAATTCTGCCATTTTACATGGAGTTGAATGGGACCGATTAATTGTGCACCGAACCCTATAAGAGAGAAGGTTAAAAAAACGAAAATCTTTGTAAAACAGTCATTTTTCAATGAATTGAGATGAAATTTCGCACACAGATCAGGAATCAAAACAGAAATAATTTGAAAGTATTTTTGGAAGAAATTTAAATTTAAATTTTAAAATTTTATTGAATTTTAGTTTAAATTTTAAATTTTTCTTAAAATCATTTTTAAAGCCTGGTTCTCTCGAGGAAAGACTCAAATTGCAATATATACCAGAAAATGCAAGTAAATGGCCATACACAAACAGTTTTGACCAGGATTTGACTAATCAATCCAAGCAGGCTGACCGTGATACTCCGTTTTTGCAGACTGGCTAGCACTGCTGTGCAAGTTAATTTTTGTGATTGTATTCCCTTTTCTACTGAAATGTGCTATGAGTGCTTACTCACTTTAACTGTACCAGTAAGGTGACTTAGCATATGGGTATTTATTAAAACACTCTTAGGATACTTACACTCATTAGAACCGCCTCATAGAGATGGCACTTAAAGGCATAATGATGAGGATCCGCAGGGACTTGTCGGGACCATTCCCCCAAGCAGGTTCCCCAGCCTCATTGCTTAGACCAATAAAATTCAATTGTATTTGGCTGTTCAACTCACCGGGTCGAGGCTGTACTAATTTGAACACAAACTTAAACTTTTTCAGCGAAACAAATCAACTGCAGCCCCCCCCCCCCCCAGCTTCACCCGAGATCAAATTTTGTTCTTATTTCGACCACGCAAGCAGTAGTATTGTTTGGTACTCATTAGAGTCGCCCCACACTCAAAATTGTTTATGAAGCTACTCATTAGAACCGCCTTGCATAGATAATGATATAACACAGTTATTAAAGCTCATTTAGTTACCTAACCCCCAATGAAGCACTTTCACACAGATACACGTATTATGTGCTTAAGCGGGTTGTGATATTTCTCGTTTGACGAGGCCGTTCTAATGAGTAATCTTTACTTACAGTCTTTTCAGAAATTTCAAATTTGGGATATAGTTTCATCAAAAAAAGAGGATGAGCAATTTTCATTATGATATGGGCATTAAATCTAGACCTAGGTCTCAAATCATTCCCACTCTGGCCATTTTGGTAGCATGTAAATTACGGAATATTTCACATTCAGAACTAGCAGTGTAGATCATGATTAGAATGAAATGATGTGTTTCGTCCAGCATCAGGCACTCATCAGTGTAGCTGCTCTACTTCAGACACAAAGTAAGTGGTATAACTTGCTGTTTTCAGCATGCTTGGGTGCAACGTAGCTTGGTTTTGGGGGCAAATTTGAATGTGATTCAAAACTGTTCACGATTTTGCTTAAAATCACGTTAAAATTTGATTTTTAGCTTCAGTTTTTAAATTTTGTAACTAAAGTTTATGTGAGATTATCCTTTAATGACTCTTACAGATGCCTAAACTTTCTTTTTTGCTTTTGGGTTAATGAGATTCGTTGAAATAATTGAAACTATGAACTTTTTCATCAGACTAGTTTGAATAATTGAACTTTTGCATGTGTCAGCTTGTGAGGGGGGTCACATATGAAATCCTGGATTTGTATCGCTTTTTGGTGACTGAGTTAGTCTTTTTGGACGATTATTTGCTTAACTATATGAGTTTGATATGTCACAGAGACAAAATTTAAAAATTCAAAAATTTGCAGATTCTTGAATAAGAGAGAAGGTTAAAAAAACGAAAATCTTTGTAAAACAGTCATTTTTCAATGAATTGAGATGAAATTTCGCACACAGATCAGGAATCAAAACAGAAATAATTTGAAAGTATTTTTGGAAGAAATTTAAATTTAAATTTTAAAATTTTATTGAATTTTAGTTTAAATTTTAAATTTTTCTTAAAATCATTTTTAAAGCCTGGTTCTCTCGAGGAAAGACTCAAATTGCAATATATACCAGAAAATGCAAGTAAATGGCCATACACAAACAGTTTTGACCAGGATTTGACTAATCAATCCAAGCAGGCTGACCGTGATACTCCGTTTTTGCAGACTGGCTAGCACTGCTGTGCAAGTTAATTTTTGTGATTGTATTCCCTTTTCTACTGAAATGTGCTATGAGTGCTTACTCACTTTAACTGTACCAGTAAGGTGACTTAGCATATGGGTATTTATTAAAACACTCTTAGGATACTTACACTCATTAGAACCGCCTCATAGAGATGGCACTTAAAGGCATAATGATGAGGATCCGCAGGGACTTGTCGGGACCATTCCCCCAAGCAGGTTCCCCAGCCTCATTGCTTAGACCAATAAAATTCAATTGTATTTGGCTGTTCAACTCACCGGGTCGAGGCTGTACTAATTTGAACACAAACTTAAACTTTTTCAGCGAAACAAATCAACTGCAGCCCCCCCCCCCCCCCCCCCAGCTTCACCCGAGATCAAATTTTGTTCTTATTTCGACCACGCAAGCAGTAGTATTGTTTGGTACTCATTAGAGTCGCCCCACACTCAAAATTGTTTATGAAGCTACTCATTAGAACCGCCTTGCATAGATAATGATATAACACAGTTATTAAAGCTCATTTAGTTACCTAACCCCCAATGAAGCACTTTCACACAGATACACGTATTATGTGCTTAAGCGGGTTGTGATATTTCTCGTTTGACGAGGCCGTTCTAATGAGTAATCTTTACTTACAGTCTTTTCAGAAATTTCAAATTTGGGATATAGTTTCATCAAAAAAAGAGGATGAGCAATTTTCATTATGATATGGGCATTAAATCTAGACCTAGGTCTCAAATCATTCCCACTCTGGCCATTTTGGTAGCATGTAAATTACGGAATATTTCACATTCAGAACTAGCAGTGTAGATCATGATTAGAATGAAATGATGTGTTTCGTCCAGCATCAGGCACTCATCAGTGTAGCTGCTCTACTTCAGACACAAAGTAAGTGGTATAACTTGCTGTTTTCAGCATGCTTGGGTGCAACGTAGCTTGGTTTTGGGGGCAAATTTGAATGTGATTCAAAACTGTTCACGATTTTGCTTAAAATCACGTTAAAATTTGATTTTTAGCTTCAGTTTTTAAATTTTGTAACTAAAGTTTATGTGAGATTATCCTTTAATGACTCTTACAGATGCCTAAACTTTCTTTTTTGCTTTTGGGTTAATGAGATTCGTTGAAATAATTGAAACTATGAACTTTTTCATCAGACTAGTTTGAATAATTGAACTTTTGCATGTGTCAGCTTGTGAGGGGGGTCACATATGAAATCCTGGATTTGTATCGCTTTTTGGTGACTGAGTTAGTCTTTTTGGACGATTATTTGCTTAACTATATGAGTTTGATATGTCACAGAGACAAAATTTAAAAATTCAAAAATTTGCAGATTCTTGAAGGTGTTAGTACACAATTACAGTCTTCCGGTTTGGTAGCCCACGAAAATAGTACCTTTAGAAATTTAGCACTTGCCGTTTCTGGGCCCTTTATGGCGTAAATGGGTGCTTTATTCGACTTTAAATGTACATGTGATTCAACATTGGTCTATATTTGTCAGGCTGATGCAGAAAAATGCATCTTTGTGTGGACTATTTTGTCACAGACTCCCCGGCGCACTCCCCAGGTAACGTCTGACGCGGGTCGGATTTCAGCCCGGATTTTTTGACTGTTCCCCAAAGAACGGAGAATGCTGAGAAAACGAGATTATCAAGGTAGGTTGTCTTTTCACTTTTTTGATAGGTGAATGACAGATCTTGCCACTCACAGACAGAAAAAGGTCCAAGCAATGTCCTGGAAAAATTTGCAGATGCTCGAATTCTGCCATTTTACATGGAGTTGAATGGGACCGATTAATTGTGCACCGAACCCTATAAGAGAGAAGGTTAAAAAAACGAAAATCTTTGTAAAACAGTCATTTTTCAATGAATTGAGATGAAATTTCGCACACAGATCAGGAATCAAAACAGAAATAATTTGAAAGTATTTTTGGAAGAAATTTAAATTTAAATTTTAAAATTTTATTGAATTTTAGTTTAAATTTTAAATTTTTCTTAAAATCATTTTTAAAGCCTGGTTCTCTCGAGGAAAGACTCAAATTGCAATATATACCAGAAAATGCAAGTAAATGGCCATACACAAACAGTTTTGACCAGGATTTGACTAATCAATCCAAGCAGGCTGACCGTGATACTCCGTTTTTGCAGACTGGCTAGCACTGCTGTGCAAGTTAATTTTTGTGATTGTATTCCCTTTTCTACTGAAATGTGCTATGAGTGCTTACTCACTTTAACTGTACCAGTAAGGTGACTTAGCAAATGGGTATTTATTAAAACACTCTTAGGATACTTACACTCATTAGAACCGCCTCATAGAGATGGCACTTAAAGGCATAATGATGAGGATCCGCAGGGACTTGTCGGGACCATTCCCCCAAGCAGGTTCCCCAGCCTCATTGCTTAGACCAATAAAATTCAATTGTATTTGGCTGTTCAACTCACCGGGTCGAGGCTGTACTAATTTGAACACAAACTTAAACTTTTTCAGCGAAACAAATCAACTGCAGCCCCCCCCCCCCAGCTTCGCCCGAGATCAAATTTTGTTCTTATTTCGACCACGCAAGCAGTAGTATTGTTTGGTACTCATTAGAGTCGCCCCACACTCAAAATTGTTTATGAAGCTACTCATTAGAACCGCCTTGCATAGATAATGATATAACACAGTTATTAAAGCTCATTTAGTTACCTAACCCCCAATGAAGCACTTTCACACAGATACACGTATTATGTGCTTAAGCGGGTTGTGATATTTCTCGTTTGACGAGGCCGTTCTAATGAGTAATCTTTACTTACAGTCTTTTCAGAAATTTCAAATTTGGGATATAGTTTCATCAAAAAAAGAGGATGAGCAATTTTCATTATGATATGGGCATTAAATCTAGACCTAGGTCTCAAATCATTCCCACTCTGGCCATTTTGGTAGCATGTAAATTACGGAATATTTCACATTCAGAACTAGCAGTGTAGATCATGATTAGAATGAAATGATGTGTTTCGTCCAGCATCAGGCACTCATCAGTGTAGCTGCTCTACTTCAGACACAAAGTAAGTGGTATAACTTGCTGTTTTCAGCATGCTTGGGTGCAACGTAGCTTGGTTTTGGGGGCAAATTTGAATGTGATTCAAAACTGTTCACGATTTTGCTTAAAATCACGTTAAAATTTGATTTTTAGCTTCAGTTTTTAAATTTTGTAACTAAAGTTTATGTGAGATTATCCTTTAATGACTCTTACAGATGCCTAAACTTTCTTTTTTGCTTTTGGGTTAATGAGATTCGTTGAAATAATTGAAACTATGAACTCTTTCATCAGACTAGTTTGAATAATTGAACTTTTGCATGTGTCAGCTTGTGAGGGGGGTCACATATGAAATCCTGGATTTGTATCGCTTTTTGGTGACTGAGTTAGTCTTTTTGGACGATTATTTGCTTAACTATATGAGTTTGATATGTCACAGAGACAAAATTTAAAAATTCAAAAATTTGCAGATTCTTGAAGGTGTTAGTACACAATTACAGTCTTCCGGTTTGGTAGCCCACGAAAATAGTACCTTTAGAAATTTAGCACTTGCCGTTTCTGGGCCCTTTATGGCGTAAATGGGTGCTTTATTCGACTTTAAATGTACATGTGATTCAACATTGGTCTATATTTGTCAGGCTGATGCAGAAAAATGCATCTTTGTGTGGACTATTTTGTCACAGACTCCCCGGCGCACTCCCCAGGTAACGTCTGACGCGGGTCGGATTTCAGCCCGGATTTTTTGACTGTTCCCCAAAGAACGGAGAATGCTGAGAAAACGAGATTATCAAGGTAGGTTGTCTTTTCACTTTTTTGATAGGTGAATGACAGATCTTGCCACTCACAGACAGAAAAAGGTCCAAGCAATGTCCTGGAAAAATTTGCAGATGCTCGAATTCTGCCATTTTACATGGAGTTGAATGGGACCGATTAATTGTGCACCGAACCCCTATAAGGAAAACAAGAAAGATAACTGCTACATGACCTCTATATTTACACTAATTCCCGGTACTGTAAAATATGCCTTTCTGCCTCTAAGAGAAATTATATTTGTAAACAATACTTATGGTGCTCTTATACGCCCCAAGCTGCCAGATTGACATAATAGACCAGTGTAGCAGACTTTCTCGGCAGGCTATATTATAATAATTAAATTTGGGCCTCGTCGCGGGGTCTTCGGGGTTTCTGACAAAACGAGACTCAAACTAGTCTCCTCTGCTTACAGCTAGCTAGAAAATTGAACGGTTTAGATATATTTTTTCTCTATAAGCAAATAACAAAGGCACTGCGCCTTTGTTGTTCGCAAACACCGAAGACAGAGGCCAATTATTATTATAATGTGGTATATCGGAAACTTACAACGTACGTAATTCTTAAGCGCGTGCTTGGGCCGTTGGGGAGGGATATTGGGGGAGGGGGGGGGTTTGCCGGGAAGAGGAGCGAGGTTACATGCAATCTCAATTCTGACAGTACAAATACATTCTGGGGCAACAGGAATCGATCATGAAATCATTAAAATAATTTGACGGAACCGGTGTATCAAAAGATATGCTACATCATTACAGGGGTACATATCATTGGCGGATTCAGAGAGAAGACCCCTCCCCCTCCTGAAAAATTACAAGTGCTATAGCTTTCCATAGGAATACTGTACTGATATGACCCCACGACAAGTAATGGAACAACCCCCCCCCCCCCCCTTGTAAAATCAGTTAATGAGCGGACCCTCTCCCCACCTCGAAAAACACAAGTGCTGTAGGTTTCCATAGGAATACTGGTACGGACCTTTTCACGAGACACGATATATAGAAAATACCGACCTTTCTCAGTAGAAGCGGGCTCCCCACCCCCTCCACCACCCCAGACAAATATTACTGGATCGCGCATGCAGACGACCGCGTGCCCATCACACATGTTGTTTAAACATTATCCAAATTGTTTAAGTCGTTTAATATGGCATTTACCATAACAAACAGAGCAGGCCCTGACCAGTGATCTTTATTAAAAACTTGTGCCGTTATGCAGGTCACATCTCTGACTTGAACTTTATGCACCCACACATCTCCCTATACCAACTACCGGGATGAGGGGATAGCTGCGATAATGAACAATTCAAAAACACATTGCTTTCCCACGCAAGTGATTATCCCCACGCACGCTTTTTTTAAAAAAGCGAAGGGGATATTGTAATCGCCTCCGCCCGTCCGTTCGTCTGTCCGTTATGCTACCTCCTCCTAAACCACTGGACGAAATTCAACCAAATTAGGTGTGTGAGTTACTCACATAAATAGGACGTGCAACGGCATTTCCCCCGCCCCATGGGGCCCTGGGGAAGGGTCAAAAGTTCAAATATAGTTTATTTCAATTACAAAGTCAATTTCAGAGATTTTTATACCAAACTTTGCGTGTGTTCTCACAAATGAAAGATACAAAACATATCAGACGGGATTTTCATTCTGTCGCCCGGGTCATGCCCCAGCGGTGGGACTTTGGGGCGCTGGGGGTGCCCAGGGGGTCAAAATAATTTCAAACATGGCCATGTGGCATGGATGACGAGCAGAACAGAATGCAAGTAAAATTTTCAATCTAGGGTCAAACTGGTGACCTTGGAGTGAGGTCAAAAGGTCAAATATTATTAAATTTCGGTTACCATGTCAATTTCAAAGATTTTTTATACCAAACTTTTTGTATGTTTTCACAAATAAAAGATAGAAAAAAGTAAGAGAGAGGGCAAAGATCAGGAATCGATACAATCAAGCACCACACCTGACCCCGGATACCAATGGGAAAGTGAGACATCACAAACGAGAGCCAAGAGCCCTTCCAAGCAGGTGACCACATATTGAACATACTTTTCATTCTGTTGCTGGGATGGGACTTGGGGGTGCTGGGGGAGGGGTCAAAAACTTTAGCGTGGGGATTTGCGATGACATTCTAGTTTGTTAGTGTAAAAAGCGGAATAATGGCTATTGGAAGGTCCCCTCAATGCAGAGCATGGTTAAAAAGTATTTCCATTTCCCCGCCATTCCCCTTAAATGGAGCAGTGGTAACAAATAACTTGTAATAGACGGATGGCTGAAAATGAGTTTGCTCCCCCCCCCCCCCCCCTAGGGAATTCTGCAGACATATCCTATCTTGTAGAGAATTGAAAGCCGCATCTTTTAAGAGATGTTTGCACTCTGTGCTCCGGGGCGTAAGTCTGTAAGAGCCTGTAACATACGTTACTTTATCAAATTAAGAAAAAGTAAATTGAAAGTTTGGGCTGCAAATTAAAAATGTTAATATATTTATTTTTTATAAATCATTCATATAGTCTGCATACTGGATATCTTAACTACTTATGACAGCCATTTGAACAAAATTGCGGCTTCCTAAGGTGTCATATGCGTTACGTAAATCAGATAACCCATTAAAATTTGCAAGTGTGGCTAACATCATTTACATTCACAATCTCTCTGTGTGCTTTGCAAAATAATTTCCACCATGTCTGACTAGCTTATGCAATTGGCTAACAGAAAAATTAAAGTTTGTTTCCCTATCTTAAATATTTTTTTCTGGAATAAGCAATTTAACAACCCTACCCCTACCCAGTTTTAAGGTGAAACATTTGGTATTAAAACTAAAGTAAAAATAGTTAAAACATATTTGCAGTTGATGAATATGTTTCATTGTTTGGGATTCATTAGCTTATATGAAAAGACTCATAAATCTGCAAGTTTGTTGAAATATTTTTAATATCAGAGGCTGTAACATATGTTACCTGATGTAATAAATGGGCAAGCTCATTGTCTTTATGTAAGATATGCCTAAATGTTTTAATCTCCTCGAGGGAATTTCGCAGACATATTCCTTCTTAAAGTACAACTCAAGCTGCATCAAATAAGGGATGTTTGCATTCTCTAAGTTGGGGCGTTAGTCTGAAACAGCATGTTATATGCGTTACTATATCAAATAAAGGAAATGCAGTTTGAAAGTTTGGGCTAAAATTTTGAAAAAACTCGCAGCTGCTTAGGGATTTTAAGCTGGCTCGTATGATAAGGACTTATAGATCTGCTAGTTGTCACCAAGTTTTAAAGATCAGAGAGAGTTACATATGTTAGCGTTATAAGTAAAATCATCAAACAGTATTTTGACATCAAGCTTAGTAAGGGCCTGCTCCATCCTAATTATACCCGCTTTTTTCTTTAGAAAAAAAGGGTATATTAATTTCGTGTCAAAGTCGGTCCGTCGTCCGTCTGTCCGTCCGTCCGTCCGTCCGTCTGTGCGTACGTCCGTCCGTCACGTTTCTTGTAAATGTATCTCCTCCTAAACCATTAGAGGTAGCAACTTCAAACTTTGTAGGTGAATAGGTCACATGATGTAGAGGGTACTGGGCCACATTTCGTGTGACCTTGACCCCAAGGTCAAGGTCAAAGGTCAAATATTGTATTTTCTTGTAATTGTTTCTCCTCCTAAACGGTTAGACCTAGCAACTTCAAACTTTGTAGCTGAATAGGTCACATGATGTAGAGGGTACTGGGCAACATTTTGCGTGACCTTGACCCCAAGGTCAAGGTCAAAGGTCAAATATTGAATTTTCTTGTAAATGCATCTCCTCCTAAACCGTTAGTGGTAGCAACTTCAAACTTTGTAGGTGAATAGGTCACATGATGTAGAGGATACTGGGTGACATTTCCTGTGACCTTGACCCCAAGGTCAAGGTCAAAGGTCAAATATTGTATTTTCTTGTAAATGTATCTCCTCCTAAACGGTTAGACCTAGCAACTTCAAACTTTGTAGCTGAATAGGTCACATGATGTTGAGGGTACTGGGCAACATTTTGTATGACCTTGACCCCAAGGTCAAGGTCAATAGTCAAATATTGAATTTTCTTGTAAATGCTTCTCCTCCTAAAGCTTTTGATGTAGTAACTTCAAACTCTGTAGGTGCATAGGTCACATGATGTAGAGGGCACTGGGCAACATTTAGTGTGACCTTGACCTGAAGGTCAAGGTCAAATAATGTACTTTCTTGTAAATGCATCTTCTCCTAAACTGTTGGACGTAGCACCTTCAAACTTTGCAGGTGCAAAGGTCATATGATTTGGAGGGCACTAGACAACATTTGGTGTGACCTTGACCCATAGGTCAAGGTCATATAGTGTATTTTCTGTAAATGCTTCTCCTCCTTAACCATTGGACATAGCAACTTCAAACTTTACAGGTGCATAGGTCGTATTATGTTGAAGGTACTGAGCAGTATTTTGTGTGACCTTGACCCCAAGGTAAAGGTTATAGGTCAAAAAGCGGGTATTTGCGATGGTGTACCATCGACTTCTGCTCTAGTTCCCTTTGGAATTCTGCAAACATATTACATCTTATGTAACCATTCAAGGTACATTTAATAAGAAATGTTTGCACTCTGTAAGCCGGGGCATTAGCCTGTAACAGCTTGTTACATATGTTACTATATCAATTTGAGAATAAGAAATTTGAATGTTTGAGCTACAGAAAGAAGACATTAAAGTTATCTAATAAATTGACATTCTTATAGTCTGCATACTGGATGTCTTTACTACATATGGAAGCTGTTTAACATTAATATGGATAACTGTGGTGTTATGTGCGTTACATGAACCTAATTATAATTTAAAAGCCATAATTGTGGCTATCGTCATTTAGTTAAACAACTACTATGACTTGGTTTCAAACTGTTTTATTAGATTTTACAAACATATGCTCAATTGATGAATCGGTAAAACCAAGTTTGCTTTTCTATCTTAAATATATTGTCGTATAGGAGTTAATACACAGCCCTACTCCCAGTTTACCAAAAAGCACATTTTGTTATTACCGTTTAAGTAAAACACATGAAAGTGATTGCAGCGTGTTTATTTACATTTTCTTAGTCTGTCTTGCTCATATATCTACAAGATGTTATTAAGTTTAAGATCAGGACACTTAATGTGTACTTATCAGTCTTTGGTGCCAAAAAACACTAGAAATTATATTCATTTCTTGATATCAAGCCCATGGACTGTTGTTACAGATGTTACCAATGACCTTTTGGACACATTTCCTAATACTGTGCATATAATGCTAAATATAGAGCCACAAATAGAAAAGATAGTTTTACATTTGTACAAGACAATACAATAAATGAAATAAGTCATGTTTCATATCAAATTATATGGAACGTAGAGCACCTTGAAAACAAGCATTCCGTCCTTACATACACCCTAAACCCTTGGTATTGTTCCAGAAGACACACCGCGACTTCGGGGGTGGGTCAAAAGATCAAAACATTTTTATCTGAAATCAATCATGTTGAAGATCAGAATGGAGTGTATAGCACACTGAAAGTACAAATGTCATAGATTCACCCACACTAGATTAAATTAAAGGAGGAGAAGTGTAGACTTACTTTAAGGTGGCCAATCACGTGGTCTGACTGATTGGGTTCACGGACTGCACAAACCAGTAATCGGACATCAAAAGTTAGGAAAATCTGCTGTTGTGCGTGATATGCTCGCAGCATATTGTGTACATTACCTACATAAGGATCTTTGACGGTTTGGGCCTTATACGCCTATTTTTCTGATTCCCAGAACGCTGCTTTTGAGCTTCTAGTGCGGTGCATGTAGTATCAGTGCAATAGGTGAATCTAATGGCAAGAGCCAGCTAGCAAAATATTTTCAAAATTCCTTAAGACTCGAGAGTTATGGCGGCTAGAAAGGGGAGGGGGTCTGAAATTTCATGAAAATAAAAAGTGCTTTAAAAAGTGATTTCTGCATGTTTTCTTGATTTATTTGGTAGGCATGGTGATATCTTTTGAAAATCCCATTTGCAGAGTATTAACGAATCACGATAATTGATGAAATTGTTTTAAAAACAAAATATGTTTTGTAATAAAATGATTTTGGGGAGGTAATTTAGAAGTTACCTGTACATTTTTGACTACATGTACCGTAAATAATACAAAACTGAAAGCTCAACAAAAGAAATAAACATTTTTGAAGGAATAAAAGTGTCCTATTAAGCATTGGAAAGTAAAACTGATTCTAACTAGATCCTTTGAATTTTATTTTTGCTTTTATTAAAGGCCATAGCATGTTAAATGTATTTAAAGTGTCCTAATATTTATGGTATACATGATGCATTTATATCCCTATATGAGACAATATATTGAACACTAAAGTATTTACCTGTTATAACTCTTTGTATGCCAGTGGATAATTTTGTCGTCTGCCAATAGCCTTTTGCAAACAGTTTAAACCCAGATGAAGACCAATAGAATGTCGGTCTTGATCTGGATCCAAACTGTTTGACACTCTGATGGTGGTCCTGGGTGGTTTATTTTTAAAAACTGAATTTTGAAGAAAGTCAGCAGACGAAAATAAAAACATGAACAATTCCCTAGCATGCAAATAGATAAGTACAGGACGTTTGCAAAATAGTGTGCCATTCAATAACAGTGAGATTTTTTCTTATGAAAAAATGCATAAAACCTTGCTAATTCTACTTTTAATCTTAAGTTCTTTATATTAAACTAGCACAGAATACAAAGCAATTTAGGAGGTTGGTTCTAGAGAACTTCATTACTGTCATTAGTTTCTTATTTGCAAGAAAAGGCATTTTATGGGCTAAGGCCCTGCGTTTTTGGGCTGCTGAACATCTTCCCCCCCCCCCCCCGCCCCCCTTGTGCCAGCAAGCCACATCCATACAATGTGTAAAATATGGTAACACATATACATGCAAAAGCTTTTGCTGGCACACGGGGGGGGGGGGGGGGGAATGATATTTTAAAAAATGTTTTCGGATTCCTATATATCTTAATGTAAAACTGATTGTTCTACCCAAAATTTTGCATCTTTAAAGCATTTAATATCGAAAACGGATTTTACAGCCATAAAGTACTCAGGTCAGGGTAGCTTCAAGGTGAAGAAAGGGACGATTGACAAACTTTTATTTTTACTGAAAACCATAGGCATTTACCCATAGCAAGTGTCAATGATCCTTTGCTTACATTATCAAACTACCAAGGTAGCATATTGTGTACCTTAACCTACACAATAAACTCAAATTCTCATAATACTACCAAGATAGCACATTGTGTACCTTACCTACACAATATGGTCCCATTATCATATATATTATTAAGGTATTATATATTATGTACCTTACCTACACAATATGCCCACATTATAATAACACTACCAAGGTAGCATATTGTGTACCTTACCCACACAATATGGTCACATTATCATAATACTTCAAAGCTAGCATATTCCTTTTTCCCCCGAACTATTCCACATTGGAATAGTCTGTCTCCTTCTGTGGCCAATAATCAGTCCACAGAGGAGTTTAGGGCACTCCTTATTTACACAAAAATTCAGCCAAAAGTTGTTTTTTTTTTGTGTTTTGTTTTTTGTGTGTGTGTTTTTTTTTTAATATTTTATCAAAATTTCCAAATTCGCATCTCCCTGGTGTAATGCTCAAGTATGAGCGAAACCGGAAAAGATAGAAAGAAAGAAAGAAAGGTGATGCTACATACCAAACACCAAGGCTTTAATTTAAGCCTTGTGGTTTCAGAAAAGAAGATTGTTTCATGTTTTTCCTAAATAAGCCTATGTATTTACATGTGACCCCCCCCCCCCCCGGGGCATAATTTGAACAAACTTGATATATGTCCACTAGGTGATGCTACATACAAAATGTCAAGGCTGTATGCCTTGAGGTTATAGAGAAGAAGATTTTTCAAGTTTTCTCTACATAAGCATATGTAAAACATGTGACCCCCAGGGCGGGCCCATTTTTGGCCCCAAGGGCATAATTTGAACAAACTTGGTAGAGGTCCACTAGATTATGCTACATACAAACTATTAATGCTCTATGCCAGGTGGTTTCAGATAAGAAGTTGTTTTTTTTTCATTTTTCCCTATATAAGTCTATGTAAAACATGTGACACCCGCGGCGGGCCCATTTTTGGCCCCAGGAGTATAATTTGAACAAACTTGGTAGAGGTCTACTAGGTTATGCTACTTACCAAATATCAAGGCTTTAGGCCATGTGGTTTTAGAGAAGAAGATTTTTTCATGTTTCACTAATTAAGCCTAAGTAAAACATGTGACCCCCGGGGCGGGCCTATTTTTGACCCCAGGTGCATAATTTGAACAACCTTGGTAGAGGTCTACTAGATGATGCTACATATCAAATATCAAGGCGCTATGCCTAGTGGTTTCAGACAAGATTTTTTTTAAAATTGATCTCGATAATCTATTCTTAGCCTATGTGACCTAGATATGCAACGGACCAGAACCATTTGAACAATCATTATATTAGGGCTACATAAGGATAATTCCTGTCAAGTTTGGTCAAAATCAACTTAGTATTTGAGGAGGAGATGTTGTTGACGACACTCGACACACAGCGGACATCCAACGATCACAATAGCTCACCGTGAGCCAATGGCTCAGGTGAGCTAATAATTTCAAAAAATTGTAAATACGTTGTTTGCCCTTTCACCTTGATAAGACGAATGCGTCAACGACTGATCGAGCAGGGGCCTTTTCCGTTTCGTATTTTAAAACAATAGCCAAAATTCAAGACGCTAAGCTGGTCCGAGATACCGATCCGTATCCCTAGACTGGCCGGCTATGGATACATATCCATCTGTATCCATAGCCTAGTGGGCTAGAGGCACGGATCCATATTCCTAGCCGCTACGAACATGCGCTGATACAGAAAGTTTTCTTCAGAGGGGGTCCAACTCTGACAAACTTCTCTGTTTTAGTTGATGAGGAGAGAGGGGATGCAAATACACTAAAAGCAGGCAATCATGGACCCGCCAGCGAAACGCCGTTTAAATGACGTTTCGCTAGCGGACCGATGATGGCCCAACATTGAATACTGGCTTGGTAGCTTTGATCTTCTAGAGGATCCGGACCAGGAACCCTAAAGCTTTACTATTTTTCATGGGGACGGGTCCAGACCCCTGTCCCCTCTGGGTTTGCGCATGCACTACATAAATGGTGGTGGGGGGTTAAAACTCCAAAAGAGAAGTTTAAATATAATTTACTCGCTGAAAATGCAAATACGGAGTCAGAATATAATTTGGGTGTCAGTTGTTCGGTGGTAGAGAGGCGGACTCTTGAGGGAAGGGTCGGGGTATGAAACTTATCGCCGCCGCGAGTTGTTATCGTGCTGTGGCTTAACGTCCCTGTCAAGAATTTTTCATTCATGTCGGGACAGAGAAAGACATCCAGTACTTTCGAGGACACAATGACAATAAGTTTCGAAACCACCGATAGGTGTGTCGTGTCCTTGAGCAAGCCACTTAATTTGCTCTCCATAGTACTGCTTAATTCCAATATGACTGAAAAATGATGCTTGTGACGTAAAGCTTCACCATAAAAAAATAATTAAGCCAAAACATGAAATTTCTACCAGTGTGGAATTTGCGACAAGCAAAATCTCAAATCAGCCTGCGCATTAGCATACGCACAACCTGATCAGAACCTTCGCAAGTCGCTGAAATATTCTTTGACTGCATGTTAAGCAACTGACCGACCAGGATAGGTGTTTCCAATTTTAAAGAGGAGGCTGTCCCGGCTCGTCTGAGTCTATTCATGTCAAAATACCACGTTGTTGGTACTCACTATCATGTATGTGAGATAGGGCCATTTAGGGAGCGTAGGACAAAATCCCCCCCCCCCCCCCGGACAAAACCGCCCCTGCTCATTTTTGTATACGTGGACAAAATCCCCCCCATGAATTTTACAACTAGGACATAATCCCCCCCCCCCCCCCCCGGTGAATTTTACAACTAGGACATAATTCCTCCCGCTGAATTTTACAACTAGGACATAACCCCCCCCCCCCCCCCCCCATTCTATTACAGCATACATCATACCATGTAAATAATTTGGACCCAGATTGTAAGTCCTGATCTGAATCCAAACTGCATGACAATATGATAGTGTTTTGAAACAATAAAATTTACTCATATATAATTAAGCAATCACTCTCAAATTAAGTTGTAAATGTGCTAATATTTTATGGTCTAATTGAGTGTCTCACTAAGGTCAATTAACTTTCTGATTGCCTAATTAACAGTTACTCAAATATAGGTGTTAGTTTTAAAAAACTTAATGGTTTGAAATGCTGATATAGATGAATATAATGATGGGAGATCAAAGGGTGTTTGTATGTTATTGAATAAAATGTAATTAAAATTGTTTGTCCTTTTATTATAACAGTAACAATGAGCTGGTAAATTGCATGATTATCTGAGTAATCATCATTTTCATGCTTTGTTCCAAATAATTCAGGACCCCTATAATGCTGTCAGACAGTTTGGATCCAGATCAGGACTTACAATCTGGGTCCAAATTGTTAAAATGGTATGATGTATGCTGTAATAGAATAATAGAATGGGGGGGGGGGGGGGGGGGGGTTATGTCCTTGTTGTAAAATTCAGCGGGGGATTATGTCCTAGTTGTAAAATTCACCGGGGGGGGGGGGGGGATTATGTCCTAGTTGTAAAATTCATGGGGGGAATTTTGTCCACGTATACAAAAATGAGCAGGGGGGGTTTGTCGGGGGGGATTATGTCCGTATCTCCATTTAGGCGAATAGTCTAATGCAGAAAGAAAGAAAGAAAGAAAGAAAGAAAGAAAGAAAGAAAGAAAGAAAGACAGACAGACAGACAGACAGACAGACAGACAGACAGACAGACAGACAGACAGACAGACAGACAGACAGACAGACAGACAGACAGACAGACAGACAGATGCGGCTGAATCAAAATTACAGAGAAAATAGAAATATATTTTGGAATATTTGATAAACTGATAAAACAATTCTTTTGAACTTATCTTTTCAGTTGATGTCTATGGTTCTATGCTAATTATTGCAATTATGCATTTCGGTCATGTTCAGTAGATGTCGGTTTTGACATGATTTTTTGTAACATGAAGAGAAATGAGAGTCTGGTTCATTATTTGTTTGCTTGTTTGATTTGATTCTTTACGTCCCATCAACAAACTTTCAGTTATGTAGGGACGGGTCTTCTTAGGTTGAACCAGTACTCAGCTAGGCTTAATGTGTCTTGCTCAAGGACGCAACGCAGTGGCGCCGGTGAGGTTTGAACCCGCGGCCCATCGGCCAGTCTAGAGTCAAGCATTCTACCACTGAGCCACTGCGCTCCCATGGCATGGTTGAAGTGCAATTATCTGGTTTTGGATTCATAAAATATGAGGTTCGTGGCATCTTCTCTGGGTATAAAGCAATAGCTGAAGACAATAAAGATAAAGACAGGATTAAAAACACATGTCGAATAAATTTTAGGCCCTAATTAATATAAAAATATTTAGGTTCGAGTTGACCAAAAATAGGTACGAGTTGCAGAGGCGGATCCAGGATTTCTCAGGCTAGAAAGGGAGTTCTTATGTATAAAAGTGTGGGAGTTCGCCTTGCTGATTTTATCTCAATTTTGTCAAATATCCCATGAAAATGTGACCAAATTATTTCATTTTCATACGATATTTAAAAAATGGGCGGCGTTGAGGGGGGTTGAGCGAACCCCTCAGGATCCGCCACTGAAAACTAAGGTACAAAGCCCGACCGTAAACTGGGTGCGCTGGTAGATAGACACATTATCTATGAAGGTGTGAAAATTCTAAAACATTGACATTTTATGACAGGATGTTCATGTATATTGTATCGATATTTATTGCTGTCATAAATACTCTTATTAAACAATCATGAAAAAGTTAATACAAGTTTAGCTTTTATTGAGTCGCAGATTTTTTTTATCAGTTCTTATTTCCTCGAAAAAATCTTTCAGTTACAAATCGGACCCAGAATGGGTCCGACGTTACAGTCAGTTACAATGGATGTATTTATGGATTAATTATAATGACTTGAAAAACGGGTCAGTAGATGCAGAGTTTTATAATTACATGTATTATTTAATAATCGCATGAATTATCAATTATTATTATTATTATTGTCCAATCTTGTATTTTTAATTCTGTGGCATGGGTATAGATTAAAGTTAATGTACCAGCTATTTTCTGACCGCAGTTAAGCACCCCAATGCCTCATCCGATATGGGCCAGCTGCGACTAGTTTATTTTCTGGTACGTGTTTAAAATTTTCGGGGAGGGGGATGTAAATAGAAAAGAGTATTTGAGACATGAAAAACGTTCTTAATGCGAACAACTAAGGTATAATGAATCGTTGGTAGTCTAGTCGTTGGTAGCCCTGAAATGATCATTTAGCATATCTTTTGATACACCGGTTCCGTCAACTTATTTTAATGAGTTCATGATTCATGATTCCTGTAGCCCAGAATGTATTTGTAAAATCAGAATTGAGAGTGCATATTACCCCGCCCCTCCCCCACAAACTCCCTCCCAGTACCCTACCCAACGGCCCACCGAGTACGTGCTTAAGAATAACGTACCATTCCGCATGGCGTTTAAAGTTTTCGATATACATTATATGATATAGCCCGCGGAATAAGTCTGTTACACTAGTCTATTATGTCAATATACCATCGCGTTCTGACAATTGTTTACAAAGTCTATCTTAGAATTTTACAAGTACCGGGAATTAGTGTAAATAGTCATGTAGCGGTTATCTTTCTTGTTTTCCTTAAATGCTAATATTTGTAACGTCAAATCTGATTGGCTATTAATTCGAATGGTAACAAGACGTTTCGCCCCCAAGACGTTTCCCCCCTAGTCGTTTCCCCCCTAGTCGTTTCGCCTCTATTTTCAACCCTGGTCGTTTCGCCCCCTATACCCTAGTCGTTTCGCCCCCAATACCATTTCCTCCCTAGTCGTTTCGCCCCCAAATATATTTTAATGATTTATTTGTCATAGATAGCTAGGTGGAAGTGTGGGTGGATGGATGGGCGGACGGATGGACATGCAGACTGGGTGAATGGGCGGGGTCGGTCTGATTACTGCAGGATACCCCAGTATGCCGCAGAATACTTTTGATATGTTTAATAGAAATTTAACATAATGTTGCATGGTAAATTATTTTTTAAAAAAATACAAAAAATCATTTTACTTTTTTGGGGGGTGGGGGTGGGGGTGGGGGGTTGTTGATAGGGCCACTTGTCAATTCGGTCCATAATGATCAATGGTGACAGAATGAATCTCAACAATTAGATGTAGATGTTGAACCATTCATGTCCATAACCATATATAGCCATTGTGTTGTAGTGGATATATAATCCACTCGCTTTATACCCAGGGATCCTGAGTTCGATCCCCAGCTCTTCCAGTCTGCCGGACAAGTCTCTAAGTCGTGGCCTCATCTCCACACGACCTCAGCTGTTGGTGGGACGTTTAACACAAACTCACTCACCAAATGGGCCACCGAGATTTCTACCGACCTAAGAATTTTAATGTGAAAATTATTCTTGACACATGTGTATATACACCCATGCTCATTCAGCTTGACCGTTATCCCGGACCGCCGCTGGTGGAGACTTTTGCCACGTGCTGACTTGCCACGTGCAAAAAGTTTGACTCAGGTTAGACACGAGAAACAGGGGCTTATCTGGATCAAAATCATTTCACATCGGTTACAGGATGTTGTCTTTCTCGGTGTTTGCAGTTTGTCTGACTTGGCGAACATTGCAGACCCAGATCAGGTGTTGCGTCATGTGGCGTATAACATTCAGAGATGTCCCTTTTTTGTAAAATTGATAAAAAATCAAAAGAATGTTTGCAGACAGTCAGAATCAAGGTCCGTCGCCCCAACGTGTGGAATCGGACCGGTACGTGTCTCCTCACTACTCGCAAAAGATATTATATTTGGGGAAACCCTGGTCCGATGGTCACATTTCATTGAAAAAGTTTGATATCTTTCAATTTGGACTGTCATACACATTGTATGAGATTTTGGATTTTAATTTTGCATCGGCGAGCAGCGAAGGCTCAGACGAGCCAGTGCATCTGCAAAATCTGGACACAGTATTTGCTGTACTACGTATAGCAGATGAAGGCTCAGACGAAATATTGGCCAATATCTTCATACCTACTCACAAAGGCTTAAACTAGCCACGTCCTGACAAAAGCTATTTGCTATTTCTAGACAGCTAACAAGAAAGGCACTGATCAGACTGCACAGTTGTGAAGCCTGATATATGCCCTTGTTTTTTGCATACAAAAGTCGAGCAGTCTGATCAGCGCATTTACCGTTTTGCGAAAAAACGAAAACCAATTTCTATATGTTCTCATGGACATGCCATTCTACACGTCATATATGGTTGCATTGATACTTTATTATTTTATATTAAATTAAGTGAATATCAAGGCGAGGCATTGCAGATTGCAGTGTCTTCTGAGAGTCGTTACTGTTCGGTAGGGTCAAACCAATATTAACAAAATAGTAGCCATCAAAAGTGTCACTTCTCGGGCGGACAAGTCATTAAGATAATCCATTCAACTCAACAACAGCGATAATTGGATTATCAAAGCCTGTGAACGATTATCAATATTTGATTAATCGATTAGTTTATTGTCGCGTGTCAGCCTTAATTGAACTTGACAAAAAATACTGAAATTTCACGAACAATGTATACAACAAATAAATGTTTATTTTCTTTCTCTGTAGATCATTTTTGTCTTTACCTCGGACCTAGTCTTAACAAACAGTGTAGACCCTGATGAAATGTCAAATTATGCGGCATTTCATGTTTCCAAAACTGCAGGTTAAGAAGTTGCATACAGAGGATTAATATTTTGAATTTAAATGAGCCAGTTCATAAAATTTTGGTACTTATCGCATGTGTGAATAGTGAGCGCTCAGACGAGCCTGCGCAGTCTCGTCAGAGGATTCGCTGTTTGCATACATACAAAAGCCGTTGGATTATGCCACATTTGCGACATAGGAAGTTTCAGTTCAGATATATATGAAGGTGTACGATGATTAAGCGTGTATACGCAGCTATCTAGTGGGGCTATAGGCTTAGGTTTTGATTTAAACAGTAATTCCGTATTTATTTTCTTGCATAGATAATTAACGTCAATGCAAAAAAACATGGTATTAATCATTTAATTTAATGCATAAAAGCTTTGGTCTTGCCCAACCCAAACATTGTTGTGGCTACTAAAAAGTTATAAGCTATCTAGAAACAGCAATGAGCCGTTTCTTTTGAGCATCCAAAACACATGTTTAAAATATCATTACATTAAAATGTTTCCTTCTTTGGACCTATAATGTATTGTTTTAAGTGTTCTTTAATTCACATGTATAACCAATAAGGCCTCAAAGACTTAGATCTGCATGGGTAGCAATACCGTAACGTGTAAAAAAATGAGGCTACATGCAAGAAAACACGATGTTGTTGGATGCGAAAAACAAAGGCGCAGAACTGTCCCACATCGGCGCAGTCTGGTCAGCGCCTTCGTTATTCGCACTCTGCGAAATTCGATAGCTAAACTAGCGAGACGCGAAATTTCAGTATTTTAACTAGCCCAAGTAGCTGAGCATGCTTGTTTGAGCTTGACCTGATAAAACACCACTGAGTCTGCTCCCTGTGCAAGATTCATATTAGGCATTTAAGTTAATAACTTAGCTAAGACCGAGTCTATTTCTATAGAAAAACAACAACAAACAAACAGAAAATGCTAAGTTTCCCTTTTTCGTCAACACGTTGAATTTTGTTTAATTTTATTCAGTTTCCCTCCACAAGTATTCTACAGGATTGAAAATCATGCAGTCAGAAACATGCACTGAAATTCAAACTCGATTTTCTTTTCTTTGGTACCACATGTGCTCGAATTTATGAAAATTTGCTACCTTTCTGATACTTAGGGACCTTCTCTTTAATTCCTTCGAAAAATTTCGAGAAAATAAAAGCCAATGAAAAAAAATGAAAATTTTGACCAAAGTGATTCATAGAAAAAGCATTTTTCTTATACTCGACTTGATCATTTTTTTCCAGATCTTTAACCTAGTCGAACTTTTGATATTTCAAAGCATTTATCACGTTCCCCTAGGCCTAAAATCACACAAAAATCATAACTTCAAGCCTCTGTGTTTGGTACTGGCTCGCCCAAATTGGAACTTCGTGCCTAATTGCAGTCTCTTCCAACTAAATTGCTGTGCATGCAAGTTTTAAGCACCAAAACATTATAAAGTGGTACACCTTAAAACACGTTTTAACTGTTTTGCTAGCGGCGATTTTTGCCGTTTGCAAACAGTTAAGACCCAGATTAGGCACGCCAGAACTTCATATATATAATATACATATATAAGGGGCGAAACGACTAGTGGGGCGAAACGACTAGTGAGGCGAAACGACTAGTGGGGGCGAAACGACTAGGGGGGAAACGACCAGGGGGGAAACGTCTTGGGGGCGAAACGACTAGGGGAGGAAATGGTTTGGGGGCGAAACGTCCCGGATTCATTCGAATTATGGTATATGCGCTAAATAATTATGGTATATACCATAATTAATTATGGTACATACCATAATTAATTAGAGCATATATCATATTCTTTTAATGTACTGAGCGTACCAAGAGGGTCATAAGTTTGAATTATGGTATGTGACATAATTAATTATGGTATGTACCATAATTAATTATGGTATATGACATAATTAATTATGGTATATGACATAATTAATTATGGTATATGACATAATTAATTATGTCATATACCATAATTAATTATGGTATATGCCATAATTTATTATGGTATATACCATAATTCATCTTTTTGCTCCTTTCGGTACACCATACTTAATGGTGGTATGTTAAACTGCGAGATTCTGCCATGATGGGGCAGGGACGTATATATTGAAGGGACTGGCTTCTTATCAATTTTATCAATATTATTGCCTACGCGTTAATCGGGTATACGCCGAGATAAATACCTTTCTGCCGCCATTTTCAAAGAGGCTGTTCATAGCGATGATCCATAGGAAAGTTTACAATATTAAAACCGTGAATATTCAATATATGTGGAGAAAATACTTACGGAATATACGAGAATATGTTTCTAAGTATATCTCAAATGAGTTTTGTTGGAATAAAATCACCAGATAATGGTTATTTTTCGTGTTATTTTGGACAGATTGCGTTGTGTACAATCCGCCATCTTGAAAATGGTGGAAATTAGAATTTTACTGAGGTACTTGTCACTTTAACTATGACAATGTGAAGCACTAAATGAGTATAATTCTTTAAATTCCTGAACGTTAATATATTTGTCCTTAGTCTGCATTTTGTAGAATATCGTTATATTGCAAACTTAGGTTGCAGAGACGATATGAAAAAGAGGCAAAATGATAAAATTTCCACTTTTTCATACTACATCTGTAACACCGAAATTGTCGGTTATAAAGAAAAAGTTAATGCGAGTACTTTGGATACACTTAACACTTGATACATAAAGTACACATATTTTCGAAATGAAATTTTAAATTTTTTAGCAAAAACAAAATGAAATCATGCAGATAAGATGGTAGTAAAATCGTGTTACTTTCATTTTATCGCATAACCAAATGGCAGAAATGTCAGAAATCTAAACATTACCTCTAATGAACACCAGGAATTTAGCCACATCGCAGAGTTCAAAAGCGTGAAAACCATATATTTAATTATAAACGATGCCTTGTCAACCATAGATACACTTCATTTCATTTCCTTAACAGGCGTTTGTTTAACAATGGTAAGATGCCTGTGAGCAGTAATTATTTCCGCGACTGTGTTAAATATCGCATTCAATCAAAACAACTTATTTTGGAAATTGTATTCTCAACAACTGACAATGATAGCCAATTAACAGATTTATGTCAAAAGAATTAAACAAAAGAAACCGAATTTCTATTTAAATTGCACTATTCAACTCCTTTACGCCAAATGGTAATATCCCTCTCCACTCAATTGGACCAGACGATTTCGCTTTAAGGGGTGTTGGGTGGCAATTTTCATTTTTTTTTTTAAATTTTAATAGAACTTTCTGTAAGCAAACAGTGGAGACCCTGATCAGATACCGCGTTTTGCTGGGTATGATCTGGGTCTTCACTGTTTACCTTTGTCCCACAAAAAGGATGGTAGGCTTATGTGGGTTAATTTCGTTGTATGAAAACATATCTGCGAAGTGTAGAAAAGCCTGACACGTTATTTTTTTTCTTGGGTACTTTTCTGAGAACATTTGATTGTTTGGTATATTCATATTACAAATGTATATCTGTATTTATTTTCCGTGCAATAGTGAATGAACTTCAACCCATGTTTATGTGCTTTTTGTGTTGTTTTTACTTAAAAAAAATCCTCATCGAAAATTCGTTCTCTTTTGTTGAAAAGTTTAACTTTTCATTTGTTTGACCAAGCGATGTTTGGCTAATAAGCGCTCATCACCACGGACGTATATTGGGGGGGGGGGGGGGGGGGGGTGGGGAGGGGGTAAATTTAGGATCCGTGTCATCACATGACGTGTATAAGATGGATTTCTTAGATGCGTTTCTTCCGCGGAATTATTTCATTTTTACCATAACAACATCGTGTTTGGTATCAAATTGTAGCTAGGAACTTCCCCTCAAAACAGTATATAATCTTTTAGACCTATCGCTTCTTACCGAGATGCTAGGGGCGAAGAAACAAATGCCCATACACATGCGCATCTCTTTCTCTTAAACCGATCGTTCACTTTATTGGAAATTGCCTGCCACTTACCTGGATTTCAACGCGGCAAAGATCGAATAACGATTATTGGTCAATCTACTGTTGTTTCAAATCCAGGTAAAGTATACATCCGTGGATGGGGGCACAAATAAGCAATACTTCTAAGAGAAAAATAACCACGATCATCAGCTGTTTCACAACTGGAAGAAGGAAAAAATCCGGGAGTTTATTAGACTGGTTCAGTTACAATTATAAAGTACAATGTGGAATAGAATAGAACAAATAGATACAAAGAGAGATCACACCCCAACACCCCCACTTGATCTCTATTTTCTGGACAGTAGATTTTCTCAAGTGTTTGAGAGAATAAAATGTTAATATTTACACTGGCAAACACTGTGTGCGACTAGTATCATAAATATGTATTGACTAGCTAGAATAATCTTGTAAATAGCAGTTACTAGATCATACTTACACAAAAGCTAATATCATTAGTCAGCTGGGGCTTATTTTCCAAAAATGTATTCTCCAAATTTATCTAACTGAAATTTGGTAGAAGGTTTTGTAAGAACATCAGCGACCATATCACTTGTTGGACAGTAATGTAAGGTTATATACCCTTTGTTCAACACTTCACGAATAAAGTGGTATCGAATGTCAATATGTTTCGATCTTTGACGACTAACAGGGTTGTACGCTAATGCAATAGTTCCCTGATTGTCTTCAAAAATCAAAATTGGCCCTTGTACTGCAATACCCTCAACGCTTTCGAACCATTGTTTTAGGTACAACCCCTCTTGCACAGCAGCAGCTAGTGCAAGGTATTCCGCCTCACAGGACAAAAGAGCCACAGTTGGCTGCTTTCTGGATTTCCATGAAATAAGTGGCCCCGTTTTTGTCAAACTGAAACAATAACCACTAGTACTACGTCTATCATCTTCAGATGATGCCCAATCAGCATCACTATACCCTACCAGAGCCAGACCATCCTTACACTTTTTGTAACAAAGCTCATAGTCAAGAGTCCCCCTTATATACCTTAATACATGTTTGACTGCCACCCAGTGTGATTGAAGGGGTTTTGACAAATACTGTGACAGTCTAGTGATTATCCAACATATATCTGGTCTGGTACAGGTCATGGCATAGATCAAGCTGCCTACAACCTCACGGTATTTCCTAGGGTCAACTGGATTTGAATCACTACAGTCAATTTTCTGTTCTGAGGGAGTTGACCTTGGTTTACAGTCTGCCATCTCAAATTTATCTAGTATTTTAAGTAAATACCTTTTTTGGTTTATTTTTACAAGCCCATTTTCTTGCTTAAAATCAATACCCAGGAAATATGAAAGTTTGCCCAAGTCTTTCATGTTGAATTTATCCTTCAGCATTTGTTTGGTATCATTAAGGAGAGACTCATCACTTGCGGCAATAATCAGATCATCTACCCACACAACTATTATCACTATGTCCTTATCAACCTGCCGTATATATACACAATGATCAGATGGACTTTGAGCAAATTTGTTTGCTTGCAAGTAGCTGTGCAACAGACTGTTCCAATTTCTACCAGACTGCTTTAGGCCATACAAAGATTTGTTCAATTTGTAAACTAGCCTACCCTTTTCCCTTTGAACCTCAAATCCTTCAGCTTGCTCCATGTAAATTTCACAGTCAATAGGGGCATTAAGATATGCAGTTTTCACATCCATTTGGTGCAGAATTAGGTCATGTTGCGCAGCTATCTGCATCAAACTACGGATTGAAGTTATGTTAGCCGTAGGAGCGAATGTTTCCTTATAATCTATACCATCTACCTGGCTAAACCCTTTTGCTACATATCTTGCTTTGTATGACTCCGAACCATCAGAATTTTCCTTAACAGTGAACAACCAACGACCCCCCACTGACTTTCTACCTTCTGGTAAGGTTGTCAGAGTAAATGTTTCATTTTCTCTTAATGAATTCATTTCCTCTGACATGGCCTTTTTCCAGTTCTCAGATTCAGTCGAGCTAATGGCTTCTTTATATAACTGAGGAAATGATGACACTCTATAAAAGTAATCAACATTTGACATACATTGGTCTTCATCAAGGTTAGTGACATAGTCATCTAGATGTTTTGGGGGTCTTCTCTCACGCTCGGGATACCTGGTGGTTCGTGTCAACTGAGTATCATGTGTTGTGCTGGGAGCACTCTCTCTGGAGTCCTTAACATCAAGCATTAAATTGCCTGCTCCAGAGTCTCTGACATCAGGCCTTTCTCCAGAGTCCTTGACATCAGGTTTCTCTCCAGAGTTCCTAATATCGGGCGCTGGATGAGCATTTGGATTTTCCAACAAATCATCAAACTGATCAAGTGAGACAGTATTTTCCCTTGCAGCACTTGGAAATTTAACAACTCTGCGTTTCATCACTTTGCCTGTATCTGGATAGTATACTAGATATGCAGGACTACAACCATCGTAACCTACAAAAATACCTTTGTTACTTCTGGGATCCAGCTTTTTCTTATCATCAGTGCAGTAAACATAGCATTCTGAACCAAAAACCCTCATGTTTGACAGGTTTGGTTTCTTTCCTGTCAAGGCATGAAATGGTGTTTGTTTCAAATGCTTGTTGTAACATCTATTCCTGATATATGTTGCGCACATGACAGCGTACGGCCATAACTCTTTCCCTAACCCAGACTGTATCAATAAGCACCTACCCATCTCAAATAATGTTCTCCAGTGTCGCTCAGCAGTCCCATTTTGGTGTGGGGAGTAAGGTGCAGAGGTTTCATGCCTAATAAGATTATCTCTAAGCAGGGTTTTAAATGCACTGCAGGTAAACTCTGTACCATTATCTGACCTTATACATTTCACATTACCAAAGGGGGCAGAATCTGCTAAAAATTTCTCTGTTGCTTTGACAGTGTCACCTTTATTTTGCAAGAAATAAACAAAACTAGCACCAGAATAGTCATCAGTGAAAGCTATGGCATACTTAAAGCCCTCACTGGAAACAGGGTCAATGGGTCCGGCCAAATCAGTATGGACAAGTTGGAGAGGGACGGTTGAGCGAGCACGTGGATCTCTATTTCTGTCATTGGTCATTTTCCCTAGCATGCATACACCACAATCTCTCCTCTTGCTACCCTCACTCACATTCATTCCCTCAACTACACTCTCCAAACTTAAAATGTCATCAAAATTACAGTGACCTAAAATTTCATGCCATTGCTGCATGTCACATGTATAATTTACAGTGTCATGGTCACAGTGGGTTTTCAGAAAATACAAACGGCCGCGTTTTTCAATCTTGAACTTGGCATCACTGCTATGGATTAATTCTGCTGACTGCGGTCGAAAGTTCACTCTTGCCCCACAGTCTGTTGCAGCTTGTACAGAGAAAATGTCTTGTGGGTATGATGGGATAAATAAAGCATTAGTTAATGTGATGTCCACAAGCTGTCCTTTCTCGTTCTTCAGGGTAATGCGAGCATCTCCTCTCTTCAAGGCGACATTGTTTGCTCTTGTACCATCGGCCAGTTCCATGAAATGTTTGTCGCCATTAAATGTTTCGTCGAACCGTAAAAACCTATCTTTCTCAGTAATTATATGAGCCGTAGCCCCACAATCAACCAATATAGAGTCATGCCAAAAAGCACCACTTTCTCCTGACGCGACCTTAAAGGTGAAAGAGTGTTCGTCATCTTCAGTGTAGTCAGAGGCTCTGTTCAACCGATCCTCACGTCCTCTCCCTCTAAAATCCCTCTGCCTCCTGCACGTCTGATCAGTATGGGTTGTGCTCTGGCAATGGTTGCACCAGAGTCTCTTCTTATTCCTGTGACAGTCACGGGCGAAATGGTTTCCCCCACAGTTGTAACATTTAAGGTCCTTTGATAGTCTAGATGGACTATTAACTGAAACATTACTCATCCTTAACCGCATAACGGAGTCATCATTGACCGACCTCACGTTTTCAGTATCTTCAAAACTTCTCAAGGCGGCTTTGAATTCAGTAAAAGTTTGTTTGCTGTCACTCTGAGTAACTACAACAACAAAAGGTTTGAATGATTCTGGGAGACCTTTCAACACCATTGCGATCAACAGGCTGTCAGTTATGTTTTCACCACAATTTTTCAGGGCTGCTGCAGCAGTTTCAGCTCTAATCACATAATCAGTAACTGTTTCAGAGCTAAATTTAACCAGGGAAGTCATTTCAGTATATAAACTAATCACTCTGGGTTTACCAACACCAGCATAGTCAGGGCTCACGCTGCCGTTCGCCATTGTAGCCATTTGCTACAAAAATGACAGGGTGGCTACAGATTTATTTCATTGGCGAAAAGTCCATTTTCGCCTAATAATAAGTCCATTTTCGCCAATAATGGTTCAAAATTTACTGACCGGTCATTTATGTAAACACGTGTATCCTGCTCTTTGTGGGATTTCCAATATTGGCCAGACTGGGTCACTTGATAATTACCTCTTAGCCACCACGGAAGATAAAGACTAAAAATCAATAACCAGTCCAAAACAAATTATGTGTTGACCTTTTGTCAAAGGATAAAAACGTGTTAAACAAATTAATCAGCATGAGGGACTGTATATTAAATGAGTTGGTGATTGGATTAATTGAACAATGTGTGTCATTAATGTTTGATTAAAGCCAGGAGATTAACTGAATCACCATGTTTACAATGAAAGCTGAAAGAGAAAGTAAAAAAAATTGCCAGTAAAAAAAAATACAAAAAGACCAGGTTCAATAAATTACAATCTAGATAATATCCTGTTATAAAAAAAAACCTGTCTCTTCAGTAAACATATTAGTCATTAATGTTTGATTAAAGCCAGGAGATTAACTGATTCACCATGTTTACAATGAAAGCTGAAAGTAAAAGTAAAAAAAATTGCCAGTAAAAAAATACAAAAAGACCAGGTTCAATAAATTACAATCTAGATAATATCCTGTTACAAAAAAAACCCTGTCTCTTCAGTAAACATATTAGGCAAAAATTCTGTTTACCCTACTAACCATAATATTTTGGGGCCTACTCAACATTTTTTAAAGCATTTTTTGAAAAAAAAAGATAGGAACACCATCTAAGTGTCAAACACTTTGGATCCAGATTTGTGTCCGAACTGTTTACAGTTTGTTATCAGCAGACGACAAAAGTCACCCCCAGCAAGTAAAAGGAGCTTTAGGGTTGGTTCTTGAGGAGAATGTTTTGAATCAACAATTTATTGTTTAAAAAAAAGAATAGATCCTCACTCATGTTACAGATTATCATTCTTAATAATTGGAGTACAGAAAGAAACAAAAAGCTTTTTTTTTAAAAAAATGATTTCTTCGCACTTTAGAAATGCGCCATACTACATGCCGGCTAAATGCTTGGCTAAAGTCAAGTAAATTTGGCTACAATTTTTTCCATTTGGCTAAAGTGTTGGCTACAAAAATTTTTGAGCCAGGGTGAGCCCTGATAGTGGTCCCATAGAATTGTCAAAGCTTTCCGCCCGTCATCTGCGGCATCTCTCATTATTAAGGAGAGGCTCTTTTCATCCAGACATTGGATTAACTCCGCATACGCTTCCTCATTTTTGTCCTCATCGAATTCTTCATTTTCGGGTGCCAAAATGGTAGCTTTCAGTTTTCGTAACTTCAGATAACCAAGGAATTTCACCTCCCCTTGTTCGTAACGTCTTTCATCCCCATCGAAAACAAGACGCGAGTATCGTCCCAGGTTGTGACTGGGCCCATAACCTGTTAAACTGTGAGATTCTGCCATGATGGGGGCACAAATAAGCAATACTTCTAAGAGAAAAATAACCACGATCATCAGCTGTTTCACAACCGGAAGAAGGAAAAAATCCGGGAGTTTATTAGACTGGTTCAGTTACAATTATAAAGTACAATGTGGAATAGAATAGAACAAATAGATACAAAGAGAGATCACACCCCAACATGGTATACGTGGTGGGGTAACTGTAGATTGTGGATTTTCCTTGTGGGTCTGTTGTGTGCTGATCAAGCTACTGGTTTGTTCTTGGGCAGCTGCTGGGAGGTCTGTCAGTGAACTATTAAGATTGATCTCCCCTGGATTGCTTTCTTCTGACTGGTCTAAGCCTTCTGACATCCAGTCACAGGAAGAACATGACCAGCTGGCTGCAGCCTCATCAGACAGGGCACATGTCTGGTGAGCAGAGTTCTGGCAACACTTGCAAACTAATACATCCTCAAAGAGACCAACAGTGTTAGAACAGATGCAGCAAACTACGTCAAGGTCTAAATCAATTGAGAGATCTGCATAATCCCATGAAAGTTCCAGATGTTGCAGAGACATATCCATATCTTCCTTGCTGTGTATGGAACACGTCCGTCTGGTTTGGTAGTTGGGAAGGTAGAGACAGGTTGTCCTCTAATAATTACAACTGTCATAACATTTATTGAGATCCGCTAATCTGATTGGTCAAGAACGGTCATCTGATCGCATTGACCTGCATTTCATTTTCCAATCAACCAGGTTCGTATTCATGAGGGGCGGGGCTTATTTTCGTTGACCGGAACTACTTTTTTTGTTAAAATGTAAACAAACGATCGAATGTTCGTGTAATGGCCCAGTCGATAAAAGATTTACAATCAACGAATAAATATAACCTTCATAACTGTTGTTTTAGTTGTCTTTTTTGCCCCATTTCAAAACTACAAGCGGGCACGTTGTGTTCACGAGCGCGTTCAGACCGAAAGATCAACAATGGCCGACCTCGATCAGTTGCTGTCGTCAGTCCAGTCGGATTTTCAGTTGTTCGGGGATTTGTTTGGAAATTTCGAACTACACATGCCGGATTTCTCCGACGAAGAGTCTGCAGAAAACCCAGAGGCGGACATTAAGCAGCTGCTGGCACTGCCTAGCACTGAAACAATCAACGCTGCCACCCCCGCCCCCGTCGAGAGTTCAGACGGGTCTGAGTTGAAAGATCAAACAGACCGTATTATCACTCCAATAAAACAGGAAGAAACTGAGAAAGTACAACAGAGTGTTTCAGAGCAAAGTGCGGCCCAAAATGTACATGAAATCAATAAAGCAGAGTCTCACCAAAGTGTATCTGTCAAATCTGATCAAGACAAGCAGACCTCAAGATTCAAGGCATTGACAGCAGCTGAACTAGATAACATCAAAGAAAACAAATATGCCCCAAAAACCAAATCAAACACAAAATGGGGAGTTAATTTATTCCAAGGTTAGCATCATCCAATGACTTTTTTTAGACTCAGAAGTTAGAAACAGAAATTGTCTAGATAAATTCTTTTTTTTTGTTGTTTTGTTTGTTTACCTATTTTCATACATCTTTGTATGGGAATTTGTCAACAAACAGATATAAAATCAGAAATAAAACACTATGTGCATTCATTGTCATAATTGGCATAAAATAAAAGAAATAAAACATAAGTAAAGTTCTTACCTAAAAATATTGTCCAGTGGTTTCCTTTTTCTTTTGAAGAAATATGACACACACGTTCCAATTATTATCATGTGTTGGAACATATTCATTTGCAATTGTATTTCTGTTCCTTGCTCTATGGGTCTGTTCCAGATTTCTGTTGCAAATTTCCATTTTACAGCTGCATGCAGGGAACAAAACTGTTTTGGCTTTTATAAAAAATAAAACAAGTTCCATTCTATTGCATTTTCCATTCTATATCCCATTCCATTTTCCATTGCATGTTCCAATTTCCATGTTCCAATTTCCATGTTCCAATTTCTAATATTCCATTGCATGTTCCAATTTCCATGTTCCAATTTCTAATATTCCAATGCATGTTCCAATTTCCATGTTCCATTGCATGTTCCAATTTCCATGTTCCATTGCAGGTTCCATTCCGTGTTCCATGTTCCATTCCAGGTTTTAGTAATAGGCTGCTTTTGACGACATTTGGCAATTTATGAAAAGTAAAGTGCTTGTTAGTCAATTAATTATTACTGCATAACAAAGCATTTTATTTCATATATGCTCATATTTTGTATCTACTTGGCTCTCAACAATGCAGCTCCCAGGTGTTGTCTGATGTTGGCATTTGATTTCCAGCAAATTATGTCTGAAAAAAGACATATGAAGGCATTTCAAACAGGTTAGCAGGCCTCCAGATAAGAGTGCGCATTGGAAAACTATTTTCTTTATTTCTCATCCAAAACATAAGTTGTGGGTACTCAAAAGAACCATCTCAATGAGAAGATTCTTTTGAGCACCCAAAACACATGTTTAAATTGATGAGAAAGATTTTCGCTTGTAAAATTTCCTTATCTGTATCTATGGATGAGTTTAGGCCTGAGAAACAATTATATTTTTTTTTATTTGGCCTTATGCAATTTTTAGGCTGTAAACTGATTATTTTCTTAAAAGTAAGGTGGTATTTTTGTAAAATGTGCTCTAAAACATAGATTGCGGATACTGGCTTAAACCACAACATTTGAAATTATACATGTCAAAACTTGGTTCTAAAACATAGATAGTGTACTAAGCAGTCCATATCATATTATTTTTTCAGAATGGTGTGTCGTGAGGTGTGGCTCTCAAGTTGACCTGACTCAAATATCTAAAGCTGATCTGAATGAAAAGCTCAAAGTTTTCTATGCCGAAGCATGTCCCAAAGAAACAGAGTCAAGAAAAAGAAAATTTACAGATGAACGCATTGCTGGTGAATACCACCGAAACACAATGAAAAATGCAAGGGCGGCCATTAACCGACATTTCCGGGATATAAATCGGAGAGTTGATATTGTTAAGGACTTAGATTTCCAGGAAGCAAATGATATGCTAGATGCAAAAGTGAAAACCAACCTGAAGGCTGGCCTAAATCTGCCAACTCAACACAAACCAATAATTCCAACAGCAGATCTGAAGCTCATCTATATGTACTTAGCTAAGGACAATCCAATTACTCTTAGGTATAGAATTTGGTATATTCTAAGCATACAGTTTGTATCTAGGGGGCTAGAATTCCACCCACAGCTAAACAGAAACAGTTTCCAGCTACGACAAGATGAAAACGGTTTGGAATATTTCCAACTTACCCACGAAGTAAAGGAAAAACAGAACCAGGAAGGAGTCTCTCATGAAAAAAGGATGTATGCCTCTGAGGACCCAATAACTTGTCCTGTGCAAAATCTGAAATATTATCAACAAAAGTGTCACCCAGAGGCAGAGAAACTGTTCTGTCAGATAGATAAATTAGCAATTGAATCACCAGAGATGGCTGCCATATGGTATACAACCAAACCTGTATCACCTCGTCAATTTCCGAGTTTCATGGGGGATATCTGTCGCAATGCTGGGCTTGAAGCAAGGTACAGGATAATTGAAAACATGCTTTTTCCAACAACTCCCTCCCTCTCTTTATACTTCATCATTTTTCTACTTTTTTAGTTTCTTTTGAAGGCAAGGCCAATATTTTACATAAATTTGATTTTCACAATATCTTCCCAAAATGACTTTCAATTTTGATAGTTTATAGTTCATCAACATATACATCATTTTGCTTTTTTTCATTGTTTAAATTTTTCGGCTTTAATAAATACTTTTCCAAAAAATGTATTATCGGCAAAAATCACCACCGTTTTTTATGCGTCCATTCATAGCAAGCATATTCTTAAGGTTCGTCTATTGTTTTCTACTTCAGATATACTGCCCATAGCCTAAGAGCAACAGCTACCCAAAGTCTTGATAATGCTGGATGCGAAATAAGACACATCATGTTTATGACTGGCCATAGAAATGAAGCATCTGTCCGGAGCTACTCTAGAGGCACAACGGAAGAACAGATGTTTAAAATGTCGAGAATTCTTACAGATGTTTCCACTGGCGGACACAATCATAAGCACGCTAAGTTCAGCCAAACGCCTGCAGCTCAAATGCCAAAATTACTGCCATCCAAATCTAACCAGCCTCAGCCTGCATGCAGTAATAAGTCTCCGGAGACCAGGGACCTTCAGTTACGTGCAGGAACCTTCAATCCTGCATCATGCACATTTGCAAACTGCACCTTTACCATTAACAGCAATTAATGTCTGAAGTTGATGACATTGCAGTGTTGTGTTAACAAGAACTTATTTTTGTAGTTTGGGGTGTGAGCATGCGTCTCAGAGGGGGGGGGGGGGGGGGAGGGCACGTACCCATATTTGTTCTTTCTCATCATTTACATTTGCAGCCTTTTGGGCAATTTTGAAGTCTGACTGGGCTGTTTCGTTATTGTTTTTGAACGGAAGTGTAAAAGGTTGTTACGGGTGTTATGATATTGGTATCACATATCATACACTTAGGTTAATACGGTAACTGATTCATATATTACACACTGCCTCTCTGATAACAGATCAGAGCAGTACAGTTTACCATGCCAATAGCTTATACCTTAAATAAATATATGTAGTTTGAACAGTGTTAATCTCCATGCCTTCTCCCAGCACCCAAGAAATATAACATGGTGTCAGAGTTTTGAACCTACATCTATATTCGTGCAGGATTTAAAGCATATAATTCTTTAAAAAGGAATTATAATTTGGATAACATTCTCCTAGTGTTTGAACTGTGTTGCAGTATTTATAATTTTCATTCTAAGAAGATGGAAGTTTACTCTTCACAAGGACAAAACCCTAGAATGGACTGGGAGTCCAAGGACTTACCCAATGCGTTCAAATCCTTCAAATCACATGCCGAATTTATGTTTGGAGGACCTCTGCAGACAAAGACAGAAGAGGTCAAATGCAACTATTTGATGATATGGGCTGGAGAGAAAGGAAGACAGATTTTCTCTACATGGAATCTTCAAGACGACGACAAAAAGAAGCTAGAAAGTTACTACATAGGGTTCGAGAGCTACTGCAAACCTCGCTCAAACCAGATATATGCACGCTACAAGCTGAGGTGCAGAGAACAAGAAGACAGTGAAAAATTTGAACACTTCGTTACTAGCTTAAAATTGTTGCTAAATGACTGTGGGTACGACGCAGCCATCCACGACGAGATGATTCGTGACAGCATTGTTTTTGGAGTCAAGTCTTCAAAAATCAGAGAAAAGCTCATCAACGAAGGTTCAGACTTGACGCTTCAAAAATGTCTGGACATCGCACGAACCTATGAACTAAGTCAGGAGCAGCTCAAGGTGATTGACAACCAGGCGTCAATCCACTACGTGAAGTCCAAGCGGTCAGCTAAACGTCAGCCTCGAGGAAGAGCAGAGCAGCGACCAACGACGACACAACCCATACAGCGAGTGCTACCTGGACCAACAGCCACCAAGACGTGTACGAACTGTGGGAGAAATCATTCCAAAAAAGACACTTGCCCGGCAAGAGGACAGCAGTGCAATTACTGTTTAAAATTCGATCATTTCGCTAGACCGTATGTAGGAGTAAATTAAGGGATAGCAAACGGAATGTGCATGAAGTGATAAATAGTGCGTCAAATGGATCAGATCTGGATTTATCACCTGGTGAGAATTTGTTTATTGATTCTATTGATTTTGACAAATCCAAAAATCAAGCTTTTGCTAAAATTTATTTAGGCCCCAAGTCCAAAACTGTAAGCATGAAAATTGATTCAGGCTCTCAAGTCAATATCCTACCCAGATCAACATTCCAATCCCTAGGCATTAAATGTCCTTTGCAGAAAACGCCAAAGCGACTGACGGCATATGACGGTGGAAATCTTAAGGTAGACGGTTACATAAGGCTAGACTGTACCTACAATAATAAGACTATTTCTGAGGAGTTTTACGTTGTTGAAACCAACTCTACTCCAATTCTTGGTTTAAATGCATGTGTGTCACTTGAATTGATCAAACTCATTTTAGCTGTCGACGCAGACACATCACACACTTGTCCATTGACCAAAGAAATTGTACTTGACAAATACAGTGACGTATTTGACGGCATAGGCCAATTACCTGGTGAATGCGAAATTTACCTTAAATCAGACTCAGTACCTGTTGTACATCCCCCACGTCGTGTACCAATTGCAATACGCGATAAGCTTAAGGCAGAACTAGAGCGTATGGAAAGGGAACATGTCATCAAAAAGGTTACGAAGCCGACAGACTGGGTAAACAGTTTAGTAACTGTAGAAAAGCCCAATGGCTCCATACGGATCTGTCTGGATCCAAAAGACCTAAATGACGCAATCAAAAGACCGCATTACCCAAACAAAACGCTTGACGACATACTGCCTGACTTGACAGATGCAAAGATTTTTTCAAGATTCGATGCCAGATCAGGTTATTGGTCCATCGTTCTTACAGAAAAATCTTCATTTCTGACTACATTTCAAACACCCTTTGGACGGTATCGCTTCTTACGGCTACCCTTTGGTCTTAAAATGGCTCAGGATGAGTTCATTTCGAAAATGGACCAATGCTTGGAAGGACTACCTGGAGTTAAGACAATAGTTGACGATATTGTTGTCTACGGTAGTGACAGAAAAACACACGACAGAAATGTTGACAAACTGATGTCAAGATGCAGACAAATGGGCATAAAGTTAAACGCTGACAAGACAGACATAGGACAGACTCAAATTCCCTTTTACGGACATGTCCTCACGTCCTCTGGTCTAAAAATGGACAGCAATAAGGTGAAGGCATTAAGAGAAATGCCACCCCCTACATCAAAAGCGGAACTCGAAACTGTTTTAGGTATGATCACCTACTTACAGAAGTTCGCACCCAATATGGCAGAACTGACAAAGCCCATGAGACAATTACTTAGGAAAGATGTAGATTTTGTCTGGGAGCAGGCCCAACAAAATGCTTTTGATAAGATAAAAGATGTCATTACTAAGGAACCTGTACTGGCATACTTTGACTACAATAAGCCGATTACAATCCAAACTGACGCTTCAAAGTATGGTCTTGGATGTGTATTGTTACAAGATGGAAAACCTGTATGTTTTGCATCAAAATCGCTAACTCCAACCGAAGTCAATTATGCTCAAATAACCAAAGAGCTCTATGCAGTGGTATTTGCTTGCAAACATTGGAATATGTTAGTCTTAGGTAAGCGCATCACTGTGCAAACCGATCACCGACCTTTAGTTTCAATTCTAAAGAAGGGACTGCATTCCAGTCCGCCCCGGTTGCAGCGCATGCTACTGCAATTGTCAAAGTATGACATTGACATTCAGTACGTCCGCGGTCGCGATATACCTGTTGCAGACACGTTGAGTCGTAAATTCTTATCAGATACATACCCAGAACTTACAGAAGGGCTGGATGATCACGTCCATGCTGTAATGTCCAATCTTCCCATCAGCGATAGGAAAATGGACATGCTTAGAACAGCTACTGCGACTGACGTACAAATGCAAAAACTAAAGCAGACTGTACTAGACGGATGGCCTGACACACGCTCAGACTGTCACACACAACTACTTGACTTTTGGAATTACAGAGACGAAATCACATACATTGATGGTATTCTACTTAAGGGTACAAAGGTCATTATTCCTAAAGAATGTCGCAAAGAAATGCTTGATAAGATTCATGCATCTCATCTAGGCATTGAGAAATGCACGCAGCAAGCACGAGAAGTATTATTTTGGCCAAGTATGACAACAGACATACGGACGACAGTACTAGATTGTGCTATATGTCTTGAGCACAGAAATGCTAACCAAAAGGAACCACTTTATTCCTATAAGATTCCTGACAGACCATGGCAAACCGTGGCAACAGACCTATTTCACTGGAATAACGTTGACTATGTAGTACTAATTGACCTGTACAGTAGATATTTTGAAGTTAGCAGCCTCAGGGACACCCGAGCGCAAACTGTCATTAACAAGCTGAAAAGTTATTTCTCTAGACATGGCATTAGCGAGACGTTAATTTCTGACAATGGACCACAATTTAGTTGTACGCTATTTGCTGAATTTTGCAAGGAATGGGACATCAGACATACACCATCAAGCCCCCATTATCCTCAAGCTAACCCCGCAGAGAGAACAATTCAAACAATCAAGAATTTGTTCAACAAAGCTCTTACGGATAAAAAAGACCCTTACTTAGCAATTTTGGCATATAGAAACACCCCTATAGACTGTGGAAAATCACCCGCACAGTTATTGTTTTCTAGACAATTAAGGTCTACACTGCCTGTGACAGCAAAACAGCTTGATCCGAGTGTGCCAAGCAAATCTGCTTTGAGAAAGAAAATGCAAACTGCTCAAACAAAATCAAAGCATTACTATGACAGATCAGCTAAACCAATGAAACCCCTAAATCCTGGTGAAGGAGTTAGGATTAGGCAAGGCAAACTATGGAAACCTGCTATCGTCAGAAAGAAAACAAATGACAGATCATATATTGTTGAGACGCAGGACGGCGGATCATACAGACGTAATCGACGACATCTGTTGAAGTCAAATGAGAAACCATTTCAATTGACTGACCCCCCAGATTTTACCTCCAGTTTTGTAAATACTGCCCCAAAACCTCAAATCATCAAGACCCGACCTCCCGAGACTATTCAGAATAATAGCAAACAAACACCTAAATCCCCTGTGAAAATTCGACTTGAATCAGAACGAATTATAAGCAAATCGCCGCAAAATATTGTTGAAAGGCCAGAAAAGGAAACACCAGTTGTTAGAACCAGATCTGGTCGCGTTGTTCATCCTCCTAGGAAACTTGATCTATAAACAGTATAAATACTGATGCTGAAAAATAAACTGGAACTTATCTGGAGTAATACAAACAGTTTAACAGTTATAATTTGTTTATTTAATGTTTATCCCAGTAAAAGCATTCATTAATCTGATAAACAAATTCTGGATACTATCAACAAATTACTGTGCTGATAAAAAGTGGATTAACTCTGAAGAAAATACACAGATCACCCCTGATATCTTATCAGCAGATTATTTCATTCGTGGGAACAGACTTCATAGTAAAAACAGACTGGCACCGGTCTGAATTATTTTTTACAATTTACACAACATTATTTCAGTCATGCCTTGTTGTATGTGTAAATGTATTTTCTTTTTAAAAACAGGGAGATGTTATGATATTGGTATCACATATCATACACTTAGGTTAATACGGTAACTGATTCATATATTACACACTGCCTCTCTGATAACAGATCAGAGCAGTACAGTTTACCATGCCAATAGCTTATACCTTAAATAAATATATGTAGTTTGAACAGTGTTAATCTCCATGCCTTCTCCCAGCACCCAAGAAATATAACAACGGGACTTAAAATACTGGGTCAAGGGCACGGATCTTGACACTCGTTTCTTCGAGTGGACATTGTCCCGCGGTTCGCCCGATTTTCAAGGGATTTAAATTAAGATTGATCGACATTTCCAAAATCAGTTTATTAGAAATGTTTTCATGTATTTAAACAATGATCCTAAGAAATAAAACACTTACAATTTTGCTCATTTAATCCGTTTGTGTACTGACGACCTTCTAGCGCCATTGATTCTCTGTGTGTAGTGATGGCGAGAATGTATCCGCGATAGGATTACGTCAAAGATTTGTGACATTTTAAGTGCATTTAAAGAGACTGTCTCGATAAAAACGATTTAAAAGAATAACGGTCAAAATAGTTGTAGCCCGTTGTTTCATGCTATCGAGGTAGTTAACGTTTAACAGACGCATGCGATTAAACAACAAATATTACCTGATCTTTTTACATCTTTAATACTTCCTTTGTGTTCCTTCAATACCGCCCAAAAGTTGAATATCTGAAACTGTTTCTACTTGTCCGCCGGTCGATGTTCAAATTCAGCCATGTTGTTGCATCATCGGTCAAGGGAGAGCACCATGCTATCGAGGTATTTAGAAAGAGGCTGAAGTATGAGAAGCCAGTACTGTCAAAAGTCTAGTTGTTTCACAGTGTTCAAAGTAAGAGTAGTGGGGACTTACTGAAGTCAATTCAAAACACTAAATACCGTTTTTAACTAATTTTCAACAGAATTAAACCATAACAATAACATATTTACAGTTTCATTTTCATTTGGACTGTTTAAAACATTGTGGAGGGGCAGTGTGGGCACCTAAACACACTGTCCCTTCTTATCACCCTTACTTCTGTACATGTCTTCAGATGTGTCCAGTGTGGACAGAAATCACACTTTGCCCAGTTAACAAATGAAATGTAAGCTGACCCTCTTATTTCATCAGGTTCCCATTTCTTACAAACACAGCACTTCTCTTCCTCTCCAATATCCTCATCAGTTAAACTTCCTTCGCTATCCTCTGACAATATCTCAAGTGCTTTTCCCTTTTTACTGGTCCCTGATGTACTTGGTTGTGGCTGTGTACTCTCCCTCTGAGGTTTAGAAATAACTTTACTTTTCTGGTTGAGTCTTGAGTCCTTAGAACTTACAGATTTCACCTTTTCTGACAAAAGTTTAGCCTTTTTAGCAGATGACTGAATGACCTCAACATTACTTTTTTTGAGTAGATTCCCTGATAAAAATGGCGGGATGAATTTCCTTTTTGGTTTATTAACAACTGCCTTGGTAATGGTTCTAGACTGGAAAAAGTCACTGGCAGTGGAACCGGAACTGTTTTTTTTTTCAGCTGTAGTTATTTGTGATTCATTTTCTGGGTCCTTTGATGTTGTTTTGGCTTGACTAGATGAACTTTCAAGAGTAGAATGATGATCCTCAGCTGGTGGGTCCTGTTCCTCAGCTGGTTGGTCCTGTTCCTCAGCTGGTGGGTCCTGTTCCTCAGCTGGTGGGTCCTGTTTCTCAGCTGGTGGGTCCTGCTCGTCAGCTGGTGGGTCCTGTTCATGATAAATAACTGATGGAGCAACCTGAGAATCAGTTATAACTTTATTGTTGAAAGGATGGATGCCTGTTTTACGAAAAGCTGAAATCAGGTTCTCTGCAGATAAAGCTCTAAGATATGGTGTTGATGTTAAATGGGCCACCTCATACTTTGTTACACTTAGGCCTGGGTTTCTCTTCATATATGCCTGGCACTCACTGTTGTACATTGACTTAAATGGGCCGAAGACAGCTACATCTAATGGTTGAGTAATGTGGCTGGTGTGTGGCGGTAGAACAAACAACACAACATTGTACTTTTTAGCCCATTCTGTTAATGTCAAGGATATATGGGACTTGTGACCATCATACAGTATTAATGTAGGGGCAGCTGACTTTTCCTTTGACAAATTCACATACTTGGCAAAATGCTTGGTAATATAATTGTGAAAAACATCTGTGTTTGACCAACCAGTTTTTGACATTTCCCCATCTGAGCCAGGACAGGCATCCTTTAAGAAGTCAACATTCCACCTGGCACCTGCAAATACATAATAAGGTGGAATACTATTGCCCAAAGCATTACCAGCAGCAATAATAGTAACAGTGGATCCCCTTGATGATGTAATACATTGTGGAATGGTGTTCTTATTGCAAATAACTTTAGGTGGATTATGCTCAGAACTTATCCCAGTTTCATCAACATTATATATCTGTCCCGGCTTATCATGTAAATTGTTACTTGTAAGTACTGATGCCAGCTCCTTGTAATATTTATCCAAGACTTCTCTAGATGCTGATTTGGCACGATATATTGAAAGCTTTTGAGGCTTAACACGCTTTAGATTGGGCCATCTGTCAATAAACCCATAAAACCAATTGCTGCTAAGTTTTTCTTCTGCCTTCACATTTTTACCCAGAGAGTCTGCATAATCCTTTGCCATATGCTGAATATTGGCCTTATTATAACCATAGCCAATGTCGGCCATATAAGTTATGTGGTCAACAAGTTTCTGTTCTTCATCTTTAGAAAAAAGTTTATCAAACCCTATAGTAGCATCAACTTCAACTCGACCACGGGCTCTGTCTCTCAGAGTAGTCTCTGGTACACAGTACTGTCTTGCTGCCCTGTAGATAGACACACCCCTCTGTGTTGCCTCTAGAGCTATCTGAAGATTGGCCCTGTTATACTGTAGCCTTCTCTTCTTCACACCGGTATCCTGAAAGACAGAAAAAGACAACTAATAAATATTTTTTTGAAATAAAAAGCCAGAAATTGACCTGCAAAACATCTTGCACAAGAGACCTGGCACCAGACTTATTTAGCATTGAAATGATACAGCTTATTTGTGAAATGAGCTATTAAATGCTGTATGAATAGAAAGGACCAACTTCAAAATCAAAATAAACTTCAAAGTGATAATAAGGAATCATAAACTCTAAGGAAAATCAAATAGCAAAAAATAAGCTAAATAATGGCTAAACGGCGGCCCATACTTTGTCCCGCCAGAACAAGTTGCCAAATAAGGTAATCACGTGACTTTCTGTTTTCACGCGACAGCACTGAACTGTCAGACGACACTACTCGATTTTTTTTCTACATTTCGGCCAGTTTTTCCAAAGTTAGGGGCAGTTCTATGGGGGAGGGGATAGGAAACAATACAGAATGTTATCAAATAGTCGAGTTTTATAAAATAAATATTTTACTCACCAAGAATCGTGACATTTGTCCAATGTTTATCAATGATACGGAAGGTCGATCTTTCAGGTTGCCGAAGCGATGATGTAAACAACCGATAGGTGGCGCTGTCTTCCAAATCTCGCGACAAACTTGTTTAGCTCGATAGCTTGAGACCATCGATAGCATGAAGCACGAGTATAATTATAAGAATTGAAATTCATTTTTGTGTGTTTCACTGGTGTATGAAATGTCAGGAAATTTACACCTAATTTTAGCATGAAAACCTTCGGTTTTCATGCAAATTAGGTGTAAATTTCCTGACCTTCGGTTTTCATGCAAATTAGGTGTAAATTTCCTGACATTTCATACACCAGTGAAACACACAAAAATGAATTTCAATTCTTAATTGGTGTTGCACCACGTGGCTCCACGCACGGGTGGTTGTCATCGGCGACTGGTTACAGGTACAGTTGCTGTCCATATGTAGTAAGTAGTGGTAATCCAGCTGCCTTGTCGACGTAGCGACAGTCCACGGGTACAACACTCTCCCCCTTTCATAAAAAGATCTTATACTAATTATTATGACGAAATTATATTTTTAAAAGTAAAGTGTAATTGTTCAGATTTGAGACATAAGATATACACATTAATGGGAAACATTTTAAATTTTTGTGCAGTAAAGTTATTTCTGAATCTATTGTACTAAGTATATGAAGGTTGTATGAATTTCCTATATGAGGAAAGACAGTGCTACTCAGTCCATAACAGTATTGAAAAGGCTATAACATGAATAAATCAAAATCTACCTGATTCTGATTGCAGAGACAAAATTATCTTCATTATATCTGACCTTCATTATTTTAGCAGATAAACTATATCTGACATATATTATATGAAACATGAACGTCTGCATGGCAGACAGACTATACCTTAGCCACATCAAGTGCAAATACACTAAATGATATAATAATGAATGCATAGAGTTTGTCTGGCCTAACATCATGTTTTCCATAATACAAATATGGGTACTTCTACTTAAGCCTGTAGACATTACTATATTCAGATATGCAAACATATCGTGTGATCTATAATGGTGTAACAATGACAGTGCAAGATGCCAACACTGTAACATATGTGACACCAGTGAGAAATTAATGCTTAGTGCATACATACTGGATAGGAATAACTCCTACCACTGAGCTGAGATATCACATGCATTTACAAATCAATATAGCCACTACATGTGGTTTTGACGATGATGCAAGCCATTTAACTAAACAGACAAAGAAAAATATACACATGAAATGAATATAATTCAGAGTGACATTTAGGCCAAACCAAAACACTGATGATTGAAACAGAGATTTTATTGGTACGGTATGTCCAAGGATAATGACATATATGTCAAGCAATGTTCAAATTGCAATAAGAACAAGAAAGGCAATAGGCTACCTAGGAGTGCTCTAGAAATTTATCACGCAGGGTATCCTATGGAGCGTGTCCATTTGGATATCCTGGGTCCGATAAATCCAAGGAGCAAATCTGGCTCAGCTTACATACTTGTCATGGTGGACCAATTCACTAAATTGGTTGAGCTTGCACCTTTACCAGCCCAGAATGCAGAATTAACGGCGGGGGCATTTCTCAAGCATTTTGTTTCGACGTTTGGCTGTCCACTTGAGGTACATACAGATCAAGGGCGCAATTTTGAAAGTGATCTGTTTCAAGCTTTTTGTAAGGTCCTCGAGATTACTAAGACCGGGACCACACCCTACCATCCGGCTAGTAACGGCCAGGCAGAAGTTTTTAACAGAACGATTCTGCAAATGATTCGAGCATACATCTCCCGGGGTGTTAAGGAATTGGACGAACATCTTCCACTCATTTCTATGGCCCTACATTCCATGAAAAATAGGTCAACAGGTTTTTCTGCCAACATGCTAATGCTGGGGAGAGAGGTTATCCAGCCTATTGATTTAATGCTTGGGATACCTAGCCATACTCCCCAGGACCCGCCAACTTGGGTCGCAAATCTTACCAGTAATCTCTCCAAGATCCATAAACTGGCCAGGGAGAAGATTGGCGAAACTCAGCTGCGCCAAAAGAGAGATTACGACCTAAGGGTATTTCAAAGGTCCTTTAAGCGAGGAGATATTGTTTACCTGAGAGACTCCTCTACCCAAATAGGCATAAGTTCCAAAGTGAGACCCCCCTGGATTGGTCCATACTTGGTCATAAGAGCTCGTCCACCAATCTATGCACTTCAAGGGAAACGTAGGGTGACTTTCGTGCATCATGATCGGATAAAGCCATGTAATGATTCTTCCTATCCCCTGTGGTTACAGAGAAAAAGACATTTATTGCTTGACACTCTGCCCACGGATGATGGGGAGGATTGGGACATGGAGCCAGAGGAGCCCAGTCAGGATAATTTCCCAGATGGAGGATTGTTTGATCCCGATCAGACACTTCCCTATATGCTGGGGGATGATCCTGACATGACTTTGCATACTCTGTTTGATGAGAGTACCCCTTCTGAGGAAAATGATATGGTAGAGAGTACTGCTGATTTTTCTGACCCCTCTGGCGACTCAGATTCTGACTCTGATACCACCATCCTATCAGAGCCCAAGACTACTAGGGCAGGTCGTAAAATTCAGTTACCTGCCCGATACAGAGACTGAGGGAGTATACAGCTTTGACGTCGGTTTTTGTTATTGTCTTTGCTAGCTCTTTGAAACTGCGGAACTCTAGCAAATCCTGGTGTCATTTCTTCTGTAGTCTCTGTGTCGACTCATTCATTCTGATTTTTTTCCTGTAAGTTGACATCAGTCTTGGTATTGGTCATAATTAGCTCTTTTGAATTATATGACCCTTGCTAATTCTGATGTTATATTTCCTGGAACCTACAAACAGCAACATTTTCTGTCATTCAGCTATATATTCTGTCATACTCCTGCTATATATATATATTCTGCCATATTTTCTTGCCATATTATGACACAGGTACTTGCCATATATTGGTGTCATAATTTCTGTCGTGGCATATTCCAACATGCCATATATTCTACTTTTCCATGGCATATTCTGTCATATTTTCCTGACACAATTTCTTGCCATGATTTCTTGACACAATTTCTTGCCATAATTGCTTGCCATTTGTTCTGACATTTTCTTGTCATGTATTTTGACAAATTTCTTGCCATTTCTGCCTTTTGTCGTCGTAATTTCTTGCCATACTTATGACGTATTTGCTTTCTGCATATTGTAGCCATATTTTGACAGCAGTTTCTGTTATCATCCTTACTAGCTCTTTGTAACAGATGCTGGTGTCATTTGTGCATCCACTACTGTTTATGGACAATTACAACATAGGACTCTGTACTAGTTTTAACGAAGTGACTATTGCAGGTTCCTTGTTGTAATAAATTATCCTCCTCTTGATTCATGTATCAACCAATCCTTAACATCTGTTCTGGCGATGGTTCATGCTAGCTCCTTGAAACTGCTGCTGTCGTCGGGCCTGGTGTTGGGGATCTCATTCCATAAATTATCACCTTCATAATTCATTCATCAAGCAATTCTTGACATCTGTTCTGGCGATGGTTCATGCTAGCTCCTTGAAACTGCTGCTGTCGTCGGGCCTGGTGTCCAAGATATCATTTCATTATCATCCTCACATAATTCATTTATCATTCCATTCTTGACATCTGTTCTGGCGATGGTTCATGCTAGCTCCTTGAAACTGCTGCTGTCGTCGGGCCTGGTGTCCAAGATATCATTTCATTATCATCCTCACATAATTCATTTATCATTCCATTCTCGACATCTGTTTGGCGATGGTTCATGATAGCTCTTTGAAACTTGCATGCCGTCGTTGGACATGGTGTCGGGATAACATTATTTTTCATAAAATACTGAAGCTTGTTCTGGTGGTTTTCAATGTTAACCATTGACTAACACTAGATCAGGTTTCAAAGGGTTCCATTCTCACACATAGCATATTCACCACATTTCATCTTCAAAATTCTTGCATTCAGATAGACTGCATATTGCATAATATATAAAGTTATATATATTATGCTGGCATATGTCAAAAATATATATGCTGCATTACAAAAGAATTGTAATGCTCATTTATTAGCACTATAGAGCATAATTAGTGCTTCAAATTAAATATTAAATTTTTAAAATTAAATTGCTACATTTACCGAATCGGTACTTTCCGTGTATACTACCAGTTCACTGTAACTGATGTATATATGGGGAGTACTGATGGGTGATTCATAAGTTTCTGTACTGTGGGAGAATGGACCCCATGCTTAAGGCCCTTCCTTCTTTTGTAGATGCTGCCAAAAGTCAAGAGGGCATGTCGCATGTTATATGACGATTGTTCAATATGTGGGGCCAACTCTCCCCACATGTATAAGCACTATCTTCGGGTTCATATGCCTTGGTATATGAACCCTGCCACTTCATGCGTGGACTGCCACATGTCCGCTGGGAACGAGCGGGAGCTCCAGAATATTCATGGGCAGCACCGGTTGTTCTCTGGGGAATATCTGCTACAGGCCTGGTTCTTGCTAATGAATGGGATGTTCCTATTCCTTAGCCAAGGACTAGGGCTGGGATCCCCCATTGAATTGCTGGGCTGTGCGGCTGTTCGGGAGCTGACTACTCGTCCCCTGCGGTTCTCTGAAGAAGAATTATCCTTCCTCAGAGAATATGACAGAAGAGCAGGTCTGGAGCCCCTTTCTGATGATGAATATTTGATATTGCCCCCAACTCGACTTATTGTTCTGATGCACCCAGCAGTTACATCTAGGCTACTGGCCCATCTGGATCCTCAGACAATATTGCGCTTCCGACATCATCAACAGTACTCTTTGGCAAATGGCTCCAGTCCTCCTGTAGGGTATCCAAGTGTAAAGAGGGCTATAATTGACACCCACTTCCATTTGGATAGCTTTTCCAGTCGTCAAGGTCGTTCTTTGTCAGATCTGGAGAGCTCGATATCTAAACCCTTATTAATTTCCGTCCCTTTTGCTATAGCAAATTATGTCTTTCCAGATAAATGGTCTCGGCTTAGTGAGCATGTGAGGGCTGACCAAAGGTTGCGAATAACTCTTGGTGTCCATCCTCATATGATCACTGAGAATCAGGTAACTTCTTTGTTTGGCAGACTGGAGGGATTATTGGGTCAGTACCCAGAAGCCGTTGGAGTGGGTGAGGTTGGCCTGGACCTGACTACGGCGTGCCGTCATAATTGCCGTGACCGTGCGGGGTGCCGTAGTCGGAAATTAAAGGGACAGCGCCGATTCCTGCGGCTTGCCTTCCAGCTTGCGAAGCAACTCGACAAAGTTCTCATTTTGCATGTGCGTGATAGGAATACTGGTGAGGCGGCTGCAGAAGTCCTCGATCTACTTCGCAGCATGGATATGACTAACCATAAGATCCACCGCCATTGTTTTGTTGGGGGAGAGGAGGAGTACATTCAGTGGAGTACTTCCTTGCCCAACTGTTACTTTAGCATATCACCTGTGACAGTTAGAAACCCTGGAACGATGCGTGCTTTGAGCTCTTTGGATAATCGCAAGCGATTGTTGCTCGAGACGGACTCCGCGTATTTGGCAGACGACCCCTGGTGCGTTAATGAAGTCGCTGGGGAGGCAGCTCGGTCATTGAATATGACAATGTCTGAATTTGTTGGAGTCTGTAACAAAAATGCTGCCAGGTTATATAGCTTGCCTTGGTAGATTACCTTATGAATCCACTGTTTAATCCGAATCCGTGTCATGCAAAAACACAGCTATTTACTGTATTAAATTCATATTTCATTTGTTAATTTTCTAAAATTCTACAGGTTACTTGAGAAATAGTTTTGGAATTTGTACACCTTGTCTAGAGGGATGGCTAGCTCTTTGAAACTGCCGTATCTGAACAAGGGTGTTCTAATCATATTTCTTTGTTTGCTTAGCATTAACCTCTATTTTATTATTGCAGCGTCTGAAGTTCACCGATCGTAAGTTTATGTAATCTTGTAGTGCTAGTATTTTTATAGCTGCTTTCATTATCATTATTTTCTAACATTTTAGGAATCACTATGGAATGGGTACATTATAAATATTTAATATACAATCATGTAACTATATTATATATTATAATGTCAGATGACATTACTTGCTGTAAAATGTATGCATTTCTGTGATTCCTGGGATGTGCCTTTTCAGTATCTTTGGTTTGCTTAAATTTTCTTTAGTTGCTTTTTAGTTTGTAAAATCTATATTTCAATTACAGCCGGATTCCCTTTCTATAAGGTCTCGAGCCTCCAGACCTCACATTGGATTACATCCAGTCCTTATTTGTGGCATATTTTAGTTATTGTCTATATTATATATGTGTATTTATTTTTGCATGTCCATGCATGTGGCATCTAGGCATGAAATGGCTATGCCTAACATTTAGGCCTGGAATATATATATATATATATATATATACTCCTCAAAATAATTAAAGGACCAAGATTTTAGAATGCGAGTATAATTAGCTCAAACAAGTAAATTCTGTAAAACTTGGCCCAAAGCCTTCTATTCTTTATGCCCATAAGTCAAGAAACATTATTACTGATTTCCATGCCTAATTCTGCCATAACTGTGTCTCAAATGCACATACCCTCAAAAACACACTTTCAAAAGGCAGTGGGTGGGGTAAAGAAATTCTTTTCTGGTCAATCGAGTAGAATGAAAATGACATTAAATTAAACTTTGTTTTAAACAGTTCAGCTTACATGCAAAAAAAATCTTCAAACAGTTTCAATATACTGGGAAGCATGCATTTTCATCTCTGACAATGGAGTTTTGACATTGTTTTGTTTTCTGAAAACAATGTGTGTACTTGGCCATTAAGAATCAGATTTTCAATCGTCATTCTTTGCCTTTGAGTGTTAGAAAGATGTCCCGGCAAATTGTTTAAAGATTGTCACAGACAAACGCCAAAACAAGTTATCTGAACCCATAGACTGGCCATTACGTCACAGCCAAAAGTGGCAATTTTCTCTCACAGGAAGAGGTGGATTGTATCGACGGGAATTAAACGCCATACAATCATGTGAAAACAGAGATTTCAGCATCTAAAAGCATTTTTCATTCATTTCACGCAGTTCTGTGGTCCATGGATCACACACAAAAAATGACATTCCAATGCATTTAGGTCAAGTTTCAAAATGACAAAAAAATCCTTGTTAATAACATTTTCTACCATTTTCTTTTTGCCGTTTCACTTGGCAATTGGGTGCCAATGATGTCCGAAAAATTTAGCTTAGATCGTAAAATTGGTTTTCAAAATACGTTCTACACAAAATGTGTCAATGTTATAATTGATAGCATTGGTCCTTCAATTATTTTTAGGAGTATATATATATATATATATATATATATATATATATACTTTTCCCCTTGCTAGCACTATTTGACGTGCAAAGGTGATATGCGTTCAGTGCTACAGACAACAGGTGACTTGTGAAGGATATGAACCAGCAAGTGCAAGGTTCATAAAGTATGGGCCAGAAATGCAAGGCTCATAAAATATGTGCCAGATATCACAAGGCGCATATGAAGCGGTGTGGGAATTTCATATGAAATCATGCACCAGCCAGTTTGAGGCAAGGTCCATATGGTCTAGTGCAAGACTTTGACTTGTGTCATAGATGTCAGATTAAACCTAACATGAGCTAGCACCTATAATGATTGTCTCAGGAAGGTGCTCAACTAGTGCAGTGCAATCCTAAAATGACAGAACTCCAAGTCTTGCTCAATAAATATATTAAAATGGGCTCAACTGAGTAAGAGAGATAAGCAAGATATTTTAGGGTTGACAAGTTAGATTTATTTATGCTCTGCCCTTTAACAAAGTCACTTATCAAGACCCCTGAATAATAGCTTAAGTAAACATAAAATACGTGGTACTGGGGAGTTCAGCCTGCCTCGCTTTTATACCTAATACGTCACAATATGCGTAAATCAATAGTTCAAACATGTGCTTAATCAAAACATGGATGTCGCAAACGACAGGTCACTGTTATCGGACCAATAAACTCGGAAGGATTATCATAAATCTGGACATCGATAGCTCGCTATGGCCAGAATCATCACTTTGTTTACGATCTCCGCGAAGACGATAAACTGCTAATATTTCGACGAAATGCTAAGATCTCAAATAAAACAGACTGCAATATGACAGATCGTAAGACTCACTTTCAGTTTGAATTGATGTAATCGAGAGAAGTGAGAGAATAAGTTCATAAACAAGAGAAGATGATGAGATCGACAAAGATGCAGCCGCTCATGAAGCAAGACAAGACAGGAATGAACGCTCGGTTCGAACGTCCCGGTAAGTGACGTCAACGGTAATCTTGGTAGAATTAACGTGACGCGATTGGCTGGAATTTACCGTTTCTACCAGAACGGTAGAAACGGTAAGTGCCATGACCAGAAATGGTAGAATTACCAACGGTAAACTGGTTCTCCATTCTTACCAAGTGCGAAATATACGAGGCAAAGCTGATACCCCACCCACATTCTATACAGCCCAAGGAACATGTAATAAGAGAAATATTCACCTACATGCAAGTTCCATGCATTCACTTCCACACAAAGGGGATGCATGATACCTAAATGATGTGATATGGGATTTGATTCATTGTATTAAGGGTGTCAGTCCCAATTTCATAACACTACTCCCCCCTTCTTGAAAGTTTGCCTCCTGGCAAACAATATTTAGGGTAATGCATTAATTAAAGTAGATTCAAATTGAATTTACTATAAGTATGCACAACTCAAATATGTGAAGATGTTCTTAAAGATATGGAATTACTTTCAAAGTAATAAGAAATTCAATTACCCCACAAGACTCAGGTGAGATGTACCATTTGACATGGAATTCAATGATATAAATCCTTGAAAATCATTCTTCAAGAAACTATTTGATCTCATGAGAGAAAAATTTGTCAAGAATTTCTAATATATTCTGATCTATGCATTTATCACATTTTAATAGAATATATATTTTAAAGAGAGAAGAGGCAATATATAAATCAGACGTTACCAAATATCTGACTATAGATCATGATCATAAAGTGCCATGCCATATGGTTCATACACCAGTAATGAGTAGTTCCTGTTGAGACCCCAACACATACAACTTATATTCCTTACTCTGATTTCAATTAAACAAAATTATGCATACCTTATTTCATGAGAATATTTATACTTCGGTGTGCACAGGAACTCACTCAAGATGAATGATACACATTAATGCATTAAATTTACAAATCTGAAGATTTACAAGGACTGAACATACCTATTTTCTTGGGCTATATAGAGTCATACAAATACAATTTATGGAATTATGAACAATTTGAACATACGATTTCAATTCTGAATCCTTATCAGAACACAACTTGTCATGAGGGCCCATTTTACATGCCAAATTGAAGACATGGAATCTGTTTCAGTTTAACATCCTAAAATAATATCCCTTGACACATTATCTCAAGCTTGGAACGATAATGTGACAAGAGTATAAGCATACTATAGAACCTCAAATTGTAGCCCCGCCAGCAGAGAACAATTAGAAGTACTAAAGCATGAGATGAACAATTTCAAATCTTAATTATTGCTGTTGAAATCCAAGTCCTGCTACTGAGACAGAAAACACATCTTATCTGAATTCAGAAAAAAATAGGGCAACAGGATATTTCTGGGCACTGCACATGTTACAATATACATTTTTAAACAGGTTGGCCATATGAAGATAACTGCCATAAACTTTGAAACTTTAACAATTTATATACAACCTCAAAACAGTCATTGTGTTGCAAGGGAGATAACAACAATAAAATTTGCAAACTTATCAATTTCTTTAAACCATACACATTATATACTGGGTCAATTAATTTTCATAGAAAACCTTGTAAGTCATACCTACTTGTTTATAGGGATTGTCAACCACACAATTTATATCACATTTTAGGCACCCACATAAGGTCAAAAATAAATAATTACATTGATATTCAACATGGAACCAATAATAGGGTTTGAACAGATGGGGATACCACCTGATCTAACCCTAGCATGCTCCATTCTGAGTGCGTTTGACAACTCCCTTTAAACATTTTTCATTAGCATTAAAATCATATTGGGACACTGACCGGCCAGACAAATTTCAGGATATCCTCACGAAACACAATAAAAAAAAATATATATATCCGGATATACCACCTGACTCTTTATATTTTACGTGCACAAAATAATCTCCAGGCTCTACACTTACAGGTTAGAGTACCCCTGTTGCCACTGTACAGGGAAACACGGGCAACTAAATTGCCACCAGGCTTACCTGGAAACTTTGTGTGTTTCCCTCTACATTGGACTGTGTGGTGTAAGCAAGGATTGGGGTTAACCAATGTCGATACATCGACCTTGTCCGAATGTGTCAAGCAGAGGCTGTACCAAAGTTGAGTAACGTTTATACTCGCTAGCACTCTGCTTGCCACATCCCATCAAGGAACCTTTTCGGTCTCCCCAATGCACCCACCACACTGACTGTACGTACAATCACGTGTGCAAACTATGTGCACATGACCACAAAATTCCACTTAACACATGTGTAAGACCCATTTACACATGGACTAAAACCACAGTATTCTCATATTAAAACATTTTAAGCACAAATCACATTATAAATATTTTAGGAAAGTGTTCCCTCATTATTCTCAATCACTTTATGCACTGAATTATTCATAAGTGTACCAAAACCTATGAATCATGTGTGTACGCTTCACACATGTGAACTATTTTTACACATGAGTTATCCATAACTCATGTGTATAAACAACTCACATCTAATATTGAATATTTAAATGATTATGAACTATTTCCTTCTGCTAAGGAACACTCACAAGTAAATTAAATACATGAGTGTGACTGATACCACACACATGTAAAAAAAACAACCACTGAAGTCAGTACTTTGAGTATTTTTCGCCGTCCTTTATGTGCAAGTCCAGTTCACACATATGAGTGAACATCACACGAGAGCAGGTCACTCACCCGTGCGAACCATTAATCTTCAAACATATGATCCCATTATCGTATGCATGGAGACTAATTGCGCACTAAATTTCCATAGGAATTAAAATGTAACTTTAAAATGTTCATAAGAACAATATCTCTGAGAAGCCCATTAAGTTCAACCCTTTACTCTTATTTTTTTTTTTTTTATATTATTATTTAACTCTTAAAAACTATGCAATTTGACTTCACGTTGATATAGGACTTATCGTATACTAAAAGGCAATATTTGAGAAGCAATGGCAATTTGGGCACCATGATGTTGTATATGATAATATGACTCACACTGAGATTCTGTTCACACTGTGAAACATATAATCAACATTTTTATACAAGCATTCCCAATTAACCATATTATACAAGCAGAAACAGACATGGTCAGGCCAAGATTTGGATATAAAAATGTATTACGCATTCTTTTGATTCAGTATGAATACAAGATATTGACAATGTCAAAAATAAATTCAGATATAATATGTATGCACTATATATGTTAACTCCCTTACTCTATATAAATATGTGAAACACAAACTGATGAACCCCACAATTATATATGTTATTAATTCAAAACCCATTTCAGTTCAGTACTCTGATCCTTCATGATCTTCTCATCAGTTTGTGTCCCCATATCAACACCCCTAGGCCTGACCATGTTGTATAAGTTGGTAATGGCAGTTATAATATCTGTAGAGGTTGAAGATGATAGTAAAGATAAGGCTAAAGTTTGAGAACTCAGCTCAGTCTGCGCAGATATTCTAGGACTTACCAACGGCTCTGAGACTGTTGCAGTAGCCGTTGGGACAGTGCTAGGCTGGGCAGACTGAGTGATAAGAGAGGTTGAGGTAGATATAGAAGCTGAAGAAGACAGGGAGGCTGAGCAAGATATAGAAGTTGAGGAAGATAGAGAACCTAAACTACAAAGTTGAACAAGTGGGGTCGGAGTGTAAGATACAGATCCCTGAACAGGTGTCCCACTCACCAAGGTAGGTGGTGGCACAGACTCATTTGCAGCCTGTTCAGGGAGAGATGGAGAGAGCAAAGGAAGAGGAGACGCAGGAGACGCCTGCAAAGTGTCAGAAGGAGAGTAAGGCTGGATAGTAGAGAAAGTGCAAGGAAGAGATGGTGACAACACCGCAGGAGAAGGTAGTGAAGGAGAAGAGACAGAAGCTAAAGTAGGAGTAGATAGAGAAGAGATAGAATTAAAGGAAGGAACAGAGACAGCAATTGAAACAGACAGTTCAGAAGAAGGTAGAGGACCATAGGAAGGCACATACAACAACGGCTCATTGATAGACACATCAGGCTCAGGGCCTAAATCGAAGTCATTCAGTGCTGAAATAAATGAATTGGATGAAAGAGTGTAGCTGTCAACTGCAAGAGGAGAAGGTGGCACTCTGATAGTTGGAGGATGAAGCGTTTCATCTTGCATCTTGTGAGGAGTGGTAGCTGAAAGAATTCCATGTTTCATCTCCTTATGTCGTTTCATTTCGAAGGTCCTCCTTTCTGGGCAAGTGAAATCGCACTGGGAACATCGCATTCTGGGACCATGGGCGTCCCTCTCATGGCGCCTGAGGGCTGCCATACCTCTGTAGCCTTTCCTACAAACTCTGCAGAAATACCTCAGGATTTGTGAGGGTTGTATTGGTTGAACCATTTCCATTGCTGTAATAAAATACATGTTTTATAAACATTTTGAAACTGCAAGATTTGCAGAAATAAACCTTAAATGACCTCAGGGAATAGACTTGTTGTTTTGAACCCCCGTTCAAGTTATTTCAAATAAGGTTTCAAGCGATTGTGGTGCACCACTTTATCTTTAGTGCCACCACTTAGTCTGATACGTAATACAACATCTGATAATACCTCTATTATCCTGTAGGGACCAGTCCATTTACTATGCAGCTTCCTGCAATTCCCCTTTTTAACTACAGGAGAATATAACCAGACCTGGTCGCCTACTTTGTAACTGTTATGAAATTGTTTCAGGTCGTATATCTGTTTTTGCTTTTCTGCTGCCTGCGCAAGCTTGTTGCGAGCCAGTTGATGGACTTTTTCCACGCGGTCACTTAAATTCGCGACGTAAGCTGGCACCTCTACGGCTTGACCAGAAACACTTTGTGGACTGCCGTATATTAAGTCTACAGGGAGGTCCAGTTCTCTCGCGTATGTCATCATAGCTGGAGATAGTGACGTACTATCATGAACAGATGACCGATAAGCCAAAAGTACCAATGGCAAATGGTCATCCCAGCTCCTTTGATTTTGCCCGACGTACTTACTGAGCATGTCTATTAGTGTACGGTTAAACCTCTCAACTTGTCCGTCACTAGCAGGATTTAGGCTAGTGGTGCGCGTTTTATGGATGTTAAACCGCTGGCATATTTCTTGAATGGTGGCGGACTCAAACTGCCTACCCTGATCGCTGTGAAGGATTTTCATCACCCCGAATTGACCAATCCAGTCTATGACTGCATTAGCCACAGCAGGAGCTGTTGCCCTAGGGACAGCGTATGTGCTGGCCCATTTTGTGAAACAGTCGGTTAAAACAATGATGTACTTATTGGACCTGTGCGATTCGATCAGTGGTCCGAGAATGTCTATTTGAACGCGCTCATTTGGAGCCCCAGAAATGTAAGTTTTCATAGGAGCTTTCGGGCTTCTTTTTGGGTTTTTCTTCATCTGGCATTCGATACACTGCTCACAGAATTTCTTAACAGAATCCGTCAAACGGGGCCAGTAGGCTCGCGACCGCATTCGCTCGACTGTACGTTTAATACCCATATGACCTCCCCCTGGATTGGAGTGTGACATACTCATTATTTCATTTCGCCATGGTTCTGGCATGACCAACTCGAAATGGTCACGGCCAGTTGTTTCGCAAATCCACTTGCGGTACAAAATACCATCTTTGATAACCAGTCTATTCCACTGAGTCCAATAAGATTTATAATCTGTGTCAAGATGAGATACCCTTTCCCATACAGGTCTCTCAGATGCTTCATTCTTCCAAGTAATAACTGTGGATATTTTAGGGTCCCTATTTTGCTCAAATTTTATATCGTCAGCACTTTTAGTGTCCAACCATGACCTCATTTCAGTACATGAGTCTGTCTGACTCCGAGTACTGACACGACGGTATGGTACACTCTGACTTTGAGCTGGAGTTTGCTCAATAAAGCAAGGTGACAGTGAAGAATTTGGCTTAGAACTTCCACTGGTACCCTCCTTAACTTTGACCAAATCGGGCTTTTGAGCCTGAGTTTTACAAACACAGTTACTTTCGGAAGAATTCTGCATTTCCTTCTCTTCTAAGCGCTTGCAACCTGGACAGACGTTGCAAGGAATTCTGGAAAGGCCATCACAATTTCCGTGAAGCTTACCAGCCCTATGCTCTATGCTGAAATTATATGCAGACAGTACCTCGATCCATCTGCTAACCTGACCCTCAGGATTTTTAAATGTCTTGAGTAACCAACGGAGAGCGCTATGGTCGGTGCGTATTGTAAACTTTGTGCTGTATAAGTAATGATGGTAATGTTTCACTGAGCTCACGACGGCAAGAAGCTCTCGACGTGTAACACAATAGTTTCTTTCCGCTTTGCTTAAGCTCTTACTGTAATATGATATGACGCGCTCAACCCCGTCTTGTTTCTGGGAAAGTACCGCTCCCATTCCATAACCGCTACAGTCACAATCAAGAATAAATTCTGCATCGCTGCGTGGATAACCCAGGACAGGTGCAGTTGTCAGAACACGTTTTAGCTCTTTAAATGCATTTTCACATTCTTCTGTCCATTTAAAAGCACTTTGTTTCTCAGTGAGCTTATGTAACGGCCTCGCTATATCGCAAAATGACTTGCAAAACTTCCTGTAGTATGAAGCCGTGCCTAAGAAAGCTCGAACTTCATGAATATTACGCGGAGTTGGCCACTCTTTTACCGCAGCAAGTTTTTCTGGTGCTGTACTGACACCGTTTTCAGACACTACATGGCCTAGAAAAGAGACGCTTCTCTGAAATAGATTACATTTATTTGGCGACAACTTTAAGCCGGCTTGCCTTATTCGATTCAATATCTCATCTAATCTAGCTATGTGCTCATCAATGGTTTTAGAGAAGCATATTATATCGTCAATGTACAGTAAACATGTAGTCCAATGCAATCCTGCCAGGACAAGCTCCATTAACCTCTCGAAAGTTGCTCCCGAATTACAAAGACCAAACGGTAGAACTTTGAAATTATATAAGCCATCCGCAGTGACGAAAGCTGTTTTGTCTTGATCAGATGGGTGGACACCCACTTGCCAATATCCTGACGACAGGTCCATAACGCTAAAATATTTGTTTCCCCCTAGCGCGTCTAGAGAGTCGTCGATCCTAGGCAACGGGAAACTATCTTTGCTTGTTGCCTCATTTAATTTCCGGTAATCTATGCAGAAGCGATATGAAGAGTCTTTCTTTTTAACTAAAGTTATTGGGGCGCTCCATGGACTCTTACTAGGTTCAATAATGTCATTTTCTAGCATCTTTTTGATCTCAGCTGTCGCAGCTTCCCGTTTAACAAGCGGCAGCCGTCGCGGTGCTTGTTTGATAGGGGGGTTGTTGCCTGTATGAATACGGTGTTCAATCAGGGTACAACGGCCGATATCCCCTTTATATTTAGAAAATGCATCGGCATGCTTCACGAGTAGTTCGTTAAGAGCTATAGTTTCCGTTTCGGATAATAGTGTTTTTGACGAGTCAAAAAGGTCCTTAAGATGCACGGGAACTGAATCCTGTTCATTTGGAGCTGGCATCAACCGGCCATAATTTTGGGAGGGACCCTCAAAATCATTTGCGATAACCTCAACTGGTTCGCATTTTGCTGCAAGCGTACCAGAATATATCTTCTGAGAGTCATTTGAAGTGTTCGCGAGACGTACCGGCAACTCCCCGGTGTGTACATCTACTAATGTCTTAGCTATGAGGATACCCCTATTTGAAAGTTGCGAACTTGTAGGTTCGACAATCGCATGCGTCAAATTATTTGATTTGTCATTGATTTTACCTTGTACAATTATCTCACTATTTGGAGATATCGTAACTGTTTCGCGTAACGTAACACGAAAAACTGAGGGGAGTTCACTTTCGAGCTCACACTGTATCATGTCTCCATTTAGGGCTAAGGAGCCATCTCTGATGTTTATGCTCACTGCATTCTCATACAAAAAATCATAACCTAAAACACCTGAAATATCTATATCTGCAATGACCATTTTTTGTGGAGTTATCTGCCCCTTAAATTGAAGAGGGATAACTGCACAACCCAACGTGGGAATGAGTGCTCCGTCCCCCATGCGAAGTTTTAAAGTATACGGCTCAAGTGAAGGTCTATTCTGCTTAGGAATGGCATAATATTTATCAGGGTGTAAAATAGAGATTGTTGCACCTGTATCAACCAAACATTTAATCTCCACCCCATATGCATTACAGGCCAAAAATAGTGAATCATTTACAGGAAGTCTGCTTCCCCTCTTAAATGTGGTGGACCCTTCATATTGTCCAGCCGAGTCACGGTCCGTTGATTCAGCTACAAGTCGTTTCCCGACTGGCTGCTATTTCGCACGCTTTGGTTATTATTCACCCGATTTCCCGTCACATGGTTTACCTGCCCTTGATGCCCATAATTCTGAAAATCCCGCTGTCTCATCTCACAATCTCTTATGAAATGGCCAGTTGAATTACAATAGTAACAGGTACGTTTGTTCTGAAGATTTTTCTTCTGATAACAATCGCCCTCATCATGGCCAAGGCGACGACAAAAATTGCACTGCTTGCGCTGGCCATTTCTTTTCGCGCCCCTTTTATACTCGGACCTGTTACTATATCCATTTTGGTTGCTTTGAGCAGCCTGTTGTGCGTTCCCGCGATGTGTCTCAGGTCCCATTTCTTGCACTTCTGGTGCAGTGCTAAATGGCCGGACCTCATTATATCGACCGCGTCTACCTCGTTGAAATGCTTCATACTCTAAAGCGAGTTTCAGCGCGTCTTCTACTGAAAAGGGTTTTCCCTGTAAAACCGCCCATTCTAAGTCATGATCATTTAACGCATCAATGAAACAGTCTTTTGACAACTGTTCTCGCACTTCAGTTGTCGCTGAAGGGTAAGCAAGCCTGATAAGCTTCCTTATATCCTGTGCTAATTCAACAATGGGCTCACCTTTACGCCTTACACGGGATTTTATCTTGGCCCGATACAATTCTGACTGCTGAACCGGCTCAAATCTCGCGGCAAGGGCAGATACAAGTGAATTAAAATTTGTTCTCTGCTCTTGACTCAAATCACTTAACACCCCTTGTGCGGTACCCCTCAAATGAGTCGCTAACTGCAATGCCCTATCGTAATTACTCCAACGGTAATAGTCTGCTATCAAGTTGAATTGAATCAAGTAATCGGTCCAGTTCCCTGACCCGTCAAAGTTCCCTGGTTTCAATCCCTTTGTACTTGGAACTTGACCTGCTGAAGAATGGTCCCGATATGGCTCATAATGCCCAAATGCATTTTCATGAGAGGACAGATTTCTGCTGGCCTCTAAAATGCCACTGCTGCATCTAGTAGCAGTGCTATTGGAAGGGGTGGTATTAAAATTCAAATTACTGCAAAATTCAGGCCTAACTCCCATTCCTATAGTATCTACTCTAGAACTGCTGGTGACCTGCCCAGTATGAGTTCTATATGATAAGTTATTGCTCCTAGTAGGTTGACTGAGCTGTTTTGCATACTCAGAATGCCGTAAAACTGGCATATCCCCTTCCCCAAAGCTCTGTTCAGTGGTAACTGAAGGTCCCATATTTTCTAAAGGAGGCAGGCGGAACATGATTTCCCTACTTGGGGTCCCCTCAACATAAATGGGAGCTGTGGCAGTACATGTTGTGCCCATTTGATTCCTGTCTTCCAAGTTTGAAAAAGATTCCTCTTGATTGGAGGCCATCTTAAGACTGCACTTTGAATTATTTTAATAAGAACAAAACAACAATCACAAATTATTTATCAAAAAATGTAAAGTAAAGTATAGAAAATACACAAAAGGCCCCTTTTTTTACAAAAAAAACAAAACAAAACAAACCTCTATTCCTATTAAGTCAAATAGTTATCTGTAGCCCTGATAAAAAATAAAATCCCTAAACCGCTGCCACCATTGTTACGCTTTTCCCCTTGCTAGCACTATTTGACGTGCAAAGGTGATATGCGTTCAGTGCTACAGACAACAGGTGACTTGTGAAGGATATGAACCAGCAAGTGCAAGGTTCATAAAGTATGGGCCAGAAATGCAAGGCTCATAAAATATGTGCCAGATATCACAAGGCGCATATGAAGCGGTGTGGGAATTTCATATGAAATCATGCACCAGCCAGTTTGAGGCAAGGTCCATATGGTCTAGTGCAAGACTTTGACTTGTGTCATAGATGTCAGATTAAACCTAACATGAGCTAGCACCTATAATGATTGTCTCAGGAAGGTGCTCAACTAGTGCAGTGCAATCCTAAAATGACAGAACTCCAAGTCTTGCTCAATAAATATATTAAAATGGGCTCAACTGAGTAAGAGAGATAAGCAAGATATTTTAGGGTTGACAAGTTAGATTTATTTATGCTCTGCCCTTTAACAAAGTCACTTATCAAGACCCCTGAATAATAGCTTAAGTAAACATAAAATACGTGGTACTGGGGAGTTCAGCCTGCCTCGCTTTTATACCTAATACGTCACAATATGCGTAAATCAATAGTTCAAACATGTGCTTAATCAAAACATGGATGTCGCAAACGACAGGTCACTGTTATCGGACCAATAAACTCGGAAGGATTATCATAAATCTGGACATCGATAGCTCGCTATGGCCAGAATCATCACTTTGTTTACGATCTCCGCGAAGACGATAAACTGCTAATATTTCGACGAAATGCTAAGATCTCAAATAAAACAGACTGCAATATGACAGATCGTAAGACTCACTTTCAGTTTGAATTGATGTAATCGAGAGAAGTGAGAGAATAAGTTCATAAACAAGAGAAGATGATGAGATCGACAAAGATGCAGCCGCTCATGAAGCAAGACAAGACAGGAATGAACGCTCGGTTCGAACGTCCCGGTAAGTGACGTCAACGGTAATCTTGGTAGAATTAACGTGACGCGATTGGCTGGAATTTACCGTTTCTACCAGAACGGTAGAAACGGTAAGTGCCATGACCAGAAATGGTAGAATTACCAACGGTAAACTGGTTCTCCATTCTTACCAAGTGCGAAATATACGAGGCAAAGCTGATACCCCACCCACATTCTATACAGCCCAAGGAACATGTAATAAGAGAAATATTCACCTACATGCAAGTTCCATGCATTCACTTCCACACAAAGGGGATGCATGATACCTAAATGATGTGATATGGGATTTGATTCATTGTATTAAGGGTGTCAGTCCCAATTTCATAACACTATATATATGAAATAAGCATTTTCATATAGCTCTAGAGGAGCACATCTACAATGTAGATTTATGTATATTTGATTTTGTATTTTGCCATTTAAATTTATAAATTTATGCATGTCTAGATTTCTAGGCACTACAGAGTAGTCTACCTTAGACTGCAGGAACCTGTGATTTTATATTTAAAATTATGAATGTTCAGTATTTTCTTTGGTTTATGTGAATGCTTGGCTTCAATTTACTTGATTTCAAGCATTCCTATTCACCCATTTAAATGCTGCATATCTCATTCCCTTTTTGTGGTACCTAGCTTTCTATGCATGTATATTTTCATTCTTAAGGGCATATGTTAAATGTTCAATGTTCAATGTTCAATGTTAAATGTTCAATGTTAAAAGTTCAATTTTATCCATTCAGCAATAATTTTCAACAATTAAGTGTTAAGGGTTCCATTAAGAGCATTAAGTGTTAAGGGTTCCATTAAGAGCATTAAGTGTTAAGGGTTTAATTTAAGGCAATCTTGTAAATCATTTCTATAAAGCCAATTTCATAACTACCTAATTTTAAGTTTGTTAAGGCATAATTTAATTAAGTCAGTATCTGCTGTAAAGCACTTTGAATTAATCCATCATTTAAACTACATATCTAACTTTTTATTCATTAATTCCTATATATACATATAATCAGCATAGCATAAGTTCTTTTTATGAAAGGGGGAGAGTGTTGTACCCGTGGACTATCGTCAGGTCAACAAGGCGGCTGGATTACTACTACTAACAACCTATGGACAGTATCTGTACCTGTGACCAGTCGCCGATGACAACCACCCGTGCGTGAAGCCACGTGGTGCAACACCGTTAGCTAACAAACGCCCTCTTATCTACCCGACTTTCCAATGAACAAGACGTGCTTTGACGCCGTACTTCAGGAAGGTAAGAGCAATTTCACAACACCTTTTATGACGTCATCACCAAATGTGTAGTTTTCAACTTGATGACGTTTTATGTACACACATGCAGAAAGTTACTGTTATTTTGGTATCTGCAGCGACATTTCTCTGAAATGATAGTAAAATATCTAAATTTTCGGCAGCTAAAAGGCATTTCAAAACAGTTTATGGTTTACAGACACAGTTCCAATGCACAATTTGCAGGTAAAGGTCAAATTTCGACTTTGATCAAGGACAACATGAATGACCTATGGATATATAAGTGGGTGGGGTAGACACACAAATAAGTAATTTCTTTCTTCTGAAATCGGATAATGGACCAGAAATCATCACTGAATACCGAACTGGTTATGATGTGAAAAAACTGTTCAACAGTTGCTATCTTCTAGAATGCAGGTCAAGTCAGACTTGGGTCAAGTCTGCCTGGTCAGATCTCGGCCTGGACCCATATTAAGCCTGGTGAGAATGTGTTAAATAAAAAGAGTTCATTTAACAAAAGTTGGAGGAAGGATGTCTGATACTAAGAAATATAATTTCATGCGCTGCTTCTTGTTGTTGTTGTTGTTGTTAGCAGCCATCTGGCCGAAGTATCACTCTGGTAATTGGGCTCTTCGGTATAACTTCATAGTAAAAACTCTCAGGTATATTTGTTAGGCATGTGTGTCAGGTTCGGTTGTTGATAAAAAATTATTGATTTTTGAATCTTTTTGTACTTAAAATATACTCATCAAAGATTTCATTCAAGATTTCTCTGCAATCCTGTAAGTCATCTTCTGCTTTCACCTCAAGAAATAATTTGCAAGACCACTCACTACTGCCTATGGCAAAGAACATTTTTGACATCAACTTTTCTCTGATATCCACATGCTTCTTCCTATCTATCTTTACATCCTGCAGCACCCTCTCTCGAGTGTTATGTGCAGTTGCGCTGTCAGTGCAAGGATAAAAGCTAGATTCTAGCAAGTGTTAAAGTAAATTAGTAAGGAAAGAATAAAAGATCATAGATTCCATTTTCTATACTGCACCAGGGACACTCTATACATGTATCTGTTGATGTCAGTTGATATAGAGTGTCCCTGACCGCACTAATCATACTTGTTTTCAAAAAAAAATAATCGGCACCTTTCATGTAAAGTAATTGCTTTGATCCGACTTTAAATTGCCAAAACTGATTTTACGACTTAAATTTTCAGAAAACATTAATTGCCTTAAACAGTGATACACCACATCTCGATCTGGATCATCAATTACATTGTTTGTTTTCTCAGATTCTGTTGTATTTGATCAAGTATCTACTGCAATTAGATACAGAATTAGAAATTACGGCAGACATGCTCAACGGGCCATAAAAAATGTTCCGAGTATTGTCTCACTCAGCCACCGCTTGGAACAATTATATTCCTGCATTTTTAACAGTTATTTAAAGAGAAGACGCATGTGAAAGTTTTTTTGTTTACATCCTGTCGGCGTGTGTATTGATGCGGCCTATTGATCATGCATACGTGACGATTTGCAGTTATGTATTGTGTGTCCACTCATTAATTACACGCTTGCAACTGAAGAAAATGTCCGTAATGTACGAGTCTGCGCATGATGCAATCTCTTTCCATTTACTTGAAATGAGTTCTATCATAACACCCAACCAGAAACAATTTCGAATGTTTTCACAAGGTACATTTTTCAAAGGGTTTTTTTAGGGAAAATATCAGCAATTTTTACGAGCTGGAGCTGCATAATGGAAAAAATCAGTCTGGAAGTTACGTGTAAACGGAATCGTTTCTGTAACTGGAACTCGTGTAAAGGTTTTAAATTACCAAATTTCGTAAACGTGGCAGCCCTACTGACCATATCGGGCAAAAAAATATATCCTGGCATATTGTATTTTCGTAGTTCTTGTGTTTTCAATGATGGGTAAAATTCGTCTACATCTCTCTTAATGATGTGCGAATCTTGGAGCTTTCAACTGGAAAAAAACGTAAACTTAAACAGTAAAAAAACATACCTTTAGAAATCAAACACTGAAACAAACACATTACTCACACAAACAAAGCATTCATGACTACACTCTGCATCAGCAAACTTTGGAAAACGTTCAGTCCGCAAAATATCTTGGTCTAACATTTATAGAGAACATGGATTGGGGTCAACATATCTCTGATATTTCGTCCAAAGCAACTAAGACTTTAGGTTACCTTAGCAGGAACTTGGCTTTCGCACCTAAGAGTACTAAGGAGGTTGCATACAAAAGTTTGGTACGCCCTAAACTGGAGTAAGCAGCACCTATTTGGAGCCCATATTGTAAAACTCAGATTCAACAAGTGGAGAAGGTACAGAGGATGGCAGCCTACTGGACCTGCAGGAGGTGGCGCAACACTAGAAGTGTTGGCGAGATGCTCGATGAGCTGTAATGGCCAAATCTGGAGGCTTGGAGGGATCATTCCTCTCTGCTTTTCTTCCACAAGATTCATTGTGGGATTATGTCTATTGATAAAGACAAGTACTTGACCCCATCTCAGAGAACAAGATCCACCAGGTCATCACACAACTCACAGTATTGCAGGCCCCAGACTTATAGTGATGCCCTGAAGTATTCTTTTTTCCCAAGTACTATTCCCCATTGGAATAGTCTGGCTCCAACTATGGTCGCAGCTGAGACCACAGAGGAGTTCAGGGCACTCATTTAAATAACTCAGCCAGAAGGGGTTTTTTTTCCCCAAAAAAATTTCAAAATTCACTCACCTCTGATAATGATCAGATTCTGATCGACAGAGTATACACAGAAAGCGAGAAATAATCATTAAAAAAAATAATACCATTTCCCACATTGTGCAGGGTGGCACTAAATACCACAAACCACCGCAAACCACCACAAACCACCGCAAACCACCACAAACCACTACACAAAACACCACAAACAACTCCAAATCACACATAACTCATATAAGACGGTTGCAAATCAAATATTTAAACCCATATTAAGTATGATTAAAGTATTCGGGGTAATAAAGCAGAGACCAATATGAAACTATATTTCTTCTGCCAGATCCTACCCCAAGCAATATTCCATATGTGATGTAAACTACTTTTTGCACAATAATAAACTGGAAGTGCATTCAAACAAAATTTAAAAGTGTTTTTTTTTTTTCAAAAATGTTAGCCAACCAAAAATTAATTTAAAAAAATAACATTTTTTTTTTGTTTTATGATTTAATTCTTAAAATTCAGTTGGTCTCTTTGTACTTGTTCAATATAGTGAAACGAGTCATGATTTAAAAAAAAAACAAGAGGCTCTGAATGAGCCCATGCCGCTCTCCTGAGTTCTTTGCCTTATGGTTTCAGAGAAATTATTTTTTATTATGAGTCTATGGGAGCAAATGACCTGGGGTATGGCCAATTTGGACCCAAGGGGCAGGGTTTACATAGGGGACCATTAAACATTGCTACATACTAAATATTATCTTATTTTAAGTGAGCTGTAACAGTTGATCCCATTTTTTTTTTCAAGTTTTTCCCTATCATGTCTATGGAACTTCAAGCTAATGACCCCCAGGTTGTGGACAATTTGGATCCCATGAGCATGGTTGGTAGGACTTATGTAGTGGACCACTAGACATTGCTATATTCTGATTATATAAGCTGTGAGCCTCATGGTTTCAGAGATCTTTAAGTTTTAGAAATTATAAATCAATGGGAGCTATTGATTCCCAAGGCATGGCCTGTTTGGATCCCAGGGGCTTGATTGGCAGTATTTATGTTGGGGACTATTAAATATTGGGCCTCATGGGCTTTTTAGGCAGGATTTCAATACTGTTCAACATTCAACATTCAAATACATTATCTCTTGGTCACATTAGTCCAGCACTCTGACCAACTGAGTGACAATGCTCCCCATTAATCTTGAAAAAGAAAAGACATTTAGTCATGTTTTTTTAAAACCTGGGTAGATTATCCCACCACAATTTTTTTCCCTTAAATATGCCCTGAAAAAGACATATGCATTGCATATACATGTCTGCAAGTGCACTTCAAACTAGATTTTTTCATGAAAGCAAACAATATGAACCCTGATCAGACTGGGAGCAGTCTGATCTGGGTCCATATTGTTTGCAATATACTGGCTACCTTAAAGAACATAAACAGATAAGAGAGCAGATGACAAGTCGTGACTGGCGGGCTAAGGGCTTAAAGTGATTTTTTTGTGATAAAAAGATTTCTATTCATATTTTGTTCCATTAAGATTTTAATAAATGATCATATTTATGATATCAAATGTTTATTTGATTATTTGTGTCAGATGAAAAATTCTCATTTTAACAGATAAAGAGAGAGCCTGTAATATCAAGAATAACATTCAAATTTTGGTTACATGTTTGATTTTAATTTAAATCTCATTTGAATGATAAAAAGCATATTTTGGGGTTTTAAAAAATGGAACTTGCTCTATCAAGCTTCTGTTTGAGGACAGTGTATAATATATGTAATCAGTATCCTACCTACAGGTAGTTCTGTTAATTAGCACTTGATGCCTATCTGATAACCCAATTAGTTAATTATATTAAGGCCCTTTGGAGCTAATTGATTCAATGGTTTTCCCAGCATAGTTATAATTTCACTGCATAACTTGGTTTACCCAGCATGGTTATAATTTTACTGCATAACTAAAATCAGAAATATTATATTTCTGATGGATAAAATAGGCATGTTTGATCAATCGATTTTTTGCTATGGGAAATATGAGTCATCTGAGCCTTAAAATGAGGGTCTGGATGGGGGGGTCTGGTATTCACTATTCATTAAAAATTTAGCCCATTATTCATCTCATTAAAATTTTGGGTTATTCATTAAAATAAGACCAATTATTCATTAACAGTAAAAAAGGTGCCAAAGAAATCTGATTATTCACTATTCATTAATTTTTTCTTCAATTCATTAAAAAAATAGGATTATTCATTATTTTTTAGGCCCTCAATATTCACTATTCATTATTTTTTTGGCTCATTATTCACTATTCATTATAAAAAAGGGCCATTATTCACTAATCATTATACCCCATCTAGACCCTCTAAAATGTGTTTAAAATGTCAAGATATGCTAAAAGAAAAAAGGTTGTTTTAGACCAAGTTTAATCGAATTACCAGAGTTTTTGTGTTTTCATGAACTTGTGTAGTTTGGGAATAGAAGTTGTATGTTCTTGAACTATTCAAGATCAGTACGTTCTTGAACTTTTCAAGAACAGTACATTCTTGAAATTGATCTAAATTTAAATATTTGACTCTTGACCCTTCAAAGGGGTGGGGTAAAATTTTGACACTGCCATGCTAGGGTATCTACAGGCACTGGGCAATCATCAAGAACGTACTGATCTTGAATAGTTCAAGAACATACAACTTCTATTCCCAAACAACACAAGTCCATGGAAACACAAAAACTCTGAAATAATCAAGAACAAATGTAAGAACAGTTCATGAACACATTATGTTCAAGAAAAGTCTTTGAAATAATCAAGAACAAATTTAATCACAGTTCAAGAAAACATTATGTTCAAGAAAAGTTCTTGAAATAGTCAAGAATAAATTTAAGAACAGTTCAAGAACACATTACGAGGGTTGTCCCAGAAAGTCGTAGACTTTTCAAATAGCAAGAAAAGTTGACGTGTGAGCATGTTTATGTTTTGTAGAAATATTGAACTATCTATTTTTAACATTTTGAGCGTATTAATGACAACCAAAATTAAAAGAAATCATTTTTATGGTCATTCTATCTCGGTAAGGTACGCATCACCGGTGCACGCAAAAAGTGAAAGAAAAAAATAGTATATTTCATTTTTGATAAGTGGTTGTATTGAAACGCGAAGTGATACCCGTTAAATATTCATATTTGAGGAAACGTTATTGAATTACGCGTATTGTCACAAAATTTCAAAGCGATTGCATAATTTACGAACTGACAGTATACGATCAAAACAAGAAGGGGTGAGCTCGAGTGGTGAAAGAATGGCGACGTCTTACGTAAGGGCGGAGCAGGGGAAAGTAATACAGTTTTGTTTTGACTGCGGAATGACACCACTCGATACTTTAAACTAAGCAAAACCAGATGAATACCACCTGAATGTATCACATGCTTTAGTACACAAATTATTTTCGAGATTTCGCGAGGGGAAACCTGCAAACGAGCGTATGGGAAGACCGCCACTTAGAAATAGTAGCGATGGTACGGAAGTCGAATCAGTCGTCAGCAAAGACAGAAGACAAAAGGTGTGCAACCTAGCTGAAAGGACAGGTTGAGGGAACCCTACGATGCATATGATATTAAAATCAGACTTGAAAATGGCACAGATATCTGCTATAGGCATTCTACTTTTATTATTGGAAGATGATTGCGCACACAACCATGCTAGTTATAATTGTAAACTCTCCGACGTCCTTAGTAATTCAAGTGACATGCTCCGGTGGTTCAGACCTATATCTGGTAAAATGAGTGCACACACTTCATTATTAAATATTTTTCCTTCAAATTTTGCATGATAATGCAGATATAATGGAAGAGTTCACATGTAAAATTTGATTGCTATATACAAAATATGCTTCTTGTAAATTAAAAAGTCTACGACTTTCTGGGACAACCCTCGTATATCCATGAAAAGTCTTTGAAATAATCAAGAACACATTTAAGAACAGTTCAAGAACACCAGAGTCAACACATCATTCAAGAAAAGTTATTAAAATGTTCAAGAATAGTATGAAAAATTCAAGAACATCACAAATTCTAAAAAGTTCTTGAACTGTTCCTTATTCCTGTAGGTAGGATACTGATTGCATACATTATACACTGTCCTCAAACAGAAGCTTGATAGTGCAAGTTCCATTTTTTTAAAACCCCAAAATATGCTTTTTATCATTCAAATGAGGTACAAATTAAAATCAAACATGTAACCAAAATTTGAATGTTATTCTTGATATTACAGGCTCTCTCTTTATCTGTTAAAATGAGAATTTTTCATCTGACACAAATAATCAAATAAACATTTGATATCATAAATATGATCATTTATTAAAATCTTAATGGAACAAAATATGAATAGAAATTTTTTTATCACAAAAAAGTCACTTTAAGCCCTTAGCCTGCCAGTCACGAATTGTCATCTGCTCTCTTATCTGTTTATGTTCTTTAAGGTAGCCAGTATATTGCAAACAATATGGACCCAGATCAGACTGCTCCCAGTCTGATCAGGGTTCATATTGTTTGCTTTCATGAAAAAATCTAGTTTGAAGTGCACTTGCAGACATGTATATGCAGTGCATATGTCTTTTTCAGGGCATATTTAAGGGAAAAAAATTGTGGTGGGATAACCTACCCAGGTTTTAATAAAACATGACTAAATGTCTTTTCTTTTTCAAGATTAATGGGGAGCATTGTCACTCAGTTGGTCAGAGTGCTGGACTAATGTGACCAAGAGATAATGGATTTGAATGTTGAATGTTGAACAGTATTAAAATCCTGCCTAAAAAGCCCATGAGGCCCAATATTTAATAGTCCCCAACATAAATACTGCCAATCAAGCCCCTGGGATCCAAACAGGCCATGCCTTGGGAATCAATAGCTCCCATTGATTTATAATTTCTAAAACTTAAAGATCTCTGAAACCATGAGGCTCACAGCTTATATAATCAGAATATAGCAATGTCTAGTGGTCAACTGCATAAGTCCTACCAACCATGCTCATGGGATCCAAATAGACCACAACCTGGGGGTCCTTAGCTTTAAGTTCCATAGACATGATAGGGAAAAGCTTTAAAAAAACATGGGACCAACAGCTCACTATATTTAGTATGTAGCAATGTTTAATGGTCCCCTATGTAAACCCTGCCCCTTAGGTCCAAATTGGCCATCATACCCCAGGTCATTTGCTCCCATAGACTCATAATAAATATAATTTCTCTGAAACCATGAGGCGAAGAACTCAGGAGAGTGGCATTGGCTCATTCAGAGCCTCTTGGTTTTTTTAAATCATGTCTCGTTTCACTATATTGAACAAGTACAAAAAGGCCAACTGAATTTTAAGAATTAAACTAGAGCAGCAGTTGATGGTACACCATCGCAAATACCCGCTTTTTACCTATAACCTTTACCTTGGGCCAAGGTCACACAAAATGTAGCTCAGTACCTTCTACATAATGTGACCTATGCACCTGTGAAGTTTGAAGTTGATATGTCCAATGGTTAAGGAGGAGATGAATTTGCAAGAAAATACATAAAATGATCTTGACCTAGTTGTTAAGGTCACACAAAATGTTGTCCAGTGCCCTCCAAATCATATGACCTATGCACTTGCCAAATTTGAAGTTGCTACGTCAAACAGTTTAGGAGAAGATGGATTTACAAGAAAGTAAATTATATGACCTTGACCTTGGAGTCAAGGTCACACAAAATGTTGCCCAGTACCATCCACACCATGTGACCTATGCACCTGTAAACTTTGAAGTTGCTATGACCAATGGTTCAGGAGAAGATTCATTTACAAGAAAATACATTATTTGACCATGGGTTATTTGACCTTGACCCCAAGGTCAAGGTCACATGAAGTGTTGCCTAGTACCCTCAACAGCATGTGACCCATGCACAGGCAAAATTTGAAGTTGCTACTTTCAAAACATTATGAGGAAATGTGTTTTCAAGAAAATATGTTATTTGGCCTTTGACCTCGACGTTGGGGTCAAGGTCACACGATACGTCGCCCAGTACCCTTAACATCATGTGACCTATGCACAGGCAAAAGTTGAAGTTGCTACTTCGAAAAGTTTATGAGGAGATGCATTTACAAGAAAATACATTATTTGACCTTGGGGTCAAGGTCACACCAAATATCATCCAGTTCCCTCTACATCATGTGATCTATGCACCTACAAAGTTAGAAGTTGCTACGTCCAAAGGTTTAGAAGAAGATACAATTACAAGAAACGTGACAGACGGACGGACAGACGCACTGACGGACGACGGACCGACTTTGGTACGAAATTTAAATACCCTATTTTTCTTACGAAAAAGGGGGTATAATCATAAAACAAATAAAAAAAAGTTACTTTTTTAATTAAATTTTGGAGGGCTAACATTTTTGAAAAAAAAAACACACAAAAAAAAAACACTTTAAATTCTGTTTGAATGCAATTGCAGTTTATTATTTGTGCAAAAAGTAGTTTACATCACATAATGAAATATTGCTTGGGGTAGGATCTGGCAGAAGAAAATATAGTTTCATGTTGGTCTCTGCTTTATTACCCCGAATACTTTAATCATACTCAATATGGGTTTAAATATTTGATTTACAACTGTTTTATATGAGTTATGTGTAATTTGGAGTTGTTTGTGGTGTTTTGTGTAGTGGTTTGTGGTGGTTTGCGGTGGTTTGTGGTGGTTTGTGGTGGTTTGCGGTGGTTTGTGGTATTTAGTGCCACCCCATTGTGCATAAAACTTTTTCAAAACTATTTCCTATTTTTATATTCAGATCAGTTGGCTTTTGATCATATCAGCAGATCAGAATCACATTTTTTCACCCATATGATTCGTTCACATCAATAAAGAAATAATACCTAATTGGCAGTGGATTGGCTTGAAATCAAAAGTTGTTGTAAACAACCCAGAAAGTATTTCATGTGCTAAAACTGTTTCAATGCCTGGTAAATTACTAATTTAATTTTAAATTAGGAACACTATCAGAGTCAAACAGTATGGATCCATCAGATCAGGACGGACATTCTGTCTGTCATGGTGTGTGCCCGGGGTGTGTGTCCAAACTGTTTGCAAATGTTATTAGCAGACAACAAAAGTTGCCACTAGAGAGTTTTAAGAATATTGCATCGACTTCAAAATACTAAATGATCGTAAATTACAAATGTATTTTTCTGCCCGAACAGCGATATCTCAAAATGCTGAGCAATGTGGTCCTTTAGCCCTGTACATGTCCAAGGTGAAACAAGGCCAGCTGACAGAGGATGAGTACCAAAAGAAGATTGTTACACATTTGAATAGTCTTCATACGGAACTATTGGATTACAGACCAGCTCCAAAAAGCAACAAATTTATACAGAAGGTGAGATCATTCTTTAAAATTGACATACACCCATTATAGTGTTTTCCCAAGCCCTAATTGGAAATTTGTGTAGTAAATGAAATATTCCGCAGTTATGATAAAGTTTATTATTCAGAATATTTTGTTTACAACGACAGTGTTTGTCCCCAAATATTTTAATGTTAAGCTAAGTTTCTGTTGTAATGAACTCAAATTTGAGCTAAAATGGTACATTTGTGCAAACACAACCAATGTTATAAAGAATTTTCCTGTTATAAAGAGTGTTAGACTGTCAGTATAAAGAGTTTTCACTGTATTACACTAATTTCCAATTTTTATCTTATTGACAGATTGGGGGTTTACTTGAACAAGTGATTGCTGCAGTAATTAGTTTTTAACCCTTTTCACATCAGTCATGCGTCATTATACCGACGCTTTTTTTTTAAAAAATCAAAGGTGGATATTATAACCGCCGTCTGTCCGTTATGCTATCTCCTCCTAAACCATTGGACGAAATTCAACCAAATTTAGTGTGTGGGTTACTCACATGAATGGGGAATGCAACAGCTAACGTTTTTGGCCCCGCCCCCTGGGGCCCTGGGGAGGGGTCAAAAGGTCAAATATCATTTAATTTCAATTACAAAGTCAATTTCAAAGATTTTTATACCAAACTTTGTGTGTATTCTCACAAATGAAAGATACAAAACATAACAGACAGGATTTTCATTCTGTCGCCTGGGTCATGCCCCAGGGGTGGGACTTTGGGGCACTAGGGTTGCCCAGGGGGTCACAATTTTTTTTTTCAAACATGGTAATGTAGCATATCAAATCAACGGGGATGACGAGCAGAACAGAATGCAAGTAAAATTTTCATCCTAGGGTCAAACTGGTGACCTTGGGGTGAGGTCAAAAGGTCAAATATCATTAAATTTTGGCTACTATGTCAAATTCTAAGATTTTTATACCAAACTTTGTTATCGTTCTTACAAATAAAAGATAGAAAACATATTGAACAGAATTTTCATTCTGTTGCTGGGGTCATGCCCCAAGGGTTGGACTTGGGGGTGCTGGGTGGGTCAAAAACTTTAGATTGGGGATTTGCAATGGCGCCCCATCCACTGCTTGTTCTAGTTACTTTTGTTTTAGTCTCTCTCATCTGCTTATATGTCCTAAGGTAGTCTATATTGCAAACAATATGGACCCAGACCAGGAGCAGTTAGAACAGGGTACATAGTGTTTTCTTTCATGATAGAATCTAGTCTTAAGTCAATAAGTGCAATTGAATATATTCCACAGATATAAAAAGCAGACAGCATTTTCAGGACAAATAAACTATTTGCAAGATAATGGCAAACCCAATGAATTGTCCCTTCTTGCTATGTAGAAAAGTGTACAATTGCTTTTGTAGAAGGGGGGTCAATAAATCTGATTGGAGACTTTTTGTATATATAGCACCTTAAAATTTGTTTTTGTTGCGATTTTTTATTTAATTATTAATTGTCTGCAAGACATTATGTGAGCTTTGTGTATGCCATTTCAGTGTAATGAGTCTAATGACTGAAAGAAAATAATTACAATTTTACACTTAAAATTTTGCTTGTATGGACCTATGTCTTATGTCTTATATTTTCAGATATTTGGTCAACAGAAGGTTACTCCACCAAAAGGCCTGTACTTGTATGGGAGTGTAGGTGAGTCATATAAATATGCCCCCATCAAAAGGAAGAGGGACAAAATGCATTTGGACAGGATCATTTTGGAATGGACATTGGCCAAGCATACGTTCCTTACAGAATATCTCATGAACCAGTCAACTGTGTCAGAGAGATAATCAAACATTTATAGCGTAAAATTGTAAATGTTTACTTGCCCATAATTTTTAGCATATGCTTTGGGTGCTCAAAAGAACCATCTCATTGAGATGGTTCTTTTTAGTACCCACAACATATGTTTTGGTTGAGAAATAAGAAAAATATTTTGCTGTTACACACTCTTAACCAAAGGCCTAGAGACGACTATTTGGCTCAATGATTAAAATAATTGGTCTTGTACATAGGCCTGGGTGGCCCTGGTTCCATTCCCAGCCATGGTGTGGGAAATCTTTCAGCTATGCTTTACACATGTTGGGGCTTGCATGTTTTAAGATGGGGGCTCGTCCGGGATTGGACTTTATTTCACCTGAAAGGGCTTTCCCTCATCATAATGATGACTTCCTTGAAGAGAGGGAGTGTTAAGGGCCATCACTCCCATCTTAAATATCTACACATAGTAGATTTTGCATTGCTTCTTGATTAAAATCAATCTTTGACAACCATACTCTTTGGCTCAGAGGTAAGGCATTGGTCTTGTTCCGGGGTGGTCCAGGTTCGATTCCCAGCCATTGCACAGAAAATCTTTCAGCTATGCCTCATACTTGTTGCAACTTGCATGTCATAAGAGTATGTACAAAGGAAAGCTTTCTGGAGCAGCATATACATGCACTTTCACCTTCAGATGACCAATTAACCCTTAATGCGCCAATCACAACAAAAGTCGTCTGCTTTTCTCGTCTGCTGAAATGTTCAAGAAGCCTCTATGGCAAACAGTGTGGACCCAGATCAGACTGCTCCTATAGGAGCAGTCTGTTCTGGGTCCACGCTGTTTGCTTCTATACTTAATATGTCAGTAATGTTAGCCAATTATTTGCAGCAGACGACTTCAGCAGACCACATTTTCAGATGCATTTTTTTTCTTGGCGCTACATGTGTATTGCCATCCTTATTAACCAAGAGGTAAAGCATTCCGTTTCACTCTTTTCATGGGAGCGCAGTGGCTCAGTGGTAGAGTGCTTGACTCGAGACCGAAGGGCCGCAGGTTCTTTCCTCACCGGCGTCACTGGTTGTGTCCTTAAGCAAGAAATTAATCCTAGCTTAGTACTGGTCAACCCAGGAAGACCCGTCCCTTTATAACTGAAAGATTGTTGATGGGACATAAAGAATCAAATCAAACAAACAAACACTATTTTCATGCTGGATGAAGAGAAGCAGAATGCATCTAGGCTGGGTTAACCGGGATGATTTATTGCTGAATGTTGAGATCATGAGAGTACACCATGCCGTCAGAAGGAATCATTCTTTTTTTAGTTATTGTCTGCTTCCAGATTGTCACACAGTTTGGATCCAGATCAGGACCGACATTATGTCGGTCCTGTTCTGGGTCCAAAGTGTTTGCAAAGGCTATAGGTAGAGTACTGCTAGACAATTAGAAGACATGTATCGTCACTTACGGATGACCGATTGATTATTTTACATGTGTATTGCAGGATGTGGAAAGACAATGTTGATGGATTTATTCCATGATGAGAGTACGGTCAGAAGAAAACAAAGAGTCCACTTTCATAAATTCATGCTGGATGTTCATCAAAGTAAGTCTGACACATGAATTATACTTGTATTTACTCTTAACCCTTCTCTCGCTATAATTGGCATCTGCTCTCTCCTGCTAATGTACTCATTGATGGATTTATTTCATGATGAGAGTACAGTCGGACGGAAACAACGAGTTCACTTCCATAAATTCGTGCTTGATGTCCATCAAAGTGAATTTGACACATGAGTTGTACTGTATTTACTCTTAAACATTTTCCTGTTTTCCTTTGGCCAACTTTCAGTTGTTTTAAAACTTTTCACATTTTTGACATCTTGTCTAGAACCATATGGGCCTCAACACGAGAAAACCTGTCTTTTTCAAGTTTCTAGCTAGTCTTTGTAGCTGAGGAGACGGGTCAAAGTCTCACTTTGTCGTAAACCCATTGAAGACAGGTTTTGTTGCGCCAATGCCCTTGTTATAAGTCAGATTGAGCTGAAACTTGATTGGGGGCATCAGGTTGACCTGGAGATTCAGAATTGCTAAAAAGTTCTGATATCCAAAATAGTCGCCAAACTTTCAAAGGCTTTTGGTCATATTCTGACGATGCATGTGGGGAACTTGGGATATCATCTTCATTTTAACTATTTATTTTATGGTTTGTTTCGTGATAGTTCTTGTTTTAAAAGAAAAAATAAGAGGGAGGGGGCATAATTAAATTTCTCTGAATTTGCTTGCAATATTCTATTTCACAGGAATCCATGCCTGGAAGCAGTCATTACCAAGAGGTGCTAATGTCAAGAAGAACCAATCATTTGATCCCATACCCCCAGTGGCCGAGGCAATCAGCCAAGAAACCTGGTTATTGTGCTTTGATGAGTTTCAGGTATGTAAGGCCAAAGCAAAATCAGGCTGTGGCCCCTGTTACATGCCAGTACAGTAAAACCTGTGTAAAACGGCCACTCAAAAATAGAAAAAACAAAGATCTTAATGACAAGTGAGCTTAATGAAGGTCGAAAGAATTGCAGAATGCTCCCTTTGGAGCATTCTGCGATACTTTTGACCTGCATTAAGTGATAATTGGTCTTGAAAATCAATTTTGGTCTTTTTGAGAGTGGCTGTTTTACACAGGTTTAACTGTACATATTTTGGAAGAAAAAACATTAATTTTGTCTTTGAACAAATATTTTACAAAGTTAGCTAAGAAGAACCAATCATTTGATTCTATACCCCCAGTGGCTAAGGCAATCAGCCAAGAAACCTGGTTATTGTGCTTTGATGAGTTTCAGGTATGTAAGGTCGAAGCAAAATATATCTGTGGTTACTGTTACATGTCAAGAAGAACCAATCATTTGATTCCATACCCCCAGTGGCTGAGGCGATCAGCCAAGAAATATGGTTATTGTGCTTTGATGAATTTCAGGTACGTAAGATCAAAGCAAAATATGAGCCGCAACATGTGATTTCCAAAAATGTGGCATTTTGACATGAATAGACTCAGACGAGCCTGAGCAGCACCCTTTTAAGCTTAGAAACTCCAAATGATGTTCAGTCAGTAGTTTAACACGCATAGAATATTCAAGGGACTAGCAAAGGCTCTGATCAGACTGCGCGTCTGCGCAGACTGATCTGAGGCTCTGCTGGTTGCACATACCACATTGTTGGAAATCCCATGTCACGGCTCATATATCTGTGGTTACTGTTACATGCCAAAGAACCAATCATTTGATTCCATACCCCCAGTGGCTGAGGCGATCAGCCAAGAACCTGGTTATTGTGCTTTGATGAGTTTCAGGTATGTAAGATCAAAGCAAAATATGAGCCGCAACATGTGATTTCCAACAATGTGGCATTTTGACATGAATAGACTCAGACAAGCCTGAGCAGCTCCCTTTAAAGCTTAGAAACTCCAAATGATGTTCAGTCAGAAGTTTAACATGCACAGAATATTCAAGCGACTAGCAAAGGCTCTGATCAGACTGCGCATCTGCGCAGACTGATCTGAGGCTCTGCTGGTTGCACATACCACATTGTTGGAAATCCCATGTCACGGCTCATATATCTGTGGTTACTGTTACATGCCAAAGAACCAATTATTTGATTACATACCCAAAGTGGCAGAGGCAATCAGCCAAGAAGCCTGGTTATTATGCTTTGATGAGTTTCAGGTATGTAAGGCCAAAGGAAAATAAATATTTGGTTTCAATACACGCCAAAACATAAGCAGGAAGGAATATTATGTGTCTATAACAGATTTTTTTACTTAATTAGTTGGAATAAAAACTTCTTTTTTTTACACTTCTTGTTGTTTTAACCCATTTAAGACTTAACACATGTAAATAAGTATTCTGGCAATAAGTGAAAACCTTTGTGAAATGCTGCTAAAAATCCTGTAGATTTTATCAAAGACTGCACTGTTTGCTAGAACATAGACAGACCAAATTTTGATGAATTTAATGATTATACCCCCCGCAAACTTTGTTTGTAGGGGGTATACTGTTTTCACGTTGTCCGTCCGTGCGTCCGTTCGTCCGTGCGTCCGTCCGTCCGTCCGTAACGCTTTGTTTCCTTAATAACTCGAAGAGTCATTGCTGGATTTTCATCAAACCTTGCAAACATGTTCATATATGCAAGACAAATACTTTAGACAAAAAAGTAAGGGCTAGGGGCCAGTTCTATTAGAGTTATTTCCCTTTGTAGTTCTAAATGGCTTTTAATATAGTGCTTTTTCCTTAATAACTCGAAGAGTCATCGCTGGATTTTCATCAAACCTTGCAAACATGTTCATATATGCAAGACAAATACTTGAGACAAAAAAATAAGGGCTAGGGGCCAAATCTATTAGAGTTATTTCCCTTTGTAGTTCTAAATGGCTTTTAATATAGTGCTTTGTGCTTATGCTATTATAGGCCATATACGGGCCAATCAACTCCTACCACAGCTTTTGATGGAACAATTTGATACTTTTCCTATACAATGTAGACACATGGAACATATTCATGAAGGAGTTTAGTTCAGAAAAGATAATTTTTGACAAAATGACAGCCGTGAGAACTTAGACAATTTTTCCCCAATAAGGTGTTTGTATATGCATAAACAGTGCCTTTATGGGCCGATCAACTCCTACCACAGCTTTTTATGGAGCAATTTGATACTTTGCCTATACAATGTAGACACATTTAACATATGCATGAAGAAGTTTGGTTTAGAAAAAATATTTTTTGACAAAATGACAGCTGTGAGAACTTAGACAATTCTCCCTAATAAGGCTTTTGTATATGCATAGATGGTGCCTTCATGGGCCGATCAACTCCTACCACAGCTTTTGATGGAACAATTTGAGACTTTGCCTATACAATTTAAACACATTGAACATATGCATGAAGGAGTTCTGTTCAGAAAAAATAATTTTTGACGAAATGACAGCTGTGAGAACTTAGACAATTTTTCCCTTATTAGGCTTTTGTATATGCATAGATGGTGCCTTCATGGGCTGACCAACTCCTACTACAGCTTTTGATGGAACAATTTGATACTTTGCCGATACAATGCAGACACATTGAACATATGCATGAAGGAGTTTGGTTCACAAAAAATAATTTTGACAAAATGACAACTGTGAGAACTTAGACAATTATTCCCTTATATGGCTTTTGTATATGCATGGATAGTGCCTTTATGGGCCGATCAACTCCTACTACAGCTTTTGATGGAGCAATTTGATACTTTGCGGATACAATGTAGACACATTGAACATATGCATGAAGGAGTTTATAATTTTTGTTTGCGCAGATTCTACTGAAATCTTCTTATCAAAACTAAGGTCTTCTTGTTCGAACTATAACTTGCCAAGTTTTTTCACTGACTCTTACTGTGCGGGGGGTATCTAATAAGCATTGCTTATTGACTTTTTTCATTTTATTTGGTCCTGACTTCATAATTCAGTAAAAAAAAACCTATGAATTCTCATTTTTCTCTGACACTGAGAAACAATGATAATACGAGGGCTGAGCAAAAAGTTCGTAGAATTTGTTAATAAAAGTAAAAGTACTAGTGTTGTTGCATTCAAACTTTCACATGTTTAAGATCCATTCAAGCCTGACAAAATTTGAAAGTTTCAGACAAATCGCTAGATAACTTTTGTCGCTATGACTCCTTCTACAGTGTATGTAAAGTGTACCTGGAGCACGCCATGACGTTAACGTCATTTGACAAAACTACTTTCAGACATTAACCGTTCTTTCCTGCTCCTAAAATGTCAATATTTTTTGCACCCATCGCGCGAATAGATCATGCATGTGCAAGAGATCATGCAAAATAGTACTTACATTTTAATATGAGGATCATACAGCCTCTGAAATCTCTCTAACCGCTTGCATGCAGTCCTTTACAGGATGTTACAGATACACGTCACAAGTTTATCGCCTATTCTCTTTGCACCCCCATTTATCTGGCCTTATGCAAAAGCCTTTTTTCTTGCTTAAACCTTCATGCCACTTGAACACTGTCATTTTTTTACATTTCTGTTGATTTCTCAGCTTTTGTAATAAATTATAGGTTTCAGTTGGCAAATATCATAAATTCAAAAATAATTTTATCGCTGTGAGATTTCTTTCAAATCCCATAAAACCACATTTTGCTGTATTTTTCCTCCAAAAGGGCTCACAAAAACTATCGCCATTCCTTTATTTTTCGGAAGTGACATTGGAAATTTAGTATGAAACATTAAATGGCACCATTCTTGACGTTGATGTAGTTTCAGTAGATTTGAATAAGACAATTTTGAAATTTGATGTTTTTTTAAAGCATGACATCAGTGAATTAACGGCGTGCTCCAGGGTAGTGGACCCTGCACTTTTTAAGGTTTAGATAAAAATATTTAAAGTAGATTTAGATTTATGAAACTTTACTTGGAAATTGATATTAGTCCATATTTACGCATGTGAAAATCTAAAGGCAGTGGGACGTCAAATAAAAAAGTTATGAAGAAATTCTACGAACTTTTTGCTCAGCCCTCGTATGCTCTTTAGTGTGATCATTTCCTTGTAACAGATAGCAAAATTGTATATAAAAAAAAAATGGTATTTTAACCCATCTAAGCCAAACAGAGTTTCCACAGGCACTTTTGTCAATTGGACCAGTCCTTTTTCGTTAGAAGGGTTTTCATTTTTATTAAAATTTTAATAGAACATTCTGTAAGCAAACAGTGGAGACCCTGATTAGACACCACATTTTGTGACATCTGATCCGAGAATGCACAGTTTGCATATGTCCCACAAAAATAATGCTAGGCTTATATGGATTAACTCTTTTACTTGTCTGCTGATAACCGTTGCAAACAGTTTGTATCCAGATCAGGCCTGACAAGATGTCACGCCTGATCTGGATCCAAATTGTTTGACAACCTGGTAGTATTCCTGAAAGAATTTTTGAAAAATTTATTTTAAAAAAAAAACAGCAGATGACAAAAAAGTTTGATCATTTTAACAGGTGACTGATATAGCTGATGCCATGATACTGAAACGATTGTTTACAGAACTGTTTGATAATGGGGTGGTGGTTGTAGCGACTTCTAACAGAGCTCCAGATGGTGAGTTTATGCTGGAATATTTTTAACTCTTTGCCTACCGTGAAATTTGCTTGCTTTTTTTCCGTCTGATATTTTTCAAAATCAACATTTTTGGAAAATTCTTTTAGGAAAATCATCTGAGTGTCAAACAGATTGGGTCCTGATCAGGCCCGACATATTGTTGGGTCTGATCTGGGTTCAATCTGTTTGAAAAGGTTATCAGCAGACAACACTAGTAGGCAAAGAATGTTACATGTTATCAAGATGTTCCGCTTAACTGTAAGTCGCAACATAGAGAAATAACAATGTGGCTGTCTTCGCTGTCCCCATGAAGAAAATTTGGGTCCTTAGTTACCTATTGAGTGCACAGATGCCCAGGCTGACCTGAGTCTTTGCTTGGCACAGACTCATTTTGTTACTTTTGTAAAAGAAATTAATCTCTTTAACAAATTGTAACTACTTCTTAACAAAAATCATTTATATTTTAACTTGTGTTACATCATATCATCAGTTTCTACAGTTCAGGCGAAGAACATGTATATTTATCTGATTAGCCAGTTGTAGTTGTCAGATAGTGTACGTGATCTTCCTGATTCATAATCATATAACATTTTTATGTCTTTCATATAATCATACTTTTATTGTGTTGAGTTGTGCATTTTTTAAATAGTTGTGTCTTATTGTTTATCAGTACTATTTTAACCTAACCTTGATGACGCTAATGACCCAAAAGGGTTGATGCGTCGTTAAACTTTAACTCATCATCATCATGTAATGGCTCATATTTTTTTCGAAGTTAAGACTATTTTCAGTACAGTAAATCTGTGTAAAACGGCCACTCAAAAATAGACAAAACAAAGATCTTAATGACAAATGGTAGCTTTATGCAGTTGAAAAATATTGCAGAATGCTCCCCTTGGAGCATTCTGCAATACTTTTGACCTGCATTAAGTGATATTTAGTTTTGAAAACCAATTTTTTGTCTTTTTGAGAGTTGCCATTTTACACAGGTTTTACTGTATTGTGCATTGTCAGTGAATTTCCTCTGATACTAGTCGGCAGATTTCCACCAAACTTTGCATGAGTGATCAGTGCTAATCCTAGCTGAGCTTATTATCAGCATATTTCACTTCAATTTTGTTTGGTGGAGCAGCAACTCTTAATGTCTTCACAGGAGCGTGAAGTTCTGTCTTTATCTCACCTCTATAGCCTCAAAAACAAAAACTCACAATGCATTACATAGTAATGACATTATGAGATTTTCGGTTTTAGGGTTTAGAAGTGATATAAGGATCGAACTTCAAGCTCCTGTGATGTCTTGAATGTAACTTCTATGATTATGATAAGAAATTTTACCTCAACTTTTTCCTGCTATCAACAACCATTAGGAGCCCAGTGGCTGATTTGGTAGAGCATTAGACTGGGGATCAAAGGGTTGCTAGTTCGAGACTCACTGCCGGTGGGGGCACTGTTTTGTGTCTTTGAGCAAGACACTTTATCCACTGCTTAGCACTGGTTCAATCCAGGAAGACTGGTCCCAACATAACTGAAAAATTGTTGACATGGATGTAAAGCATCAAAACAAAGCAAAAATCAACATTCATACCAAATGTGATATTAAAGTTTTACCTTTCAAAAGTAATGGGAAGAGGTGTGAAACATAAGATTTTTGTCAAAAACAATGTCAAGTTGCCTGTAACAGGGTTCCCACGAGCACTGGAAAACCTGGAAAATCACAAAAAAAGTTCCATGCATGGAAAAGTCATGGAATTTGAAAAATCACGGAAAAATCATGGAATTTTGTGAAATAATTTGTGTTATTGTTTCAAAATGCATGTTTGGTCCACAACAGGGCCTGCACTTTTTGTACCTGATATTTTATAGTAAGATACATGTAGCCTTAAAAATGTATGCAATTTAGGCATGTCAGAAGTATTCTTTTATTCGTATATAAGGTCTAACCAAAAGATATTCATATGTTTTTGAATGGAATATAAAAGCCACATTGAATCTTTTGACCTATCTGATTCTTAATTTGCAGGGTGAATCATATAAAACAGGCATAAAAGCGAGTCCTTATCTTTGCTTTATCTCCTTTTTATACCTTGATTTATATGTTCTAGGAAATGATGCATGGATAAGTTAGGGGTCTTTCATGCAAACCAAATCTATGTGTCTTGATCCACATCTGAACTAAGGGAGAGGTTGGCGTCGTGAAACAGGTTTAAGCCCTCCAGTAAAATAGTTTACTGACCGTTTCAAGGCGGTACTTCTTTTGTGGATCATTGTGTTATTTATGTCTTGTGTTTGTCATGCTTTTGCGTCTATTCATTGCTGCCTTGTGGTCACCTGCTGGGAAAGGGCTGACCTCTTGGCTTTTGTTTGTGATGTTTATTGTTGTTTTGTTACTTTCCCATGTGGTATCCTGGGTCAGGTATGGTACTTGATTGTATGGATTCCTGATCTTTGCCGTCTTTCTTACATTTACTATCCTAACTTTCTAACTTAAAATATCATTTATGCAATAAAATCATCAATTAATTCATTAATTTAATGACTCATTATTATGAATTATTGGTTTGAAAAAGCCCTACTTTCCCTACCTTTTACATTGGATAATCCCTACTTTTTCAAAAAAAAATTATGCTCACCTTTTCCCTACTTTTTCGTGGAAGGGCACTTGAAAGCCTGAATGAAAGTTATTCAAAATATATCATCATAAAACTTTTGTAGCCATTTCAATTCAATCATCCAGGTAGTATCGTGTTTCTGATTTTAAAATTGGGCATATAAGTGACATTTTCGGCTAGTTATTTGGAAAAGGATATGGAAAGATGAATTATTGAAAGAAATATTGAAAAAATATAAGAAAGACATGTTCTAATAACAGTTAGTCACAATTATGCTCAATGTGGTAAAGAATACTGAGGATGCTGCGAAGAGGGGAGGTTGGATGCCGCGCGTTAAATGATCATGGAAATTACATTGTTGATCATGGAAAAATCATGGAAAAATCATGGAATTTTGTTTTTGAATTTCTGTGGGAACCCTGCTGTAATTTCATTGGCCAAAAGCCAGGCCTTTAGATAAGATTGCATAATTAAAAAAATAAATTTCTTATTGTCAACCAATATCATGACCAATAAAACAATCACAATTTAATTTTTTTCATCAGATATTCAAGTCAATTATTAGCTCCACCCTTGACATGGTCTTGTGGAAATTATTGAACAGTTTATATCAAAGGAATGGCTGCAAAGTCATGACACAAGGTGCGTTAGGACTTGGGGCATTCGTTATTGCCCTTTGTATATTCTAATAACTTATTTTTTCCCCTTCTTTTACAGATCTCTATAAAAAAGGTTTACAGAGGATGAATTTTGTACCTTTCATTGGTATTCTAAAGGCAAGTTTGTTAAAAATTTATCTTTATTTAACTTGTCAAAAGTCAGGACTTTAGTTTAGAGTGCGTAATGAAAATTTGATTTTCTTATTTCTCAACCAAAACTATTGTTGTGTGTACTCAAAAGAACCGTCTCAATGAGACGGTTCTTTTGAGCAGCCAAAACATATGTTAAAATTGATAGGTAAGAAAATATTTACAATTTCACACTGAAAAATTTTGTTGATCTAAACCAGTGAAAGTGATGCCAAAGATGAGATTCAGCGGAATGTTGGATCATATTGGTCTCTGCTCTATGTCCCCTCCATATTTGTGGCACCAGTAAATTTGGGGAAATATAATTGGTCATTTTTCATTATTCTTAATTATATGATGTTGTCTTGAGGTGGCTCATTTGATGTGGGTATGACAAAGTAAGTAAGGGTGCAAAGATCAGGAATCAATACAATCAAGCACCACACCTGACCCAGGATACCAATGGGAAAGTGACAACTTCACAATTAGACATCACAAATGAGAGCCAAGAGGTCAGCCCTTTCCCAGCAGGTGACCACAAGGCATCAATAAACAAATGCGCATAAAGCATAATAAAAACAAGACAGAAATAACATAAATGATCTACAAAAGAAGCACTGCCTTGGAACGGTCAGTAAAAATATTTTACTGGAGGGCTTAAACCGGTTTCACGGCACGCTAACCTCACCCTTAGTTCAGATGTGGATCAAAACACATAGATGCTTGGTTTGCATGAAAGATCTATAACTTATCAATGCATCATCTCCTAGAACATATAAATCAAGATATAAAAAGGAGATAAAGCAAAGATAAGGACTCAGCAGTAAATAAAACTCAATACAGGAGCAAAAGAAATCCAACAGGTAAACCCCGGTGGGCCTGACAACAGCCAAAGCATCAGGCCCCTACCATCTCATCAATAGATATTTCTTTAAGTCGGAACCGTCATCCATCTTAATTAACAAAAGCAAGTCTGAATTTTTTTAGTATTTTGAATACCCGTTGCATATGTTTCAGTAAGGAGATCATTCTTTTGAGTACCCCTGGTGTATTCTCTCCTGCAGCTTTTAGAGAGATTGCCCTGTCATATTTGACCTGTTGGAGTCACTTGGCAAATTGTGTGGGGCTTTTTAGTCTGTCCCATTCTTCTTTTCTCTCTCCCTCTCTCTTGGAGGTCCGGACATGACTGAAATACTGTTGACTGGAACTTAAAGCCTTAACCCATAAAGCGCCAGTCTTGACTGCAGCAGACGACAAATTTTGCGACATCTTTCCTAATTTTCCAAAAAAAATAAGGTATGATATTTCATGTGAATCGTCTGCCAGCAGACGATTCTCATGAAATATTGTGCCTTATTTGTTATTTTTGAAAAAGTAGCAAAATTTGAAATTGTCATCTGCTGCAAATTATAGGTGGCGCTTTATGGGTTAACTCAAACCACAGTCACTACATACATGCCAGTCAGTACATGAGATTTTGGTACTTACCATATCTGCTAGTAGCCAAAGCTCAGATGAGTCTTCACTATCAAGTATGAAAAAAGATGAAGGTTCAGACCAAAATTATATAGGTCTCTAACCCCACTAGATAGCTGTGCATATATGTTTAAATAGTAACTTTTAGCTTCTGCTATTTCCCACAAGCTCTGGAAATCATGGAAAACCTAGAAAATCCTGGAAAAAAGTTCCATGCATGGAAAAATCATGGAATTTGAAAAATAACTAAATAATCATGGAAAAATCATGGAATTTTGTGAAGTAATTTGAAGAGAAACCACCAGTAGCCAGAAAACAAGCTGTCAGACACAAAAAACTTGTGTGTCTAACACCTAGTTTTCTGGCTACTGGTGGTTTTAAGTTTTAATTATTTCAGAATACATGCATGGTCTACAAGCATGCTTAATTAAATAAATTACTGTTACTGCATTCCACATTTATGCTCAGTGTGGTGAAGATGCCGCTAAAAGGGGAGGTTGGAATACTCATGGAAATTACATTGTTGATCATGGAAAATCATGGAAAAATCATGGAATTGTGTTTTTGCATTTCTGTGGGAATCCTGCAAATCTCAGATGAGCCATTACTATTTGCATGCATAAAGTGTGAAAAAAATATGAATGTTCAGACCAAAATTTAGGTCTCTAACCCTAGAAGATAAGCTGTGCATGTATGTTTAAAGAGCAGTGATTTATTTACAATTTTGGCCTTATGGGTCCTGGGACTCGTTGTTCCCCATACCAATGAATCCCATTACAAACTTATGATCCAGAACACTATTTTTCATGACAAGTCTGCAATACCATTGCATCCTGGGACTCGCTGAAATGAAAACTTTGCATCCCAGAGACAAAAATATGAGTATAAAATGCAGGATGCCCATGGTAACAAAATCACTGAAAGAGTAACTTTATGCTTGTGTCATTCAAGGGTTCCCACAAGCTCTGGAAATCATGGAAAACCTGGAAAATCATGAGAAAAAAGTTCTATGCGTGGAAAAATCATGGTATTTGAAAAAAAATATACTGAATAATCATGGAAAATCATTGAATTATGTGAAATAATTTTAAGAAAAAACACTAGTAGCCAGAAAACTAGCTGTCAGACACACAAAAGTTGTGTGTCTGACAGCTAGTTTTCTGGCTACTGGTGGTTTCAAGTTTTAATTATTTCAAAATACATGCATGGTCTACAAGCATGCATTATTGAATAGATTACTGTTACTGCATTCAGCATTTATGCTCAGTGTGGTGAAGATGCTGCTAAAAGGGGAGGTTGGAGGCTGTGCATTAAATAGTCATGGAAATTACATCTTTGATCGTGGAAAAATCATGGAATTGGGTTTTTGAATTTCTGTGGAAACCTGTATCAGTACCAAAATCTCATGAGCTTGCCCATATATTTTGGTTGTCACAATAGTAATTTAATAATAGAAATTTGCTGCTGAGCTAGGATTGAACTATTTTATTTGTAATATGCTGACATGGGTTTAATATTAGTATACACATGATAATTTGGTTCTTATCTCATCGTCAAGCAATGAAGGCTCGGGCAAGTCTGCGCTTAGACTCAACAGAGCCTTTGTTGCTCACATACACATAGTATGGATGTAGATGATGACTCAGACAAAAACTTAAACCTCTATCCCTGCTGGCTACATCATCATGGGCTTTTATTAATGGCTTTTGCACATATGTGATTACGGTGAATGTTCTTAAATTTCAAATAGTAGTTGCCTGGCACTAAAGCCTAGACAGACAGGGCAGACCCAGATCAGACTGCTTCTGAAGAAGCAGTCTGATCAGGGTTTTCCCTGGCTGTTTTCTAACAAGAATTTTGTGAGTTTCAGCCCTGATAACAAACATTTATTTGTTAACAGAAAGAGAAAAGTGTTCGAAATTTTAGAAAATTTACCATGAGGCCAAAAAAATAAATGTCTTGTTTCAGTAAACATCTCAATATTTTTAAGGGTTGGTAGGTAGGCATTTTTTTTAGTTTTTTTTCAATAGAAACCCTTGAAAATCATTCAAAATAGAGGAAAAATCTCAGATGTCGCATTTTTTTTAGAGTAGGCCCCAAAAAAGTAGGGTTTCTGGAAATGAAACATTTTTAGCCTAATATTCAAAATCATATTAAGATTCTCATATGCTTTCTTACAGAACAGCTGTGATGTACTTTGTCTTGATTCCGGTGTAGACTACAGACTGACTATCCTACCTGCTGAAGGCAAACTATACTTCCTGTAAGATCAGAGTTTTTCTTTCCTCTTTTTTTTCTCTAAAATTTCAAACACTTTTCTTGTTATACTCTCAAATAAAATGTTGGTTATCAATTCTGGAATTTACAAAATGCTTGTCAAAATAGCAAACAGGGAAGACCCTGATTAGAAGCAGTCTGATCTGGGTCTTCACTGTTTGTCTATGCCTTTTTGGCAGGCAACTAGTGTTTGAAATTTTAGATGATTTACCATAACTCTTGTAGGCCAATGGAATTTCTGTAAAGTTTGATACAGTTAAGTCAGGATGGTATATTCTTTGTTTTGAGGGGTCCCAGGGTATAATGTCAAATGATAGTGTTCCTTTCTCTGAAGATTAAGTAAAAACCTTGATGAAATGCCACAATCTGCTGCACTTCTGGGTCTGCACTGTTTGCAAAAGCCAGGGCTTCAGATTTTTTTCAAGATTGGTGGGCCAAAGTGACCCATGGAGCAAAAAATGGTGGGTCATTTTCTGAAATGATGGGCCCAAGCATATCAAACTAAACACAGTTGACATTTGGGTAGTATACTTTACCTACACACTGACACAGACACTTGTATGCATATATGTATATTGACTGCTGATTATGCAGTAAAACCTGTCTTAAGCGTCCATTCAAAAAAGAAGACCAATTATCACTTAATGCAGGGAGCATTCTGCAATCCTTTTGACCTTCATTAAGCTACCATTGTTATTAAGATCTTTGTTTTGTCTCTTTTTGAGTTGCTGCTTAAGACATGTTTTACTGTATTGACAACCTACATGTACTTTCTGTTTTGTGCAGACTTGCTGTAAGATGAATATTTTTATTGAAGTGAGATTTTTTCACACCTAAAAAGGATAGGTCCACTTGGCCCACTGCCTTGGAAAGTGATGGGCCATAGTTTAAAATCATGGGACAATGACCTGGGCCCATCATAAATGTGAAGGCCTGAAAAGTACCTGTTTAGGGGTTTCCAGTCTCAAAATCTTTTGAACAAATGTATGTATTTTGATAAAATTTTGAGTTTTTGCATACATTGAGTTAGTGCCCATGATGTATATGAAAATTGATTTTTCTACATATCAACCAGTTTTAAATGGTGAAAATGTCTATACGATGCATTGATATATATAAGATATAAATTGCGACAACTCTATTTAATTTTTCATTAATATTTAACTGAATTATGGCCCTTGATTTCTGGATGGTACTTGTATTGAAAAGATTTGTGGCGGGGTATAATGCATGCCTTCAGCGCATGAAATTGGAACCTTTTATTGCTTACAGGACAACAGATAATGATTGTGATGAGCAGTTGGATATTGTGTTTGATGAACTTATATCAGAAGAAGAGGATGGTATGTAGAGTTATCACCCTTTACCATTTCCTGCTGAATGTATAAATATACCCCATTTTAAAGCTGTAACCATTCACTGAAAAGGTATCTCATTGCGATTCTTTTTTGACAATACACTCACTGTATCGCAACTTATTTCACAATACGTTTACAATACAAATCTTGTGTAATTCATTAGAGATGAACAGTTAAAATATATGTTTTTTGCAACTATGATAATGAAATTTGTTATATGACTGGAGAGAATCCTGTCTCCTGATTGGCTTAATTTGTCTTCATAAATCTCTATGTCTACCTGGAAACTGGTCTGAACCGGTCCACAAGTTAATATTGCATGAAAACCAGCTCGAACTAGTTTCCAGAAGTTAATATTTTTGACACTTCTGCAATATTACCCTCTAGAGAGCTAAAAATAGCATGATGAGAGTGAAACTATCATGTGCTGCATGAAATTGACATGATTTGCTGTTTCACCTCCCAACAGGTAAATTAAAGACTTTAATGAATATTTACAACAGTTTTGTTTTGTTAGCTTATTTAATTTTGTTTGAATAAACAAACTGTAAAAACAGTTTTATGATAACATTTTATATTCCCTATAAGAGAATTAATATACATTTGAAAATACAAAATACTGAATTATAATATTTTAATAAAAGTTGCTAAAACTTGTTAGAAAGTCCTTGGATGTCGTAGATAGAAGGTTGAACATGTCTTTAACAACAAAAGTGAATGTAGCAACATTTTCATTCTTAAATGAAGCTATATAACAAAACAGTTATTGACTTCAATTTCGGTAGACATAAGGATTTATGTACCCTTAAAAGTGATTTTCACCTCAGCCTAGCATCCTCAGTGAATTATCACTTTTTCGGGTAGATAAATCCTTATGTCTACCTCATTGAAGTCAATAATTGTATAATTTGCATTTTCTCTTTAAATGTTGATTTTCTTGCTTTTTCCAAGCTAAACTCTTATCAATATATCCTGGTGTGAAAGCAGTGCAGATCCAGATCTCAGAAGCCAGCTGATATAGATCAACACTATTTTCAGATATTCTTTTAGATACATATTTATGACTTGAATACTCCAAAGTAATTGATTAAAATTTTGGAGGCATGTAGTATGTCAGAACATTTAGAATAGTAAGGGTTAATATTCAAGTAATTTTTGCTTACTTATCCTTTTTTAAATTTCTCATGTTGCCAAAAAATTATCGGATACGTTACATATTGTATCATGAGACAAATATTGGGATACATATGATATCATATGGTAATTTTGTCATTACAGCCCTAGCCCATTCATTTATAATATAAGCCAGTTCAGCTTCAAGATTGCATATATGCCAGCACATGGCTTTTTTGGTACTTATTGCATTGTTGAGCAATGAAGGCTCGGGCAAGCCTGAAAAAAATGTGCAGGGAGTAAAGGGAGTCGAGTCTTCCCTGCTCGCATACACCAAGTATGAATGTAATCATAAAATAGAAGGGAAAACAGAATAAACAACCATCAACGACAGTGTTGTCTTTTTAAAGGTAGATTATAGACCGGTTTCGGTCATCCAATGACCTTTTTCAAGTATGAATGTAGATGACGAATCAGGCCAAAAGTCAGATCTCCAGCTTGGCTGAATGTATCAGTAGGAGCATTAATAAGAGGCATTAGTGCATATACAACCATGCAACTAGCAGGTTAGCAAATATGTAGATCATGAGCTCGAATTTTGAGATATAGCTGTCATGCAAATATAAACAATTTGCAGTAGAGTGACAGGAGTTTTAATACAGATTGGCAGTATGAGATGTTTAAAAGAGGTAAAGACAATGGATATGATACTTGGAAAATGTAAATTTCCAAATAGTTTTCTTCCTTATTTGCAGTTAAGTATGTTGTAGGTACACATTGGAATTGCCTCTATGAGGCAATTCCAATGTGTACCTACAACATATGTCTTTTCAATAAATGAGTTTTCACCGTAAGCTTTTTTTTAAACAAATTCTCGACCACTTTCATTTATTCAAAGAAGTTGGCGTTTGTCATGCACCTGGATGACAATAATAGACTGTCTATTTATGCTTCTGACAGATTATCTTGAGATGTTTCATGAGAATATTGCTAAATTGCTAGTTGCGTGGTTGTAAGTACCTAAATCTCCTATGCTAGCCCATATCAAAGACAAAACGGTTGAGTATCATCATGTACCATACTTTTTTCAGTAATTCATGCCAGAGTTCTAGAGGTGTTGGGTAGAAACCTAAGATTACCAAAGACATGTGGTAGAGTGCTAGATACAACCTTCAACAGCATGTGTGCACAGGTAAGAGTAAATAATCATGATTAGGGGACAAAAATATTTCATTATTGCACTTGTCCTGCAGGACGAGTGACTTACAATTTTCACTTGTCCTGCAAACTCATGCACTTGTCCTTTAAAAGCGTAAGGGAATAATATGACTTCCTCAAGTAATTCTTCCCAAAGCACTCGTCCTGTAGGACGAGTGCTTTGGGAAGAATTACTCGTCCTTTCTAGATTTCACTCGCAGTTACGAGCTGAAGAGTGGAATTTTTGTCCCCTGATGACCTTCGGGTTTTTATATGCCTGTTTAAAAATAGGTCATATTATGGCATGATGCTGCCTGTCAATCCACGCTCCATAAATCAGTTAACACTCCATAAATCAGTAATGGTTCAGGATATCTTCATGCAATTTTATAGGAATGAGTATTAGGTTAAGTTGATGTTTCGCATACAAGAATGATCGTTTCACCTTTTTTAGTTTCCATGTTATGCCCCTTTGATTATTTTTCCCCAAAATTCTTGTACAAACCATAACTCAGTAATCGTTTGGGATATCTTCATGCAATTTAACAGGAATCTATATTAGGTCAGGACAATGTGTCACATACAATAACAGTTGCTTTTGGTAACTTTGTTTTCAGAGTTATGTCACTTTGATTTTTTTTTAATTTTTGATCAGGGATGACACTAGTTGCCTAAGAAGTAATGTTTGAAGAAAATGGTGGGTGTTTCAAAAGTAGTATAGATCCAGATGGGCTGGCTTCTATTAAAGCCATCTGATCAGAATCTACACTTTTTTAATCCACACAATAAATCCATAGTTAGCAAACATATATTATACTGATTATTTGTAGAATAAACTTTATGCATCAATTCCTTTTTGAGTTATATAATAATTAACATCCCAATGAAATTGGATTTCACACACTTGATAACATTTTCTTTGCTTAATAAAACTTGGCTGATAATGCCTCGTTCTCAATGCAATATGTTTATTCAACAGGCTTTGGGAGCAGTGGATTATCTAGAAATAAGTAGAAACTTTGATACAGTGATTGTTAGAAATATACCAAAGATGACGTTACGACATAAATCTGAGGCAAAACGCTTTACTGTTATGATTGATGCCTTCTATGACAACAAGGTTAGTAAAGGGAACACTGATCATTCAATGGTCCCAAAGAACTTGATTCATATGGGTGTCGATGTGAGAAATTATATCAAAAAGATATAGTACTTTCTAATAAGTGAATAACTAAAAGGCAGATCAGATTGCACAGATGCCCAGGCTGGTATGTGCCTTTGTTGTTGTTCACATACAACACAGTCAGGGTTTCTCTACCCTACGAGGTCATATATGTTTTATTAGACCCTGTAAAATGCAATTTACCAAGCCTTTTTCAAATAGCAAACTTTTCAAATTGAGCTTTTATTTTGAGCATTAAGTAAACATTTTAATTGCATTAATCAATAATGGAGCTCAGTGGTAGAGTGATTGACTCGAGATCAAGGGGTTGCGGGTTTGAGCTTCACTGGGGGAACTGCATTGTTTCCTTGAGCAAGACACATTAATTCCTGCTTAGTACTGGTTCATCCCAGGAAGACCCGTCCGGACATAACTTAAGAATTATTGACTGGGACGTAATGAATCAAATTAAACAAAATTAATCAATGTGTAAGAAATGATAAGATTTTTGTTAGCTTATTTATTATTCAAACTTTTTTTTGGATGGGAAACCATGTAAATTAATAAATGGACAAATAATGCAGAGCCTGATGAGATGTCACATAATTTTGCATCTCTTCAGGGTTTTCATAGTATGTTATTTTGAAAACAACCCTTAGGGACAGAAATGCAATGATTTTTTAAAATTCTTGTTTTGGTCCCCTTAAACTATCTTATGTACTTTCCAAACTTTCATTGGATGAAACTTGATAGAAAATTCTGTCAGTCCAAAATCTAAAGGTTGTGAATATATGAGCAGGCACATGAGACTCTATTATTTATCACATTTTTGAGCAATAAAGGCTCAGGAGAGTCTGCATATATGCACAGACTAGGCAGAGTCTTCTCTGCTCATATAAACAAAGTATGGATATAAATGAAGACTCGTACCTTTGACCTGCTGGATACATCAGCATGGGCATTTATAAGAGACATTTGCGGTTATGTGACTTACTAAAATGAGGAGCCCCGTGGCTCAGTGGTAGGGTGCTTGACTATTTATCAAGTGGTCACGGGTTTGAGCCACACAAGAGGCACTGCATTGTGTCCTTGAGCAAGACACTTTATCCTCTGCTTAGTACTGATTCAACCAAGGAAGATCCGTCCCGACATGACTAAAAAATTGTTGACTGGGACGTAAAGAATCAAATCAATCAAAATATGTACTAAAATCTCAAGTGCTGGCCCATTTAACTCTTACTTGCTAGCAGCGACTTTTGCTGTCTGCTGATAACCTTTGCAAACAGTTTGGATCCAGATCAGGACCGACAGAATGTCGATGCTGATCTGGATCCAAGCTGTTTGACACTCTGATAGTGTTCCTGAAAGAATTTTTTGAAAAAGTTAATTTTGAAAAAAGTCAGCAGACGACAACATAAGCTTGAAAAATTACCCAGTATGCAAAGGTATGATTACAGGTGTTCGGACAGATCTGGAAAAACATGGCAAACAGCTTTTTTCTACCTTTATCATGGAAAAGGCATGGAATTTAAAAAAAAAAAAAACATCGTGGAAAGCTGAAAAATACTCTGGCAGAGTTGCTTTTAGGGTTTGGGGTTGTTGTATCCTCGAAATTGGCCCATAATTGTGACCTACAAAGTGCCGAGATTTGGCCCCTTCTAAAAATCCTAGACACAACTCTTCTTTGGAGTAGGTATGTAAGAGCTCAAAATGGACATGCTCACAACGATTCAAACAAAATGTCTTAAACTATGTCAAGATTGTTGGCTATCAGTGAACTTAATCAGTTTTATTTTAGTGATTGTCATCATGGAAAATCACAAAATATCATGGAAAAATCATGGAATTTTGTTGCCAACCCTGTTCAGGGTTCCCACAAGCCCTGGAAATCATGGAAAACCTGGAAAATTTACCAAACAAGTTCCATGCATGGAAAAATCATGGAATTTGAAAAAAAACTGAATAAATATGGAAAAATCATGGAATTTTGTGAAATAATTTGATGAAACCACCATTAGCCAGAAAACTAGCTGTCGTGTCCGACAGCTAGTGTTCTGGCTACTGGTGGCTTCAAGTTTTGATTATTTCAAAATGCATGCATAGTCTACAACCATGCTTATTTAAATACATTAGTGTTGCTGCATTCCGCATTTATGCTCAGTGTAGTGAAGATGCCGCATAAAGGGGAGGTTGGAGGCTGTACATTAAATAGTCATGGAAAATACATTTTTGATCATGGAAAAAATCATGGAATTGTGTTTTTAAATTTCTGTGGGAAACCTGTTTAAATTACCACTGTTATACAGGTGAGACTAGTGTGTTCAGCAGAGACGCTTCCTAAACAGTTGTTTACAGCAGGCAATCTCAGTTTAAGAGAAGAAGACAATAATATGAAGTTAATGGATGACCTAGGTATACAAGCAGTAAGTATTGTTGGTTGATAAATTCTAAGTAAAATATATCACCACTGATATGAGAATACGGACCTTAAGGCAATCCAGCCATTATTACTTAAGAGACATTTGGGCCTCCCCGCTAGAAAACCTGTCTTCGAGGTTTCCCCACAAAGCGAGATTCAAACCAGTCTCCTCAGCTACAGAGACTAGCTAGAAAGTTGAAATTTTGCTCAAAGCAAGTCTAGATATGATACTTTCCAATGAGCGAATAACAAATGCGCTGATCAGACTGCACATGTGAACCGGCTGGTCTGCGCTTTTGTTGTTCGCAACCCTCCAAAGACAGGTTTTCTCGCGTCGAGGCCCATTTGAATTATAGCTAAAATAACAAAATTTTCATGCCTTTATATTACCATGAAAATGTTTCATAACTCCAGAGGCTATTTTAGGATCATGACATCATTTTCTATTTTTAGACAATATTGAAAAAATTCAAGAAAAATTTAAATTAAGTTTTTATTACTTTGGAAAATATTATGGAAAATGGAGCATTTGCTCTAAAAGAGCAAATACTCCATTTTCCATAGTATTTTCAAATACATGATATTTCAAAGGCATCAAAAGGCGTTATTATGGAATAAATGGTTAAACTTGGCGCCATCAAAATAGCAAACATTTTATATTTAAAGTTATTCAAGCCTCCAGATATGCACACATTTTGGGCATAAATTGTTAATATTTCCTTATCCATCAGTAGGGCTTCCACGTTTACGAAATTTTGTAAACGTTTACACGAATTCTAGAAAGCGAAACGATTCCGTTTACACGCAATTACCGTACTGAATTTTTTCATTGTCGCATATTGGTAAAAATCGCCAATATTTTTCCTAAAAAAGAGCTCTTAAAATATTGTACCTTGTGCAAACATTCGAGATTATTTGGTCAGGTGTTGTGATAGAACTCATTTCAAGTAATTGCAACCTGACTGCAACATGCGCAGGCTCATCGATAACCGACATTTCTTTAGCGTGTCTTCCCTTATAAACAATAGCAAATGTGTAATTGGTTGACATGCGTGAGATGTAACTGCCAATCGTCACGTAGGCAGCTGAAATTGACATCAATACACACACTGATGGGAAGTGAAAAACGACAACACAGTTTGAAGCCATATGCTTTCACGTGCGTGTCCACCTAATATTAAAGACATAAGGTGTGCATTTACATACATGTATCTGAATAATATGCCTAGCACAGTGAGATTCAGGACATTTCCATCACAATGGACATCGGTCACTGTGTCCACTGAATATATCCACCGTAGTTCTAATTTTATTAATTAATTATTGTCAGAAACTTTATGAACTGAAAAACAACACTATTTTTCATTGGAAGATGCTATTAATAAACTATGAAGGTTGTCACGTGCTAAAATTCGTTTAAACGGTAGGTCATTTTTGTAAACGTTTATTGCATAAACACGAAACGCTTCCGTTCACACGTGTAAACGTGGAAGCCCTATCCATCAGTATAAGCATTTGTTTTGGGTGCTCAAAAGAACCGTCTCATTGAGATGGTTCTTTTGAGTACCCACAACATATATTTTGGTTGAGAAAGAAGAAATTTAATTTTGCATTCTTACCTGGAGGCTTGGTTATGTATGAGGGCTGTTGCCATGGGTACAACATGGGTAGTGGCCATAACATCTAGTCATCTACAAGGATGCATAATGAAGAGAAGGTCACTTTAATATGTCATAGAAAATATAAATTCATAAAAGTTCATTTGCATTTACATTATTATATAGATAACACATGTGAAATCACTATATTTGCTAGATTTTGGGAACTGCTTCAAATTTTTAGAAAAAATCTGCATTTTGCTGATTATTTGAAGCAATTCCGAAAATCTAGCAAATATAATGTTTTCACATGTGTTATCTATATAATAATGAAGTTTTTAGCAGATGTAACATTACCTAGATTTTGATCATCAGGACCATAAAGTACCTTTTATCATATCCTGGCCCATATTTATAGGTATAACTGGTTCTAAATCTGTTTTCTAATGCTAAGCACATTGCCTTTTAAAGCCCTTTATCCTTTGTATACTGGCAACCCCTAAACAGTTACTTTAACAAACAGTGAAGGCCCAGATTCTGCATTTCATCAGGGTCTAAACTGTTTGCTAAGACTAAAACGATCTTCAGAGAAAGAAAGAAATTTTAGTTGGAAATTATAACCTTGACCCCTCCATATATACAATGAAACATCCCAAGTTTATTATACCCCCCGCAAACTTTGTTTGTAGGGGGTATACTGTTTTCACGTTGTCCGTCCGTGCGTCCGTCCGTCCGTCTGTCCGTCCGTAACGTTTTGTTTCCTTAATAACTCGAAGAGTCATTGCTGGATTTTCATCAAACCTTGCAAACATGTTCATATATACAAGACAAATACTTAAGACAAAAAGTAAGGGCTAGGGGCCAATTCTATAAGAGTTATTTCCCTTTGTAGTTCTAAATGGCTTTTAATATAGTGCTTTATGCTTATGCTATTATAGGCCATACACGGGCCGATCAACTCCTACCACAGCTTTTGATGGAACAATTTGATACTTTTCCTATACAATGTAGACACATTGAACATATGCATGAAGGAGTTTGGTTCAGAAAAAATAATTTTTGACAAAATGACAGCTGTGAGAACTTAGACAATTTTTCCCTAATAAGGTGTTTGTATATGCATAGACGGTGCCCTTATGGGCCGATCAACTCCTACCACAGCTTTTTATGGAGCAATTTGATACTTTGCCTATACAATGTAGACACATTTAACATATGCATGAAGGAGTTTGGTGTAGAAAAAATAATTTTTGACAAAATGACAGCTGTGAGAACTTAAACAATTTTTCCCTAATAAGGCTTTTGTATATGCATAGATGGTGCCTTCATGGGCCGATCAACTCCTACCACAGCTTTTGATGGAACAATTTGATACTTTGCCTATACAATGTAAACACATTGAACATATGCATGAAGGAGTTTTGTTCAGAAAAAATAATTTTTGACGAAATGACAGCTGTGAGAACTTAGACAATTTTTCCTTTATTAGGCTTTTGTATATGCATAGATGGTGCCTTCATGGGCCGATCAACTCCTACTACAGCTTTTGATGGAACAATTTGATACTCTGTCGATACAATGTAGACACATTGAACATATGCATGAAGGAGTTTGGTTCACAAAAAATAATTTTGACAAAATGACAGCTGTGAGAACTTAGACAATTATTCCCTTATATGGCTTTAGACAATTATTCCCTTATATGGCTTTTGTATATGCATGGATAGTGCCTTTATGGGCAGATCAAGTCCTACTACAGCTTTTGATGGAGCAATTTGATACTTTGCCGACACAATGTAGACACATTGAACATATGCACGAAGGAGTTTATAATTTTTGTTTGCACAGATTCTACTGAAATCTTCTTATCAAAACTAAGGTCTTCTTGTTTGAACTATAACTTGCCAAGTTTTTTCACTGACTCTTACTGTGCGGGGGGTATCTAATAAGCATTGCTTATTGACTTTTTTCATTGTATTAGACAGGGTTCCTACAAACTCTGGAAATCATGGAAAATCACACAAAAAAGTTCCATGCATGGAAAAATCATGGAATTTGAAAACCCCTGAATAATCATGGGAAAATCATGGAATTTTTTGAAATAATTTGACAAAACCAGCAGTTGCCAGAAAACTAGCTGTCAGACACACAAAAATTGTGTGTCTGACAGCTAGTTCTCTGGCTATTGGTGGTTTCAAGTTTTAATTATTTCAAAATGCATGCATGGTCTACAAGCATGTTTGTATAAATACATTACTGTTGCTGCATTCCACATTTATGCCCAGCGTGGTGAAGATGCCGCTTAAGGAGAGTTTGAGGCCATGTATTAAATAGTCATGGAAATTACATTGTTGATCATGGAAAATCATGGAAAAATCATGGAATTGTGTTTTTGAATTTCTATGGGAACCCTGATTAGATCAGATGGAAGAACCCATCAGAATACAAATGGTTAATATGACATAGTTTGTGATTAAAATACATAAACTCCCTGTCCAGAAGCCAAGGCTCTGCCACAAGAGAAGGTCACAGGAACATTATTATTCTATATAAAATCTAGCTCTTCTTTTTTTTCTGTGTTTTAGTGCCAAAGGGCCAGATAAGCAAAAAATTAAGCGTAAAATTGTGATTATTTTCTTATCCATTAGTTTAAACATGTGTTTTGGGTGCTCAAAAGAACCGTCTCATCGAGACGGTTCTTTAGAGTACCTACAACATATGTTTTGGTTGAGAAATAAGAAAAATTATTTTCAGTTACACACTCTTATCTGGGGGCCTGAGTGCCTTAAGCATTCATTCTCTCTATTATTTTTTCTACAGGATTCTGATCTCTCACAAGCCAGTATATTTACCGGTGAAGAAGAATTATTTGCCTTTGAGCGGACAGTTTCAAGACTCGCCGAGATGCAGTCAGAGGAGTATTGGAACCACAGACATTTCATGAAGCAATCTTGATGATGGCCTAGCCTTAGGGGACGTTGTTATATTTGAATTGTGCCAAGAGTCCAAACCTCGAGGTTATAAAACTTGAGTACAGTCTCAAACTCAAAATAAAGCACAATGATTGGCTGCTTGCGGACACCTGTCCGCAAGCAGCCAATCTTTGCGCTTTATTTTTAGTCTGAGAATGAACTCAAGTTTTATAACCTCGGGGCCAGATAGTATAGAAACCACAGACATGTCATATAGCCACCTTGATGATGGCCTAGCCTTAGGGTATGTTGTGTTTGGATTGTGCCAAGAGTCCAGATAGTATAGAAATCACATCCACGTCATATAGCCATCTTTATGATAGCTTAGCCTTAGGGACGTTGTTATGTTTGAATTGTGCCATGGGGCCGAAGCGTATTGGAATCATAGCCAAGTCATAGAGCTATCTTGATGATAGCCTAGCCTTAGGGGAACCTTGTTATGTTTGAATTGCGCCAAGAGTCTTGAAACCACAGCCATGTCATAAAACTATCTTGATGATAGCATAGCTTAAGAGGATGTTGTTATATTTGAATTGCACCAAGTCCGAAGAGTATTGAAATAACATCTATGCCATAAAGCTATCTTGATGATGGTTTAGACTTAGGAGTCTTTGCTATGTTTAAATTGCACCATGGCTGAGGTGTATTGAAACCACAGCCATGTCATAAAGCTATCTTGATGATGACATAGCCTTAGCCTACCTAGCCATAGCATCCATCTCACCTGGCTTGTCAGAAAGATATTTAGCATGCTCAAGAGATTTTGATACATATAGCATTGCAAGCAGCAAAGGCTCAGGTGAGCCTGCGCATATGCGCAGTCTCTCCAGAGCCTTCATTTCTTTCATTCACAAAGCATGGAAGTGGAGGAAGGCTCAGACTTAAAATTAGATCTCTAGTCCCTCAGGTTATGTCAGCATGGGCTTTCAAAATAGGTTTTTGTGCATATGTGATAAAAAGAAAATCTAATGTGCTGGCTTATTTGATAAATGTAAGAGATACACTCTTGAACCTTGGTCAGCTTATAGGTGATGATGAGGGAATTATCTGATTATTTTTTGACAAAATTTCCAAAACATATATATTTGGAGTTGCATACCTTGGTCGAAGAAGAGCATCATCCATATGAACAAGTATAAAGTGAGGGTGGGGTAGTTAGTGCTTTAAAGACACAATTTCTTGTTGAAGTTTGAATTAAGAAAAGAAACAACAAAACTTTGACATTGATGTGTGTAGAATGTCAAGTCAGATCAGTCACACAAAAGCAAGAAGTTCTTAATCTTCACTGCCTACACAAGTAATCTACATCTTCTGAGTATAAATTAGTGAGATGGGAAACAGAACTATGGTAAATGTTCTAAAATTTTGAGCTTTTTCTTCCTTCTGTTCTCAAATAAAGTGTTGGTTATTAGGACTGGAATTCACCAAATGCTTGTCAGAATAGCAAATAGGGAAGACCCTGATCAGAGTGCTTCTGAAGAAGCAGTCTGATCTGGGTCTGTGCTGTTTGTCTAGACCTTTTGGACAGGCAACTAGTGTTAAAAATTTTAGAACATTTACCGTACTGTTATGAATATGGACCCATGTTTTCATTTTTGGAATTCCTGAGAACTATGTAAAAAAAATAAACAGTGTGCCAGATCTAACAGAATTTTGTGGTCAGCATCCGGTTTTTATTTTATATCTCCACAAGCCATGACTATTCAATAGATAAATTTAACAGGGACCAAGCTGGCCTAGAATTTTAGGGAGAAGTGACTTCTCCCTGCAGGAAAATTAGGGAGAAGTGACAGTCAGATAGGGAGAAGTTATAGCGTAGATTTACGGCATTTTCTGTCGATTTAGAAGCAAATTAGCCATTACACATACTATTGCCATTTAATGTAAGGAGAAACACGATTCAGTGGTAGTAGATTGTCTGATAATGTCACCACAGCTTGCATTTATGTGAGTCTCCCTAAAAAAAAAAAAAAAAGTTTTTTTTTTTTTTTTTTTTTTTTAGGGAGACTCCCACTTTTCCCTGGGTCCCATTTAGGGCGAAATTTCGGCCCCTAGGGCAACTATTTCGTCCTAGGCGCCCCCTAGCTTGATCCCTGAGTTTGATTTGGAAAGTTTAGAGATATGGGCCAGCATATGAGACTTTGGTACAGTAGAATCTCGTAAATTGGAAGTCCTAGGGACTAGAGATTTTATTTCAAAGTATCAACAGTTCGAATTATAGGGAGGTAGAGATAAGAATATATAAACCCCAAAAAATGATTATTATCAGTTTTTTTCCTAACAAAACCAATGTTTTATGTGCGTAAAAGAAACATCTCCCCTATTCTCTGAATCAATTGTGTCCGAAATTTATTTCGAATTAGCGAGTATTTTGAAAAATAGGAGTTCAAATTTTCAAGGATTTACTGTATTTTTCAGGTATGAACAAAAGCCTCCTTTAAACGCCTACGCTGGCGTATACAGAAGAGCTAGAGGTCTAAAGTTTGCTCTGAGTCTTCATCTACATCCCTTCTTTGTGTATATAAGCAGCAAAGGCTCGGGTGAGTCTATGCATCTGGGCAGGATTGCCTGAGACTTCGTTGCTCAGCAACTCAATAAGTACCAAAATCACATTTGCTGGCTCATGAAGCAGTTTAGAAAAATAAGTTGTAGAGCCAGATAGGCAGCTTGTTATGTATTCTACTCAAAACTTTGATAAGCATCACTATAAAGATTTCCATAGGGCTCAATGCACTGAGCTTATCCCTTTGGCACTCGAAAACCTTTGGCTTTTTTCTTCAAATTCAATCAAAATTTTTCAGTGGTAATTGAAAATGCAGTGGGCTAGAGCTTTTTACGCAAATCACTCACTTGATGGTCCCATGGATTCCTGTTGGTCTGAAAATGCAAAATGTTACATTTTCGAAATTCCACTAAAAAAATCAAGTTTATATCTCCCTTATTTCAAAAGATCAGAAAAATGAAACGTGTTTGAAACCCGTTTGTAACTGAAATGGTAAGTTCTGGACACAATAACCACCATTAGAAAATAATGCACTTTTCTGTAAAAAACAATATATATTACATGTTTGGCGTGAAAATACCATGATTTATCAAACAAATAAAATCGGTAATTTTGTTTTTGTCTAGAAAGATTTATTTCCTCTAGGGAAATAACTCCCTTTAGCAGGAACTCCTTTTTCCTGACCACAGGTGACCCAAGGCATCGATGAGATGAAACGCATGTCATATTCATTTTCGTTTTATTATTTACAAAGTTTTAACAATCATAACGCTGTCTCTGCACTTTTGACGTCACAAACATTAACAAATGACGTCACTTTCACATGCGATGACGTTGCACAACGTTTCCGTCTTCCAACACTGAAACTGGAGGATCGAGGAACAAAAACAAAAAATTCTAGAAAATCACAATAAATTTAGTACCAAAATGTTCGTTACGATCTAACTAAGAAAATGACTACCCACACTTTATGTTATCATTCACTAATAAAAAAGTTACAAACTTTTCAAATTCTGAGATGGACTCGATGAAGAAGATTTCCAAATTGGCGGACTTCCAGGGAGCAGCTAGCTGATGTTTTACTACTCGTGTTAGAATTAGACATGTCATGATCCCACTAGTTTTACAACATCGCATACCGTAGTATTTTCTTGATTTTAGCAAGCAGTTCAAGCAGAATACATGTAATATAAAGTTTATTAAATCGTTCCATTTAAAATATGGGATTTATAAACCTCGGGAGGTGGTAAATCCCATAAAGAAACTCGTGTGCAGGCGCACTTGTTTCTTTATCGGATTTACCACCTCCCTCGGTTTATAAATCCCATATTTCAAATGGAACAATTAATAAACTCTATTTATTCCCACGCTTTTGGGATATTGTAATTGCCTCTGTCCGTCCTTAATTCTATCTCCTCCTAAAGCATTAGACGAAATTCAACCAAATTTGGTGTGTAAGTTACTAACTTGAATGGGGCATGCAACGCCAAATTTTTTTGGTCCCACCCCCTGGGGCCCTGAGGAGGGGTCAAAAGGTCCTATATCATTTAATTTCAATTATAAAGTCAATTTCAAATATTTTATACAAATTGTGTGTGTTCTCACAAATGTAAGAAACAAAACAGACAGGATTTTCATTCTGTCGCCTGGGTCATGCCCCAGGGGTGGGACTTGGGGGTGCCAGGGGGGGGGGGGGGGGGGGGGGATTGACAAGCAGAACAGAATGCAAGTAAAAATTTCATCCTAGGGTCAAACTGGTGACCTTGGGGTGAGGTCAAAAGGTCAAATATCATTAAATTTCGGTTACCATGTCAATTTCAAAGATTTTTATACAAAACTTTTTTTGTGTGTGCTCTCCCAAATAAAAGATAGAAAACATATAAACAGAATTTTCATTTTGTTACCGGGGCATGTCCCAGGGGTGGGACTTGGGGGTGCTGGGGGTCAAAAACTTTAGCCTGGGAATTGCGATGGTGCCCCATTGACTGGGCGTTCTAGTTTGCTTTTTCTGACCAACCGGTATCCATGGTACCGTCTAGTGTGTGATTTGTATAAAAAGCTTTATCCCACTTCATTTTCAATTACCACTGAAAATGTCCTTGAGTTTCAAGAAATATTTCGAAACCTATCGAGTGCTAAAGGGGTAGGCTCAGTGCATTGAGCCCTATGGAAATCTTTAAAGTGATACTTATCAATGTTTGAGTAGTAATATTTGTTTTTTTATGTCATCTCCACATGCCTATAGTACTAGTTGTGTATGGTCGGATATTTTGTTAGTGAGTCTTATTAAGAAAAGAATGAAGGATGAGAATTAGCGCAGCTCTGGTGTTGTTTTTTTCCAACAGTGAGTTTATCACCATTATTAATGTGTTAACACCACTACTGCAGAAGTCAAATTTCACAAAGTATTTCTTCATTTTCGTATAGAATAAACTCAATATTTCTTGTGAATCGGTTAGTTCACATGAAATATCAAGCTTTATTTCTTAGAAAAGTCAGCAAATTTTGAAAATGACTACTGCAAATTGTATGTGCCAATTTAAAGGGTTTATTGTGTAGATTTTTTTAATTATATGTAAAGTGCTCAGGTCCAAACTAGTTTGCACATCAGGGAAAAATACTTCTGTAGCTGTTAACTATATGTTCCCAATGTTTGTCAATGTCCCTTTCCTAAGATTAAACCTCCAGATAAGAGGACGTATTTGAAAATTATTTTTCTTATTTCTCAATCAAAACATGTTGTGGGTACTCATAAGAACTGGTTCAATGAGACGGTTCTTTTGAGCACCCAAAACACATATTTTATATTGACGGGTAAGAAAATAATTACAATTCTACGCTCAAAAAAATTTCCTTATCTGAACCTATGGAGATGATAAATAGAGAATACTAGGTGAGTGTCTTTTGATATCAAGTTTACCAGGCAAGGCTTTGAGAACGCATGTTGACATCGCGAGGCTTGCTGAGCGATTCAACATGCATTCTCAAAGCAGAGCCTGGTAAACTTGATATCAAAAGACGCGAACCTGGTATTCTATTTATCAGTTTACCCATTGTTGAACACTCTTCATGCTAGTAATTATGACGTAATTTTTGTTTTTTGTGTTGATTCAGCGTCATTAGCGACGTCATTCAAAAAGTGCAACGTCATCATGACCTGATAAAAATGTTACATGCTGTGAGATAGGAAACGTTTATTAGGTTATGTTGAAACAATTCAGTTAATATTAGGGGTGACTGATAAACAAACAATACTGTGTTAAGTCTTTACAGAGACCCTCCCGGTGAATTGATACATTTGTTTGTACGTTACATGCTATCATCAGTATTTCGATAATATCTGGCCATTTCACAGAATTAACTCTTTGCATGCCGGGTAATTTTTCATGCTTTTGTTGTCATCTGACTTTTTTCAAAAAATTAACTTTTTCAAAAAATTCTTTCAGGCATGCTATCAGAGTCAAAGGGTTTGGATCCAGATCAGGACGGACAAAACGTCAGTCCTGATCTAGATCCAAACTCCAAACTGTTAAAACAGTTTGCAAAGTTTTAGTAACAGAGGACAAAGTTTGCCATTAGCAAGGAAAGAGTTATCCGTTTACTGTGTGGAAAAAAACTTTTATTATACGCAAAGTGCTCAGGTTCAAACCAGTCTGTAAATCAGGGAAATACTGTTATAATAGATGTTGTCTTTATGTCCCCATTGTTTGTCAATGTCCCTTTCCCTAGATGATAAACAGGCGTTAATGTGTTAACCAGACAAATATTCTCCCGGTGAGTTTATACTTTTATTTGTACATTGCATGCTATCTGTTTTCTAATCATATTTTGTCATCACACAAAATTAATTCTTTGCTTGCTGGGTAATGTTTCATGCTTTTGTTGTCGTCTGCAGACTTTTTCAAAGTTGACTTTTTCAAGAACACTATCAAAGTGTCAAATGGTTTGGATCCAGATCAGGACAGACATTTTGTCGGTCCTGATCTGGGTCCAAACTGTTTGCAAAGGTTATCAGCAGACAACAAAGGTCGCTGCTAGCGAGGAAAGAGTTACCAGAATCTGATTCAAGTCCTTTAATATGGGCTTCATTGCGAGAAAACCTGTCTTCGGGGGATTGCCAACAACAAAGGCGCAGACCAGCCTGCACATAGGTGCAGTCTGATCAGCACCTTTGTTATTCGCTTATTGGAAAGTATTTTGTCTAAACTTGCTACAGGTGGAATTTCAATTTTCTAGCTAGTGTCTGTAGCTGAGGAGACTGGTTTAAATCTCACTTTGTCGGAAATCCCGAAGGTTTTGTCACGACGAGGTCCATATCTTAAGGCATTGATAACTCTACTCAATCAGTAATATTCCCAGACCTCTGAGTGTGTTTATGACACAAGACAGTACTGGGTGGTTGCTAGGACCCAGTATAAACGGACTGGTCACTGTCGGAAACACAAAGTTATGTTGTCGAGGCTTTGTTTTAGCGCTATTTCAAAGTACTACAGTCTATAAAGTTTATTTTGAACACACCCAAGATAATACGAAGTTATTCCCGGTATGCAAAGTTGAAATATTACATGATACAGTAAATAAAATTGAAGCTTTATCATCTTTATAGGTGGATTTCTGAGGATTTTCAGCTAAAAGTGCTGAAAATAGCTAAAAATGGTACCTTGGTTTCTTGTTGATGTTCATAAGGACGGTTAAAATTTCAATTAATAGAACAATACATTCTTATAGATAGTATATTGAACCATTGCTTTTTGAAGAAAAATCACAGATATGCAGAGAAATAATGGAGACATGATTATTTAATCTTCATTATGCGTCAGTTTTGAAAGCTCAGCCTCGACAACATATTTCCAATATATACATTTACCTGTATGTCAGTTGCCAGTTTGTGTATACTGGGTCTGAGGTGGTTGCTAATGGCAACTGGTACCAATAAAGATGGGAGCGACTTTTTTTGCAATATATGTGGATTACAATGTCAAACTGCTAGTCCATGAGATAATTAACTTGTTGCATGCTGGGTGATTTTACTTGCTTTTTTATCGTCTGCTGATTTTATTCAGTATTTATGTATTCAAAAGGTTCTTTCGGGAATACAATCAGAGTGTCAAACATCTTTGATCCAGATCAGACCTGACAGTCTGTCGGATCTGATCTGGGTCCAAACTGTTTTATAAGGTAATCAGGAGAAGACACCAGTAGACAAAGAGTTAAAAGCTACAAACCAGACTGTTCTTATGATTTGATTGTAAGTGCTGTTTTTATTCATTTTATTTATGTTTTTGTTGACTTTGTTGTTTTGATTATAACATGTGTAGGATTAACCATGACAGGGCTCTTTAGTAATAGCAAACATGCCATGGTATTATATGGTGTACTGCCTTTAAAAGATTTTACTTATTCTTTTATAGTTAAACCATGTAATAAGGGGACAATTTTACACACAAAAATCCGACTTTTGGAGATAGAGATATTGGCAAGCCTTGCATTTCATCTTTTCCTCAACTCGTTAAATAAATTCAACAAACCATTAGCACTCATGTACAGTATAAGATCCTCTATTTAGGTACAAATAACCTTTCTAGTAAAAAGGTCAGACTACATTGTATATAATTATGTAGCAGTACCTTTTTGTGTTACTCAAGTTTTATTTGTTTGTTTGGTTTGGTTCTTTACATCCACAGCTATGGTCATGTTGGGACGGTCAGTTCACCTAGCCAAACTTTTTTCCTGGGCAAGCTTGACTAAACAGTTACACATACTTTCGCTTGTAACTGACAACGGCCCTTCTTGTATTAGCGGAAGGGAGGAGAATGGCCGTAGAAATTATTTCATGATCAATGACTCGGAAAGTATGGGATCGGGCAGGCATTGACTCCCTACCCTGGATCTGCAGTCAGACACATTACCGACTGCGCTACACGGCCTGGTGTGTTACTCAAGTGAAATATTAAACAGAAATTATAATTTAAGTATTAAAGGTATATATACCCCTTCTAAGTATTAACACAGCATATATATACTTCTGACAATCATTTCCAAATTTTTACTGAGCTGTTTTTGAGGATTTAAAAATCGGTTGTGATTTATTTGTCCAGATTGTGTCCTTAGCACGGCTTCCAAAATAAACTATTTTCAGAAACATTTCAACGAACGAGCTAGCAGATCAGCTAGCTCATCTGCTAGCTGGTATGATAAGCATCAAGATCTCATCTGCTGACTCAAGTAGATTATAAGCTGCTGTCATACTTTAAGATTCAAGTCCCATTTTGTTAAACCTTATCCTGCCAAGCTTTTGGGTCATGAAAATACCATCTGCTCATTATGTTTCAGGCCATGGTTAAGAGTGCGTAACAATATTTTTTTATTTCTTAACTAAACCATATGTTGTGGGTACTCAAAAGAACTGTCTCAATGAGACGGTTCTTTGAGCACCCAAAACATTTGTTACAACTGATGGGTAAGAAAATACTAACAATTTTACGCTCAAAATTTTTGTTTATCTAAACCTGTGATGTTTGCTGCATATATTCAAATACATTCCAGACTAAATTTATCATGGAAGCAAAAACTATGAGTCCTGATCAGACTCCTCCTCTGAGAATATAATCATAGGTTTAGATATGTAAAAAATTCAGCGTAAAATTGTAAATATTTTCTTAACTATCAGTTTTAACATATGTTTTGGGTGCTCAAAAGAACTGTCTCATTGAGACAGTTCTTTTGAGTACCCACAACATATGATTTTATTGAGAAAAAAGAAAATTTAATTTTCATTACGCACTCTTAACTTAAAGCTGCATAGTCTGTAACTATGAACATTTTTCAAAAAAAAAAAAAAATTCTTTTTAAATCATTTGTAAAAGTAGAATTAAGTTATGTTGTCACAATAAATCTAATTTCTACAGCTGAAAACTGCATGGAAAAGTGTATTATCTTATAAAAACAGGTGTTTTTTCTCTTGTTTGTAATTATTTACTTCCCCCCAATAATTCTAGACAGTTAATTTTTAACATAAATGCTGTTGTTTGGGCACTAATAATTTGTTAATTATTACGAAAAAGGTAAAATGTATACCTGAATTTTAGTATTTTACTGTGTTCTTGAAAAATAGAAACATTATTTCTAAAATGAAAAGATCAAAAGTTACAGACTATGCAGCTTTAAGTCCTGATAATGTTTTTGTTATTGCCAAATTTGATACAGCAATGGGGTCGAGTCACAAGTTCTCACAACATTAGTTACGACCCTTCAAAACCCCATAATGACATAGAAGAAAATTTCTGTGATCAGTTTGGCATTTTTTCTAATGGCTTGATTTGTATAGGTAAGCCTTGAATGAGTTGTATGGGTAATTTGTTATTTTGTTATATTAATTGATTTACTAGATATGATTGCTATACAATTACCGTGTATGATATATACATTTCATTCCCAGTGACTGTTAAATTTTGAGTGGATGATCAAAGAGGTTTTTTTTTAATTTTTGTGATGTCTGGAATCATAAATTGATCAATGATTCTTTGCTGGGTAACTTTTCATGCTTTTGTTGTCTTTTAGAAATTTCTACATCTCTAGTTTGTTTAAATAGTATTTTTAATCAGAGGTGTAGAAGTTAATTGTATTTCTTGTATACCCCGGTAGCTGGATTGATGCATTTGTCAATACTGAAATTATTAACTGGGCTTCGACGTGAGAAAACCTGTCTTCAGGGGTTTGGGAACAACAAAGGCGCAGACCAGCCTGTGCATTCGCCCAGACTGATCAGCACCTTTGTTATTCGCTTATTGGAAAGTATAATACCTAAACTTGCTACAAGCAAAATTTCAATATTATAGCTAGTCTCTGAAGCTGAGGAGACTAGTTTGAATCTCACTTTGTCGGACACCCCGAAGACAGGTTTTGTTGCGACAAGCCCAAATGTAAAAAATAGTATCATTGTGATATGTTGTATGCACATTTTATTGCTGAGATACTTAAATAAATGCTTAAGTTGTTGGGCCAGCACGTAAGATTTTGATACTTATTGCATCAGAGAGCAGAGAAGGCTCAGACGAGACTGCACATCCACACAGTCTTGCCAGAACCTTCGCTTATCGTAAACATAAAGTATGGAAGTAGATGGAGACTCAGGTCAAAATTTAAGCAACAAAAGTCGTCTGCTTTTCTCGTCTGCTGAAATGTTTAAAAAGCCTCTATGGCAAACAGTGTGGACCCAGATCAGACTGCTCCTATAGGAGCAGTCTGTTCTGGGTCAACGCTGTTTGCTTCTATACTTAATTTGTCAGTAATGTTAGGCAATTATTTGCAGCAGACGACATTTTCAGATGCATTTTTTTTCTTGTCGCTTTAAGGGTTAAAACAGAGATTTTACATATGGTAATTGTTCTAGAATTTCAAACACTAGTTTCCTGGCACAAAAACCAAGAAAAACAGGGCAGACCTAGAGAAAGAGTCTTTTCTGACATATGGTAAATGAGCTGTGACACGAGATTTCCAACAATGTGGCATTTTGACAAGTGTAGACTCAGACGAGCCTGTACAGCCTTCTTTTAAGCTTAGAAAATCCAAATGATGTTCGGCCAGTAGCTTAACACTCATTGAACATTCAAGCGACTTGCAAAGGCTCTGATCAGACTGCCCGTATGCCCAGGCTGATCTGAGGCTTTGCTGGTCGCACATACCCACATTGTTGGAAATCTCATGCACTGGCTCAAATGGTAAATGTCCTAGAATTTCAAACACTAGTTGCCTGGCACAAAGACCAAGAAAAACAGGGCAGACCCATAGAAGGAGCTTTTTCTGACAAGCATTTTGTGAGATCCGGCCCTGATAATCAACATTTTATTTGATAACAGAAAGAAAATACGGTAAATGTTCTAAAAGTTCGAACACTAAAAAATAATTATTTTTTCCGCTGTTCGTAATTTTAGAAATTACGTTTCAGAAAAAGTGCTAGTGTTCGTAATTTTAGAATGCGGGCTTTATCATGAGCAAAAACTGTACATATGCATGTAAAAATGTGGTAGAAACGTGTTGAAAACACGGCGATCTGATTCTGCACTATATACTCATTTTTCTTTTCAACCGCCGAGTGAGTCAGTAAAATGTCCAGCGCGTGCGGTAATTGCCAAGTTGAGAGCCAGGCACGTGCATGTCATGGAACTCAATTTACTTACAAGTCGTAGAAGTCCACTTATTTAACCTCGGACTACCGATAAATCGCTACACTTTCGTTCTTCCTTCAGAAAACCAAAACGCTTTTCGCTTGCTCTCCATCTGCGCAAATGCCGTTTATAATGTAATACAGTCACTTAAGGACATCTCGTCGATCAAAAATTTTTTGCAAAGATATACACGAATCTTTGAAATACGTATACGAGCTCTCTGAGTTAAAAAAAAATGACGAAATTCAAAAAGAACACGCATCTCTCTCTCTCTCTCTCTCTCTCTACTTGTCGATCTATAGAAAGAACGCAAAGTGTCGTACAAAAGCCGATGCGCACGATGAAATGGGTTTTCAGTATATCTCAATAAGTCTAGACATAGTCCGGTCCCGTGCGCGGATCCAGAGGGGGGGCAGGGGGTCCGGACCCCCACCCCCCACCTGAAAATCACAAAAACATAGAATTTCTTAGCAATACTGGACCGGATCCCCTGAAATTCTCAAAAACTACCAAGCCAGCATTCAATGTTGGGTCATCATCAGCACGCCAGCAAAACGCCATTTAAAGGCGTTTCTCTGGCGGGCCGATGATGGCCCGCTTTTTGTGATATTTTTGATCCTCTCTCCCTTAAAAAAGAAGAAAAAAACGTTGTCAGAGTTCGGATCCAGATCAGATCCGAATGGAATTCAGGAAAGAATGTTTCGTCAATTTAAACATTTGGGCATGCGATAGAAAGCATGCAAAGCGTCAATACTGTCGAATATCCGACTTTGTCGTGCAAAAGCCGATGCGCACGAGAAGTATCTCCAAGTATCATTATCAGCACCCTACTGATACATGATATTTTTCGAGATTAAAAGAGATTCGTATGCAAGCGCTGGTCTCTCCCCCCCCCCCTCTCTCTCTCTCTCTCTCTCTCTCTCTCTCTCTCTCTTTACCATCTGCTTTCAAAGTTTGCAAATAGTTTGGATGCAGAAGATCTCCGACGTCTTGTCAAACCAAATCAGGGGCAAACAGGCATACCAAGAATTAATAATGAAAGCGAACGTCCGACTTTGCATCCGATGCCTCGAAAGAATATAATTGAGCCGTGACATGATATTTCCAACAATGTGGTATGTGGGACCAGCAAAGCCTCAGATCAGCATGCGCATAGGCACAGTCTGCTCAGAGCCTTTGCTAGTCGCTTGAATATTGTATGAGTGTTAAGCTACTGACTGAACAACGTTTGGAGTTTGTAAGCTTAAAAGGAGGCTACACAGGCTCGTCTGAGTCTACACTCGTCAAAATGCCACATTGTGTCGCGGCTCAATTTATGATATATTGGCTTCGAGCCGATGCGTACGATACGCTGGGTGCATTCATATCTCAAAGAAAAGGAAAAATTCAGACAAGTACCACAAATCTAGTTTTTCATGCATGCAGTGCGCCGTTTCATGCTCGAGTTCATTGAAATTGTTTTTTTTTTATTTCATGCAAACCCATGAAAAGGAGACACGGCTAGGCAATTATGTTTTGTGTGCTAAGTCCGCTTTCGTACGCAAGGGCCACCGCGTGCTACCCGAGTCTTAAAACAACAACAACACGTGGTCTGATAGTCGGCTTCTTTGATCGAAAAAAGCATGTCCGTGTACCATTACCCCGTCCCTTTGTCTGCTGCTGATACTATTAGCAGTGCCGGACCCAGGGTGGGACCTATGAGGCCCCCCCCCCCCCAAAGAGGCTGTGACAAACTAATTTAGCAGACAGTTTGGGCCCAGAACTTGCCGGACAAAATGTTTCATGTTTTGTTCTAGAAACAAAGGTGCTGATAAGACTGTGCGGTGCGCAGGCTGATCTTCGCATGTAACAAAGTCGGGGTATATACTTCTACAGACGTGCGGTAAATAAAGCGAATTCCGAGATGTCCCGATCATCTCAAGGTCTTTACTGATTTTAAATTCACAGCCACGGCATGCACCTTCATTGTGTATATGGGCAGTTAAGGCGCTGGCGATTTTCCGCGGATGCGCAGGTTCGTCTGAGCCTTCGCTGCTCGCATATGCGATAAGTACCATAATCTTATAAACTGACTTATTTCATGAAATTAAATATGTAAATATTAAATTCATCAAGATGCAGAATCGTGCTACAATCAATTTATTTCTTGGTACATGTATGTGCGTCTGTGCGTACATTATACCGGTAATGCACTTGTAGGACCTTCCATGTGCAGTTTCATGAGGACAAACAGACACGCCGCGATCGGCTCAACAGTTTGTTAAAATGTTCCCTTTTGTGGAATTTGATTGATAGGAATATTATTACATGTACCTAGAAAACCGCCGACAAGTACGTACGTAGATCTAGAATTTTTATTTGACTTGAGTCTTCATCCTGTTTAAACTTTGTTAGTGAGCGAGACCCTGACGAGATTGTGCAAACACACATGCTCTCCTGAGCCTTCGCTGATCACATCTGTCATAAGTTCCAGCAGGGTATTTACCAGGTCATATGGGGCTCCGCGCAAGCTGATTTCATGCTCGGGTCCGAGTTGTGTTCAAGAAAAGAGCTCACGCATAGACTGATAGAATTGCCCTCCGTGTCGCGCGCGGCTTGGACATATTGCCGAACTGGGAAATCCTTTAAAAGGGAGGGGAGAGTAGGGGTGTCAGTCTCATACATTTTAAGCCTTGAGATGATGACCACGTGTGAGTTCTTGCAGGCATGTCGGTAAAATATTAAATATACGGTGGCTGGATGTCTCGGTGAGAAAAAAAAATGCACGATTTTCTCTGCATTTTGCACAAAACCGAATGACCCCTTGTGCTGCAAACCCACGGCAATCACTATACATCAACTTATTTTATTCTCTCTCGCCTAAGTGATCGTCTCATTTTCCGCAACTCTCTCTCTGTTCGGGGCTAGTATTTTTTTTAAATACGAGCACATGTCACATGTACAGCGCACTATTGAGAATTGCTTTGCGTGTGTCAACGTGCATAATTCACGTACAATTAGCCGAATCGCGGCCTGGTCAGTAATAAATAATGATCTCAGCCATTTGGGTGGATACATATACTCAATAGGGTTAGTCAAAGCAGTTTTGGAATCGTTGCAGGAACTTGTCCGTGCATCAAGTTCGTCATTGCTGGTGACCTTGAATAATGTATAACGTATAACGTCGCGCGCTGGCATGCGAAATAGAACGTCACGTGCCAGATTACCCATCTAAGTAGAATGGAACCTTCCAAATGTCGCTACCGCTCACGCGCTGTACGGTAGAAGTATACCGAACACAGATGGGACACAAACAGACAAACGGACATCGGGTTTCCGCCGAAAATAACGTGTGTTCGTAATTTTAGAAATTCATTTTTCCGAAAAAGGGCAGTGTTCGATTTTTTAGGATGTTTTAAAAATTATTTTTGGCGATAATTTTAGGTGTTCGTAATTTTAGAGTGTTCGAAATTTTAGAACATTTACCGTAGTGTTCAAAATTTTAGAACATTTACTGTACCTGGAATAAGTACTAAAATCACCTGTGCTGGTTCTATTAATTTCCAAGCTCAGGGATGTTGATTAGTGTCATTGAATGAATGGAGTGAAAGAACCATACCCAATCTTTTTAAGCAATATAGTAATGATAGTGTAGGATGTTAACTACTCCTTTTTTTTATTAAAATAGTAGGTTGTTGAATACTACTTTTTTTATTAAAATATCTGTCTGTAAAAATTGTTTATCCAACATATGATTGAATCACATAAGACTGGTTCCGGCATTTGGATACAGTAAAACGGCCACTCAAAAATAGACAAAATAAAGATCTTAATGACATTGTAGCTTAATGAAGGTTGAAAGTATTGCAGGAGCATTCTGCAATACTTTTGACCTGCATTAAGCTTGTGGTCTTTTTGAGGTAGGCCATTTTACACCGGTTTTACTGTATTTTTTAGTGGAAACATGGTAGACCAGCAGACACAAGACGTATTTCTTTTAAGTTTTTATGACCCCAATATAGAAGATATGGAACATTTTATTTTTGTTCTGTGCGTGCATGTGTCTTCAAACATTAATATTGGTGAACTGCATCTGTTCTGGGGACATGGTGTTTCACAACGCATTTTTGTTTTTCATTCAATCTTACTCTTTTAAACATTTTGTTATCTAATAATTTTCATTTTAGAAATAACAACATTTGTCCTAATTTGCATATATTTCTTATAAGTGCTGGCTTTATTACCGTATTTCATAAAATATTTCAATGTTTTATACACTACACAACAAAGAATCATCAAAATAATAATTGTACATAATTTTTATTATCTTAGTTTAAAATTTTGTTGAAAAAATCTATATACTCGAGCATTTAAAATATCCTCACACAACCATGACTCAATATTTTCAGTGAAAAAAGATACATCTGATTAGTGGAAAAAATGAGTAAAAGATACAAGAGTTGTTGGGAGATTTACGTTTGAGCGGATCCATAATACGAAAGAGCAGATTTATTTTTACGAAAGAGCGGAGAATCATAAGGCAAAAGAGTGGCTGTTTGAATCATTCAAATGAGCGAATTTTCCAGGTAAACATCCAGACGCAGGGGCAATTCAAGGATTCCTGGAAAGGGGTTTCATGTATAAAAGATGTTGCTTTCGCTTTGTGGATTTTATCATTTATCTTAAATATTCTATGAAAATGAAATAATTTGGTCTCATTGAGACCAAATTATTTCATTTTCATAGACTATTTAATAGCAGGAAATGTGGGGGTGAACCCTGAACACCCCCATGGATTCGCTCTGAAATGCACTCTAAATCACTTATTAAGGACTGAGCAATGTTGGCCATTACAGGTAATAACGCTGAGCGAATACTTATTTAAAGGTCATTACCTGGAAAATTCGCTCATCTGTATGTTTTATCCATCCGCTCTTTTGACTGTATGGTTCTCCGCTCATTTCATACTCCGTCACAGTGTGATTTCCGCTCAAACGTAATTCGCCCAAGTTGATATATTTCATAGTATACTTCAGCTCTTGGGTAGACTTACTTTTCCTAAATTTGAGTCTATTACTACTTTTCTTAGAAATCTTGTACTACAGTAGATATTCTAAAATTCTTGAACACTTTTTGCCTGCCAAAAAGGCCTTGAAAAACAGTGCAGGCCCAGATCAGACTGCTTCTGAAGAAGCAGAAATCCAGCCCTGATAACCAACATTCTATTCAAGAATAGAAATAGAAAAGTTTTCAAAATTTTAGAACATTTACTGTGGTCTTTCTTTCTGCCCTGAAATTCTGATTACATGATTGGTTTTAAAAAAGATTTAGTTCTTAAGAGAGATACACATGGGTGACTGTTCAAGAATCTTGTGGACTTAAAATTACAGTAAAACCTGTGTAAAATGACCACTCAAAAAAAGACAAAACAAAGATCTTAATGACAACTGGTAGCTTAATGCAAGTTGAAAATATTGCAGAATGCATTCTGCAATACTTTTCACCTGCATTAATTGAAAATCGCTCTTGAAAACCATTTTTTGGTCTTATGGCCATTTTACACAGGTTTTACTGTAAAGAAATTGGACTTCTTTTATCCTGCAAGTTACTTCATTCCTTCTGCATTTTCATTTAAATTTCAACTGAAAGCCTGCAATCTGGGTACTGTTTACAGCGAATATAAGATTTTTAGTTTTAACTTGTTAACTTGCCAGGTACAAAAATATTATTATTGTGCTATTTAATTTGTTGAATTTTTAAATATATTAAAGTATCACCTAAATCTTTGTTGTGTCATTTAAACCCTTTAAGAGTACATGCATTTTATCATTCATTAACCCTTTCCCTGCTTGGTGACTTGTCGTCTGCTGATAAACTTTGTAAACAGTTTGGACACAGGTCATGCCTGACCTGTCGTCGGTTTTGATCTGGGTCCAGAGTCTTGGTTTCCCACACACTCAATTAGAGGATAACTGTATTCAAAATTTTCATTTGGGTAGGTATATATCATTGGATATACGGTTGGAAATTTAGTTTTACTGCGACGCATTAGCGGGGCCGTAAAATGGGATTTCCAAACGTATATCAATCGATATACCTCTACAAATGAAAATTTTGAATATGGTCATCCCCATTCTAATGCACTATTAACATTTTTCCTTCAAAAAGACAATGAAAATGTTGCCTGTTGCGTCTACTTCCAGCCGCTGCCAGCTACATAAAACCGCTTGCCAGCCAATGAAAAGTGACGTTACATAATGACATCAATTTTTTGAAGTTATCCAATCAGATGTCATATGACATTTGCAAGTGCATTTGAATTTGTTGGATTTGTCATGTCAATGCTCAAATTACTAATAGCTATCACTGCTGCAGATAAACACTTCTAACTGCACAGAAATACAGTAAAACCTGTGTAAAATGCCCACTCAAAAATAGACAAAACAAAGATTTTAGTGACAAATGGTAGCTTAATGAAGGTGGTAAGTCTTGCAGAATGCTTCTGTAATACTTTTGAACTGCATTAAGCAATAATTAGTCATGAAAACCAATTTTTTATCTTTTTGAGAATGGCCGTTTTACACAAGTTTTACTGTACAACATTGAAGTCAATAGATGATGAAAGTAAGGTCAAGGTCAGCAAGTAATAGTGCCAAGATTTAAAACTACTACATCGCCATTAAAGCCGGCTTGTACAAAAAGACCTTACAAAGTTACAAGTGTTGATAAACTTTAGTGTAGGGGCCAAATCTCAAATTTTGAGTTCTGTTGCACCCCCCAGGAAGAAAAATTTGGTCACTATTTTCAGTCAGGGACATGTCTTGGGGCCTTGGAAACCCATGTTTTACTAAGTTTTCTGTGGTCAATTTTCTGTAAATGGCCTGTAACCAACGTTACCCTACTAACATAGAAAATGGTAGTATACAAAATACAAGACTTATAAAATATTTTACAAAAGTATCAATGAAATTATTTGAACTTTAAATGTTTGATCTAGTCATAAACATCAATTTTAGACATTGATGAGATAAATTTTTGCTCAACATGGTGACGTATGTTACATTTTATACGAAATTGCAGATAATGACTTTATAGATTGCATATGAGAATGAACCATGTTCCCTAACCGCAGGAAGAAACACTTGGTTACTATTTTCAGTCAGGGACATGTCTTGTGGCCTTAGAAACCCATGATTTACTAAGATTTCTTCAGTCAGTTGTCTGTAAATGGCCTGTAATCGATGTTACCCGGCTGACTTAAAATATAGCAACACAAAATACAAGACTAATGGGATATTTCCCAATAGTATTAATGAAATTATTTGAGCTTTGCGTGTTTGAGCTATACTCAAACACCAAGTTGAGTCATCTGTGGAGTGTATTTCTGCTGGTCAGAGTTACTTATGTTACAATTTTTTATGAAATTTCATATCATGACTTTATAGATTACATATTAGAATAAATCATGTTCCCCAACCTTTAATATGTGATAAAGATCTCTATTCAAATGATGAATGTCCATTCTTACATATAAAAACTACTTATAACTTGTAACTGGCGATAGATGTAGCACAATAAACATTTAAATATGCTTATTAGCACGTTACTTCTACTGGCGTACATATTTTCTGTCTGACCTGATCTGCATTGCATTGGAATGTACAATGTCTTTTTTCATCTCTGTCACAGTGAAATAAAATAATAATTTAATACACAGAGTCAACGACGATGGAATTTGTTGCTGATAATATATAGAGGTAAAGTAGATAACAGCATTGTCCTTTGCATAAATAGATAAAAAACTAAAGTGTGGAAAGGAGACTCAAATTCTTCCTTAGCCTGACGACAGCCTGTCGACAAGGTTATATTTGAGTTTACTCCCTATCGTTATTTAAAATTACTTCAATTACAGTCAAATTATTCTAAATAAACAATAAAATAAGAGTTTTGCAATTTAATTGATTCTGTTACTTTGATATGACAGTTTGCAGATTTTTTTTACCAATGGTTCATAACAATAAACATAATATCTACTTCATGATTAAATATTAGACTGAATGTTTTATTATGTTTCCTGTTGTCAAATTCATGATAGGCCTGTAAATTACGTTACCATACCAAATCAGGATAAAAAGTAAGCCAGTACAAGTTACATGCTAATAAGCGTATTTAAATATTTATTTCACTACAGATACAAGTTATAAACAGCGTGCAAATATGTTGAAATGGTAATTTACCATTATAATAGAGACCAACATTATAAAATTTAGGTTGGGGAACAAGTTTTTTTCTAATATGCGATAAAGTCATTATCTGCAATTATGTATAAAACGTAACATACGTAACGCTGACGAGCAGAAACCTATCTCACAGATGTCTGCAATTAGAGTTTATGTTGAGTTCAAACATTTAAAGCTCAAATAAGTTCATTGATACTATTGGAAAATATCCTATTAGGGTAAGTGTGTCTTGGTTGGTCTTTCGGTGACAAAGGCTCTTAATAAGGTTATTCAACGATGTAAACATGCTACGCACGCAGCTGTCATTTACCACATTGGATCAGCTGACAGCTTCAGTGTATACCCAGTCTTTCATCAGTTAGAGGTCATGTCTCATGTTTTGAGAAATTACATCACAAAAGATTTATCTATTACAAATTTACAAACATAATTGTTTTAATATTTCTGGTTTGCATGATATAGAAAACAATCCCTCAGTTGGGATGCTCGCCATCCTAACATATAATGAATCTGTTTTTCAACCATATCAGTTTGCTGAAACAGTTATTTGTTGCATATAAGGTTTGACTTTATATTACAGTATCATATTACATGTATTTACCAGTGCAATATACGAGATTAGCTAGCACTTGTAACTGGCAACAAACAGTACATGTACTAAATATTTGTAATCTTAATATAGCACTACACTTAAAATTAAATGGAAATGATTTCCTTTCACTGTAGACAAGACAGCCCTCAAACAATGTTAGTATTAACAAATGGGTACAAGAGTGAGTCAGTTTATGACTAAAATGCTGTCTACAAACTGTTATCCGCAGTATTATTCACATTTTGAGATGGCTCTGCATCCATCAAACTGACCATAAGTCTCATACTTTTCATTTCATAGATCATGTGCAAACACGTATAATTGTAACAAATAACCCCCACTATGCAAAAAACAACAACACAAAACTTCATCATTAACAATGTAAGAAAGTCAATTGCTGTGTGTTAGTTGTGACACCTTTTTTCAACTGACAATCATTTAACAACTTAATCTGTGAGCTTCGGAGATTCAAACCATGTTGCTTAAGTTTATTGTGTCATGTTTATAATTCAAGTTGTAACTCCTGAAAATGGACTTTCAAAAAGATTCAATAACTGACAAAAGACTTGCAATTAATGTTGCCATGAAATATCTTTATAGCTTTGTAATTAGTGTTACCACATACTATGTTTTTCAGTCAATGAGTATGGCTTTACCTTAACTTTTCTTAATTAACAAACAAAATCATTTGTTTCAAAATTGCTGTATAATATAATAAAATAATAAGCATTATAATATGATATAAAAGAATCGTGCTTCACAAAAGTAGAGAAGATTGCAATTGTGACAGATGAAACATTGTTGTTATTTGTTTTCAAAATGTAATTGCCAACAGTGAAAATTAAATGTATTAAGCATACAAGAAAACCTGTTTAGGCTAGATCTATAAAACATCAGGTACATTTGGGTAAAAACCATGCTACTTCTGTTCTGATAATTACTTTGGTTGATATTATGTTTGCAGTCTTTAAAAAATGAGTTAGAAATTTTAGATTACATGTATAGCAAGATGCAGTCAAGACCTAAAATGTTCTGTGTCTCTTCTTCACAGTACCGTAGGTTAGTCTGCAATCTGCGATTGTGACATTTCCTGGTCATACTAACTTTTTAGCAAACATAGTTTTTCAAGCCTGATAAAATACTTGGCAAATAAAATGGCAAAAAGAGCCAGAACTTGCAGGGAAAATATATTTTAGCTTAAATAAAGGTAGTGTGCTGTTACATGTGTTATGGACTTACCTTAAATATACATTTAGTGTAAAGGGTATATAACTTGCAAAACAGCTAATCATCAAATCTGACCAATCTGTTACCCATTTGCTCTTGTTAAAAGAAGGCTTAACCAGAACTTTATTAGTTTTAAGATTTGTCTTTCTCTGTATAAAATCAACAGAAAGCCCCTGCTCTAGAAAACACCGAGCACTATCATCTCTGCCATCAGATGCAGGAAATGTTGCTTTGATATTTTTACTTTTAATTTTTAATTAATGTACGGTATCTCCAGTCCAATATTTGAATCATGCAGTAAATATCATGTATATTGCCATGATGATGAACCATTGACAAAAAAATGCAAATAGCCATATCAAAGTAACAGAACCAAACATACAAAACTCTTATATTAGTGTTTATTTAGAATAATTTGTCTGCAATGGAAGTTATTAAAAACATGTTGAGAGTAGACTTAAATGTTACCTTGCGTGTAGTTGGGCAAAGGCAAAAGATTTGAGTCTATTCTCCACAAATTCTATTATCTTCCATTTATGCAAAACATCATTTTGTTACCTACGTTACCTTATTTATATATTGACAGAAATTAAATATACATGGTAGTTAAACATGTTTGTTTAGTCGCTATTTAATTTCATTATGAAAGAGATGAAAGAAGACAGTGCCCATCCCAGTGCAATGTAAATGGACGAAAATAAAATATGCACGCCAGTAGAAGTGAGACGCTTATAAGTATCTTGAAATATTTATCTTACTACACTTTATTGCCAGTAGCGATTTATAAACTGCTTCAAATATGTGAAAATAAAAATTCATCATTAGAATCGAAATCTTTATTACACATTTATGGTTGAGGAACATGGTTCATTCTGATATGCAATCTTTTAAGTTATTATCTGCAATTTAATAAAGAAAATGTAACATAAGTAACTCTGGAGAGCAGAAGTACATATCACAGTTGTTTGCAATTGATATATATGTCTAGCTGAAATGTGTAAAGCTCAAATAATTTCATTAATACTATTGGAAAATATCCTATTGGTCTTGTCTTTTTTGTTGGTATTTTTAATGTTATTAGGGTATCATTGATTACAGGCCTTTTACAGACGACTGACCAAAGAAAACTTAGAAAAACATGTGTTTCTTAGGCCCCAGGACATGTCTCTGACTGAAAATAGTAGCCAACCTTTTCTTCCTGGGGTTGGGGAACATGATTCATTCTTATATGCAATCTCTAAAGTCATTATCTGCAATTTTGTATAAAATGTAACGTACGTAACACTGATGAGCAGAAATACATCTCACAGATGCCTGCAATTGATGTTTATGACACGATCAACCATTTAAAGTTCAAATAATTACATTGATACTTTTGTAAAATATCCTATTAGTCTTGTATTTTGAGTACTACTATTTTCAATGTTAGTAGGGTAGCGTTGATTACAGGCCATTTACAGAAAGCTGACCACAGAAAACTTAGTAAAACATGGGTTTCTAAGGCCCCCAGACATGTCCCTAACTGAAAATAGTAACCAAGTTTTTCTTCCTGGGGGGTGCAACAAACTCGCAAAATAGCCCATATATATCAGTTTGGCCCCTAGACCACTTATCTCTACTACTTCCTCCTCCAATTTTAGTTTTGTCCTTGAATCTCAATTTGAGTTTCAACCAACTCGTATATCAGACAGGGATATGCTCCGGGCCCATCAGATGGGTTATTTACATTGGGCACTTAATGTAACATGTGAAAAATGCTAATCACCCTGGCTGGGAATTGAGCCCAGAATTCAGGATTCAAAATCAGACACTCTACCAAATCACCATTAAAGCGGCCTTCTACAAAAGAAGTTTGCTGTTTGGGATCCATTATCAATAAAGTCCATAAATTCATGATACAGTAGAAGTTCTAAAATTCGGAACACTATTTGCCTGCCAAAAAGGCCTAGACAACAGTGCAGACCCAGATCAGACTGCTTTTCATCGAAACGTTTCTTTTGAGTGCCCACAACATTTGTTCTGGCTGAGAAATAAGAAAATTATTTTTTCAATTACCTTTTAATTACCTTTTAATTACCCACACTTATAGAGAGGACTGTGCTTTAAAGAACCTCTGCTTTCACAGCTACAGGTATTTGGGATAACTACAAGCACCAGACATAATCATAATCATGTTGACTGGGCCATCAAACAACAAAACACACAGCTAATTCTAATAACTTTCCTTCCCAGCAGCAAATTTTGTCATCTGATATCCTTACAAACAGTTTGGACCCAAATCAGGCCCGACAAAACGTCGGGCCTGATCTGGATCCAAACTGTTTGACACTCTGATGATATTCCTGAAAGATTTTTTTTTAAAAAAATTAATTCTGAAAAAAAATCAGCAGATGACAAAAAAGCATGCAAAATTACCCAGTAGGCAAAGAGGTAAAACCAAGGCAATTTCAGATATGAATTTTATATACAAGTATTCAGATGACAATGTAAGAATGAGAATTTAACGAGCAATGTAAGAACATGATTGTGGCTATTATTGTGTACTCTTTGATATCTGCTCCTTCAGTATGAGAATGCTTGTCCTCTGGTCCGGCGGCAGCATGGCTATCTGCTGATCTGTTAGCTGTAGTACTTGCATGATCAATGCAGCCTGAAAAAAAAAAAGTCATGTTAACCTTTTTTCTGCCATTCAGCCTTTTTTTTAACTTAACCCATATAAGCCAAATGGAATTTTCCGGAATATCATTTGGACGAATCCATTTAAAATTTAAGGGTTGTTGGGTGGTAGATTTCAATATCATTCAAATTTTAAAAGTACATTTTGTAAGCAAACAGTGCAAAACCTGATCAGATGCCCCATTTTGGGAGTCTGATCTGGTTTTTCAGTCTTTGCCGAATGCCGATGTCCCATAAAAAGGACGCTAAGCTTAAATTGGTTAAAGTAAGACGCTGGAAACCTAGTAGAATGCAGATTACATGGTGATTTTTAAACATGTCATATATACACTATTATAGCCTATAGTGTAAACAATAAGGGCCCAGATGAGACTAGTCTGATCAAGGTCCATAAAAGTTTTCAAGAGGGTGTTTGAATATATGCAGCAGCCATAATAAGCAGATTACATTTTCATGATGACAAAAAAAAATATTGGCAGAATAAGCGTTTTAAAAGTCACCGCTAACTAGGAAAACTAGGTAAACCTCCAACCCATCTGCTCAGATAGAGAGACAAGCATATTTACAAAAATTATTAAGATCCCTCAACTTCTTCAATCCATCATAAAACTTCAACAAGAACATTGACTAGTAATCACTACCTTATAGGTCCAGATAAACAGAAGTTGTGAATATAAAATTGTGAATATTTTCTTATCCATGATCCATCATTAGGGCCCCACCTATTGTTTTCGGCTTGTCCATCTGTCTGTTTGACCGCTTTTGTGGTCACTCTAACTTGGTCATTTTTCATCGGATTTCTTCCAAAGGACCTCGGACAGTCTCCTATTCAATCTGCCCAAATTTTGACAGCCTGTTGCTAGGATAATGCATATTTGACAACGATATTTTTGTGCTTAAATATAACCCTAGCAAAATAAAAATATTTGGAAAATAAAAATATTTGGAAAATATTGCATGATTATGCCAGGACTTTAGGGTTTAGGGGGTGGGGGTATTTTTTGTGAACAAATTTTATTTCACAAAAAGTCAAAGTTTCGCCGAGTATTCACCTAAATACATGAAAATATAATGTTTGGGGCATAAAACTTGCGACGAAAGTGATGCGTTTGCATAAAATTCAGGTTGAGAAGATTTCATAGCTTCTTCTAAATAAGTATGCTGTCCATTACTTTTGACAATTACCTGTTGTGTATGAGTTCAGCCAATTTTACATGTTCACTGAGGTGTATCATACTTGCCTACTGTATAAGTCATAGTCCAGATAAACACAATTTTTGAGCTTAAAATTATAAGTATTTTTTTTATTCATCAGATTTAACCTATTATTTGGTGTTTAAAAGAACTGTCTCATCAAGATGGTTCTTTTGAGTACCCACAACATATGTTTTGGTTGAGATATAAGACAAATAATTACTTGGTGCGCAATCATAACTATAGCCCTGATACATGCCATTGTAAATTTATTTACCTACAGGTTTGCACAAAATAAGTTCGGATAAGTTTTTATAATGAATTGTTTTTGAGCATTTTGACATCGTTCCCCCCCCCCCTGTGACCAATCATGCCGTTTTTATATGATGTGTGAAATGTAAAACTACAACAGTATGCTCAAGGATTAGTTTGGTCACGGGGGGGGGGGGGAAGCACTTCAGTAAAACTTTTTCTATTTTCTATAGGTTGAATAGCAAAAACAGGGTTTTCAACCCAGATTTTTAAAAAGGTACTTGTCCAATGAGAAAAACACTTTTGCGGATAATTCGAGAGTTGAAAATACTATCTTTTTGATGGAAAAACTATCGTTTTCTTTGAAACTTGTTTCGGGCCATTTTTATGGGCAATCCTTCATTAAGACTGTCTGAGGTCCTTTCATATATGGATTGCTTCCATCAAACTCTCACTTAAGTTCGAAAATGGGTTTTGTTGGACAAACGATAAACAAGATGGCCGACAAAATGGCTGCTGCTTGTCGGTTTGCATTAGTGGAACTCTTAGTCATTTATCACCCGATTTCCTCCAAATTTTATATATGAATTACTTTTATCAAACTCTGGCCCAAGTTCGGATATAGGTTTTGTCCTATGAACGAGAACCAAGATGGCCACCAAAATGGCTACTGCCTGTAGTCTGTTTTTTCACTTGTGGACACTCTCAGTCATTCATCACCAGGTTGCTTCCAAATTTCGATTTATCAAAGTTCCAACATGGGTTTTGTCCTATAACCAAGATGGCCGCCAAAATGGCCGCCACCTGTCGTTTGCACTTGTGGACACCTGTCTGTTTGCACTTGTGGACATTCTAACTTCGTTATTTATCACCCACTTTCTTCCAAATTTCATATATGAATTACTTTTACCAAACTCTCGCCCAAATTTGAATATGGGTTTTGTCCGATGAACGATAACTAAGATGGCCACCAAAATGGCCGCCACCTGTGGTCAGTTTGCACTTAAGGACACTCTAATTTAAGTATTTTATCACCCAATTTCGCCAAAACGGATATCCCCTTTACACTGCAGGGCATTATGCAGGGCCCTTTGTCAGAGTCTGACTGTTCTAGTATTAAATATTTGTTTTGACTACTCAAAAGAACTCATTACCTTTTCTTGATCCTGAGATGATATTGGTGCACCAGCCATAACTTGGGCTCCCAGCCCTGAAAGGCCTGCCAGACTTGGAAAACCACCCTGAAATAATGTAAAAGATGTCAAAAAGGGATTAAATGCCTGTGTTTTTTCTCACTTGCATTGCTCACATGGATGTCAGAGATAGGTCATAACATGCCATTATTATAGTTTTTCAAAGTGCTCAAATTGAGACCTTTTCTTTCTAAGATATCAAATTATTTGAAATCAATCAATTTAACCATTTTAACAGATTACATGCTTTGCATGTACATACATGGGTGAAATAATTTAGAAATGCAAATCTTAAAATTTGGAGTATGCCCGCAAAATTTTAACTATTTAAAGGGAAAATTCACACTTTTTTGAAATGCATTTATTATAGAGTTTACAGTATGGTAGGAATAATCATTCATTTAATGTGTGTGAAATCCCTTCAATTAGCCTGTAATTAATTACTTTCAGTCGGCACTGGGGGTCTGGCCATTTGCAGGTCAATGAGCTCCTAACAAGTGGACTGGAATCACTATGACCTGCTTACACACTACAAGACCAAAGTCTTAAATCCTTGATAATGGCAAAAATTAACAATGTTTCAAAGTAATATTTTAAGAAGTGTGTACATTGATGACTATATTTTGATACATGGGCCAAGGTTTGATAATTATTTCTAAAATTCAACCCTTAAAGCACTAATTATTACTATAGCAGACGACATGTTTTGTAATAACTTTCTTCATTTTGGGTACAATAAGACATAGCAAAATCAACTGAAACTAATTGTAAAACAAAATACTTTTCTTTTAATAGTCGTAACATTCTAATTTGCATTAACCTGACTGATAATTGTTATTAAAACAGAATATCAATTATCCAATATTGAAATGATGCAATGTGTGGAACCACTAGCAAGGTGATTCCATGAGTCATTCAGCTGACCTGAAATAGAGGTTAATGTCCATCCATCTTTTAATGTCCAATACTGTAATATGGCCGCCCCCAGATGTTTAGATTAAGGCAATGAACACTGCCATAATCAACTTAGCAGATGAGGGGATGATCTATGAAAAATATGTAAGTACATTATGAAATATTTATAATTGATTTAAGTAAAATGTTCAAAACCATGAACATACACTTTAAATGGTCCATTGTCTTCAAAATAAATCACTATCAGAGATACTTTGATAACAGTGATTCATTTACAATTTTGGGCTTATGGGTCCTGGGACTCGCTGTTTCCAATATCAACGAGTCCCAACTGCAAACTTGTGAGTCCAAAACACTATTTTTAATGACAAGTCTGCAATATTATTGCATCCCGGGACTCACTGGGACTCGCTGAAATAAAAACTTACGCGCAAAAGATGCAGGATGCCCAGGTAACAAAATCACTGTGATAATCTTCCTTATTCAGTATTTTGAACCTGGCTCTCTATGGACTGCGTGTAATGGAGACTACATGTACTTTTGTGATAAAGGACATTTTAACAGATTACATGTTTTGCATGTACATACATGGGTGAAAGTTCAATATTTCAAACTTTAGAAATGCAAATCTTAAAAATTTGGAGTATGCCCACGTATTATAATCTTCCTAATTCAGTATTTTGAACCTGGCTCTATGGACTGCGTGTAATAAAGACTACATGTATGTTTGTGATAAAGGACTGTGTCTAATAAGGTCTTTGTAAACTTACAGCTACTGAAGGTGGTGGCCCGCCCCGTGAGCTGTTCGGCATCCCTCCAGCCACACTTCCAGGTGGCATACTTGGTCCTGCCATACTGACAGGTGGAATACCTGGCCGTGGACCATACTGCATGCCTCGTCCATCTCCCATCATTCTAGGGTCACGAGGCGGCTCTCTGTTCATATCTTGGCCTGGGCTCTGTCCCATAGGCCCTGGCATCCCGAATGCACTACCGCCCATGTCCATAGGAGATGCGCCCATTGGTCCTCTACCTCCTGGTGGTCCACCCATGGGTCCTCCTGGGCCTCCCATTGGGCCCTGTGGTCCTGGACCACCCATTCCTGGGCCACCTAAACAAAAACATGAGAATTAAGTTTTTTCTGAAAGGATTTACATCTCACAATATATATCAAGTAGCTCATGAGATTTCATTAAATAGGTAAGCCCCTAGATAAGTAAGTGTAAATTAATTTTCTTTAGGTGGTGTCTGATCTGGGTCTGCACTGTTTGCCTATGTCCCTTAAAAAGGGGGGCTAAGCTTCTATGGGTTAACCAATATCCCTCTGACTTCATCGGGGGATAATTATCCAACATACAATGTATCTAAGCAGATTTGTAACATCAAGAGTGCCAAACAGATGTGCTCATAACGGAAATTTTCCAATTTTCAACTTGCAACACATTACTTGCTTTCTTATAAGAATTTTCAGGAATCTGTATGAATTTTTAGAAATTTTCAAAGCAAGATATAGACCATACAGGCTGCAACACAACAAAACCCAGACAAAGCTGGACTCAAACCAGTCTCCTCAGCTACAGAGACTAGCTAGAAAATTGAAATTTCGACTGTAGCAAGTTTAGATATAATACTTTCCAAAACGCGTATAACGAAGGCGCTGATCAGTGTGCGCATGTGCAGGCTGGTCTGCAACTTTGTTGTTCCCAAACCGCAAAGACAGGTTTTCTCGCGCCGAGGCCCATATTGTATTTGGCCTTTATCATGCTAGATATTTTATGCATTACGCTTCTTGCCAATCTTTATCCAATTAACTTGCAGGATTCACTTTTATTCACATTTATTTACAAATAGGGTGTCAAACAGTGCAGATCCTGATCAGCTGGCTACTGAGAAACCAGCTGATCTGAAACTACAATGCTTTAAAAAAGGGATATACAATTATGGACTTTTCCAGCTGGTATACATGATGTGATATGCACCAGAAAAAATAATACAGTAAAACCTATGTAAAACTTCCACTCTCAAAAAGACCAAAAAATGGTTTTCAAGACCAATTATCGCTTAATGCAGGTCAAAAGTATTGCAGAATGCTCCAAAGGGAGCATTCTGCAATACTTTGAACCTTCATTAAGCTACCAGTTGTCATCAAGACCTTTGTTTTGTCTATTTTTGAGCGGCCGTTTTTACACAGGTTTTACTGTATTGACTGAGGCGGTAGCCGAGGACAATATATTTTTTTCTTCCAGTGCATATTCCACATCATGTACACCAGCAGAAAAGGCCATAACCAGCCTGTTTAATGATACATCAACGAACAACCTACTTACAACTGACCTATCTATCAACAGGAGTATTTCCATCTTTCCATCATATAATAGGTGCAAGATATCCCGCAAAAATTTGACTTCAACACTAACATTTACATGAATTTTTGACGTTAAGATCGGACAGAAAAGATGTCATCATACGTCACTAATAAGTAGACATGACATCATAAATTTGTGACAAAATCATACACATTCTTACGCTGACAAAAACTGTATATATACAGTGTATATCATTTTTATACTTATCGAAAATGTACCCCTTCGACCAATGAGCAGGTTTCTATTTTTAGGTTATATAATACATCATGCATCAACAGAGCATGGTAAGGATAAGTTATCATAAATATTAGGGCTTACTTTGGCTCAGAATTTTTTGTAGCTAACACTTTTGCCAAATGAAAAAAATTGGAGCAAAAGGAATTGACTTAAGCCGAGGTTTTACCTAGAAAGTAGTATCAGGAGGTTATTCTGTATTTAACTCTTTGCCCCTTAGTGGCGACTTTTGTCATCTGCCGATCACCTTTGCAAACAGTTTGGACCCAGATCAGGCCTGACAAAATGTCGGGCCTGATCTGGATCCAAACTGTTTGACACTCTGATGGTATTAAATATGGAACAATAATAGCTGATCAAAATACACTTTTTCGATATGTAATTTTTGAACCACCTAGAGTATACATGTACTTTATATTTGTATCTACATTTTAGTAGCAAATGGCTACAATGGCTAATGGCAGGGTGAGCCTTTAATATATAGATATGTCATCTCCTTACCCATCAATGGTCCCCTTGGTGGTCCTCCCATCATGTTAGGTTGTGGTCCGGGACCACCCGCCATCTGTGGCTGTAGGGGGCCTCCAGGCATTGGTCCTCCCATGGGGCCCCTCGGACCAGGGCCTGGGCCACCTGAAGAATAGCATAGTGATGACAAGAGGAAGAATCATTTTGGCTAGTTCATGAGAAGTTGGCACTTAACCCGTTGTATACCAATGGATTCTTCCTTCTGGTTTGATACAACAAACTTGGGATAATCCATTGTACACATTTAGGGGTGTCAGGCTATAATTTAAAAAAAAAAAAAGTGTTTTGTTTGTTTTTTTGTCTGAAGATCTTTTTTACCTTTACAAACAGTGTAGACCCTGATGAAATGCCACATTCTATGTGGCATTTCTTCTGGGTCTACACCGTTTGTGAGGGTTTTCTGTATACAAAGGATTAATGCATATGCATAAAATCATTCTTTACCTCTTTCCCTGCTAGTGTTGACAAAAGTCGTCTTCTGATAAACTTTGCAAAAAATTTGGACCCAGATCAGGCTTGACAAAATGTTGGACCTGATGTTAAACCTAACTGTTTAAAGCTCCAAATTACAGAAAAATAATCATATCTAAAAGCAAAATATGGATAGTGCTGACAAACACAACAATCGTAACATACGCCTTATAATTCTGGTCAAGATGTAGTTGTTTGAAATGTGAAGGGATATTTACCCAATTTATGTTACAGCATGCATAGTATCTACTTTTCAATAATCTTCAATATAAATAATATATGAAAAAATTAGAAAAAAATTCCAGGTAATTCTGAGATTACATACCCAATAAGCCCACTGATGTAGGTGGCGCTGATACTGATGGCTGCATTAATTATGGGAGGCTGTTGCATTATGTTACTAAAAATGTAAACCACTAGTGGTTTAACTGTTTTATTACAAGATGTTATATCACTCCCACAAGCAATGCTATGTGATAAATTATGATAAGAAAAATCCATATAATTCTGAGAATACATACCCATCATGCCCACTGTGGTAGGTGGCCCTGAAACTGATGGCTGCATTATGGGAGGTTGTTGCATTGCAGGAAGCTGCTGTTGTTGGGAGGCCTGAAACAAATACAATGTTAACCCTTTATATACTAATGGATTCTTCCTTCTGGCTTGATACAATACACTTGGGATAGTCCATTGTACATATATAGGGGTGTCGGGTTATATTTAAAAAAAAAAAAAAAAAAAAAAAATTGTATTCTTTTGTCTGAAGATCATTTTTACCTTACAAACAGTGTCGACCCTGATGAAATGCAACATTATGCTGCATTTCATCAGATATAGTTGAAAACTGACTTGTCTGTATCTTGTAAATACATGTAATATATATTTAAATGTCAATGTTGATACTCATATCTTAATGACTATCTCATTAATAGCATATAAACTGATTAAAATATGGCTATACAGAATCATTTCTGCACTTTTATATCTATCATCAGACTGAAAACCGAGATTTATAAGGCCAAAAATTAATAAAACCCGCATATTGCACAAAGTGTGTAATATGACCTTATTGCCCAACCCGGACCCGGGTTTTATGGGGTGGGGTTACCCGAGCGGGTAATATTGTGCCTACCCTGTATCTCTGTGTAACATAGCCTGTAATGGGAATTAACTCCTATTATCATATGACGACGCGTCTCGGAGTGAAATAACGCCATGCAATAAAATCTGTAAACCACTAGTGGTTTATCGATTTTCGGGAAACGTTATGACATCCATAACAACCTTGTGTACATAATGACAAAATTATAACGTTTTTACTGCAGAAATGAGATTTCAAAGTTATCTTAATGTCATATGATAAATATAATCTAACATTCGTGCCCTTGTATTATTGAATTTATTAAACTTGTTGCGAAAAAGAGATAAAATGCTCGGCAAGCCTCGCATTTTATCTCTTTTTCCCAACTCATTTAATAAATTCAATAAAACATGAGCACTCATGTAAGATCCTCTATATCTGGGGGTCAATGTAACTTACCTGGACTACATTTAGGGGCTGTTAATTCTGTCGGGTTGGGGCTGCACTAGAACTTGGAGGTATCTTGGTACAGGCTTTCAAGTGCCCATCAACAGAAAAGTAGGGAAAAAGTAGGGGTAAAAATTTGGAAAAAGTAGTGAAAAACTAGCGATTATCGGTGTAAAAAAAAAAGTAGGGATAGTAGGGCTTTTCCAAATACAAAATTCGTAACAGCCAGTTGTTTGAAATAAGGAATTTCACACTGATGAGCAGGATAATACCTGTCACAATAGCACCAGTTGAAGAGACACTTTTTTGTGTTAAAAATTAAAATTTACGGTGTTTAGCGGCGTGCCCCCCGAGTTAATTTATAAAGTCCGAGCGAGTGAAGCGAGCAAAGAAAAATTTCTGGATTTTTACACGTAAATGACATTTTAGAGCGAAAAAGTAGGGATAGTAGGGCACTTTAATGAAAAAGTAGGGAAAAGTAGGAGCAAATAAAAAAAAAGTAGGAAACAGTAGGAAAAGTAGGGCCCGCTAGAAAGCCTGTGGGTGCTATCTCTGTGTAGCATAGCCTGTAATGGGAATTAACTCCTAATCTAGCGGTCAATGTAGCTTACCTGTGCTACATTAAGGGGCTGTGAATTCTGTGGTGTTGGGGCCGCACTAGAACTTGGAGGTATCTGTGTGCTATCTCTGTGTAACATAGCCTGCAATGGGAATTCAATAGCCAGTACATGTGATTTTGGTACTTATCAATATGCGACCAGCAAAGAATTAATTGGACATGCCAGGGCATGCATGCAGTCTTGACAGAGTCTTCACTGATTGTACACACCAATTTAGTACAGTAAAACCTGTGTAAAATAGCAACTCTCAAAAAGACCAAAAATTGGTTTTCAAGACCAATTATTGCTTATTGCTTATTGCTTATTGCAGGTCAAAAGTATTGCAGAATGCTCCAAAGGGAGCATTCTGCAATACTTTTGACCTTCATTAAGCTACCAATTGTAACTAAGATCTTTGTTTTGTCTATTTTTGAGTGGCCCTTTTACAAAGGTTTTACTGTATTTATCAATATGCAAGCAGCAAATAATTTATTGGACCTGCCAGGTCATGCATGCAGTCTTGCCAGAGTCTTCACTGCTTGTACAAACAAATTAAGCACCTTGATGGCTGCTCAGACTAAAGTTTTGGACTCATGTCCACTAGTTAGCTACACATATTCATTTCAATAATGACTTTACCCATGTTTGATAGGTACCATTCAACAATTCTAATAAAATCAATATGCTTTCATTGAAAAACAAAGAATTCAGTTAATGCTTACATTCCAGTCAACAATTTTTCAGCTATGTTGAGGTATTTTCCTTGGTTCAACCCGCACTAAGCAGAAAGGTGCAGTCTGATCAGAGTTCATAGCATTTGCATCTGTGATAAAACTAGCCTGAAGTGCAATTTGAATATATGCAGCAGATGTGATGGACAGATGCCATTTTCTTGATAAACAAGTAGCCCAATGGGCAATGATCGCTCACCATGGAGCCAGCATAATGTTTGGAGACACCATAATTTACGATGCTCATAGGCAGGTAACTCTGAACTTGAAACAGTGACCAGGAATTAATTCAAAAACATTTGAAAAAGTATTTAAAAGATCTGAATAAAAATTGCATTGGAAACCTGGTGAAAGTGTAGTTTTCAAATACTCGAGGGCAGCTAACTCCATAGTCAGTTATGGGATCTGACCGAAATTCAAACTCATCCATACTTTAATGTATGTCCTGGTAACGTACAGGAATGAAGAAAATCAAATGAAAAATGAAGGTGCTAGAGTGGTCACAACATTATATAGTTATATTTTAGATGCTCAAGGGCAGCTAACTCTGTAGCTGGTGGATGGGTGTGGCGGGAAATCAAACTCATTCAAACTTTTATGGAAGTCCTTGTTACCTACAAATGAGGAAGATCCATTCAAAAATGAAGGTGCTAGAGTGGTCACAACAGATCTCCCATTGTAAGTCTATGCAGATTTTTTATGATGCTCAAGGGAAGTTAACTCCACAGTCTAAAAGTTGGTTCTACTTTAAATTAAACTCATCTAAGCTTTTATGGTTGTCCTTGTTGACTGAAAGAATGAAGAAGATCCAATTAAAAAATGAAGGCGCTAGAGTGGTCACAACATTATCAATCAATTTTTAAGATGCTCAAGGGCAGCTAACTCCATAATAGGTGATGGGATCTTGACTGAATTCAAACTCATCCAAGCTTTTATGTCCTTCTTATCTGCAAGAATGAATATGATCTATTATAAAATGAAAGCACTAGAGTGGTCACAACAATTCTCTCTATGGGGATTTTTTAAGATGCTCAAGGGCAGCTAACTCCACAGTGGCAGGTCTGATCTGGCCAAATTTTGAACCTGTCTAAGCTTTTATAGTTGACCTTGTTACCTGCAAGAATGAAGAAGATCCAATCAAAAATGAAGGCGCTAGAGTGGTCACAACATTATCGATCAATTTTTCAGATGATCAAGGAGAGCTAACTCCATAATAGGTGATGGGATCTTGACGAAATTCAAACTCATTCAAGCTTTTATAGTTGTCCTTCTTATCTGCAAGAATAAAGAAGATCCATTTAAAATGGAAAGCACTAGAGTGGTCACGACGTTTTTCCCATTATAAGTCTATGGGGATTTTTCCAGATGCTCAAGGGCAGCTAACTCATAAGTCCTTGGTCAGATCCTGCAGAATTTCAAACTCAACCAATCTTTTATGAGTGTCCTTGTTAGATCAAAGAATAAAGAAGATCCAATCAAAATTGTAGACGCTAGAGCGGTCACAACATTAACCATGAATTTTTAAGATGCTCAAGGGGAGCTAGCTCCAAAATAGGTGATGGGATCTTGACGAAATTCAAACTCATCTAAGCTTTAATAGTTGTCCTTATGGTATGCAAGAATGAAGAAGATCCATTCAAAATTGAAAGCACTAGATTGGTCACAACATTTCTCCCATTATAAGTCTATAGGGATTTCTCCAAACGCTCATGGGCAGGTACTCATAAGTCCCTGGTCGGATCCTGCTGAATTTTGAACCCATCCGAGGTATTATGGGTTTACTTGTTGCCTGCAAGAATGAGGAAGACCCAATTAAAAATGAAGGAGCTAGAGTGTCACAACATTATTCATTAATCTTCAAGATGCTCAAGGGGAGCTAACTCCAAAATAAAAATATGCAATGGGATCTTGACGAAATTCAAACTCAATCAAGCTTTAATAGTCGTCCTTATTGTTTGCAAGAATGAAGAAGATCCATTCAAAATTGAAAGCACTAGAGTGGTTGCAACATTTCTCCCATTATAAGTCTAAGGTAACTCATAAGTCTGCTGAATTTCGAACCCATCCGAGATATTATGGGTGTACTTGTTGCCTGCAAAAATGAAGAAGATCCAAATAAAAATGAATGAGCTAGAGTGGTCACAACATAATTCATTAATTTTTAAGATGCTCAAGGGCAGCTAACTCAGAAGTCAGTTATTGAATCTTGCCGAAATTCAAACTCATCCAAGCTTTAATATACTCAGAAAAACAATTGAAGGATATTAAAATTATTTTGACATTATAACATTTGGGAAGATAATTTTCAAACAAATTATTTTTGTCATTGATAGAATTATAACTATGCAATTCACCAAAATGCAAATTGAAATTCACGGGTCATTGATTGCGATACAGTACTACACCAAATGTACCAACCCTCTTAACCCAAAGTTCACAAGCAAAAAATTTAGCGCTTTCAATTTTTGCTGCAACCTTTACCAGGTCATTGCTTATGTCCTAATTCCGACCAAAGATAAAAGTTAACACCAATTTATCAGTCATTGCCCCGAATAATGGGACAACTTCTTGAACAAAAATACACGAATATGGCATACCACGGTAAATTTGACAACAAATTTGCAGGAAAACACTGAAAACAGCTTCAAAATTAGGTGCCATCTTTTGGAGGGAGAACCAGCGATGATTTTGGAGTCAGTCATTATGGAATACAAACGATAAAAATGGGTTTCAATCATTTTTGAACGTTTGTGACTTTTCAGTATAGAGGGTTGAACCATTTGGATTTGTACAGTACTGTACTTAAACCATTGAACCGTGACTAAAATAAAGCATCCATTTTGATTGCAGATGTCTGAAACTATGAAATACATGCATAATTGAGCAAAGTTTTTATTGTATTGAATGTTAGAGATGATACTGAATCCAAATATCCTTCAATTGTTTTTCTTAGTATAGTTGTCCTTATTGTATGCAAGAATGAGGAAGATCCATTCAAAATTGAAAGCATTAGAGTGGTCACAATATTTCTCCCATTGTAAGTCTATGGGGATTTTTCCAAACGCTCAAGGGCAGGTAACTCATAAGTCCCTGGTCAGATCCTGCTGAATTTCAAACCCATCCGAGATATTATGGGTTTACTTTTTTGCCTGCAAGAATGAAGAAGATCCAATCAAAAATGAAGGAGCTAGAGTGGTCACAACATTATTCATTAATTTTTTGGACACTCAAGGGCAGCTTACTCGGAAGTCAGTGATGGAATCTTGCCGAAATTCAAACTCATCCAAGCTTTTATGGTTGGTCTTGTTATCTGCAAGAATGAAGAAGATCCATCCAAAAATGAACGTACTAGAGTGGTCACAACATTTCTCCCATTATAAGTCTATGGGGATTTTTCCAGACGCTCAAGGGCAGCTAACTCATAAGTCCCTGGTCGGATCTTGCTGAATTTTGAGCCCATTCGAGATGTTATAGTTGTTCCTGTTACCTGCAAGAATAAAGAAGATCCAATTAAAAATGAAGGAGCTAGAGTGGTCACAAGGTTTTCCCCATTATAACCTTATGGGAGCTATCTGTTGCCATGGAAACCAGAGTTCTGATCCGATCAGGCCCAAAACCTTATGCAGCCAATCTCCCACCCCAATAATGCTCCAGATGAAATTTGATTACAATCGGCCAGCTGGTCTCAGAGATATCCATGTTTTTGAAAGTGTGGACGCACGGATGGACGGACACTGGCTCAAGTACCATACTATAAGCTCACCCTGAGCCTTTGGCTCTGGTGAGCTAAAAATGTTAGCAGGATAAGGCTTAAGCTATGTGCTAATATATCATGCTTTGTTAACCAACCTATGGCTAGCTAGTGTTCCATAAATGTGGCATCTGGGAACCGTGTAGACCAAATTGAGATGGCACATAATGGGGCATCTCATCAGGGTATTTACTGCATGTTATCATACAAGCCATATTCAGCAACAAACATAATGCAGAAATTCTATCTACATCCCCTTATATCGAATAATAGATCATTCCGTCCTCATAAATTCAAAATGGAATGGTTTTATTTAAAGAGACTATGTCTGCAACTATGAACATTTTTCGAAAATTTTTATTTTCTTTTTAAATCATTTGTAAAAGTAGAATTAAGTTATGTTTTCACAATAAATCTGTTCACTATAGCTGAAAACTGCACGGAAAAGTGAATTAGCTTTTAAAGACAGGTGTGTTGGTAATTATTTGCGTCCCTCCAATAATTATAGACAGTTGTTTTTAACATAAATGCTGTTGTTTCGATACTGATAATTTGTTAAGATTTACGAAATTGGTAAAATGTATACCTGGATTTTAGTTTTTTACTGTGTTCTTGATAAATAGAAACATTAGTTCTAAAATTAAAAGATCAAAAGTTACAGACTATGCAGCTTTCAAGGTATACAACCACATGAAATGTACAAAATATGAAACCTGTCCAATTTTGCACTTTTAAATTAATGAAAAAAGTCAATAAGCAATGCTTATTAGATACCCCCCGCACAATAAGAGTCAGTGAAAAAACTTGGCAAGTTATAGTTCAAACAAGAAGACCTTAGTTTTGATAAGAAGATTTCAGTAGAATCTGTGCAAACAAAAATTATAAACTCCTTCATGCATATGTTCAATGTGTCTACATTGTGTCGGCAAAGTATCAAATTGCTCCATCAAAAGCTGTAGTAGGACTTGATCTGCCCATAAAGGCACTATCCATGCAGATACAAAAGCCATATAAGGGAATAATTGTCTAAGTTCTCACAGCTGTCATTTTGTCAAAATTATTTTTTCTGAACAAAACTCCTTCATGCATATGTTCAATGTGTTTACATTGTATCGACAGAGTATCAAATTGTTCCATCAAAAGCTGTAGTAGGAGTTGATCGGCCCATGAAGGCACCATCTATGCATATACAAAAGCCTAATAAGGGAAAAATTGTCTAAGTTCTCACAGCTGTCATTTCATCAAAAATTATTTTTTCTGAACAAAACTCCTTCATGCATATGTTCTATGTGTTTACATTGTATCGACAGAGTATCAAATTGTTCCATCAAAAGCTGTAGTAGGAGTTGATCGGCCCATGAAGGCACCATCTATGCATATACAAAAGCCTAATAAGGGAAAAATTTCTAAGTTTTCACAGCTGTCATTTCGTCCAAAATTATTTTTTCTGAACAAAACTCCTTCATGCATATGTTCAATGTGTTTACATTGTATAGGCAAAGTATCAAATTGTTCCATCAAAAGCTGTGGTAGGAGTTGATCGGCCCATGAAGGCACAATCTATGCATATACAAAAGCCTTATTAGGGAAAAATTGTTTAAGTTCTCACAGCTGTCATTTTGTCAAAAAATATTATTTCTAAACCAAAAATATTATTTCTAAACCAAACTCCTTCATGCATATGTTAAATGTGTCTACAATGTATAGGCAAAGTATAAAATTGCTCCATAAAAAGCTGTGGTAGGAGTTGATCGGCCCATAAGGGCACCGTCTATGCATATACAAACACCTTACTAGGGAAAAATTGTCTAAGTTCTCACAGCTGTCATTTTGTCAAAAATTATTTTTTCTGAACCAAACTCCTTCATGCATATGTTCAATGTGTCTACATTGTATAGGAAAAGTATCAAATTGTTCCATCAAAAGCTGTGGTAGGAGTTGATCGGCTCGTGTATGGCCTATAATAGCATAAGCATAAAGCACTATAGTAAAAGCCATTTAGAACTACAAAGGGAAATAACTCTAATAAAATTGGCCCCTAGCCCTTACTTTTTTGTCTAAAGTATTTGTCTTGAATATATGAACATGTTTGCAAGGTTTGATGAAAATCCAGCTATGACTCTTCGAGTTATTAAGGAAACAAAGCGTTACGGACGGACGGACGCACGCACGGACGGACGGACGGACAGACAACGTGAAAACAGTATACCCCCTAGAAACAAAGTTTGCGGGGGGTATAATAAATATGGCTCTTACTGGCCTTTAGTTAAGAGTGCCTACCAATACCCAAAAAAAAAGTTTTTTCTTATTTCTGAACCAAAACATATGTTGTGGGTCAGTGATTTTATTTGGGATCTTGGGAAGCTACCTTTTCCTACACATTTGGGAAAATATTTTATTAAAATTGGGTAAATAAGAGCTAAAATACATGAAATTGGGAAAATAAAGGCCATCTTTGGATTGGGAATGACTCCCATATACGGCCTCAAAAATGGCTAAATAAAATCACTGTGGGTACTCAAAAGAACCATCTCAGTGTATGTTGTGGGTGCTAAAAAGAACCGTCTCAGTGAGACGGTTCTTTTGAACACCCAAAACATATGTTAAGACTGATGTGTAAAAAAATATTTACAATTTTATGTTCTAAAAAATTTGTTCATCTAAACCTGTGTTCTTAGTAACTTCTTACCATGGCAACTTGAGGGTCAACAATTTTCATGACAATCTGAGCCTGCAGCAGGGCATAGGCTAACTGAGGATTCTGTAGCAACATGTTTCGTGCCTCTGTTGGGTTGTTCTGAATACACAGCTGAAAAAAGAAAACAATTTTTTGTAGTTTGTTTGTTTGATTTGATTCTTTACATCCCATCAACAATATGTCAGTTATAAAGGGATGGGTCTTCCTGGGTTGAACCAGTACTAAGCTAAGATTAATGTGTCTTGCTCAAGGACACAACGCAGTGACGCTGGTGAGGCTCCAAACCGTGGCCCCTCGGTCTCGAGTCAAGCACTCTACCACTGAGCCACTGCACTCGATTAATGTGTCTTGCTCAAGGACACAATGCAGTGACGCTGGTGAGGCTCGAAATGGTGGCCCCTCTGTCTCGAGTCAAGCACTCTACCACTGAGCCACTGCACTCGATTAATGTGTCTTGCTCAAGGACACAATGCAGTGACGCTGGTGAGGCTCGAAACAGTGGCCCCTCAGTCTGGAGTCAAGCACTCTACCACTGAGCCACTGCACTCAGACAATTTTTTATAGCTCTCTACCTGATATCTTGACTGTAATTTATCCCTTTGTATACTGGAAACCCCTTAATGTGTACTTTGGTAAACAGTGAAGACCCAGATAAAATGCAGCATAATGCTGCATTTCATCAGGGTCTGCAGTGTTTGCTAAGATTAAAACAATCTTCAAGGGCAGAAATACATCAAAACTTAGAAAATTCTACCTGAGACCCACAATGGGCAGCTCCATACTTGTTGCATCAGTCAGTAAGAATCCATCAGAATACAGTGTTGACATTAGTTTTGGGTGCTAAAAAGAACTTTCTTGATGAGATCTGATGACTCTACTAAGTTTTGGTAAAATCTAACTTTTAGATATGGAGATGTTGTTGGAAAATGTTTGAGATGGCCACCATGATTTGATTGGATTCTTTACGCCCCAGTCAACAGATTTTCAGCTATGTTGGGACGGGTCTTCCTGGGTTGAACCAGTACTTGCATAAGCAGGGATTAATGTGTCTTGCTCAAGGACACTATGCACTACCGCTGGTGAGGCTCGAACTCGCAACCTCTCAACTTCTAGACAAGCACTCTACCAATAAGCCACTGCACTCCATACTAATCGAACTGTGGTTTAGGAAAACATTATTTGAAAAATTTCAAAATGGCCACAATGGTGGTCACTTCTTACCTCCTATCAGTAAGCTCTAGACACAGTGTTTGTGATTGCCAAATTGGCAATCTCAAACACTATGTTAAAGGCTTAACTCTTTCCTTGTTATCTACAACTTTTTTCGTCTGCTGTTAACCTTTGCAAACAGTTTGGAGCCAGATCAGGACCGACAGAATGTCAGTCCTGATCAGGATCCAAACTGTTTGTCGTCGGTGCTGATCTGGCTCTAAACTGTTTGCCACTCAGATGGAGTTCCTGAAAGGATTTTTTGAAAAAATAAATTTTGATAGGTCAGCAGGTGGCAACAAAAGAATAAAAAATTACCAAGCATGTAAAGAGTTAATGACCCGCATATCAAAGTCAACTCCCTCTGGCATGTGAACCCTATTTCCTACCTTCATTTGTTTCATCAGTGATAATGTTCTTGAAAGATTTTTTTTAAAAAAGTCAGCAGACGACATCAAAAGATTGAAAAATTACCTAGCATGTAAAGAGTTAATGACCCTCATATCAAAGTCAACTCTCTCTGGCATGTGAACCCTATTTCCTACCTTCATTTGTTTCATCAGTGATAATGTTCTTGAAAGATTTTTTTAAAAAATCAGCAGACGACAACAAAAGAATAAAAAATTACCGAGCATGCAAAGGATTAATGACCCGCATATTAAAGTCAACTCCCTCTGGCATGTGAACCATATTTCTTACCTTCATTTGTTTCATCAGTGATAATGTTCTTGAAAGATTTTTTATATATAGTCAGCAGACGACAACAAAAGAATGAAAAATTACCTAGCATGCAAAGAGTTAATTGACCCGCATATCAAAGTCAACTCCCTCTGGCATGTGAACCCTATTTCCTACCTTCATTTGTTTCATCAGTGATAATGTTCTTGAAAGATTTTTTTTTAAAAAGTCAGCAGACGACATCAAAAGATTGAAAAATTACCTAGCATGTAAAGAGTTAATGACCCTCATATCAAAGTCAACTCTCTCTGGCATGTGAACCCTATTTCCTACCTTCATTTGTTTCATCAGTGATAATGTTCTTGAAAGATTTTTTTTAAAAAGTCAGCAGACGACAACAAAAGAATAAAAAATTACCGAGCATGCAAAGGATTAATGACCCGCATATTAAAGTCAACTCCCTCTGGCATGTGAACCATATTTCCTACCTTCATTTGTTTCATCAGTGATAATGTTCTTGAAAGATTTTTTATATATAGTCAGCAGACGACAACAAAAGAATGAAAAATTACCTAGCATGCAAAGAGTTAATTGACCAGCATATTAAAGTCAACTCCCTCTGGCATGTGAACCCTATTTCCTACCTTCATTTGTTTCATCAGTGATAATGTTCTTGAAAGATTTTTTATATATAGTCAGCAGACGACAACAAAAGAATGAAAAATTACCTAGCATGCAAAGAGTTAATTGACCCGCATATCAAAGTCAACTCCCTCTGGCATGTGAACCCTATTTCCTACCTTCATTTGTTTCATCAGTGATAATGTTCTTGAAAGATTTTTTTTTTAAAACTCAGCAGATGACAACAAAAGAATAAAAAATTACCTAGTATGCAAAGAGTTAATTGACCCGCATATCAAAGTCAACTCCCTCTGGCATGTGAACCCTATTTCCTACCTTCATTTGTTTCATCAGTGATAATGTTCTTGAAAGATTTTTTTTTTAAAAAGTCAGCAGACGACAATAAAAGAATGAATAATTACCTAGCATGCAAAGAGTTTATGACATGCATATCAAAGTCAACTCCCTCTGGCATGTGAACCCTATTTCCTACCTTCATTTATTTCATCAGAAATAATGTTCTTGAAAGATTTTTTTTAAAAAGTCAGCAGACGACAACAAAAGAATGAAAAATTACCTAGCAGGCAAAGAATTTATGACCCGCATATTAAAGTCAACTCTCTGTATGTGAACCTTATTTCTTACCTTCATTTGTTTCATCAGTGACAATGTTCTTGAGAGATTTTTTTTTCAAAAGTCAGCAGACGACAACAAAAGAATGAAAAATTACACAGCATGCAAAGAGTTAATGACACGCACAGGGTTCATCCTAGGCTGGGCCCGATCCATTTTGTGAGAAAACTATTAATGTTTTGCTAAAATGGACTTTATTTTTGGCTGGGCCCCATATACAAGCTATTCAAATCTCAAGTCAATTAAGCTCTGATGTGGATATTAAGGATTGTTGGGCCCATCAAATTTTGCAAAGGGCCCATAAAAATTTCAAATGGACCTTTAAAATTTGGAAATTTGCATGTATTTGAATGGGATATGGGCCATTGGCCCATTTTAAAGGCCCATCATCATTTTGAGCTAGGATGAACCCTGCACGCATATGTAAGTCAATTCCCTCTGGCATGTGAATCCTATTTCCTACCTTCATTTGTTTCATCAGTGATAATGTTCTTGAAAAAATTTTTTTGAAATGTCAGCAGACGACAACAAAAGAATGAAAAATTACCTAGAATGCAAAGAATTAATGACCCGCATATTAACCCTTAATGCGCCAAGAAAAAATGCATCTGAAAAATGACGTCTGCTGAAGTCGCCTGCAGCAAATAATTGCCTAACATTACTGACTAATTTAAGTATAGGAGCAAACAGGGTGGAACCAGATCAGACTGCTCCTAGCAGTCAGATCTGGGTCCACACTGTTTGTCATATAGGTTTCTTAAACATTTCAGCAGACAAGAAAAGCAGACAACTTTAGTTGCAATAGGCCCTTTAAGGGTTAAAGTCAACTCTCTCCGGTATGTGAACCCTATTTCTTACCTTCATTTGTTTCATCAGTTCGAACATCTGTTCTGGTGGTAGACTGGCCACAGCTTTAGATATCGCCTCCGGAGCTTTCTCAGGCTCTGTAGCTTCACCATAGGGACTCTGAAATAGTTGTTGAGGGTGGTAAATGTTCTAAATTTTCTAATAGACTTTTTAGGATAATCTACCAGACAAAAAAACAACATTACCACTGCAGGCATATAAAAAGATTCCATAAATCAAACTGGGTAATAATATTACTCCCAACTCCTATAAAATTTGGGCTTCACCACCAGAAAACCTGACTTTGTTGCATGTGAACAACAAGGCACAGACCAGACTGCCCAGTCTGGTCAGAGCCTTTGTTATTCATTCTCTGTTGAGTATGACAGTTGAAGTGGCTTTATGCCAAATTTCAGTATTCTAGGTCCTCTCTGTAGCTGACTAGGCCGGATTGAGCCTTACCTGGTCGCGAACCCCTAAAATAAGTTTGTTTGTTTGTTTTGGTGCTTTACATCCCAAGTCCACAGCTATGGTCATTGCGGGACGGTCAGTTCACCTAACCACACTTTTTCCTGGGCAGACTTGAACAAGCGGATAACCAGTAATTCGTGCACATACTTTCTCTTGTAACTGACAACAACCCTTCTTGAATGAATCAGCGAAAGGGAGGAGAATGACCGTAGAAATTATTTCATGATCAATCTCCACGAAAGTATGGGACCAGGCCGGGATCGAACTCGCAACCCCTGGAATTGCAGTCAGACACGCATCTGTAGCCAGACACGTTACCGACTGCGCTACGCGGCCCGGTTCTAAAATAAGGTTTTCTGTGACAATGCCTATTCAGTCCTTGTCTGTAGGGATCAGCAAATGGTACTCAACCCTAAAAGTATATTACCCCAAATTCGAGGATGGATGCATTCATAATAAAAAGGTAATTTCATTTGAAAAGTCAGTGATTTCTTTAGCTGTGCATCATATGTCCTATACGCATAAGTTTGCCAGAGGAAGCAAAATCCCAGCCTCCAGGGGTTTGAGAGCTCTGGCTTGACACCTGGTATTTAATTCAGTATTTTGAGGCCGACTTTCTGAGGAAAGTCGGCCTCAAAATCCTGAATTTAGGAAATTAGGAAAATCCTTGAAAACTTCAACCCATGTTTTGTTTGTTTGTGTTGATGATTTATGTCCAGACAACAATTTTTCAGTCACGTCGGGATGTTTTCCTGTCTTCCTAGGTTGAACCAGTACTAAGCAGAGGATAAAGTGTCTTGCTCAAGGACGCTACACAGTGCCTCTGGTGAGACGCAAACTAGCAACCCTTTGATCCAAAGTCAACCACCCTACCCCTAAGCCACTGTGTTCCTCAGAAGTTGAAATAAATAGAACTTATGGGGAATCAAAAATTCAAACGAAATATCTCTCTAAAAGTGGTCAATCTTTTCCTTGTCTGAGAACTCTAGCTTGACCCCTGGTGTTGATTTGAGGGTATTGAGGCTGAAAGTCAGCCTAAAAATCCTTAATTCAGGAAAATCCTTGAAAACTTCTACCCATGCTTTGAAGATTTTAAACGCCTCACCTCTAACACGGGACCACCCAGGGCCTGCTGCATACCCTGCATCTCATCTTTGTTGCCTTCGCCAGCAGCAACGCCCACACGGAGCGGTCTGCCATTGAAATCATGGTTGTTGAGGTTACGAAGTGCACTCTGAGCTGTCTCTGTGTCCTGGTACTCACAAAAGCCATATCCTTTAGGCTTGCCTGTCTCCCTGTCATATACTAGCCTGCAAAGGAAGCATTTTTGTACACAGCATATAGGTTCAGTTAAATCACACAAAAAAATAAAAGTAAAATTGTCATTGTTTTCTTACCCATCAATTTAATCATATGTTTAGAGTGCTCAAAAGAACTGTCTCATTGAGACGGTTCTTTTGAGTATCCACGGTTCTTTTGAGTATCCACAACATTCGTTTTTGGTCGAGAAAAAATTTTCAATTACAAAATCTTATCTGGAGGCTCATATGTTTCGGGTGATCAAAAGAACCCTCACAATGAGATTGTTCTTTTGTGCACCCAAAACAAATATATAAACTGATGGATTAGAAAATATTCACAATTTTATGCTGAAAATTTTTATGTATCTAGACCTATGAAACAGGAATGAAAGTTTTTTGGATGAACAAAATTTTTGTGAGTAAAATTGGAAATCTCTGGGATGGTTATTTTGAGTACCCACAACATACATGTATGCTTTAGTTGAGAAATAAGAAAATTTATCTGGAGCCTGCTGATGTTGTATGCTGCATATTTTTGCTTACGTTTTTGAGTTGCAGGCAGACAATTTGGTCTTTGATCGAGAGCAGCTTGATCAGGGCCCACACTTTTTGCAATTTGAGTTTCCGAAGTATAACAGTAAAAGACCTTGTGACTCTTTGCCTACCAGTGACAATTTTTGTTGTCTGCTGATAAGCTTTACAAGCAGTTTGGATCCAGACCAGGGGCAACAAATTGTTGGCCTGATCTGGATACAAACTGTTTGACATTTTGATGGTATTCCTGGAAACTTTTGAGAAAAAACAAATTGAAAAAGAAAACAACAGGCATCAAAAAAGCTTGCAAAACTATCCAGCATGCTAAGAATTACATGTAAATTAAGCCAAATAAAATACCTGTGTTTAGGGTAACCCGACCCTATACCTAAATTTACTGGTGAAACCTAGGATGTATTTTCAGGTTTTCTGGAAAAATAGAATTTTATCCATTTTGAAAGGCATTTATGTTGTAAAAAATAATAATTAAAGAAAATAAGGTGTGTCTACCCTACCTAAAATTTTCAGACCTGTTACCCGAACACACACTTATTTTATCTATTTAGCCTTACACAGGACTAAACACATTACCTGAAACTGACAACATGGCCAGCCTGTTCAAAGATTTCCTTCAATGCTTCTTCTGTTGCTTCATATGGAATATTACCCACTGTAATATACATGTAGATCAAAATATAAAACCATGGGCCTCGACAAACAAAAATTTTCAGCGTAAAATTGTGAATATTTTCTTACCAGGTACCCATCAGTTTTAATATATGTTTTGGGTTCTCAAAAGAACCGTCTCATTGACGGTTCTTTTGAGTACCCACAACACATGTTTTATAGCTAAATTAAAATTTGGAATGAGTAGATTCTCACGATTCAAAGATGATTTTGACCTTTTGTTTTTTCATCATTCAGTATAACTTTGACTTTGGTGCTTCTTAACTTTTGTTGTGATTGTCCGATTTTTAAAATTTGGGTTCCAGGGCCAAGGGAATTTATTCATCAGTCGTCGTGCACTTCAAATCAGTATCCTTAATAGCCAAAAAAATCCAGGAAATGCACAATATACTCTTTTCACATTGTTAGTGCGCATGCGCTAACCAGTCTCGTTCCGCGTTATCTCCGCGAGATTACACCTGAAGGGGCAACCTGTATACGGCTGCCTTACATTACACAATGGAATATGGAAAATGATTAAAAGAAAAAGAATTACACAAATAAAGATTAGACAAATAGTAAAATTAAATGATAAAATAATGATTAGTTCCAATATTCCGAATATTTGAGGTAAAAAAATGATTTCTAAGCATCCTAGACTGACTTTTTTCGGAATGAGCGGGTGCGTTAAGGACTGTGTTGGTCATAGATTGTAACATACATCGTATAAATAATTTCCTCCCATACTATGTGAATGCGAACAGTTAAGAGTCTGGTAAGCTTCGTTCTGATTCAAGGTCTACATGGTCTATGATTACATTCCATACACTTGACGTCTAAACAAGGTCTTCTGGTTTAATTAAGTGGTAAGATACATTAAGGCCATCTCGGGAGAAACCTGTCTTGCGGGTTTCTGAGTAAGACTCAAACCAGTCTGTTCAGTTAAAGAGGCTAGTTAAAATGAATTTTTGCACCAGGTAAGTTTAGACATTGAACTTTCCAATAAGCGAACAATAAAGGCGTTGATCAGACTGTGTGGATAGGAATACAGGCCTGCGCCTTTGTTGTTCGCATGCTCCAAAGTCAGGTATTCTCGTGTCGGGCCCATTATAACATCTACTACTGTGCATCCGGTCCTTTAATCCAATGCCCAGGGCTCTTTGAAAACAATAAAAGCACACGCGCCTGACACACGTTTGTAATTCGACGGTATTGGATTGATTTATGACGTGATGTGTCGCTTTCTTTAATTGGTACATGTACTTATTTACACCAAGGACTCTCTATTTTGGTATAGAAAGTCCCTGTTTACACATATACATAAAATGTGCCAATATATACCCACACATTCTTAACAATCAGATTAGTGCTTAAAAAGATAGATCTGTGTCTTCATCTACATCCTTAATTTGTGTGTACAAGCAGCGATGATTCTCGCGAGCCTGCGCATAAGCGGACGTTGTGTAGAAATGATGTAATTTAATGGGTCTATGATTGGAGGTATTTACTTGTAGTTTGATTTCGACATTTATCGCATATGCTTAGTCATGTGCAACTACACGCACGTCTATTTGGTAGCATGCGTGCGCTACTGCATGCTTATCTGGTGGGATCTATTTTTGTCTGAGCCTCCGTCTACATGCACTGCCTTTATGTGCGCTTGGACACAACAATTTATCCGATCTGTGTGCGAGCAGCAAATGCCCTGATGAGACTGTGCATTTGCCCAGGCTCTTCTGAGTTGTCGATGCTCGCGTATAAACAGATAAGTTTGCCTTATTAGTTGGCATGTGTTTCAAATACATTTTGTATTTTGCAATGTAACTAATAAGCAATCTGCCCCTTCATTTTCAAAAACAGCTCTATCGATTTTTCAATTGAAGAGCTATTGCTTAGGGAGATAACAATGTGAAAGGAGTCTATTTTAGGGAACTTCTATCTGATGTAACTTTTGTTCTAGTAAAGGTATCTTCAAAAGCTAAACTGTTCTGTGCAGCTTTTGTAGAGTTCTGCCAAACGAATTTTGATTTAGGGACATTCATTTAAATTAAAAAATCAGCTGGGGTTGCTATCGATCATATAAGGCAAATATATTTGGAATACAGTCAAAACTCCTTATAACGTCACTCGTTATAACAGAATATCCAATATCTGACATAAATATGCTGGGAAGGGATCTGTTTCCATTAAAATTCCCTCTTTATAACAGAATATTCACTTAACGACACCGACAGTAACTTCTGGGAACAGATATACATTTACTATTGATAACAGAACTTTAACCATGTATCAGACATTTTTGTTTTCAGGTCAAGGTATTTTGCATGAACAAGTATCTGTCTCATTTAATAAGAAGGAAGCTTTGTGCATTTTGATGCAATATGAAGCTGAACTGATGTATACATTTGGAACAATGGCATTTTAATTCGTTTGTATGATATTTTCTGCTACCAAATGATTATGATGTTGAAATGTGGTACTGGTCAGAATTTCTTTATAACAGCAAATTCACTTTAACATCAAAGAAAGCTTGGAACAAACATTATCGTTATAAAGAGGGTTGACTGTATCTTATTCACACATCAATTCAAAGACATTGTGTATTATTGTAGTCAGTTGATAGAAGTGCTGACAGTAGCCAAAGTGCACTGGTGCAATCAAGGTCCCAACACCATACCAAACTGTACTCTTGTCAAATACTTAAAACCTGATCAGTGCCAAGAACAACAACCCAAACTTTTTCATCAACTGTTTTGTCAACCAATACAAAACTTCCCCTTAAGCAGTCTTACAAAATGAAAAGTCAATGTAAAGAAGAGTTTTATGACAATGGTAGTAAGTGAATTAGAGTCGGAAGCGACATTTGGCCTAAAAATCTTCTTTTTAAACCCAATGTCGCACCCAAAAGATTATTAGGCTAATTGTCCATTAGACTACTTAACCAAATATCTACTAGACCAAATGGCATATACACAAAATTTACATTTGATTTGTTTGTTTGATTCTTTACGTCCCAGTCAACAATCTTTCAGTTACGTAGGAACGGGTCTTCCTGGGTTGAAACAGTACTAAGCAAGGATTAATGTGTTTTGCTCAAGGACACAACGCAGTGAGGCCAGTGAGGCTCGAACCCACGGCCCTTTGGTCTTGAGTCAAGCACCCTACCATTGAGCCACTGCGCTCCCTTATATCTGACAAATTTGTCATTAGACAAAAACATCATTTGGAAGAATTGGCATTTAGACAAAATCATTCTGTTTGGAATATATCTGGGGAATGTACAAAGATGTTGTTGACTGAAGTGACAGCTCTTTGATAAGGCTAAAATACCGGAATGTAATAACATCATGGAACTCTTCCTAAGCTATTTTCAGTTAAAATGCCAGCGTAGTGCGGCCCCCTGCCACAGGCATATAGAGTAAACATAACATGACAGGGCCGTCGCCGCGTATGTAAAAGTGGTCCAGCGGAGGAAGCCTTGGAGTGCCGAAGGCACGAGAGAGGGGAGAGCATGAGAGGGGGGATTATTTCCCCTCTCGTTAGGGGGGTTTGGGGGCCTCCCCCCATATTTTTTTTTTAATTTTGAGCGCTTCTATGTGCGTTTTTAATGGGGTTTTAATGCTATTGGGACCAAATTTTTGTAGTTTTGGTCACGATCTTTTGCTAGAAAAGATAGTTCTTGTCTCTTGAGAAACCGAATGCTGGACAAAATTGTTGCCAGACAGTCACTATTTTTTACTTTTTTTCTTCAGCATGTTTCTTTGACATTATTTCATCTATGTCTCCGCAGGTTTTGGCAAAGTACTTTTAGCACTGATCCATAGTGGTACTTCAAAGAGTCGTGTTTTCAAAAAGATATACACTTAGTCTAGCAACTTGTCAATTAGAACACCCATTAAGGATGCAGGCTTCATCTAGATTTTGGCTTTGGTAGGCATGACATGAGATCTTTGGCTTCATCGTAATGGAGCCAAGGCTTTCTGTCAAACCACGAAGGCTAAACACTTCTTTGCTCAGGCTTCTTAAAGTCGAATGACCATTGGGGGGACCGAAAAGTCTTGGGCTGAATTGGAACAGGCGGGACTAGTAAATCCGTAATGGAATGCATTGTTACAACACAGACTCATGAAGCTCATATACATTTTAAACATACTTTGTCGCTCGACATGTTGATTATAAGAAAAAAAATTGTCAATTTGAGGGAAGTGAAACTGGATCATCAAAATTATCTGGACCTCAACGAGAAGACCTGTCTTCAGGGTTTCTGACCATGCAAGACTCAAACCAACCTACTCAGTTACAGAGATTAGCTAGAATGCTGAAATTTTGTGTGTAGCAAGTTGATCAATAATACTTTACTTGAAGCGAACAACAAAGACGCTGATCAGACTGCGCAGATGTGTAGGCTGGTCTGCGCCTTTGATGTTCGCATGCAGCTACGTCAGGTTTTCTCTGGACATGGTCCAAAAGTATGATAACATCCATTTAGACCTTCTGTTTATGAAATTAATCAAGCAGGTGTCATTTTAATATTCCAATGTTTTTACACCTTGGCTAGTTCGGTCTATTGATGACACGCGCAACGAGTGTTATTGATAATTGCACCAAAAGAATTAAATCAGAGGTAAAATGTGAAATAAGCCGAAACGAGAAAAAAGGGACACGTTGGAAAACATACTCGGCCAAAAAAGTGGTTACCAAACAGGTCAGTCAGTCACAGAGACTCGCGATCTGACCACATAGGTATCTTACTTGAAACTTGTGATAATTGTACCTCAGTGGGAAAGACCCTAGTTGAAAAATATCTACTCATGAAAACAAATTGGGAATTATGGGAAGAAAGCACAAAGGAATCTTTTCGCACATGGAACTTTCAGTGTGATCGGACAGATTGGGAATCTGTTGAGGACATGTATTCATCTTTCAAAACAGTGTTTGATGACTGCCGGGATAAAAGTGTGCCCAAGCGGTCAGTAAAAAGTGTTAACAGGAGAAAGAAACCACCTTGGTGGAATGAGAATATGAATGAAATTAAAAAAGAATTAAATAAAGCAAAACGGACCTACAAAGGTCGCTCAACTGAAGGAAACTTTGAAGCTCTAAATTTGGTCGAAGCCAAATTCAAGGAGACAGAAGAAGAAGAGAAAGACAAATGGGTAAAGACCCTATGTGACAAAATAACATACAGCAGTAGCCCAAAGGAGATGTGGGACAGCTTTAAATCTCTAACATCCTACCAGGACCTTGATTGGGGAAACATCCTACCACTTCTTGACCAAGATAATAACCCTGTTTTTGAACTAGAAGAAAAGTGCCAAATTCTCCAGGATACCTTTTTCAGCGGTAATCATCTGTCTGTAAACGATTTCGATGAAAATTTCAAAAAGGAGATTGAAACTGAGCTGTCAGATATTAGAGCCCAATAGCAGCAGGAACAGATCTTTGATGATAATCAACTTAATGATGAGATCTCACTTGGAGAGACTAAGGCCGCACTGCAGTACCTGAAGGAAGGGAAAGCAGCAGGAACCGACAAGATATTCACTGACCTGTTACTGCATGCAAATGAAGAGCTAGAGAAATCGATCCATAAGATTTTTAATCACTCATTCAAAAATGACACTCTACCTGAAGACTGGAGAACAGCAGATGTGAAATTCCTTAGGAAATCTGGGAAGAGCAGCTATCATTCAGCCTCTGCATACAGACCAATAAGCCTTACAAGTTGTCTAGGAAAGTGTCTAGAACGGATCCTTACAGTCAGACTGAATGGTTTTATTGAGCATAATAATATCATAGATGGAGAACAAGAAGGATTCCCCAAATTCCACAGTACAACTTCAGCTCTACTTAGACTGGTTCAAGACATTAACAATGGATTCAACAACAAGGAAAACACACTTGCAGCTTTCATTGACCTTGAAAAGGCTTTTGATAGCGTATGGAGAGATGGTCTACTGGTCAAACTTCACAGATTTGGGATAAGAGGCAGAATGTGGAAATGGATAGAGGGATTTCTGAAGGACAGGAAAACCAGATGCTATCTGAAGGGGCGGTATGGGTCATTCTTCTACACATCGGTTGGACTCCCGCAAGGCTCAGTGATCTCTTCAATACTGTTTATAATCTTTCTTCAAGACATCTTTAAAGAACTCTCTACTAATGGTGTAAAATATGCTGATGATGGGACCATTTGGGTTACAGGAACTGATATAAAGGAACTCTCAAAAGCTGTAGAGGAAGATCTAGAGAAAATTTACTCCTGGACCTGAAAATGGAGAATGAAAATAAACATTGAAAAAACTGAAATATGCCTTTTCACGAAAGAGACAGACACATCGGCCAAGATGAAATAAAAGTTACCATTAATCAGGAAGAAATCAAGTACAATAAAACTCCAAAAATACTTGGGGTAACTCTTGATGAATCCCTAAATTTCCAATCTCACATATCTAAAGAAGAGCAGAAAGCAAACAAGGCTTTAAGTTCTCTCATCATATCATCATATCATAATCGGATTTTTGATTAACGTGCAGTTGCAGGGGCATCATCCACATCAGTGGGCCCCTTTCCAGGTAACTGGCTAGCTGCACGCATAGCAGATCTCACACCTGATCTCCAGATGCTCCTTTCTTGAGGGTCAACTGTGGTGAGCTTCCCCTCACGGCAGTCTTTCTCTGTCAGTTTCTTCCATGTTTGCTTGGGCCTCCCTGCCCCCCGCTTGCCGTCAATCTGCATATCATATGCTGTTCTGATTGCACCACTCGAACGAGCCACATGCCCAAACCAGCGAAGCCTTCTCTCTCTCAAAATGAGGTCGAGATCCTCAAGCTGAAGCTTTGCCAGTAGCTCGCTTGACCTTACCCTGGCCACATCCTCTGGCTTGATACTGCAGATCTGTCTGATCATGGCCCTATCATTGCGTTGCAAGCGCTGCAGGTTCGTCTTGGTAAGTGGCCAAGTTTCACCGGCATGGAGCATGGCGCTCCGTACGCAAGAGCTGTACACATGACAACGGGTCTTGTAAGAGAGGTGGCGGGATGTGAGAACTGGTAGTAGCTCCCTGAACTTCTTCCAGGCGGTTTTCACACGAGTAGTGACCGCCATTTCACAGCCTCCACCAGCAGAAAGCATGTCACCAAGGTAGCAGAAGGAAGCTCCAACTCAAGCTTATCAGGTCCGACCTGGACTTCACTCTGTGGTCTGCCGTCAATAGGGCGAGCATTTCCCATGCACCGTGCACACCTATAATCTCAAACAAGTCAAATTTGTTGAAAATATAAACACCCAAAAATTTATACAACTCTATAAAGCCCTAGTTCTGCCTATCCTTGAGTATGCTAATCCAGTATGGCAGTGTGCAGATTCAGCTAAGCTAGAGGAAATACAGAGAAAAGGTTTAGCACTATGTCTTGGTGCGATCAGGACCAGTGGCAGAGAAGCTCTTGAAGTGGAACTGAAGTGAATATGCAACCCCTAGAAGTCAGACAGATGGAGCTATCAGTCAGAAAAGCAGGCAGAATACTAAGCAAAGATGTTGACGTGCCCATCAAAAGTTCTTGGGAAAATTGGCGTGAGACAGAAAATACAGAGAAGCATATGTCCCCTTTCTGCAGAATGCTTATTCAATTAGAGGATATCAAAAATAGTAAATGAGTATGATCAGGAAATACCACAATCACAAACTGCAGACAACCCCGTGGCACCGTGAGGAAGAGCCGCTCAACCATCACGAGACACCAGGAAGACAAATTAAGCAAAGCAATCAGCTCTCTCTTCCCCATCAAGATGATTGCAATACTAAAATGGACATAAAGTAACGTACAACAAAACATAGAACAATTACAGACTCCCACAATGGGAGTAACAATAAACAGAAAGTCAACAACAACAGAACCACCGCCTTAGAACGGACAGCAGCCTAAGCCACCGGGGGGCTTAAATGCATTTTACTGGTACCAAATCTTCGCCCTAGATTCTGCTGTTGTTGAAGCACAAAAAATGTTCAGCTCGCATGGAGGCCATCTAACTAATGCAATGTATCATCATGGAAAAACACTCTAATCAAATTACTACACCATGATGAAACAAAGAAAAGGGCTCATGACTCACAGATAGTCAGAGCTAAAGAAAACCTCAAGATGAGCCACGGTGGGTCCAGCTACAGATAAGCATCAGGCACCAACATCAAGGCTGAAACAGGAATAGACACCTTTAATATTGAACAAGATTTTTCTTTCCGAGAAGACTTTACCCAACCTTCACAAAACCAGAATATTGGAGTCGCCTGGGATCCTCCAAAATTAGAACTTATGATCAGAAAGATGAATCTCGGACTCTCATTAATGAAACACTAGAAGCCTGCACTCCAGACACTCTCATCGCCTTCGATGACGGCTCCTGTCACCCAAATCCTGGACCGTGTGGGGCTGGAGCATGTGTCTACCTCCCTTTTGAGACTAGCCCATTTAACATAAAGCAACCAGTCAGCAAACATGGGTCTATCCTATTAGGTGAAATGATAGCAATAAAAATGGTTCTTGACTTCATACTAGAAAAACTACACCAGAAAAGAAAGCTTAGTAAAGTATTAATTCTATCAGACAGTCAATCCTCTGTTGGACTTCTAACCATTGGGTGGGAGGCTACACAGCATAAAAGTACGGCAAAAGATGTTATTTCGAAATTAGAACTTATCAAAGGAAAAGGAATTGACATAGAGATCAAGTGGACCCCGGGACATGCAGAGATTAAAGGGAATGAGGAGGCGGATAGACTTGCTAAAGAAGCATCCAAAGAGGCAGAGTTAATGACTGATGAAGGGGCATGCATTTCTCAGCCAGAATTAAAACAAGCTGCGAAGACCCACGGTTTGACAGTCTGGCAAAGACAGCGGGATTTTTCCGACAAGGGCAGATTTCTACACCAACTGAAACCTAAAGTTACCACGAAGACCCTCTTTGACTTCCCGAACAGAAAATTGTACAGCCAAATTGCACAACTTAGAATAGGATATGCCAAGTTAAATGACTATTTGCAAAAAATAGGTGTTTCCGATACTAGAACATGTAAGTGTGGAGAAAGTGAAACTATAGAACACTATCTGTTGCACTGTGAATTATACCTTAACGAACGTGAGGCTATGAGAACTACACTCTTCCAGCAGACAGGCATTTCAGAACTGACAACAGACCTCCTTCTCGGCTGTGATGACAGTGACCTCAAAAAAGAATTTGGGATGACAATTATTTTGGCTCTGGGTGATTTTATCACACAGACGTCGCGATTATAAGTTTGCACCGCGCCCACCACAAACAAGTAATACCGGGAGATATATACTGATGAAATTACCGAGAGATCTCATTACCGGCGAGACACTACTGTCGTTTCGACAAAGAATCCAAGAATCTGTGAAACCATGGAAATTCTGTGCCTTATCATGGGCGGAATTTTCTAGTATGTAATCTTGGAACACACAGGTATCTTCACGAGGTCAGTATATGCACCACAGTTTTATCAAACACGGCCATGCAGGGGTAGGATAATGGCGGGTGACAACCAGAACTCCATAAAGCCTCAGTGGATGCATAAAACAGGGCGTACCGTGTGCGTTCTAAACGATCTGTGGGAGGCCTCGGTACAACGTCACACAACTGAAAATCGATCTAGGAGGTCAGTCTTGTCAACAGTTGCATTAGCTCCAGGTGGTTTCATACCCCACCCACTTTCAAGTATCCAGCAGGGTTAAGAATTTCTTTTGTCATTTGATTTATTCCTTTAGCCATTACATTTACAGTTTATCTTAGTTCATTGCAATCTATTACAAACCAAAAACTGATCTTCTTGCCCTCTCTTCAGCTGAAATTGGTTGCAAACTCGCCGGATCCAACATATTTTTCTCTAGATTTATGACCTAGTTGATTAAGCGTTATGGGATAATCCGGTAATAAATTTGGCCCGATAGTGGGTCATACTTATTACCGATTTATACCCTATGTACGACCCCTCCCCCCCCCCCCCCCCCGGAATTTGGCAGATATATCCTATCTTGAATAAGAGATGTTTGCACTCTGTACACTGCGGCGTTAGTCTCTGACAGCCTATTATATATGTTACCATATCAAATTTAGAAAAAGAAAAGTTTGAGCTTTATATCTTGATTTATATGTTTTAGGAGATGATGCATTGATAAGTTAGGGTCTTTCATGCAAACCAAATATTTATGTGTCTTGATCCACATCTGAGTTAAGGGTGAGGTTGGCGCCGTTAGACCGGTTTAAGCCCTCCAGTAAAATATTTTACTGACCGTTCCAAGGCGGTACTTCTTTTGTGGATCTTTTATGTTTTTGTTCTGTCTTGTGTTTGCTATGTCTTTGTGCGCGTCTGTTTATATGTGTTTTGTGGTCACCTGCTGGGAAAGGGCTGACCTCTTGGCTCTCGTTTGTGGTGTCTACTGTGAGTTTGTCACTTTCCCATTGGTATCCTTGGTCAGGGTTGGTACTTGATTGTATCGATTCCTGATCTTTGCACCCTTACTTATTTAGAAAGAAGGCATTAAACTGTTTAATTGTTTAAATTACTCATATAGCCTGCATGCTGGAGACCTAAGCTACACATAAGAACTTTTGGAGCAAAATTACGCTTTCCTAAGGTGTTATATGTGTTACTTAAATTAAAGTACCCTTTAAAAATGGTAATTGCGACTAATATCATTTATTTTTACAGCTGATCTGTGCATATTTCAACATTTTTTCGACCTTGTTGTACTAACATACTCATTTGGCTTATAGAAAAAACAAAGTTTGCTTTTCTATCTTTAATATATTGTCTTATATATATGAGCAATTAAACAACCCTACTCCCCCCGCCCCTGTTTAAAGGAGCCCCATTTTATAGATATTAATTAAGTAAAAAATGTATGTTAATATTTGCTGCTGCTGAATATCTTAGATATTTGGGATTGTATTGCTCATATAATAAAGAATCATAGATTTTGCAGGTTTGACAACAAGATGGGATCACTTGTTAAAGGCTGTAACATATGTTACCATGGCATAATGAATGGGCAAGGTCATTGACTTGGTTTAAGGGGTGATAGTTTAGAAAAAATGAATGTTTTTCGAATTTTTTACTACAAGTCTCTGGCCTCTGGTGCCATAATACTAGAATTAATGCATTGGTGATTATCAAGCCCATGGACCTTTGTTGCAGATGGTATAAATATTTTTTTTCAAAATTTCCTAATATATATAATGCTTGAATTTAGATAGAGGTACATACAAAATGATAGTTTTGCATTCAAACAAGACAATTAAGTAAATGTTTCTGTTAAATATAAATATTCTGAACTAATCCTTATCCAAGTCATATACAATGGCTATCCTTATGTCTGCTTCTCTGGCAAAATAATTGCCCACCCCATCTCTTCAAAAATAGTAAGTGAGTATATGATCAGGAAATACCATAATTACAAACCGCGGACAAACCCATGGCACCGCAAGGAAGAGCCACTCAACCATCACGACACACCAGGAAGACAAATTAAGCAAAGCAACCAGCTCTCTCTTCCCCATCAAGATGACTGCAATACTAGAATGGACATAAAGTAACGTACAACAAAACATAGAACAATTACAGACTCCCAAAATGAAAGTAACAATAAACAAACAGTCAACGACAACAGAACCACCGCCTTAGAACGGACAGCATCCTAAGTCACCAGGGGGGAGGGGGGGCTTAAATGCATTTTACTGGTACCAAATCTTCGCCCTAGAAAAAAGCTTTAAAAAATAGCATAAAACCGTCTAAAATGCAGAACGGAAGTTGCTGATTCTCTCGGAACCTTTGGAAATCAATATGGACCGACAGCTATTTACAACGTTGCTAAGAGATGAGTTTAGAGAGTAGAGAAATCATTTGTAGATACACTAGATTCTAGTAAACGTATTAAGAATCTCATCTTATTTTTGATACCATTCCTCTCGTAAACTTTCCACAATATTTTATAACAGGGTTTTGATCATAGTGAGGCAAAAATTTAAACACATAGACAGCTCAGCAGTAGTACATGAACTAGAATAAGCAATAATACGTGGTTCATGTGGTCTCATATGAAGTTTATACTACCAGATAGTTATGATTCTCATGAACAAAAAGGAAGTGAGTATGATCAAGAAATTCCATAATCACACACTGCAGTGCACAGCCTATAATTTGCATGCATGTGATCTTTTTTTTTTCTAAAAATGTATGTTAAGTACCATGATTGACATGAAAAATTGGTTTCAAATTTTATTGTAGATCAATGGCGTTGGTACCTGCTTTTATTTCTTTTCTCCCCACAGCCAGTAAAGGTGGTCTGATATGAAAGTCATGACCGCGTCGAGCTGCCTCGCCAATTTCTGCTGCACCAGAAATATTTTTCCCTTTCCCAAGGAACTAATAGGTTTTATTCCCGATTTTTTTCGCTCTATCCTCTGCAAATATTATTATTAACAATTGTCAATAACAAAATACGTTATCTTTTTTTTCCAAAATAATGATTTTAAGGTGTGTTGGGGGGTTTGAAAGCCATTGCCACGCCCTGCCCTGCCCATTTGCAGTAGTTAGTACTTTACCATAAAAATCAGAACAATTACTGGAACTTGTGTTAACCTGAGTGTATTTTTTACTAGGAAGGTGGGTAATAATGGTTCTTAGTGGGTGTATTTGGTATGCATCGGAAAATATTATTGATAAGAAGAATAAAAACGTAAAAAACACGCTGTACATATTCAATAGGCCCTTTTCATGCGTTATTACAGTTGGACAATTAACTGGTCAGTTAAACTTGTTCATTGTAATTCATCGTAATTTGAATTAATAGGCCATCATTAATTGAAAAATTAAGAAACTTAAATAGTTGGCACTTTGATCATTAACGGAACCAAACAAGCTCATTAATTAAACATGCTTGAAGTCTTACTTGTCTAGCGATAAAACGCGAATTAACATGCTAGAGACCTAGTTCATCTATTTTATAACATAAGAAGTGAGCATACATCATACGTTTATCCTTAGTGAAGGCTCAGACGAGCTTGCGCATATACTCGCAGTCTCGTCAGAGCCTCTACTGCTGGTTTACACAAGATGATAAAATATTAGCCACGTGGTTCATCTAATGAGACTAGCTAGAATCTGGTTATCTTTCATCATGAACAATGTTCGTACTCATAAGTTTGCTCACAGCGAAGGCTCAGACGAGTTTGCGCATATGCGCAGCTTGTTTACTCAATATGATACTGTGCCCTTTGGGACTGAATCGTATTTCATTCTGCATAGTCTACCTGCCTTAGACCATTACAATTTATATTTTATCTATTCCTATATGTTTAAAGATGAACTGAGACAAATAAGGATTATATAAAGTTAGAAAATTACACTGTCAAATATGCTTTTAAGTGTGATATATTGTATGGACCTTGGCGCGAGAAAATCTGTTTTAGGTGTTTGTGAACATCACCGGCGCAGATCAGACTGGTCAGCGCCTTTGGTGTTCGATTTTTGGAAAGTATAGTATCAAGTATCGTATCTGAACTTGTTACAAGCGAAATTCCAATTTTCTAGCCAATCTGGGTAGCTGAAGAGACCCGTTTGGCAGCTCTTGTCGCGTCAAGGTCCATATGATGCGCAATATATGTAATTAACTTCCAAAAATGTTCTCTGTGCGTCTATTAAAGGCCCAGATCAGCATGTACATACACGCAGTATGATGATCTTTGATCAGAGCTTTTGCTGTTTGAATGACCGATCTCTTAGGCTATCGACTGAACAAAAAAAAGGAGCATCTCAGCGCGACAGTAGGTTGCACATGCTTATCTGAATCAACCTTGGTCAAAATGTCACATTTTTCGAAATCTCACATTGTGCTTATATTGCATATCATATCAGTAGGAGGAAGAAGGAAGAAGTGTACATTGTATCTTTCTAAAACCATAGTCACATACATGTCAGTGACATCGTGAGAGGGTCTAGGTCGTCCACGTTGCAAAAAAAACGTTATTTGGGGATTATGCCTATCTTGCAAAAACACGGAGGCCCAAGGATTATGTCCCCCTATTTGAAAATGAGGCTTTTGCCATTGTCTGCGCAGGCACAATGCTCAAAAGTATTTGAAAAATGCTTTCAGGCTAAAGCAGGGGTGTCCAGGGGTCAGGTCTGAAAGCCCCTGCCGAGCCAAGCTGCCGAGTGCCGACCTACATGGTTTATTTTTCAAATTCATCCTCGGCGAAGATTTTTCATAAATAATTTTTATTTAATATCATCACATAGACTAAAATCGATAAGTGGAACAATAATAATAATAGTAAATAACAATAATTTTGATTTTATTGCCATTTTATTGCTCGCAGGGGTTCTGAAAGCCACAGCCGAGTGAATCAAGGTTTCAGTTGATTTTTATTGGAAATTTGAGAGGTCTACAAGCGAGTTTGGCAAACATTCTGAAAATAAAAGATAATTGAAGGAAAAGTTTAAAGGAATCTTACTTAAAAATGCGTTAATTTCACGAAAATCGTCATTTTCCTAAAGGCCACATACGGGTCTATTTATAGTCATTTTGATTAACCTTAATGAAATGTCAATTAAATCCAAATTATAACTGTTAACTATTATTATTAATGTTCCACTTATTGCTTATAGTCTATGTGATGATTTTAGATAATATTAATGTTTGAAAAATCGCCACAGATGATGATACTGAAAAATAAACTATATGGGTCGGCAGCTCGGCTCGGCAGGGGCTTTCAGACCCGACCGTGTCCAGGGGTATTTTGTCCTACACTTACATAAATCATTAAATGCCACATGCAATTATCCATTGGTTGGTTGCAGTTAGGTTGCACCTATTTTATATTACTATTTGCAGATGATAGAGCGAAAAAAATCTTCGACCGTTGGGAAAAGGAAAATATATATTTATGGCGCGGCAGCGCAGCCGGTCATGTTGTTGTTGTATCAGGGATCCAGCCCGAGAAAGACTCAACTCTCGTAGCCTGGGATAGGCCCGCCACAGCTAGCATCTGACACCCCGAGACCAGTGTACGGTCAAAAAACTCCAAAAAAAACTAGTGTGGTTTTAATGGGAGTTATGGCTTAGACTGGTTCTCTCCCTTTAATAGCTTGTCAGCATATTAAGACAGGTAACTACTAAACGCCATTGCGTCTATTTATAGCATATACACTGACGTAGTAATGGAAAAATACGTAGTATTGGAAAATACCTGGGACGTCTTGAGTCCATCTGCGGTATTGAATAAAATGTGCATTTGCGATTTTTAAACAACTGCTCCCAGCTAGCATCCCATCACGAGCCACCATCGACCCGCCGACGAACCGTCACCTGCGGATGGCGGTTCGTTGGCGGGCCGAAAGTGGCCCAATTGTACGTGCGGATTGGATTTTTTTATAAAGTTTATTTTGTTCTGTTATCAGGAATATGGCAACTAAAAAATTACAAGTTCTATAGGTTCCTATAGAAATAAGCATCCCCAACCCAACACTGGATGCGTGGATCCAGAGGGGGTTAGGTGGTCCGCACCCTACCCCCCCCCCCCCCAATCCCCCTAAAAAATCACATGTTCTATGGGTTTCTATAGAAATAAGCATTCCCCGCCACCCGAAAATAAACAAAAATACAGTTACCCCGCATCTAGTCAGACGCAACGCGGCCCGGTACAACTATTTTCTGGAATTTCAAATGTTCACAGGGGAAACACTTATGAGACTTTCAGTTTGCACCTACAAAACTCAATCCGTGACGGGGAAGTGGGCAATTACTTATTTCTAACCGATGTGCGGATCCAGAGGGGGATAGGTGGTCCGGACACCCCCCCCCCCCAAAAAAAAAAAATAAATAAATAAATAAAAATAAATAATAATCACAAGTTCTTTAAGTTTCGTTGGAAATAAGCATTTGCCCCCCCCCCATCCCCGAAAAAAAAACACATGTTACCGACTGAGACTTTCAGAAAACTCAATCCGTGACAGGGAAGTGGGCAATTACTTATTTCTTACCCATGCGCGAATCCAGAGAGGGATAGGTGGTCCGGACCCCCCCCCCCCCCCCCCCCCCCCCCCCCCCCCCCCCGAAAAATCACAAGTTATATAGGTTTCTATAGAAACAAGGATTTGTACCCCCCCCCAACCCCCCCCCCAAAAAAATAAATAAATAAAAAGTTGCACCCCCCCCCCCCCCCCCCCCCCCCCCCCCCCCGATAAATGTTTCGTTTCGACCCTTTTGAACCGTAAAAAAATATAATATAGTTGCAAAAAAACCAACAATAAACACCCTTATCAGAGTTTTTTTTTCTGTTATTTGAGTCTGGACGCCCCCGGCCCCTGTTTCTATCTGCGAGGAGAGGGTGGAGGGGGGGGGGTACTATAATATTTTCATTCATACGTAGGCTCGCACCATTTTGGGGTTCAAAATTTTGAATTTCAATACCTTTGAGGGTTTTCAGAAAAATGAAATTTTTTTGGGGTATGAAGATTTTGTGGATATCTTTTGGGGTCATCACAAAATACCAAAAAGTTAACCCCAAAAATGGTCCGGGCCTACGTATGTTTGAAAATATCAGAGTAGCCCCCCCCCCCTTTCTCACCCAGGTGCGAGTATGCTTGGAATTCGTGAACAATATCAGCGGACGTCATATTTTGTGTTTGGGGTCACTATACAGATAGCAAAGATACGTTGGGCCCACGTTGGTATTTGGTGGAAATGTGGGCGTCGCCGCATACCAACCTTGTACCAACATCGAACCGACGCAACAATGTCGACCATTCTCTCATTATTAAACACCACTATATTATTACAAAATCCTCTGTGCCTGTATTCTGAATAATGTGTTTGGTGTTAAAAGAAGTTTATGTTTCCGGAGCACATGACATTGGGCCAGCATTGCGAAGGAGATTTGTTTGATTTGATTCTTACGTCCCATCAACAATCTTTCAGTTATGTAGGGACGGGTCTTCATGGGTTGAACCGGTACTAAGCTATGATTAATGTGTCTTGCTCAAGGACACAACGCAGTGACGCCTGCGAGGCTCGAACCCGCGGCCCCTCTGTCTCATGTTCATTAAATAAGCCAGGTTACGAGGAAAACTATCCATGCGCAGATCCAGAGGGGGCCGGGGCTCCGGGCCCAGCAAAATCACAAAGCTATAGGATTTATTTAGCAATACTCGTCTGGATCCACTTGAAAATCTCAAAGGCAAGCCAGAATTCAATGTTGGGCCATTAATTCGGCCGCTAGCGAAACGCCATTGAAATTGGCCGATGATGATACACCTTGAAAGGTATTTGGATTCTCACCATAAAAAAGTTGTTAAAGATAAATTGGACTCCCTCTAACAACACTTCCTGGGTCCGTGCATGCCTGTGTCGGGGATTTCCGATCGGATGGGGGTTACTCTGATATTTCGTAGCCTATGTGGACTCGGACCTTTTTTAAGGAGGGGGTCTAACTTTCAATTTCAATAATTTTAGGGGGTTCAGATTGAATAAATATTTTATGGGATCTATGATAAAATTGTGGATATTTTAGGGGAGGGGCGGGATGGTCATCATTCACAGTTAGGGAGCGTGGCGAAAAAGGAACGCATGTGCGCGACCCCCGTAATATGACTTTAAAGCATGTATAATATCATGCGCGGATCCAGTAATTTTTGACAGGGGGGGTGGGGTCCAGATTGAGACGTTTTTTAGTCCTCAGCTTATTTTACAGGGGGTGGGGGGGCAATGGTTTTATTGCAGAGAAAACTATACATTCCCAAGGATCCAGAGGGGGTCCAACATTTTCAGGGGAGGTCCATCCAAGGGGGATCCAAATGCTAATTGCTATCACAATAACTTGTGATTTTTAGGAAGGGGGGGGGCTCCGGGGATCCATAGGTTTTAGTTACGCGGTGTGCATTCTTCTAAGATCATTTTAAAGCTGTTTAAAAAAGAAAAACGGGGGTCACTTAAAACCTGGAAACACATCCTACCAGTAACAAAATCCACTTTAAGGCCAATTTCCTCGGGTGTGGTACTTTCAGGGGTGGCACTCTCTTTAAACAATTGTGTTTTGCGTTGTGTTTTGCGTGTCTTTGTTGGTGTTTTTGAGAAGTTAATTCTCTTTTGTGGTCCAGAGAGAGGAGAGGAGCGCATCATTCTTTTAGTATTAGCACGCATCACTATCCTTGCATTTCGTTGGCACCCCTCATAAAAAAGTCTACATCTTTGATCGAGGTTCTGTAATTTCGAGTAACAGTTTCTACACATAAGGCCTAAATGAAATATATGTGTGGTTCCCGTTTCATGCCAAGAAAATTCAGGGTAGGTAGGTAGGGAAATTATTAAATTTTGTTATAACATTTAACAAAGAAAATAGTGACAGAAATTGAAAAAGTGCCCATTTTTTCTCCAAAGACCATTTTATTGTTTAGGGTATATAGGGTTAAAAAAAATTAGGGTAGGTAGGCAACAGGAACCACACATATATTTCATTTAAGCCTAACGCCACTCTCTACATTAATGCCCCCATATTTGGCGAGCAATGCTTTGGCGTTGATGTCTGATCTTTTTGTGGATTCGATCCTTCGGACCTCTTGTGCGCTCTTTCCACAGACCATGCAGACACGCTCTGCAGGGTGCAGATTTTTGTTTTACGGGAGTTCTATACATTTCTATCCCATGCTGTAGCCACGATGATCCACGGATGTATTAGTTTGTCTTCCTGGTGTCTCTTGATGGTTGTGTGTCTCTTCCTTGCAGTGCCATGGGGTTGTCTGCTGTTTGTGATTGTGGTATTTCCTGATCATGCTCACATACTATTTTTAGGTAGTGAATACCCTTTAAACCTTCTTTACATGAACCACAAGACTGGTGACCTTGAAACATGGTTTGCATCATTGGATAGTAAGTGAGTATGAGCTGGCCCACCCAGTCCACTTTCTGTGCCTTTTATAGAGTAAAAAATTTAATTGAATTTGGTTCACACTGGATTCATATAATACCTGGCCTATTTATGAACTTTTTCAACACCGACGCTCTTTCTGGAGCATGCGCAGGTTCTCTACTTGAAAAAATACCATATGCGGAAGAAAAAAAAGCAGGTGTGTGGGATTCGATCTCTAGACCCTTACCTCGTTAAGCTAAAGCGCTACCACATGCGCTATTTGGACAGATATAGTCACTTGATTACATCAAAATCTAAGTACATTGAAAAAATTATTAAAATCGAAATTACCAATAACAGCAATATTTGAAAGGCTTCGTATCGAAAAGACAGTGCGGCAAATCTTCTCAGTTTTCAGTACATGTTCATTTCTCATTTTGAAGTGCGAAATTGACCCAGGATGTAAACAGATGCACTTTCTGGAGCATGCGCAGTCGGATGAGTGGGATTCTCTACTGGTAAAAAATTACTAGTTACCAAACGTAATATGCGTAGCGGAAGTGGAGCTTTATCAACGTGGGGAACCAATCTAAGTTATGGCTTTCATACCCGACCAGTATAGTTAGATCAAGTACGCTCCCGGGTAACCGAGCGTCTGCACTTCCGGCTTGAAAGTCGAGTAGGTTAAATTATGGCCAACCATGGTAAAAGATTGTTTCAGTACATTCTCAGTCGAGAATTTAGACAATATTTATGCAGGTAAGTGTAAGAAGAAAGTAAATATTCATCTTTGGTGACAATCAATTGCTTGATTTTCATTATTTTTAGAAATGTAACAGGTTTTCGTGACAGCAAACAAAACGGAGGACAGACAGTGTCGAGCAGAAATGCATTTAACTCCCTTTCCAGACTAACTCTGTTAACTTAGAGCAGCCAGTAAGCAAACATGGCTCAATCCATCTGGGTGAATTTGTGTTCAACCCTTGGTTGGGAACCTACTCAACACAAAATCACAGCAAAAGACATAAGGTTACTAAAATGGAACTTATAAAAAGGAGAGGAATTGACATAGACATTCAATGGACACCAGGACATGCAGAAATTAAAGGTAATGAGGAAGCAGACAAACTCGCGAAAGAAGCTGAATCCATGACAGACGAAGGGGCATGCATTTCCCAATCAGAGCTAAAACAAGCAGCAAAGTCCCATGATTTAACAGTATGGCAACTTTAGTGGGATATATCAGAAAGGGGGAGATTTTTATATGATCTCAAACCTAATGTGAACATGACTTCAAATTTCGACTTCCCAACCAGACAAATTTACAGCCAAATAGCACAGCTGAGGACATGGTTTTCAAAACTAAATGACTATTTGTACAAAAAAGGGGTGTCAGAATCAAGGCAGTGCAAATGTGGAGGATTAGAAACAATTGAGCATTATTTGCTACATTGTGAACTCTATTTCAATGAAAGGGAAGCCATGAGAACTACACTATTTAAACAAGTAGGAATCACAGAATTGACAATGGACCTTCTACTTGGATGTAACAACAGTGACTTCAAGAAAGAATATGGCATGACAATAACGCTGGCTCTGGGTGATTTTATCACCCAGACATAGCGATTTTAAGTTCCATGGGCGCCCACCACATAAAAGTACAGTCTACTCTCGATACCTCGAATTTCAAGGGACTGGGCAAAATATGTCGAGTTATCAGTAGTTCGAGATAACCAAATCATGACGTATACCTACCATTTTGGGGCGAAATAATTCACGTTCAACTCGTCCATTAATAGATCGTTATACAGAGCTATTTCATTAATAAACTACGGGATGAATTGACCCAAGAATCAATAGGAGCTTTTATCGTGACATACTTCCGGTGCTATATGTATAGATTTGGGATATACTGGCCGTCAACCATGGGAAAGCCATAGAACAACAGTGTACATGCACGTTTTATTTTTCGTCGGCTTGATGTGCATATGCCTTCCTAATCTATTTATGTCATGACATGATCAATATCCGAAAAAACCCTTAAACGCACAAGTCTGTTTTCAAAATAAAAAAATGGCCCGAGAAACAATTAAATTATACTTTGGCCTTATTTAAAACGAGCAGTCATCGGACAGAGATTGCTCAAATATGACACATTAGCTCATGTAACCGCTTTGAAGTTGTGCCACAATAGATCAATAGAATTCGGCGACCGCGGTCAATTGTGTAATTGTACATATACAACACACTCATTTACAACTGCATGTGTCACACACGTGGACCAAGTGATCAAACAATTTGTGGTTTTAATGGGGATAATTAACGTTGAAAGCGGTGGATTAATTGGAGACACATTCAGATAAAAAGGTACATGTAATTTCTAATGAAATGGAATCGAGTTAGGCGTAGTAAAATACACTAAAATTGATCAGCTGGACCAGTTTTTCGTAACGAGTTATCAGTTTTATTGACCAAGCCGTTGTCGAGATAAACGTTGTGGAATTGCAATAATATATAGGGGAAAATACCGGGACCGGGCCGTCAGGTCGAGATAAGTGATAGTATTGAGTTATGCATAGTTGAGTTAACGAGAGTCGACTGTATTAATTACCGGGAGACCATTACTGCAGAAATTACCATGAGATTATCTTTACCGGCGAGATACTACTGTCGTTTCGACAAAGAATCCAAGGAAAGCAATCTTATTTGACCTTCTCTTTTCTCTGTATAGTACATCTCTGTAAACTACAGCTCTGTATAGTACAGGGTCTGCTCTGGGGCATCGTCATACTTGGGCTGTAGTGACGGTAAAACAGTGCTGTTAAAATCTTAAAAAAATAAGCGTGGTAGCTCAGTGGTTAGGCACTTGCCTCTAGTGCTAGAGGTCCCAGTTTCGATCCCCACTCACAGCGAGGAAATTTTGGTGTCCGAACAGGCTTCCCTAGTGTCATTTGCGGGGATGACACTAGATAAGTGGATTGTCCTTCGGATCGGGACGTATCTGTATCTGCAGGATACTCCAAACACCTCTAGAAGAGTATTACATGGAGTGCCCGCGAAAATGGCATTAATTTTTAGTCAAAATAATCAGAATATAACATGTAAAGCTGTATAGTTAAACTTGACAATATACATAAAATTTGGAATTTCAGCTAGTTTCATACTACAATTAATTATTGTTTAGAAGGGGACATGCTGTGAGACTGACACGACTAAAAGTTTTATATGGTAGATGATATGCGTGAATGATGATGATGGATGATTGGTGTTGTGGGAGCTTTAGTGAAGGTTTTGATCAATTCCAGCTCAGAATGTTTCCAGTGCTGGACAGTTGATCAAGTGGGGGGGGGGGAGTAGGTCCTTCCATAATCTTGCGGTTCTTGGGAAGAATATGCCCAGTCTGGTCATAGTTTTGCTCTGCAGTCAAAAGGTATCTAGGATCTCAAGCTTTCTTCATGAACACAAAAATGTTTGAGCTCTTTCTTTGTAAGCAGCTACTTTTGTCATCTGCTGATAACCTCTGTCGGTGCTGATCTGGGCCCTCTGATAGCATTCTTGAAAGAATTAATTAAAAAAGTTCATTTTGAAAAAGTCTGCAGACGACAAAAGCAGGAATACTACCCAGCATGCAAATAGTTAATCAGACTGATTGGGCGTCCAGGATGCCATGTGTCATCTCTGGGGGCAAATTCAAAGTGTTGGTTCTGTAACACACAGTCTAATTCATGTATATAATTTTCTTTTCTTTCATGTGCTTGCGTTCCTGTCTGATGCTGATACAGTACAGTAAGTAAAATTTTATATATCTATAATCATTGGTACAGATACGCAGATTTTTAGCGTAAAATCGTGATTATTCTTCTTATCTATGAGTTTTAATCATATTTTTGGTGCTCTAAAGAACCATCTCAGTAAGCACTGTCTTATTGAGATTCTTTTGAGTGCCCACAACATAATCTTTGGTTGAGAAATTAAAAAGATGGAGGCCTGGATGGGTTGTTTTTAATTTCTTATTGATTAATAAGAAAATAAAATTTTAATTACACACATACATGTACCTACCAGTAGAGTAATTCATAATTGTGGTATCTATATGGTTATTGAATAGATATCTTTAAACACTAACCCTTTCATTATATAGGAATGACTTGAGCAAACTTATAAAACAAACACCTGATGTTTTGCGATATAACATAAGTATGTAATTTTTATAACAATTTTAAAAAACATTTTATGTCTGGCCTTTACAATTTATTGCCAATAATCATGTGAAATTTCATTCAAAATGAACCAAGTTTAATGTTATAATAAGTCAGGTTGACATGTCACCCATCCAAAACAATTCTGTGAGTGGGCAGGACCACAAGGGCAGTCCAACAGCCTTGACAGTGCCAAAAACTTGGGTTTCTATTGCTTTTAACCCTTTACTCATTAGGCTATTTTTAGATCATGAAATTTTCTATTTTGAGACAACATGGAAAAATTCAAGAAAAATTTAAGTTAGGTTTTGAATACTTTTGAAAATATAATGGAAAATGGAGCATTTACTCCAAAATTTGGAGCAAATGCTCCATTTCCATAATATTTTCAAATACATGATAATCTAAGGTGTCAAATGAGGTTATTATGGAGTAAATTGTACATTGAACAGCTACTGGACTTTGAATTTGATGCCTGGTAAATAAGCCTTGATGGTTGTTGTGAATAAGAAAAAAAAAATCATTCCTTTGTAATAAATATGATAGAAGTCTGTATATTTGATCTTTGACTTTATACATGTATTTATGACTTACAAATTTTCTTTTATTATTTTTCAGCATTTTTGGGGTCCAGGTAAGTACATGTAACTTCACTAACTTGGTAGATTTTTGTTCTTTTGTGTAATTTTTTTACATACAGTAAAGCCTGTGTAAAACGGCCACTCAAAAATAGACAAAACAAAGATCTTTATGACAAATGGTAACTTAATGAAGGTCGAAAGTATTGCAGAATGCTCCCCTTGGATCTGCATTAAGCGATAAATGGGCTTGAAAACCAATTTTTGTTCTTTTTGATAGTGGCTGTTTTACACAGGTTTTACTGTATATTTTTGGTACATTTAAGATTTTATAACCCTGCAAACAAATCTTTGTAGGGCGTCACTTGGTCTGTCAAACTTGACATGATTGGGTTCATTGGGTTGTTAACTACTCAAAATGAGACCGGGTACAAGTCATTACCATGATGTGGAGGTTTGCAGGATACCATTTATGTCCAAGATCTTTGATTATTGCCTTTGAATTTAGACAAAATAAGTATACTGGCAAGTTTGACAGTTGGAAACTATCTTTCACTTTTCAACAAAACAAAATGTAACCTTACACATGTATGTGGTAATCAGGGGCGGGTCCATATTTTCTGGAAAGGGGGTTCAGATGTACAAATGTATAAAGGGAGGTTCGCTTTGCTGATTTTATCTCATTTTACTTAAATATCCCATGAAAATGAAATAATTTGGTCTCAGCGAGACCAAATTATTTCATTTTTATTGGATTATTTAAAGGGGAGGGGGGAGGGTTCAAGTGAGCCTCCTCTGGATGAACCTCTGGGTAATCATGATTTGATGAGCGAAAGCGCAGTCCAGCCAGTACACGCTCTTATAGTTACTCATTCTGCTATTCCATATTAACCCTTTGTATTCTGATGGATTTTCCCATATAGATATATACAAAAACGATGGGATTGTCAATTATATTTGAAAGGGTCACAGGTAGAAATTTCCAAATAATAATGTACTTCTGTTCAGTTGCTGAAGTTTTCTTTCATCTGGGTCTATATTGTTTGCCAAAGTACCCCTTTAGGGGTTTCCAGTATACAAAGGGTTAAAAAAAATATTGTGTAAAGCTACACTATGTTTGTACTAATATAATTATACAGAGGTCAAGATAAACAAAAAATTTGAGCATAAAATTGAGATTATTTCACTTATCTATCTGACAGTTTTAACATTTATGTTGGGTGCTCAAAAGAGCCAATTCTTTTGAATACCCACGACATATGTTTTCATTGATAAATAAGAAAATTAATTTTCCTTAACACTCTTATCTAGAGGCCTGCTTGTAATAAGGTCATTAATATAGTATATCATAGTGGTAGTTTGTGTTGCATTTTCTGGAAAGCAGTAGGAAGTTTTTTAGATATGCTTGACTAGTACTACAATTTTATTTGCTACTGTGTATTTCAGTTGCCAACTGGGGAATTCCCCTTGCAGCCCTGGCTGACATGAGCAAAGACCCAGAGAAAATCAGCGGAAAAATGACCACAGGTAATTCCTAGTGCCTAATGATATTCCTTCATGATTTTGAATTGATTCCATTTAAAGTCACTTAAGAAACGGAATATTGTGTGACTTTATGTCCCAGAATCATAAACCCCTGTCAGGAACTACTGAGAAAAAATTGTACATCCCTTCGGACCCCATACTAACTCACAGAAACTAGTCACAAACTTTAAGAAAAAAAATGTAGATGTGTATCTATAAAAGTAAATATAGGCCTATTTTTTTATTCTAAGGGTTTGTGACTAGTTCCTGTGTATAGTCTAGGGACAAGATGCCCCTGTACTTTAAAACAAGCACTGCTGAGTAAAATTACATATATCAACACTCTGTCAGATTTGCTTTCAAAATAAACAGCCTAGATAAAATGGTAAGCTTGTATCTTCATGCATGTAAGATTAGCTTTGGATACAAGTAAACTTCATTTAACAGTGAAGACCCAGATGTAATGCTACATCTGGCGACATTTGATCAGCGTCTGCACTGTTACCCATTGAAGGGCCAGCAAAACACATCTGAAAATGTTGTCTGCTAAAGTTGTTTGGTGTAACATCCCATGTAGATGGAAGATTCATTTGGAACATGAAGGGTCAATAAACTTACCTCTTTTGATGTATGTGGCTATTTGTCACATACTTTGCTGTTTTTATAAAGTAGGAACTTATTAAAATTTAGTTTCTGGAACAGTCTACTTTGGGTTTTGATAGATAAATGGATTCGCAATGATAAATATATTATGTTTTGCTGTATGCATCTAGCTAACTTATGACAGAGTAATTTCTAAATTCAGATGCTGAACCCAGTTAAATAAACAATTAATCTCAGAGTGTTGATAACACAATTACAGGCGAAATTTATGAACTCGGATCCGAGTTCCTCAAAAGCGCTTGTCCCTAGAGTGTGTACTAACTATAACCGAGTTAAAATTAAAAAAATTGTTATAATAATTAGTGAGGGAAACCTCTGTTAAGAAGCCAAATTGCACTGACCAGCATGCAGAGTTATAGGATGACTTTAAATATTTCATCACAGAAATCCTTGTTTCAGCCAATGATATTTTAAGTTTTGCATTAGCCTCGTTTTGTTTGCCGAAGTTTTTCATTGTGGTCTAATGTTGAACTTAGAAGTAATGGATTGATTTTACTTTTTCTTGAGGAAGCATTGACAGGGTAGATCCAGATAAGCTGCATCTCATCAATGTCTGCACTGTTTGATGTTTTCATTGTGATCAAATTAGCACATTGATTTGATTAGAAGTGAGGAACACTGTTTGCAAAGTGTCACGGTTATTATTAGAAGGGTTAAAGATAAGAAATCATCTGGGACAGAAAGCCAGTATAATTTTGAAATTAGAATTTGTGACTGCTTAAAGTGTATAATGGCCAATCAAAATGTTATTGCACGATACTAGAAGGGAAAATATACTAATCAAGAAAGGGTGAACCTGTATATATGGTGCTATTTTCTCTTCTTTTATATTCCAGCATTGATATTTTACTCGTTTCTCTTCATGAGATTTGCCATAAAGGTGCAGCCTCGGAATCTTCTTCTCTTTTCTTGCCATTTTACCAATGCCTCGGCACAGATTATACAAGCAGGGAGATTTGTCAATTATTAGTAAGTAAAAGTTATGATATATAGTTATTGGGACAGCTGTCAGATAGTTTTTCTGTATCTTCAAGCAAAAACCTGGTTTATGATAAGGTCCAAATCTCATTTAAAAGCTGGCTCAAATTACTGGTATCATATGGGCCTCGACGCGAGAAAACCTGTCTTTTGGGGTTTGCAAACAATAAAGGCGCAAACCAGCCTGCGCATTCGCGCAGACTGATCAGCGCCTTTGTTATTACGTTTTGGAAAGTTTCATCTCTAAACTTGCTACAAGCGAAATTTTTATCTTCTAGCTAGTCTCTGTAGCTGAGGAGACTGGTTTGAATCGCGCCGAGGCCCATATTTACCCTTTATGCAGACAGATAAGTCTAAGCAAACAGTGTAAACCCAGATCAGACAGCTAAGAGCAGTCTGATCAGGATTAACATGTCGATTAGTCGTTCAGTCACTACATTTTAAATGTATCATCAGATTGTAAAAATTTAGGGTTAAATAGTGAATATAAGAAAATAATAAGTGCATAAAATAAAGCTGAAAATCTATTTTCAAGATGGCAAGAATTGAAATCATAATAGATGTCCAAATATTCAGGGTACGATAGGTGCTCTAAAATTTTGAACAGTATAGCTGCCTGCAAAAAAAGCTCCAGACAAACAGTGCAGACCCAGATCACACTGATGAAGAAGTCTGATCAAGTTCTTGTGTTTTGCTATTTTGACAAGCATTTTGTGAAATCAAGCTCTGATAACCAACATTTTGTTTGAGAACAGAAAGATTAAAGTGCTTGGCATTTACTGTACATGCAGTGGTATTAGTTCAATAAACTGAATTCTTGCCTTTATTTTAACAGTCACATACTCTCAGAAGAACAAAGACATGAGGTACGGCTTCATTATCATCATAAGCTGGCTGAGCAGGAAGCTGCAATGGCAGCTAAAAAGCAGGCCGCCAAGGCTGAAAAACTCGCTAAAATTGAAAACGCTACAACTGAAGTGCCAAAAGTAACAGATGAGGACACAACTGCTCAGGAAGACATTGATAAATTGCTCGGTAGAGGTGGTGCTGACAAGAGCACATAATGATAGTTGTTAATTATTAGGTTGTTAAATTATGATACTTAGAATTTTTTTATAGAATTTTAGTAAGCAGAACAGTTAAAAAGGAGGGAGCGCAGTGGCTCAGTGGTAGAGTGCTTGACTCGAGACCGAAGGGCTGCGGGTTCGAGCCTCACCGGCGTCACTGTGTTGTGGTCCTTGAGAAAGACACATTTATCCAAGCTTAGTACTGGTTCAACCAAGGAAGAACCGTACTTATATAACTGAAAGATTGTTGATGGGACGTAAAGAATCAAATCAAACAAAACAATTAAAAAGGGCCCAGTCACTCAAAAGTTTACTAGCTGTGGAGGATACAAAGTGAAAATATTCATTTTGTCTTCACTTGCCAAACATATTGAATTTTCAAAAAACACAACCTTCTCTTCATTCAAAGTTTGTGCATGAATTCTTTGAAATGCTCCTCTAACTCTATGTAGACACGTTTTAGCCATTAAAGCGCCTATCACGACTGCAGCAGACAACAAATTTTTTGACACATTTCCTAATTTTTGAAAAAATAAGGTATGATATTTCATGAGAATCTTCTGCCAGCAGAAATTTCTCATTAAATATCATGTCTTATTTGTTATTTTTGAAAAAGCAGCAAAATTGAAATTGTTGTCTGCTGCAAAATGGCGCTTTATGGTCTTGTTATGAATACGCTACCTGAGGTTTTTGCACAAAATCTGTGCCTGAATCGGATACAGGAATAGGCTTTTCAATGTTTTGAAAAATTCAGATTTTTTGGCTTCAAAATATAGTATTTAATCTAATGAATGCATTGTACACTTATTTCAAATTTTATAACCGCTTTTAAAAAAAAGTTTAGATCAGAGGTGAAGCCATTTTATCAGGATTTTCAGGATATCAATGAATCCATGTTAACCCTTAGCCAGCAAAAAAAATAATTTTGTCTTGAAAGAATTTTACGTCTGCTGCATGTATTCAAGTTAACTTCAAATAGATTTTATAATTAAGGCAAATAATATGAACCCTGATCAGACTGCGGTCTGATCTGGGTTCATATTGTGTGCCATATAGGCTTCCTAGAGGTGCAGGTAACAAAAGTAGTGACTGGTGAGAAAAGGGTTAATAATGAAATGGCAACACTGGTCCCTGGCTGAGGAGTGTCTGGGAATCAGAAGTTGATTTAGAATTCAAAACTTTAAAAAAAATTCAAGTGTGCTATTAAGAGCCTTTATGTGTACATGTATTATGTTGAACATGGTATTGTTTTGAAAGTTATGATAAAGCCAGTTTTGCACGGTCTAACATTTTTTTTAATTGAGAGCCCAGGCCCAGAGGTTACAAAACTTTTTTCATGCTCAACTCAGCTGAGCACGAGATTTATCCTGCTTATAAATTTTAAAATGCCAACAATTATTTATTAGCATGATAAATACAACATCTGAGTGACTTAAAGCAAGAAACTTCTTTATTTGTCGGTATTTTAGTTTTTATGAGCAGTTGAAATTTTGTGCTCAGTTGAGCATAAAAAAGTTTTATAACCTCAGGGCCTGTCTTGTCTTATTCATGAAGATATTTCAGTCAGATAAACAATGTATTATAAGATAGTCTACTCAGAATCACATTTTATCCATCCTGCTATACTGGAAGCTTATTCAGAACAAAATCAGAGACTGTTAAATTGTTATTGTTAATAAGCAGAAACTTTTTATACTGAAAACTTGTTATAGAATCTCTGAATTAATTAATAGCTCATGGTCAAAAAGTGTGTATGATCAGGAAATACCACAATCACACACCGCAGACCGACCAACGGCACCGTGAGGAAGAGTCACAGAACATTTGCAGTAACAAGACATCCGTAAGACAATAAAAGCAAAGCAACCAGCTCTCTCTTCCTCAAACTTCCAGATAAGAGTGTGTAATTGAAAATTATTTTTTCGTATTTCTTAACCGAAACATATGTTGAGGGTGCTCAAAAGAATAGTCTTTGTTGAGGGTACTCACTGTCTCAGGGAATCTTCTTTTCCCAAAATATATGTTTGATTTGATGGGTAAGAGAAATTATTACAATTTTTATACTCAAAAAAAGTTTTCTTATCTGGACCTATGCATGTACACATGATGTGTAGCATTATAGGAACCTACAATGAGCGTGATGGTGGGATAGAAAATCCTTCCCTAAGAACATCGATTGACATGAGGAGGCTTGCCGAGTGATGACAAATGGTGATCACGAGGGACAGATTTTTCTATCTCATCCCCACACGAATAATGAATTTTTTTTTCTTGTACACCATTAAATCGCCATTTTTATATTTAAAAAAGGGCTCCCAGAAGTTCCTGAACAGGCTGGGATGTGACATATAAAACAATGACGTCACTTTAATGTCATGGAAGATCATGCGGCAGTTCTTTTTTATCTTTCCCACAGGTGAGATAGAACTGTCTTACATGGGTAAAAACAGCGGAAATTCCTATCTGGTGTACGAGAAAATCTTTTCATTTCTCATAGCTCTTAATTGAAAGCATTAGGTTTGAATTGTGTTTTTTAGATAAAAAGAATCATGTACAAATTTTTTAGTAGAGTTGTCCATGATTTTTTTTTATCATAAACCTATCAGATGTAAAGTCAAACCTGTGACCAGATGTGTGGATTCTCAACAACAACAGCAACAACAAACAAAATGTTGTTGTTTTTTTCCATTTTAGACCCAGATCAACTGGCTTCTTCAGAAGCCAGTTGATCTGGGTCCACCATTAATTTTTTTTTAAATAATATTTCAAGGTTCAACAAATAAAGGTTAATCTCTCAACAGAAAAGTCAAGTTGTGATGGCCAGTATTATTTGGGCCTTGACGCTACAAAACCTGTCTTACGAAATTTAGCTTGAATCAAGCTTAGATATGATACTTCCCAAAAAGCGAATAACAAGGGCCTGATCAGTCTGCGCAGATGGACAGGCTGGTCTGCGCCTTTGTGTTTGCAAACACCAAAGACCAATTTTCTCGCGCAGAGGCCCAAATATAGTTACGGTAAATGTTCTAAAAGTTCGAACACTAAAAAATAATTATTTTTTCCGCTGTTCGTAATTTTAGAAATTACGTTTCAGAAAAAGTGCTAGCGTTCATAATTTTAGAATGTGGTCTTTAGCATGAGCAAAAACGGTATATATGCATGTAAAAATGTGGTAGAAACGTGTTGAAAAACGGCGATATGATTCTGCGCTATCTACTCATTTTTCTTTTCAGCCGCCGCTGAATTCTTGCAGGCTGAGTCAGTAAACTGTCCAGCGCGTGCGTTAATTACCAAGTCGAGAGCCAGGCACGTGCATGTTATGTCACTCAATTTACTTACAAGTCGTAAAAGTCCACTTATCTAACGAATCGCTACACTTTCGTTCTTCCTTCAGAAAACCAAAACGCTTTCGCTTGCTCTCCATCTGCGCAAATACCGTTTATAATGTAATCTCGTCGATCAGAATTTTTTGCTAAGATATACACGAAACTTTGAAATACGTAGACGAGTTCTCAGTGTTAGAAAAATGACGACATTCAAAAAGAACAGACACATCTCTCTCTCTCTCTCACTCTCTCTCTACTTGTCGATGCACTTTGATTTTCCTGATAAGGATGTGCATTTACCAGTCTCTCTCTTTTTCTCTCTATTTACATTTGCAAAAACGGTTTGGATCCAGATCAGACCCGAATGGAATTCAGGAAAGAATGTTTCGTCAATTAAAAAAATTGTGCATGCGATATAAAGTATGCAAAGTGTCGTACAAAAGCCGATGCGCACGATAAAATGAGTTTTCAGTATATCTCAATAAATGTATACATTGTCCGGTCCCATGGGCGGATCCAGAGGGGGGAAGGGGTCCAGACCCCCCCCCCCCTGAAAAATCACAAAAATAAAAAAATCTTAGCAATACTGGACCAGATCCCTGGAGTTCTCAAAACAACCAAGCCAGCATTCAACGTTGGGCCAGCGAAACGCCATTTAAAAGTGTTTCGCTGGCGGGCCGATGATGGCCCGCTTTTAGTGATATTTGGATCCACTCTCCCTAAATAAGAAGAACAGTTCGGATCCAGATCTGATCCGAATGGAATTCAGCAAAGAATGTTTCGTCAATTTAAACATTTGGCCATGCATCGAATATCCGACTTTGTCGTGCAAAAGCGATGCGCAAGAGAAGCATCTCCAAGTATCATTTTCAGCACCGATACATGATATTTTACGAGATTACAAGAGATTCGTATGCAAGCGCTAGTCTCTCGAGCTCTCTCTCAAAGTTTTCAAATAGTTTGGACCCAGAAGATTTCCGATGTCTTGCCAAATCAAATCAGGGGCAAACAGGATTCCATGAATTAATCATGTAAGCGAACGTTCGACTTTGCGTCCGATGCCTCGGAAGAATATTATTGAGCCGTGACATGAGATTTCCAACAATCAGCAAAGCCTCAGATCAGCCTGCGCATATGCACAGTCTGATCAGAGCCTTTGCTAGTCGCTTGAATATTCTATGAGCGTTAAGCTACTGACTGAACATCGTTTGGAATTTGTAAGCTTTAAAGGAGGCTGTACAGGCTCGTCTGAGTCTACACTCGTCAAAATGCCACATTGTGTCGCAGCTCAATTTATGATATATTGGCTTCGAGCCGATGCGTACGATGCGCTGGGTGGTACATTCATATCTCAAAGAAAAGGAAAAATTCAGACAAGTACCACTAATCAAGTTTTTCATGCATGCAGTGCGCCGTTTCATGCTCGCGATCATTGAAATTGTTGTTGTTTTTTCATGCAAACCCATGAAAAGGAGACACAGCTATGCAATTATGTTTTGTGTACTAAGTCCGCTTTCGTGCGCCTAAGTCACCGCGTGCTACCCGAGTCTTAAAACATCAACAACACATGGTCTGATAGTCGGCTTCTTTGATCTCAAACACATGTCCGTGAACCATTACCCTGTCCTTTTGTCTGCGGCTGATATACATGTACTATTAGCAGTGCTGGACCCAGCCCCCCCCCCCAACCCCCCCCCCCCCCACTTAAGAGGCTTTGACAAACTAATTTTTAGCAGACAGTTTGGGCCCTGATCTGGCCCGACAAAATGTTTAATGTTTTGTTCTAGAAACGAAGGTGCTGATAAGACTGCATGTGTGGTATGCAGGCTGATCTTTGCATGTAAGAAAGTCGGGGTACATACATCTACAGACGTGTGCTAAATAAAGCGATTTCTGAGATGTCAGGCGCTGGCGATTTTCCACGGATGCGCAGGCTCGTCTGAGCCTTCGCTGCTCGCATAGCTGACTTATTTCATGAAATTAAATATGTAAATAATAAATTCATCAAGATGCAGTATCGTGCTACAATCAATTTATTTCTTGGTACATGTATGTGCGTACATTATACCGGTAATGCACCCGTAGCCCCCTCCATATGCAGTTTCATGAGGACAAACAGACACGCCGCGAGTGGCTCAACATTTTGTTAAAATGTTCCATTTTGAGGAATTTGATGTTTTTGATTGATATGAATAGCCATTACTACATGTACTTAGAAAAACGCTGACAAGAATTTTAAAGTCACCGTACGAATTTATTTGGCTAGAGTCTTCATCCACTTTAAACTTTGTTAGTGAACGAGACCCTGACGAGATTGTGCAAACACACATGCTCTCCTGAGTCTTCGCTGATCACATCTGTCATAAGTACCAAGCTCATATGGGGCTCCGCGCAAGTTGATCTCATGCTCGGGTCCGAGCTGTGTTCAAGAAAAGAGCACACGCATAGAATTATATATATAGAATGATAGAAGTGCCCTCCGTGTCGCACGCGACTTGGACATATTGCCGAACTGGGAAATCCTTTAAAATGCTTAAAAGGGAAGGGAGGGGAGGGGGTGTCAGTCGGATAACCTGAGAATCACACATATTTAAGCCTTAAGTTAACTCTCTCTCTCTTCGGGGCTGGTATTTTAGAGAGAAAAATGAGTACGTGTCACAGCACACTATGCGTGTGTCAACGTGAATAATTCACGTGCAATTAGCTGAATCGCGGCATTTGGTCAGTAATAAATAATGATCTCAGCCATTTGGGTGGATACATATACTCAATAGGGTTAGTCAAAGCAGTTTCGGAATCGTTGCAGGAACTTGTCCGTGCGTCAAGTTCGTCAATGCTGGTGACCTTGAATAATGTATAACATCGGGCGCTGGCATGCGAAATAGAACGCCACATGCCAGATTACAAATCTAAGTAGAATGGAACATTCCAAATGTCGCTATCGCTCACGTGCTGTACGGTAGAAGTATACCGAACACAGATGGGACATACAGATAAACGGACATCGATTTTCCGCCGAAAATAACGTGTGTTCGTAATTTTAGAAATTCACTTTTCCGAAAAAGGCCAGTGTTCGATTTTTTAGGATGTTTTAAAAATTATTTTCGGCGATAATTTTAGGTGTTCGTAATTTTAGAGTGTTCGAAATTTTAGAACATTTACCGTGTGTTACACACCATTATCAAAGAAACTCAGAAATTTGAGACTTCTCTTCTCTTGTTTTGTACTGTACCTGGTATATCAAGCAATACATTAAACAAACAGATTTCACCTGGCCGCATAGCGCAGTCTGTAATGTGTCTGGCAACAGATGCTAGTCTGACTTCAGATCCAGGGGTTGCAAGTTCCATCCCGGCCCGGTCTCATACTGTCGTGGAGATTGATAATGAAATAATTTCTACGGGCATTCTCTTCCCTTCCGCTTAATCATTCAAGAAGGGTTGTTGTCAGTTACAAGCGAAAGTATGTGCACAAAGTACTGGTTAACTGCTCGTTCAAGCTTGCCCAGGAAAAAGTGTGGTTAGGTGAACTGACTGTCCCCCCATGACCATAGCTGTGGACTTGGGACGTAAAGCAACAAAACAAATAAACAGATTTTGCAAATGCTTCCTTAATACAGATATATGATTAAGTTTACATCTAAAATTGTAATTTTTCCCTATTAGACTTCTTAAATTTAGTAGACAGCAGGGTTTTCTGGTAGCGGAAATAAAATACACCGACCTGCCTTCTAGTTTTCCCCTAAACTGGGACTAGTGTCTTCAAGTTTATTTTCTTTGCTCATAGAGATTGTGTGGGCCAAGTATCGCTTGTTTTTTGTAGGGAACGTTTGAGAGACCAAATGCTTTTATGTGTAAATATAGAAACTGTTTGGCTTTACCACTGAGAATTCCTTGTTATCTCTATACAGTTGTTTTGTTGTTTTCCAATAAGTTAACATTTTAGCGCACAATTTGCTTGCTTGTTTTGAGCTGTGTATATTTATTAGATTTGTGTGGCATTTTTGTACAAAAATTAATATATGGGTCAGTTCATGAGATTTTATATCCTCGTTAACCCAGGTGTAACCCATTTCGTTACACTGCATTCGTCACAGGTGAAACCCAATCCGTTACACTGCATTCATCACTGGCTTAACCCATTCTGTTACACTGCATTCATCACTTGCGTAACCCATTCCGTTACACTTACTTACTGCATTCATCACTAGCATAACCATTCCGTTACACTGCATTCATCACTGGCGTAGCCCATTCCATTACACTGCATGCAATGGATTACGCCAGTGATGAATGCAGTGCAACTGATTACACTGCATTCATCAGTTACATTGTATTCATCACTGGCATTACCCATTCCGTTAACGGAATTGGTTACCCCAGTGATTAATGCAGTGTAACGGAATGGGTTATGCCAGTGATGAATGCAGTGTAACGGAATGGGTTTCACCTGGGTTAACAAGGATGGATATTTTGGTACTTATACATGTAAAGCCACTCTTTAGACATGCATAAACAGCTATGTAGTGGGGCAAGAGGCTTAGCTTTTAGTCTGAGCCTTCACTTACTCCCATAATTTATGTATGTGAAATGCCAGGGCCCTGGCAAGACTGCATTCATGTCCATGCCTTCAGTGCTTGCATATGCAATCAGTACCAAAATCAATAAACTGGCTTATTTATAGATTTGCATGGCATTTCATTTTTTGCAAGAACTAACATATGTAAATGAAGTGCAAAGATTTTTGAGTAAACTAACATGAAAATTGTACATGTATATATTGTATATGGGATCCTTTTAGGCTGAGGATAAGCTAGATAGATAAACTGTCATTCCAATTATAATGGGGGTGTCTGTAGAATTTTGTTTGTTGTATTTATAGCCTTAACTCTAACAATACTGTTAAACCTGTCTTAAGCAACCACTCAAAAAATAGACAAAGGAAAGGTCATAATGACAAATGGTAGCTTAATGAAGCATTCTGCAATACTTTTGACCTGCATTAAGCGATAATTGGTCTTGAAATTCAATTTTTGGTTGTTTTTAGAGTGGCCGTTTTAGACAGATTTTACAGAAGTTTTGGCATGGAATGTGAAATTGTTAATGATCAAATTCCCTTTTTGGTTTTCTTATACAACAGCCATTCCAATTAAGATAGAGAGTGTCTGTGTGTTTTGTCATGGTGAGCCTGGATTCTTTATTTTGTTTGAAAACATTATAGATAGTGAAGTCAGATAAACAGGATCTAGAATATTTTTCAGTTGGATTGTGATGGTTGTGGAAAATAGACCTGGCTACAACATCCTAATTCAGTAGGCAAGGCAAGGGCTATAAAAGTACTTACTGAACTCAAGGGCTATAAAAGTACATACTGAACTCAAGGGCTATAAAAGTACATACTGAACTCAAGGGCTATAAAAGTACATACTGAACTCAAGGGCTATAAAAGTACATACTGAACTCAAGGGCTATAAAAGTACATACTGAAATTTTATGTTGTGTCATTCTGCTATAAAACTGCAGCATTCAACCAGATAAGCTCACATGTTCACATGGGGGCACACAGCACTTTATGGATTGTTTACACTACCGGTATTTGAACTTTTGATTTCCAGTCTGACAATCTTGTAGTGCAATTCTACATGTATTATTAATATGGAATCATCTTGAAGATGAAAAACAGTGTGGATCCTGATCAGCAAACTTATTCAGAAGCCAGCTATTCTGGATCTACTGTTCTTCAAAAGAGGATATAGAATTTGTAAAAGGTTATGCATACAGTGCACTACTTATTAGGTCAAATGCAATGCTTTGTCACCTGTGCTGATGCAGTTGTGATGATAATGCTATACATTGTAGTAGTCAGTAGTTTATTTTAGATATTAGGCAGCAACACTAATCAGACATTTAGTTATATTCAGTGTTCATTTGTCCAATGTTTTTGATGACTAAAGAAGTCATTAAATATAATTGAGCCGTGACATGAGATTTCCAACAATGTGGTATGTGCAACTAGCAAAGGCTCAGATCAGCCTGCGCATATGCGCAGTCTGATCAGAGCCTTAGCTAGTCGCTTGAATATTCTATGAGTATAAAGCTACTGACTGAACATCATTTGGAGTTTCTAAGCTTAAAAGGTGGCTGCACAGGCTCATATGAGTCTACACTTGTCAAAATCCACATTGTTGGAAATCACATGTCACGGCTCATATGTTGATTAAACCATTTCAAACTGGAAAGTTTTAACCCATAAATGAGTACATTGGTACATTTGCAAACTGTTGGCATGGATGAGATTTCTTCCACTCCAATGACATTGTTTGATCTAGCCTACTCTGTTAAAATATTAGGGTAGATGTACATGTTTATTTATGAGAATAGTAAGGTAACATTAGTTTTGCCATATTATATTAACTTAGTCCACATTTCATTTTGTGGTCATTGCTTAAATGAGCCAGTTCCTTATCAAATATACATGTACTCAACTCTTTGCCCCCTGGGGTTTTTCCCGCTTTTTTGTCGACTTTTGAATTTGTTCAAAGTCAACTTTTCGAAAAATTATTTCAGGAATATGATCAGAGTGTCAAACAGCTTGGATCCAGATCTGGCCTCACATTCAGTCCAGCCTGATCTGGGTCCAAACTGTTTGCAAAGGTTATCAGCCGACAACCCTAGGAGATAAAGAGTTAGTCATTCTTATTACATGCATGCTTTCGCAGCTGACTAGTGGGATCAATCTTGTGCCTACTTTGTGTGTACACGCAATGAAGGCTCATGTGAGACTGGGCATTGGCGTAGGCTTGCCTGGACCTTGGCTCCTCGCAAATAGGTTAAATACCTTAATCTCATGAACTGTCTCACAGTTAACCCTTTGTATTCTGATGGATTTTCCCATACATATTGATACAATAAGTATGGGACTGCCCCTAAATTATGATGCATTTCTGTCTCTAGAGGTTTTTTTTATTTTATCAAACAGTGAGACCCTGATGAAATGCAGTATTATGCTGCATTTCATCTGTGTCTTCATTGTATGCCAAAGAACCCATTTAGGGGTTTCCAGTATACAAAGGGTTAAAATATGACACATGTTATAGTTAGATAAAGAGACTCACAATACTTGGTCACGTAGATTGCTGAGAAGTGCTTTCTTATTTTTACTTCCAGACATGTAAAGGTTTGTTTGACATTCACAACAGCAGGTTACTAAATTTGAGAAAATCAATCATGGTTTTGGGAAGAAAAAAGGCTTGAAATTTCATTTCAATCAGTCCACATATTGAGTCATATGTGTTCTTGCAAAGTTTGAAAATGTTTTCTGCTGCAAATATTAGATGGCACTTGAAGGGTCAACAGTTGAACTGAGATAATTACATGAGCATTTATATATTAAAAAACAAAATTTCAGAATTATTTCAGTGTGGGTACAGGGAAATAGCCACTTTGGTGAAAAATCAGTGTGCACACTGAAAATCAGTGATGTTTGTTACTAGAAAAAGCATTTAATTTTTTTTTTTAATACATGCATGGGTGAAATTTTTCAGAATGTTTTCTGAATTCCGGATTTTGAGGCCACCTTGCCACAGAAAGCCTGCCTAAACATACATTATTGAGCAGAATATATATATATATCTTTTTGAGTTTATTTTAGACTATCTGAAGACAATCGACCCAGACAAACTTGATTTTGTTAATATTTTGTGGGCATTCTGCAAGTTTTAAGATTTGAATCTCTAAAGGTCAAGATTTTGGGAATTTTTAACTTTCACCCTTCAGTGACAATTAACATGTTTGTATCTAGAGACCCAGGTTTTGTTGTTGTTTAGAAACTAGTTTTATACATGTATGCATGCTATATTTGGTGCTGATTCATTAAATAGGCCAAGCACTTGAGATTTTGGTACTTATTGCATATGCACAGAAAGCCTCCATTAAACACCCATTTTGATATACAGTAAAACCTGTGTAAAACGGCTGCTCAAAAATAGACAAATCAAAGATCTTAATGACAAATGGTAGCTTAATGAAGGTCGAAAGTATTGCAGAATGCTCGGAGCATTCTGCAATACTTTTGACCTGCATTAAGCGATAATTGGTCTTTTTGAGACCATTTTACACAGGTTTTACTGTATCCAGTGGGACTAGTAGTCTAAATTTGGTCTAAGTCTTCCTCTACTTTCATACTTTGTGCATGCAAGAATCGAAGGCTCTGGCGACACTGCCCTTATGTGCAGGCTCCTCTGAGCATTTGCTGCTCGGTGATGTGATAAGTAACAAAATCTCATGGAGTATCTGGCTCACATTTTTCAATTATAAAAGGGTAACACTGTATTACAAAAAATGGTATAATTTTTTAGAAATTGATTAAAGCAGCCTCCAATAAAAACTTACGGTTTATATAAACAGTAAATGCTTGAAATTTCGAACCCTTCCCTTTCTTTTCTCAAAGTGTTGATTATCGTAGCTGGACTTCACAAAGACTTGTCATAGTAGCAGACAGGGAAGTCCCTGATCAGTCTGCTTCTTCAGAAGCAGGTCTGATCTGGGACTGTGCTGTTTGTCTAGGCCTTTTGGGCAGGCAACTCTAATTATAATTTTAGAGCATCTACTGTAGCTCATGCTGAATTAAAAAAGAGCCCTTATATGAGGGTCTGGATGGGGTATAATGATTAGTGAATATTGGCCCTTTTTTATAATGAATAGTGAATAATGAGCCAAACAAAATAATTATTAGTGAATAATGAGTGCCTTAAACTAATGAATAATCCTATTTTTATACTGAATAGAAGAAAACATTAATGAATAGTGAATAATTAGATTTTAATGAACTATGGGTCTTATTTTAATGAAGAACCCAAAATTTTAATGAGATGAATAATAGGCTAAAATTTTAATGAATAGTGAATACCAGACCCCCCATCTAGACTCTCTTATATCGCATTAGGCTTCAAATGTTAATGGATGAATTTGGCCTGGTCAGGAGAATGTCTGATTTTCGTTGGATTAGAGCTACAAAGGTGTAGACCAGCCTGCACATCCGCACAGTCTGATCAGCCCATTTGTTATTTGCTCACAAGAGTATAATGGCATTGCTTGCTATAAGTGTCTGTAGCTTAGCAGACAACTAAATGCAATCATCCAAATCAGGTTATATCTTGACAAGGCCCAAATAATAGAAGCTTCTCTTTATATGTGCCTCTTTGAGTAGAGGCTTTGATGCTGATTTTTGAAATAAATTGTATAATGAAACCTGAACCGTGTTTGTTGTATTCTTTAACTACAGTGCAATTTCTTTATAACGCTGTGTTTTTGGTCAATAGGAGTGGACTGTGTTAAAAGTGCATGATTCATGTTATAAATGGACAATTTTACAAAGGAATTATAAGATAATGACCATCTCATTGTCATTTTCCTATAATACTTTTGTAAAACTCCAAGGTTAAAAAAAATGGAAGCCACAACATGACTGTTAGACTGGTATCAGACCAGTAAATAGAAAAATATTAAAATATGTGTGCATACATATACAAGCATATACACCTCTGAAATAAAAATCACTGACAGTATTATTTACCCTAGACTGGTATCAGACTAGTAAATAGAAAAATATTAAAATATGTGCGCATACATATACAAGCAAATACACCTCTGAAACAAAAATCACTGTCTTATTTACTGTATTCTGAGTAATGGGGAAGTAATAAAGTGTCATATATTTATCTCTGTAGTAGTTATAGAACTTAAGTTAGATGTCTTAATACATGAATAATGGGGAAGTAATAAAGTGTCATGTATTTATCTCTGTAGTAGTTATAGAACTTTTAGTTAGATGTCTTAATACAGGGCCTGAAGACAGGCTACATGACTGTGTTCTACTATAAATTCAGAAATTTTCAAAAGTTTTATTTGCGAAAAGAAAAACGATGCAAAATGGTGAAACCACTCTGTCGCTTACTTATGTAAGTAAATCATGCTCTAGTTCCAAATTTATAATGTCCCAAATATATCTATTAATACTATTCGCAATGATAAAATTCTCAAAAAAACTTTTGAATTTACAGTATCCAAATCCATGTGAGCCGCGACATGAGATTTCCAACAATGTGGTATGTGGGACCAGCAAAGCCTCAGATCAGCCTGCGCATATGCGCAGTCTGATCAGAGCCTTTGCTAGTTGCTTGAATATTCTATGAATGTTAGTTACTGACTGAACATCATTTGGAGTTTCTAAGCTTAAAAGGAGGCTGCACAGGCTTGTCTGAGTCTACAACACTGTTTGAAATCACATGTCATGGCTCAAATTATAATGAGATGTGTTATAACACGGGTGGTAAACCTAGGAACTACCACGAAATTGTGTTAACGTCATTTTGTTCCCAAGCCACATCCGGGACACGTCGTGGTAGTTTCCAGGCTGAAAATTGGATAAAGAAAGGTTGGTGTCACTTTCAATTTTGTTTTATTTTACAACTAAGAACGAACAATGGTGAAATCCGACAAGTGCCGTGTAAATATGTTTTAGCATCTACTCTAGCCCAAAACTTTGTTTGAAAAGCTGTTTTCTTTCTTTAGATTCGTGTTTCCCCACTGAGCATCTGACCATCTTTTCCCAAAGTGAGCATCGGACCAACTTTTCCCAAAGTTCGAAGGATTTTAGCCCATATCTGTCAAATTAAATGGAATTTGATATCTTTAGGCGATGGAAATGATAAAAAGACCCTGAATAAACATTCCTAAACCGAAAAAAAATCTGAGCATTTACTCGTAAACGATTCATGCCCCGTTGGTCCTTTGTGGTAGTTTCCAGCTCATCGTGGTAGTTAAAATGCTATCGTGGTAGTTTCCAAGACTTTGTAGAATACGTTTCTGAAGTGTTACAAACATTATAGTGGTTGTTTGTTTCGCATGATAACCCTCGAACTCGTCAATTAGTTACCACGGTAAACAAATAACTAACACATTTCAACACCATGAAGAAGCTAAGCTGAGGACTCAAGAGATTCAATGTGATGCTTGACAGGTGGAGATCATGCCCTGGACTGCCAAACAACACCTCTGGAAATCTAAAGCAAAAGAAGGTCATCAGTTGAGCCGTGGTGGACCAAGCAACAGACAAAAAAAATGATATAAAGAATTGCGTTACTCGATACGTTGTTCCATGTTCAGTCAACTTTAAAGCTACCATCTCACTGGGATGCGAGCAGTTTGCGACTATTTCGAGACTAATTTGAGACACGTTTTGGTGACAGAAATACAACATTGCAACCATAATCACATTGTGGTCACACCGAATGTGTGATTAAGACACATTTGCGACAGTCGCACGAATGTCGTACGATTGTCGCACGAATCATTGGCGAATGTATCACGACATTCGCGCGACATTCGTACGACATTTGCGAGACACTCGCACTCGATGAAATTGCGAACATTTATTACCATCGACCGCCTCACGACGTTCTCTCTAGCGTCCTGTGACTGTCGTGCGACTGTCCCGCGAAGGTCGTGCCACTGTCGCACGATGGTTTTATGAGAAATGATAAACCAAGAATAATAAACATTCTAGCAAGCAATGAAACTTCAGACTAGGAAGGTACTACGCTGTTGGAAGGAACTAGAGGGCTGGAAGGAGCTAGATTGTTGGAAAGTGTCACGCTGCTGGGTGGTATTTGACTGTTGAATGGTAGCATATATAGCAGCTCTAATTGCCCATATACGTATGGCATGATGGGCCCAATCAAATCAAAATTGCAATGAGTTCGGATGAGCCTCCTCCTGTGAAAATCTATTTTATACAGTTATGCGCACAACAAAGGCACAGATCAGACTGCACGGATGCGCATTCTAATCAGAACCTTAGTTGTCCGCTGCAGTGATAATTTTTTTATAGGGTTCTGTATGCCAAATTCAAACCTCAGAAGGGCTGCTGGGACTAAGCAGGCTGTTGCAGTCTAACCAAGACACAATAATTCCTTAATACTGTACTAGATATTAGGCCTTATAAAACATACTTAACAAAATTATCCTCTCAGAATGCAGACCCATTTTTAATAACTGAAACTACTCAAAACAGTATACATGTAAGTAAGCCCAATCAATACACCATACTTATTTGAAACTATCCTCTCAGATATCAAGAATACTTGACAACTGGAATTAGTCAAAACTGTATACTTAAGTATTCCTAACCAAGATCTAGTACTAAGAAGGAACTATCATCTCAGATAGGAGGAACTCTTTTAACGAACCTTTGGCGACATAATTGCGAGTAATTTAAGATATTCGTGTGATAATCGTGAGACATTCGTGCGACTGTCTCACGACGTTCGCCGGAACATCATTTAGTTTAATTTACTCGCACTGTTGTCGCGAAGTGTCTCATTTATGTCGCAATTTTTCATTCTTATATATCTCGCAAATATATCGTGTTCCAAAATGACTGCAACTAAATTGCGAGGGGTCGGCGACAAATTCGCGACGGGTTAGAGACACTCGCGATGACTTTGAGACCATTTTGCGAGGAATTTTGTTGCATAAAATTTTTGAACATGTTCAAAATTTTCGTGACTACTTTGGGCCACTTGGTGACACATGCGAAGAAATTACGAATCGATAGCAATTTCGGGACTGTTTTGCGACCCACTCGCGATGTCAGTCGCCAGCTGTCGCAAAACAGTCACAGTACAGTGAGATAGGGGCCTAAAGATAAAATGGCAGGCTAAGACTACTGGCCCAAAGTATCGTTAGTACTTGCGCTTCAAAAAAAAAAGGGAAATACCCTCAGGTTGGGACACTTTTTATATACATGTGAGTGCGACGATGAACGGGCATGTTATTTGATAATTAAAAAGCATGTTTATTTAAAAACAAAATATGTGAATATCCCTTCTTTTCATTCTTCTCATCATTTCAATAGCCCACTAAAATTAAAATTCAGGCAGTCAACATTTGTTATCTGACAAAAGGTTGTTTGAAAAGGTATTTGTATGAACAAGAGGGGTATTCAAGATTCGGCCCGCACACCCTGTCTTTATAAAAATGAAGTAGCCCCTGAATAGTGAACATCTGCTGATGTGAACTACTACTAAATTCCTACAAAGTTTTGGAAACTACCACGATAGCATTTTAACTACCACGATGAGCTGGAAACTACCACACAGGACGAACAAGGCATTAATCGTTTACGAGTAAATGCTCAGATATTCTTTCTGTGTAGGAATGTTTATTAAGGGTCTTTTTATCATTTCCATCGTCAAATGATATCAAATTCCATTTAATTTGACAGATATGGCCCGTACGAAAAATTCGACAATACCACAGCGGATTTTCGCGAGACTACGGCAATACTCAAGCGGTAATTTCAGATTTTTGCTTTACAATGACGGGACTTTTATTATCGCCAGAATCGACGAACATATCCATCCCTAATTATCGCAATAATTTTGTGGGCAGAATCAATGAAAAAGTACACCCAATATTATCGCCAAAAAGTTATACAGGTATGAAATTTGACTTAGAATTCATATCAAAGAAATAAGAACAGCTGAAAAAATTCCATTCAATATGAGCATTCGATTTACCAGGGACAAAAAAAATAAAGTTGCGTCAAAGTTGTAGCGGTCATTGGACGATTCGGCCTATGTAAAAATCGCCCTATAATTAAAGGTCCATAACAATAGTGGCCCAAAGATTAGTTTGTCTACGTTGTTGTTATCGTCCAAGCATTTTTGTCAGCCATGCAGGGACGATTTCCTTTTTTGTATGTGGGGGTGGGGGTGTTGAGCCAGTACTATTAAAGCTGAAGATAAAGTGTCTTGCTATATCAAAATGACATATGGCAGTGAAGTTGGGTTTCAATACCGCGACCCTTCGACCTCGAGTCTAATACCCCACAGTTTAGTGATGTATACCCAGTATACTTGTCTATAATTGATACAATCATTACCCGTTATTATCCACAAAACATTTTTATATATAACGTCACGCACCGAGTATTTTTTGTGCGTTTTTATTCATTCAGTTACCCTTTTCCTCTTTTTTGTCATTTTTTTCTTTCTTTTCAAAATCAACTTTTTCGGACACAGTATTTCAGGAATAGCACCAAAATTCAAACAGTTTCGATCCAGGTCAGGCCCGACGTTTTACCACACCTAAACTAGGTCCGAACTTTTTGTAAAAGCTATCAGTATACGACACTAGTCTGGTAGGTGAATGGTTACTAAGGTGAAATTTTCATCAAGTCGGAAGAAGAATTAGAGAATCATCGATTTTCATCGCATCTTTGCGAACAGTCGAGGATCAGACGAACCTGCGCATCAAGAACATTTCTCTGCTGGCATGCAATACATAAATGCATAGCTCTAAGGCACGCAAATATTGTTGTTCTCTATCATGGTTATAGTTCAGGCGAGCACGCGCACTTGGAAAGTGCTCTTGTGAACCCCAAATTTAACAGTTCGTCAATTTCACACAATGTGAAGAATTGGTACCAATTCGTCACTTTTAGCAAATGTGAAATTTACGCATGGTCAGTTTCGATAATATTCGGGTGTAAATTTGTGCTCGAATTTAATGTTTTAAGTTTTTAAAGTGTGAATAACTGGTACGTTTTTTCTCAGATGTGAAGAATTGGTACCAATTTTTCACAAATGTGAAGAATTGGTACCAAAAACTTACACGCCATGCGTATTGGGGCTAAATTCTCACAATTGTGAAAAAGTGGTATCAAATCGTCACATGTGAAAAAAATGTACATGTATAAAAAAAACTCTAACGTGTGAAGAACTGGTACCTAATTTCCCAACAAGTGTAAAATTGGTACCAAATTATCAGAGATGTGAAGAACTGGTACTCAACTATCACATATGGCAAAGGCAAAACTGTGAAGAATTGGATCGAATGCAAAATGCATCAGGATTTGGGGGTATATTATATCAGTGTGAGGAATACGCATGTATGCTATATGAAATTTGACTTCATGCGTATTTTACACAACATGAAATATATTGGTACGGAATATGTGACATATTGGAACCAATTTTTAACGTGTTGTGAGATACTCAGAGGTGAGATATTTAGTACCGATTATTTATAGTGTGAAATTTATTGCGGTTCAATAAAGCCCTTTGTTCCTCGCTTTCAAAAATGATATTAATCATGCAATCAAGATCAACGTTGGTGCTATTGCAAATTCAATTCTAGTCTGAATGTGCAGACTCGTCAGAGCCTTTGCTGAATACGTTGGTTTATGTAGATCACATAAGTCATTCCGATGAGTTGTGAACCTGACAGATACAGTAACTTGAGAAAGCATAGCGTCTTTCTGTTTTAAATCATCTCCAGAATAGATTGTTCATTTTATGCGATAAAGATACTGCTACATGTATGATAACGAAGTTGTCGTCTGCTAACGCATCTTCTTTTAGGTATCATATTCCCGCAGTCGACCGTTTGAAAATATAGAACACTCAGGCTGGTCACCCAAAACTAGCTGCATGCACTTAAAAAATGCTTAACTGGTGTCTCGGCAATGTTCTGTGCGTAGAAATTTTCTCACATAAACCAGATGATATACTTGACAGTTGTTTTTTCTACATTAGCCAATGAGTGGCTTATAATTCGGTTTTTGAATCTTTTACACCATGTACACAAAGAAGTTAAAAAAGGTATTCGCCATTGTTAAATTTTTGTGTGTTTCTGGAATAATAAACATGATAAACGGATATATTCTTCATTAACTGGAACTGTTTACCATTCGGCATTGACTCTTCACATGCTGTGGAATTTTTCTATGATTTTGTCGTCTGCTGACTTAAAAAAACATCAAGTTTTTATGAAAAAAATATTTCGTAAACCCTGGGTCGTGAATAATAACAGAGTGTCAAATGGTTAGGATCCTTGTCAAGTCCAACATACTGTCGGTCTTGATCTGGGTCTAAACTGTTTGCAAAGATTATCAGCAGATGACAAAATCGCCATTGGCAGATAACGGAGAAGCTATGTGCAGGTTGATCTCGACTTTCTAAATGTACATTGCGTCAGAAGCTAAGCATTGCCTAAATATTTTCTAAATATGAAACTTCGATTTATAATGAAATTTGCATTATGAAAGATAAAATGTTGACAATTTACAGCAAATTATGATTCAATTAGCAATTAAGTTAAAGATTAGGTATCGCAAATGCACAGACACTTGGGGTCAGCAGAGAAAACAAGGACCCTCCAACACCACCACCACCCACCTTCATCCTCCCCTGAACTTTTGCATTCTTACATTTTTTCATTTAAAGTATGAATTTTGTATTGATAATATTATATTAATAATATTAATTATATACACGCTTATTGCTCATGACTCGGACCCACGGACTGGTCACTGACGGAAATGCAAAATTATGTTGTCGAGGCTTTATTTTAGCGCTATTTCAAAGTACTACAGCAAATGAACATACACAAGATTATGAGAGGTTACTCCCGGTATGCGAAGCTGAAATATTACGAGTAACAGTAAAAAAAAATGAAGTTTTCTCTTCTTTTTATGTTGATTTTGGACGATTTTCGGCTAAAAGTACCGAAATTGGCTAAAAATGGTACCCAGGTTTCTGGCTGATGTCGTGAGCAATTAGCATTTTTTTTCAAAAGTTTTCCATATATTCTAGGTCCTTTTTGTCTAACACCTGTATAACTTCAAGCATACAAAGTATCATATTTTAAATGAGAAAATGTAAGAATGCAAAAGTTCAGGGGGGGGTGAAGGTGGGTGGGGGTCCTTGTTTTTCTCTACTGACCCCAAGTGTCTGTGCGTGCGTTAAGAGGCTACTTTGGCCACCCTCTGAGGCTAATCTATAAAAATTGTTTTTCGCCATTTTCTTCTCATTATTTTATTAGAACAATAGCCCAAGAGTAAATATCTGGTATTGATTTGACTTTAATCGTTGCTATGGTAACAAAAATGGCCACCGAAATAGGCTGAAAACAGGAAATAACTATTTTGGAGCTTATTTGAGACAGTAGACAGAGAAATAAGCATAGAGCACAAGCAAATACCAAAAATCTATTTTAACAGATAATGAGAATTGTCACTGCACACAACATATTAATTTTTTTATTCAGCTGTGCTGATATCTAATTCTTAAAAAAATGATCTCCAAAAGCCTTAAATTTGGTCTAAAATGGCGATTTCTCTATTTTAAGCCTATTTTGTCGGCCATTTTTGTTAACATATAGTAACCATTAAATTTAAATAAATGGCAGAATTTCATACCTGAGTTATTATTCTATTAAATCAATCAGAAGAAATTGGTGAAAAGCAACTTTCAGATTTTGGCTCCAGATGGGGCAAAATTAGCCCCTTAAGGCACATACCCCTTTATTGCTCTTTCATAAAAACATCACGGAAAAATGTTTGGATGGTGCTTAACTTTTGGCGCTGTGTATAGATCATAGTCCAGGATTTTCCTGCATGGGTTTAGGGACTTTAATTGCAGTTGCTTAGGACAGCAAGAAGAATTCAAGACCTCTTAGAGAATGTACAGACTCGAATGCTAACGTTTCGAACAGCGAATACTCCGAATGATCGAATACGATATTGATGAACAATTGTTGTCCTCGATAAGTGTAAACCTCGGGAACCGTGTATTGCCTAAGAAACTAGAACATTCTAAACAACATTATAAAATTATTCAATGAGTTCCAGATCCATACTGGTACAGTCGTGATCGAAAGAAAGCGACAATTAGTCTAAAAGTCGAATGCAACGCTTAGTCTATCTCCTTTTTAGCTACGACATTTGGTCGTAATATTTGTGCACTGGAATAATCCTGAGTAGAGAATTGACCAAAGACTTTTCCAGCTGAATTCAGACCTCCACTGGAGATTTAGACCAGACATGTTTAGGGCCATTCAATGCGTTTTATGTTTTTTTCCATGATCTATACCCTCAATAACTGTCTTCTAATTTGTCGTCTGCAGTAACAGATTTTTAGAAACCTAAATCAGTTGATAATGTCAGGCAAAAAATATATGCAGAGGACGTCTTAGCAGACATATAGCCAGATGCATTTTTATTGGCTCTTTAAGGGTTTATTACTGTTGAAAAAAAACAATTTTTAGTTATGCTAATATTCTTTGGCTTAAAATATGTCGTCTGCTTATTATGTCTGCTGTATATATTCATATATATTTAAATGTATTCAAATGCGCTATATTTTTATCATGAAAGAAAACACTATGACCCCTATCAGTCAGTCCCTATCAGGGATCATATTGTTTACAATATAGGCTACCAAACTACATCATTAGATGTACATGCAGACGACAACTGTTGTGAAATTTAGGAGGGGAGGGGGTGTAGTTACGGTAAAATCAAGAATAACTAAATCTAGAATTTTACTAAAACATTGGGTCATTTGGTGATTTACAACAAATCTGCCTACTAGTGTTGTCTCCTGATAACCTCTGCAAACAGTTTGGGTCCACTTCAAGCCTGGCAAAACGTTGTACCTGATCTGGATCCAAACTGTTTGACACTCTAATGATATTCCTGGACTAATTTTTCGAAAAAAAGTTGATTTTGAAATAAAATCAGCAGACGACAAAAATAATGTAAAATTACCCAGTAGGCAAAGAGATTGAAAAAGAAACCAGAGATAAAAGTACTTGACATATTCTAGATAAGCTCTCATTCAATGAGGTAGTAAAAACAATTAAAATGCTATGAAATGTCAGTTTGTATTAAGATAAGCTAGCTATTTTTCTAGCTGAATTTTACATTTTTGGGTCAACGTTTCTCTCTCTCTCTCTCTCTCTTTCTCTCTCTCTCTCTCTCTCTCTCTCTCTCTCTCTCTCTCTTTATTTCTCCGGTCCATGCCCGGCGTATCCTTCGGGGCCTTTGGATTCTTGTTTTGCAGTTGGGGGTAGTCCTTGGGTTATTGTGGCCGTGGTTGGTCCCTGGTCCCATCCCTCGTCCATTGGCCTGCCTTTCATTTGGGTCCTTGTGCGCTGGGTGATGTGAGCGCTGTCTTTGGTAGTTGGGTCCGTGGGCCTCCGATTTTTCTTTGATCCAGGTTGCCTAGGTAGGCCGTTGTGGCCCACTGATTCTGGCGGGCCTGACGGCCCCCCTTCCCTGTTTTCCCGGGTCTCGTCGTTTTATTGGTGGTCCTTTGGCCCTACTGTTTATGTGTCTCTGTTCCCCGGCGGTCCTGGCAGGCCATTGGGTTCGTGTTTCCATCGTCTCTGTCTTCTGGACGGGCCCATATTTGGCCCTGTCGGCCCGCTCATGTTTGCTCTATTATTTTCGGTAGCATTTTTCCTCTGTGGGTTGGCATTTCTGGGTGGTTCGCCCCTTTGGTCCTGTTGGGCCGTTGGTCGTCGGCCCTCTGGTCGGGGCCGTCGTTCCTCATGGTCCTATGATTGATAATAGTTGTTTCCCCGCATAACCGTGACATCTGCAGTCGGCATACTCTTTGTAGGACTGTGTGATACCCCATTTCTCGTCTCCGGCCTCTGTTTTTTTTTCTATTTTGTTTATGTTATTTTTAGAATGCTTCTTTAAAATTGCTACCTCACTGTGTCGGTGATCATCTTTGAGTATAAATTTAGCACCATGCGGGCGCTCGGGGAGCAGATTCTTAGACGTTTGGTTGAAATTTTAGGAATATTCGATGTTCTTTTATATATGCGCGTTTTCGCTAGTAATCCAGCTTTGTTTAGTAAAATAAATAGTTAATACAATTCGATTTGGTAATTCTTTGCATGAGCATGCTAATTGAATCCCCTCATGCGGAATAGACGAGTCTATGAAACAAGAGATGATTCAAATGGAACATAAAACAACCACAGGAATTCTACTTTGGTTGAGCGTGTACACAATTTAACCCTCTCATGTGGAATAGACCATTCTATGAAACACGAGACGATTCAAAGGTGAGACAATTCAAAACCGGAAGTAGAGTGTGAAATCGCCAGAGGAGAATTTAACAATATATTATACAGGTTAGGCAAAATTAAAGCCAGAATTTCAGCAATAATTATGGCAATAATTTCAGCCTATAAATCTTCATGATCTTGACAAGCAATTCGAGAAGTATAAATTATAGCAATAATTTCAGCTTTATTTATAGCTAGAATCCTAGAAGTATTTTGGCTAAAAGTACGGCTGAAATTATGGCAATACTCTCGACAATAAAATCAGAACGATTTTTGCCACATGAAATTCGATCTACCTACAAAATCTTGCTAATTTAAATATTTTACATATTATTATTGCGGTAGTATTGCTGTCATTATGGCTGGAAAACAAGACAAATTATCAAATACTTGTCCAGAATCTTGTTCACTTTACAGTCATAGTATTGCTAAAGTATTGCTATACGTTTTCGTACGGGGGGCTAAAATCCTTAGAACTTTGGGGAAAGTTGGTCCGATGCTCAGTGGGGAAACACAAATCTAAAGAAAGAAATTGAATTTTCAAACAAAATTTTGGGCTAGAGGGGACGCTGAGACATATTTACACGGAACCGCATTGTTGGATTTCACCATTGTTCGTTCTTAGTTGTAAAATAAAACAAAAATGAAAGTGACACCAACCTTTCTTTATCCAATTTTCGGCCTGGAAACTACCACGACGTGTCCCGGATGTGGCTTGGGAACAAAATGACGTTAACACAATTTCGTGGTAGTTCCTAGGTTTACCACCCGTGTATAAAGGGACTGCACTGTTCTTATACCAAGTAGCTGATCTATTTGTGAAAAAGGGATGCACATACAGGCCTCCAGATAAGCTTGCGTATTGGAAAATTATTTTCTTATTTCTCAACCAAAACATATGTAGTGGGTACTCAAAAGAACCGTCTCAATGAGATGGTTCTTTTGAGCACCCAAAACACATGCTTAAATTGATTGGTAAGGAAATAAATGCAATTTTAGGTGCGCAAACTATCCTTATCTGGACCAATGCACATACTTACCGTTTGAACTATTTTGAGACTGATGGATACCTCCAGTCAATTTGATTCTTGAGTTTGACTGCTCTATTAATAGCTCACCTGTGCTGAAGGCTCAAGTGAGGTATAACTTATAAGTATGACAATTATTAATGGTCCATGCATCGTCATCATCAGTTCTTATTTTCAGACAAGTATATCTCTTATGTCAGTTAACCAAGTTAAACCAACTGCGATCAAATTTCATTTAAAGTAAAAATCAGGTAAATTTAGGAGGAAAGGCTGCATAATGATTTTGGATTGGAGCTGTGGTTGACATGGCAACATAAAGCTCCCTTGGACTTATAATGTGAAATACTTCTGAAACCATGAGGCCCACAGCTTTTATATTAATTATGTAGCAATGTCTAGTCAGTGGTCTCCTACCTAAATTCTGCCAACCATGCTCCTGGGGTCCAAACTTGGCTACATCTTAGCAGCTGGAGGGGGGTGCGTGTTAAACTTAAAAATTATTATTTTCTGGAATCATGAAGCCCACAGCCTGTATACATGTATGTTAAGATTATGTCTGGGGAAATTATTTGAATATATTGGAGGCAGTATATAATATGTACTTGGGTGAAAGCCAAAACCTTTACCATTGATCAATATTTATAGTTATAACCATCTCATCGGATTTTTCTGGAATCATGAAGCCCACAGCCTGTATACATGTATGTTAAGATTATGTCTGGGGAAACTATTTGAATATATTGGAGGCAAATTCTTCAGATTTTTAAGAATCAAGTTTGGCCTTGCCATAAAGTAGGTCAAAGTCAACCAACGAAGATTAATTAATAATCCTTGAAGGGCCTGAATCCTCAGTAATAATACTAAGGCCGGAGGTCATTGGCCTTTTGGTTCTAAAGAAGAAAAAAATGCTGGGGTTTTACCATATATGGCTGTGGAGACCATTTTGTACATATGATCTTGACAATACAGTCATACAATTTATTTGAACTGGAAGGTGTAAAGGTGCTAGTTTCACATTTCACAATTTGGGTTTCATAGTCTATGCGATAATGAGCTGGTCTAATTATAATGTTTTTGGACAGCCGTTAATGATGGGGATTAACAACAACACATTCCCTAGGCAAAAATTTGTAATTTATGAAATTTATTGCGTTTTAAAAATTACTGACCAGGTATTTTAACAGATGTGCATTGGATTTAGCCACAAAACTAGCGAGCTAGAGAATTAACAACAGACATGTTTTAAGTATGGTGTATGTGACCTTGACCTTTGACTCCAAAGTTATATCGGTGATCTGAATCTACTGTTATCTGTACACCATAAGCAATCATTGTGCTAAATACGAACATCTTTGGGGTCCATCAAAAATGAAAGAAGAGCTTAAAGGGGACAGCAACCCTAATGATAAGTATGCCTTATTCTATGAACCATGAATTTTGATACAAATACCATCAAATTCGATTGAAAAGTTGGGTAGTTATGGGCATTTAAAGAATTCAATATGGCCAACATTTAGCCGCCATTTTGAATGTTTAATTAGTTTTCAGAATATTTTCAACTACTTATTTTTTAGTTATCAATACTATCACAGCATCTGTGTTTCAGCAGATATTCAGCTTTATACATAAGGAAAATGTTTTATTAAAGATAATTACAAGTAATCCATTGGTTTGTCTTTTATTTTGATTACGCATATTTAATTAGGCTGTGTGACGTCACTAAGCCTACAATATGGCCGCTTCCATAACAGTCTATTTGCAAATATTAAAACACCCACAACTTCTACGTTTTTCAACCGATTTAGATGAAACTGGTATCATTCATCGTTTACTTTGATCTTTCATATAAATCATAGTAATCATCAGGGTTGCTGTCCCCTTTAAAATTAAGTAAGACAGGTTTCAAATATCCTTGACCTAGGAATCCAAGGTGAGGCCTTTGTTATAATCTACACACCATAGGCAATCATAATGCCAAATATGAATATGTCTAAAAATGAAAGAAGAGTTTGTTTTATGAGCCGTAAAACATATTTTATAATATGTGACCTTGACATTTGACACAAATGTGAAATAGGAGATCTGAATAGTTTGTTGTAATCTACACGCCATATCTTTGCATCAAATATGAACATCCTCTTCAAAAATTAAGAAGAACATAAAACCCACGGAGGTGACTGATTACAATATGAATAGAATGATCGATTACAATATATGTCCGACCATTTTTAAAAAGTACAGATATAATTTATATAGAACACCATATTAAATAAGGATAGAATTATTTTAAACCCTAGAATTCAGAAATTTTTTTGGATAAAATTGTTTACTTACATACCTGCCTGAATTGGCCTATAAGTTATGTGAAGTCATGGACTCAGATACCTTACATTTCCTTTATGGCTTTATAACAGTAGCTTATCTGTATGTACTACACAGCCTTAGTAGCTAACCCTGTGCATTGCACAGCCTTAGTAGCTAACCCTGTGCATCGCACAGCCTTAGTAGCTAACCCTGTGTATCGCACAGCCTGAGTAGCTAACCCTGTGCATAGCAAAGCCTGAGTAGCTAACCCTGTGCATCGCACAGCCTTAGTAGCTAACCCTGTGCATTGCACAGCCTTAGTAGCTAACCCTGTGCATCGCAGAGCCTTAGTAGCTAACCCTGTGCATCGCACAGCCTCAGTAGCTAACCCTGTGCAGTGCACAGCCTTAGTAGCTAACCCTGTGCATAGCAAAGCCTGAGTAGCTAACCTTGTGCATAGCACAGCCTTAGTAGCTAACCCTGTGCATCGCACAGCCTTAGTAGCTAACCCTGTGCACTACACAGACTTAGCTACTAACCCTGTGCACTGCACATACTTAGCTACTAACCCTGTGCATCGCACAGACTTAGTAACTAACCCTGTGCATTGCACAGACTTACTGAGCCACAACATGAAATTTCCAACAATGTGGTTTGTGCAACTAGGAAAGGCTCAGATCAGCCTGTGCATATGCAGTCTGGTCAAAGTCTTTGCTTGTCACATAAATATTTGTGTATTAAGCTTTACTGACAAAATTGATTTGGAGTTTCTAAGCTTAAAAGAGACTGCACCTGCTCTCCAGAGTCTTACACTTACCAAAATACTTGTGTTGGAAACCACATGTCATGGCTCAAATAACCCCTCGAATAGCTAGCCCTTTACACAGACACTACTGTTTGTTTGGATTGTTGAATTGTTCCTTACCTCTGTTAGTGTTTCTCTTCATCTTGGTATTTAAAACTTATTGTGGCATTTCCTGGCCATAAAAATTCCTTAATATGAATAAGGAGCTACATATAATCCTGGTTATTGTATGGTTTTTAACACCTGTACATCATAGATATACAGACCCTAGCAGCAGAGGATTGTCTCTAGAGAAAATTCATAAAAAAACACAGAATTTGGAGTTAAAAACCCCTAGATAGTCATTCTCTCATGCCCACATCTAATAAGTCTGTGTAATTCCCTGTGGCGAAGAATAATTCAATGTTGTTACTTGTATCTCTTCTGTATAACAGTTTTTCAAACAATTAAGGTATGCAGCGGTCTTTAACACAAGTTTTGGGTGAATATAACTCAAAATTTACGAGAATGATGTTTCCCGTCATATTTTGCATATAAAGTTATATTAGGCTACCTTAATAATAATTTGAATTTTTTCCTTGAATTTTTAAAAATCATTTTTTTTTTAATTTTCTGTAAAAATTGTGTTAGCTATTGCCACATACCTGAATATGTTTGCCAGTTCAGGGAGAAGAGTGACTTAATGCAACCCATTGACAAAGGAGAAAACAAAACATATAAAATGTTCATGAATTTATTGACAACATGGAAGTTAAGACAAAATCTGTAACTACTAAAATTGGTAACTCAACCCAAAATATGGTGTAGCACAGTATGTACTACATTGTGCATCAAGTGAAAACTCAGATCAACCTGTTCATACACCAAACCTGATTACAGTGTTTACTGGTCACACAAGTAAGGTTAAACGTTAAATTGTTCTTAGCTCTCTATAGAACGCTCACTGAATACTCTGATCAAACTGCGTCAGTGTGTATATGCCATCTGATCTGATTTCTCACTTGGTACATATGACAATTGTAGAAAGTGCTGTGATCAGGCTTAAAATACAATTAAAGGGAATAATGAGCCAAGAAAGCAATTAATTTGCACTATATATATTTGATTCAATGAACAATCAAAGTTGTCAACTTTAAGAGTCCTGTGAAAAGTTCAATTAATTCTTTAACCCTTTCTAGAACAGAAATCCATGAACAAGTACTAAAAAAATAGCCACCAGAAGGGATGGCAAATCCCCCTACCTCAAAGTAAATGATAAGCAGTTACAAACTGCCAACTTAGTATATATATTTGATGATAAAATACTGAGTGTCGATGCATGCAAATATGGAGTGATGACAATTGTTGAGCTCATCATTCAAGGGAGACAACTCAAAAGGATAGCAAGTGGGAGCAACCATTTTCGCATTGGACATATTGTCTTGGCCTGACATATATGTATACCAAATATCATCAAAATATCTCAAAGGTAATAAGAGTTATTGAGTGCAATAGCTTTCCACTCTATGTTTATTCAAGGGAGATGACTGAAATGGACAGGAAGGGAGAGCAACCATTCTTGCATGCCAAATATCATCAAAATATCTCAAATGTTTTAGAGTTATTGAGTGCACAAGCTTTCCACTCTTAAGTAGATTCAAGGGAGATAACTCAAAGGGGCAGCAAGGGGGAGCAACCATTCTTGCACGGGACACATTGTCTTGAGCCGATATATATATATGTATACCAATTATCATCAAAATATCTCAAAGGGTATAGAGGATATTTACTTTTTTTGAGGTGAATACCAAATATATTTCATCGAGTGTGTTGAAAACATCAGAATTTTCATGAGTGCGCAGCACAAACGAAAATTTCGATGTTTTCAACTCACGAGATGAAATATACTTGGTATTTACTAAAAAAAGTACATTTTCTTTTTATCTTATACTTTTTAGAAGATTTACAGTTAATCAATTTGTTAACCATGCTTCAATAATGTAAAAGAAGACCAAGGAGTATTTGTGACAGGATACCTGGATCAATCTACATGATCTATAGTCATCACGACTTGCGGATAAAAAGAAATTTATTCAGCGTCAAAGTGCGAGACAAGTGACGTCATAAGCAACGTCATAATTTGTTGATGACGTTGCGTAGCATAGGTTACATGCATTGCCTCACTCACTGAAGCGGGAGGTGTTGAAAATTCAAAATCGAAAAATTTCAGCAAATCTGAATTATTTTGGTACCAAAATGTTCCTCATGTTCTAACTAAGAAAATGACTACCCACACTTGATGTTTTTGTTCACAAATAAGAAAGTTATAGGCGTTTGAACTTTCAACGTGAGCTGCATTAAGTGAATGGAAAAGTCAGAAGTGATCCAAAAAACGCTACAGTGAAAATATAGGCTGATATCAATCACTAGTGATTGATATCATATCATTTCACTAGTGATTGATATCACTTTTATTTGTTTTTTATATGCATTGATTTCACAGCTAAGTATAAAATAAATAAGAGTTATTGAGCGCACAAGCTTGCCCCCTAAATAAAACTTCATTCAAGGGAGATTATCCAAAAGGCCAGCAAAGGAGAGTAACTACTTTTGCATGTGACACATGATCTTGACCTGATATACATGCCAAATATCTCAAAGGGTATTATAAGAGTTATTGCGCACACAAGCTTTCCCCTATAAAAATAATTCAAGGGAGATACGTCAGAATGTTTGAATAATTTTTATTAATTATGTTTTTTTTTATATGGGAATGAATGTGAAATGAAACAGCCGAAAAGGAAATTTCCTGGAAATCCCAAAATACAATGTAGAGGGGGTGGACAGGGGGGTACCCAATCCCCACTTCCCTCCCCCTTTCACCCCGCTTCCCTCCCCCTCTCCCCCACTTCCTCCCCCTCTCCCCCCATTTCCCTCCCCCTCCAACCTCACTTCCCTCCCCCTGTCAGATTTTTCCCTCCCCCTGATAAAATTTTGTTCTTGTTCATGAACTTAAGCGTAGCCAAGAACCAAATTAATTCTAAAAATAGCTTACCAAAGACCCATCTGCATTTTCAGGGGACAAAGAGTTAAACATACTTTAGTTTGTTTTTTATGCTTAACCCTACTTGAATCAGCGGAAGGGAAAAAAAATGGCCGTAGAATTTATTTCAAGATCAAATCTCCACTAAAGTATGGGACCAGGCCGAGATCTAACTCTCAGCCCCTGTATCTGCAATCAGACATGCATCTGCAATCCGACACGTTATCGTCTAAAGCTGCGCGACCCCTTAAAAGTACTGTCACATGAGATGAATGTCTCTTCTGGAGTGAGCGAAGTTAACAGTATTTATATTAGCCAAAAACACTTCTTGCTTCCGGTTACCCTAACGACCCTTATAATTTGGGGCCTTCTTTTTTGAAAATGTTTTGGGTTATTCAGTATTCTAATTTTTAATTTTTAAGGACTTTGTTTTACTTTTTTTCATCCAAAATTTTTACAAAAAATAAGGTTTGCCTACCTATTGACCGTTTAAATATCGAAGATGTATTCGTAAAATAGACATTTTATATCCACCTTTTCTTGTAGAAAAAAGGGTACATTAATTATGTACCAAAGTTGGTCCATCTGAATCTGTCCGTCCGTCTGTCCATTCGTGTGCGCGTATGTTCGTGCGTGCGGTTTCATGTAATTGTATCTTCCCCTAAACCGTCGGCCGCAGCAGCTTTAAAGCTGCATAAGTTACATGATGCAGAGGATGCTGGGCAACAACATTTCGTGGTCAAGAGAAAATTGCAAATAAATTATTTTCATGTAAATGCATCTCCTCCTGAATCATTAGCGGTAGCAACTTCAACCTTTGCAGCAGTGTAGGTTACATGATGTATAGGATACTGGACAACATTTCGTGCGACCTAGGTCAAAGGTCAAATAATCTATTTTAATGTAAACGCATCATCTTCTACACCGTTGGACGCCGCAACTTCAAAATTTGCAGGTGCACAGGTCATATGATATAGAGGACATTAGGCAACATCTCATGTGACATTTGCCCCTAAGGCCAAGGTTTAATACTGTATTTTCTTGTAAAAGCATCTACTTATAACTGTTGGGCGTAGCAGCTTCAGACTTTGCAGGTGCATACGTCACGTGATGCATAGGATACTAGGCAATATTTCATGCAACCTAGGTCAAAGGTCAAACAATGTAGTTTCATGTATATGCATCTTCTAAACCATTGAACGCCGCAACTTCAACATTTGCAGGTGCACAGGTTATATGATATACGTCACGTGATGCATAGGATACTAGGAAACATTTCATGCGACCTACATGTAGGTCAAATAATATAGTTTCTTGTAAATGCATCTTCTTCTAAACCGTTGGACATTTGCAGGTGCATAGGTCACATGATATAGAGGGTACTGTGCAAAATCTTATGTGACCTTTGACCCAATGGCAAGTTCATATACTATATTTTCTTGTAAATACATTTCTACCTTAATGGTTGGATGTAGCAAATTCAAACTTTGCAGGTGCTTAGATCACATGATGTAGAGGGCACGGGCAACATTACATGTAAAAGGCGGTCATTTGCGATGGTGTACCATCGACTGAAGTCTGAATAACACCTAATGAAATCAATAAATACATGTTTTTGTCTTACTCTTAAGAGTCGATTAATTATTTGCATAATTGGTGATTTTTAATGCATTTGTTTCCATCTGCTGTTTTTTTTCAAAATTAACCTTTTCGATTTTTTTTTCATGAACATCAGAGCCAAGGTGTCAAATACTTTGGATCCAGATCAGGACCAGTAGAATCCAGATCAGGACAGGCATTCTGTCGGTGCTAACCTGGGTCCAAACTGTTTGCAAAGGTTATCAGCTGAAGACAAGAAAATGAAGTAAACTTTTTCAGTCAGATCCGGGAGATTTCTTGATCTTGTAAAAAGTTGTATTTTATACTTCATTTCAGGGAGTCTCCCTGTACGATAAGGGATGGTTTGAGTCGGGTAGATATTATAACATAAACATAAGCGCCAAGGAGCTTTTGAAACTTCATGAAACATTTTCACATGTGTGGAAAAAGGGAATGACTTTCCTCTGCATTTAAGTTCAATACATTTTCTTTTTCTTGCAAATATCACTGTAAAATACGTGATACATCGATAATGTGAAAAATCAAAACACTAGCATAAATTTTCCAAGCTTGACGATTCATTATACAATGCCGCATAAGTAACGCTGACGAGCTAGAAACATCTCTCACAGATGCCTGCAATTGATTATGTCTAGCTCAAACAAGTAAACCTTAAATAAGTTCCGATATGTGTGGTATTAAACTTTCGGGTCTGTCAAACAATCATTGTTTAGTTAGTTTCTCAAACACTGACAATTCGATATCAAAATGCGGACTAACGAACATAGCACAGCTCATGTTGTGTTTTATTAGTTTACAGAAGTCAAATGGTTTCTTTGCATAATTAGGCTAATCGGTTCCTTAAAAAGTAGATTTTAAGTCTCCTATATAAGTTGGATTTGTTTCTGTCACTGAGTGACAAGATCTAACATTCACCTAAAGAAAACCTACCCTGATAATCTCGTTTTTTCGGTAATCTCTGTTCTTTGAACGACAGTAAAAATCAAGCTGAAATCCTACTGGCGCCATACATTATGTGGGTCGTGTGACAAAATAGTCTACACAAATATGCAAATTTTTCTTGGTGGAGCTAAATATAACTTATAGGCCTTAAACTGCCGTTTTCTTTGAATTTTCTATAAAAAAAATCAATTTCCCGCTCCAATCTTTCGAGACTCCCCGCTCCCTCTATCCCCGCCCCCTCTACCCCCGCTTCCCGCCCCCTCCACCCCTGATTCCGCACCCTCCACCCCCGATTCCGCACTCTACACCCCCGTACCCCCTGTCCACCCCCTCAATGTAATACTCATAAAAAATTAGGGTTGGTAGCGAAAAATAGGTACAATCAGATGATAAACACACTTTTTTGGTCAAAGCTCAGTTAGCTCACCCATCATGGAGTCATGGGCACAGTCAAATTCGTTGGTCTTGTTAATGTTCCGCCTAATTTAATATATCAATTCATGAAATCTTCTAGGCTATGGGTGTGTGCAGGATGCCCAACTTGTTCCATCTGGTCCTATTTCATTCAGGACAAGTTAGTCAGAAATTTATATTCAGTACTTGTCCTGGGACAAGTTTTCTCTTTCATATTTGATAATTATAATGAACTTGTGTGTTATGTGAATAAAACCCAGTGTGGATCCTGATCAGCTGGCTCCTTCAGAAGCCAGTTGATCTGGATCTTCACTGTTTTCAGTAGTTTTTATCTGGTTTCTTACTGTTTTAAAAAGAATTTATGCATGTATATTTTTCATACACAGTGAGGGCTTAGCTAAGTTCTTTGTGTATTATCTGTTCTTTGGGACTATTAAAACTTTCTTTGGACATATAAGTACCCTATGGCAATTTACATGTCCCTGGGAAAGTATCAAATTTTGCTATTTACACTCTCCTGTTCAAGGTGGCCAAGACTTACATTTTCAAATTGTATTTTAATTATGTCCCTGAAGATTGCTTTTTATCTGAAGAAAATAATGCAGACTCTAGTGAGATGCTGTTTATGGTCTAAATCTAAAATATTTGCCAAAGGACCCTTTACAGTGCCTCCAAACGATCTAATGTTCAACCACTGGTGAGTTTTTTAAAAACAACTGCCCTAGGAAAAGAATCCAAAATCCGGGAATAGGGAGCACAGTGGCTCAGTGGTAGAGTGCTTGACTTGAGACCGAGAGGCTGCAGGTTCGAGCCTCACCAGCATCACTGCGTTGTGGTCCTTAAGCAAGACAGGTTTATCCTAGCTTAGTACTGGTTCAACCCAGGAAGACCTGTCTCTGTTTAACTGAAAGATTATTGATGGGACATAAAGAATCAAATCAAACAAACAAAATCGGGTAATGTCATGTAATAGCCTATGGATTCCTAAGTTTGTAGTATAAATACATACTCAGAAAGTATTCTTATTATGTCATAAGAACTTTTCACGCGCTAGACTAGTTCCTGTTGGATTCTGTTCCATCTTTATTACACGAAAAATAAATCTGACGAAATGAGAGAACTTTCTAACCTTGTATTTATAGCACAAACTGAAACATAAAAAATCCATAGGCTATTCTTCCTATGGGCAGTTTTTACTCTCTCTAAAATTCACAAGTGGTTGAGCATTGGAGTGCACAAGCTTTCGTTTACACAGACAGACAGATGGACGGATGCGAGGCTGATTGCTATATCCCCGAACCTTGTCGGGTCGGGGGATAAAAACAGTATGAAACCAGATATAAACTATCAATTATTGAAACCATTTTAGATAAGACCAGCTGACTTCTGGAGAAGCCAACTGATCATGATCCACACAGTTTCCCACAACATGTGAGTTCATCATAATTATTAATGTGTTTTCTTCTGAAAACTCCATCTCGTATGGGGGTCTTATTTCGAGAGATATTTTTTTTTGTTTTTAAAAATGTCCATTGAAAACTACACCTGGACAGTCTGGTGACATGATCTTTTAGTTAATGTTAGCTGGCTTTATTGGAAAGTCATCAAATGAACCCATGCACAGCAAAAGGTACAACTTGGTATGTGCACCGGGGGGAGACTCAGATCAGCCTGCGCATATGGGCTTTCTGATCCAATTCTTAGCTAGACGCTTAATGGGTAGCCAAGGTCCCAATGATTTTTATACATACATCACTGGGTTGATGTGCAGGCTGATTTGAATCTTCATCGGGCCCATATGCCAGAAAGGTGTATCTTTCGCTGTACTAAAACTCAAATTACATTCCGCGGCTCCGCCTTTAATTTTCATATTGACACACAGTTGTAGAAATAATTTTCATCCAAGCAATGATGCTGTCATTTTTCACGGCCCTAAAGTCATGTTGACCTCTGTATTGTTATTTGACATTTCAAAAAAGGGTTGATCTTCCATCTGCTGAACAATAACTTGTGTGTAAGTAGATTCAAGGACGTCTCCTGCCAGATAGGCCTGAAAGTAGAAGAATGCAAGAATACAGAACAAATTAAAGAATAATGAAAATCTTCTGTTAATCATTGTCAGGTTGGCTACTTATTTGTGTGATCAAAGAAAATCATTTGTCATAAAGCCTCCATATGAGATAAAAAAATGTTTTTTGTGTTTTCTAACAACAGAAACTAGGGCGAAGATTTGATACCCGTAAAATGCATTTTAGCCCCAATTTTAGCGCCCCCAGTGGCTTATATATAGGTTGCTGTCCATTCTAATGCAGTGGTTCTGTTGTTGTTGATTCATTGTTATAATATTGTTGCTCCCATTGTGAGGGTTCTATGTTTGGTCCTTGTTTTGTTATGCAGTACTTTGTGTTTTTTCTAGTTTTGCAACATTTCATCTTGATGGGGAAGAACGGGCTGGTTGCTTTACATTAATCGTCTTTCTGCTGTCTTGTGACTGTTAGTGTTCTGAGACTCTTCCTCACGGTGCCATGGATTAGTCTGCAGTGTGGGATTGTGGTATCTCCTGATCATACTCACTTACTTTTTTCAGATACTTTTTACTCAGGTATCCTTGTTAATTTTTTATCTCTCCAAGCTCTGATGCTCAACCACTGGTTGAATATGAAAATCAACTGCCCTAGGAAGAGTATACATAATGGGAATTTCATGCAATGGCCTATAGATGGATTCCTCATTGAGGTATAAATAGGAGGTCAGAAATTATTCTCATATATTGTCATATTTAATTTTCGTGAACATGTTCCTATCGGATTCTGGTACACATTCATTATGCAAAGAGTAAATCTGACAAAAAGAGAGAACTTTCTGACCTGGTACTTATGCCACAAATGTAGGAATCCAATGGCTATTGCATGAAAATACTTGATTTTTTATTCTCTTCCTAGTAGGGCAATTAATTTTCACATTTGACCAGCGGTTGAGCATCAGAGCATTTGGTAGGGGTATTTATAAGTACCTGAATATATTGGTGGCATAAACAAGTTTGCAACAATTTAAAAAAAAGGATTGTAACATGCCTTTTGCCTTGAGTTATGAGTCATGTCGGGGAACATTTCTTTGAAGTTTGGTTAAAATTGGCCCAGTGATAAAGTAGTTGTCATTTAAACCAAATTGTTGACGACACACAAAGATGATGCACTTACAGCACTACTACGGACATTGACTTATCCCAATGGCTCATTTTGAGCACATAGATTTGTGCTCAGATGAGCTAAAAAATGCCCGCCTTAGCCAACTTCGAAGATGCTACTGGCTTAAAAATAGGGAAATTACCTCATCCAGTTTGACCAGGGCAGATACAATACAGAACAGTTTGTAGAAATAACGATCTTCACAGCCTGTCTATAGGGATACTGCCTTCCAATCACACTTGCTGTCCCTCCACAAAATGGTTGAGTTGCTGGATGGCCATCTGCTCTTCACCTAAAAAGATAAATAAATGGAAAAGGCGATGAGAAATTAGTACACATATATATATACTGAAGGACTTTAAAAATGCACCACCTGCTTAAATGCTAATTTATGTTAAATTTGGATATTTTCATTATGTGAAAAATAAAATTGGCAAGTTCCGTCACATAGCTTGCATTCAATACGAAAATCGAAACGCTGTGGCTTATGATTGCCGTGACGTCGCTTTAATTCTGAGACAACTCGAATTCAAAAAGTCACAGAGTACCCATACCTTCCATTATGAACGAAAAAAAGTTTTCAAGCCGATGTTTGTTCTTGAAAGCAAAAGGAAAGACAAAATCAAATCACAAAGTTTTAGGCCTCTACCAACGTTCATTACGTCTACATGACGTCATTGATTTTTGACGTAATTGGCCGTTTATATCCTAACGATCAGGAAAAATCAAATATTTTTGATACTCCTCAATCAGTTGCATAAAAGACAAAAGTATCGCGACATGCGCGGAAGTCACGCGTCTGTTATTGATGTTTGAAAATTTAAGACTGACGTTAGAAAAGGAACTCTGCGAGTGGATGTGTAATACAGCGATTTTTTCTGAAAACTTTTGTGTTTTTCCATTTGTTAAGACATCTGGCTACTACCTTAAAGTGTTTGTTTTCAAACTGAATCAAATTCACATTTTTTTTTGTCAGACGACAATTGTTGAAAAACACTTACGTCAATATTACATCAGATTGAACAGCATGAGCAAATCGAAATCATGGCAAATCATGGTCCAATTTGCAAGAGGATATAAAATGATAAAGAAAAAATCCTCAAATCAATCATGTGGAAGAGACAGAGAATGTAAAATGGTGCGTTTTTAAAGTCCCTCACTATATAAGACTTTATTTTAAGACTTTAAGTGATTGTATATAAATAAACATATCTTAAAATATTCATGCTCAGCTGTTCAAATTTGTAACTAGAGCACCAGTCGATCAAATACCCGCTTGTTTACCTACCTAGCCTTACTTACCAGCCTATCTATAGGGATACTGCCTTCCAATCACACTTGCTGTCCTTCCACAAAATGGTTGAGTTGCTGGATGGCCATCTGCTCTTCACCTAAAAAGATAAATAAATGGACAAGGCCATTAGAAAATAGTACATATAAGACTTTTTTTTATAAAACTATGTGGTTGTATATAATTAAACATACCTTAAAATATTCATGCTCAGCTGTCCAAATTTAAGCTTAATATGTAACTAGAGCAGCAGTTGATGGTATACCATCGCAAATGCCCGCTTTTTTTTACCTTTGACCTTTAATTTGGGGTCAAGGTCACACAAAATGTTGCCCAGTATCCACTACATAATGTCACCTATGCGCTTGAAGATTAAAGATTTTTCGAAATGAATTCTTGACCTTTTAAATTAGACCATTCAGGCTTATGGTGAGTGCTACCTGATGGCTAGAGTTCATCCTGGGTAACCCATAGCGTGTTAGATAAGCTTTTGGGTCATTTGGGTATTTACCCAACCTGGTTATCCTCAATTGCGTACTTGCAAAAACAATTGCGTATTTTCATATGTTTTTTTTACGCCACGTTTTTTTTTTCTGTGATTACAGGTTTTCTTATTGCATGAAGCCATCAGGAATGTGCTTGCATATTAATTCACTCCCATCGTCTGCCTTTCTAAAGTATCAAACTAGTGGATGTTATTTACCTGAAGCAAATCTCATCCCCCTGTTGACATTCGAGCGTGTACACTTTGCAAAGTTTCACTTTCATCATAGTGTTTTTCCGCAAAATACTGGACTGGGCACCGATATTTTATTCATAAACTGGAGTTACATTGCGTGCTCGCTATTAAAAAAAAATAACAATACCCGACTGGCATTTGTTTATTACCAGAATGGAATGAAATGGCCGTACCAAATAGTACGCAATGACATCGCATGTAATTGCATACAGATCATTAAAATTGCTATTCGGTATGCACACGTTTCATTTTAAATGCTTTTTTGAGGATTTTAATTGCGTATACACGCTAATACGCTGCTTATCTAGGGTCCCAGCTGGCAATCTATATGGGACCCATATGGGTCCCATGTGGGCACCCATATGGGCAGTGCAACCGGGTTCCATATGGGTCCCACATGGGCTTGTCCATGTAAATAAAATAAAATAAATGGTAGAAGCAGGGGCGGATCCAGGATTTCTTGCAAGGGGGTACAAATTTACAAAGGAGGTTTCGATTTGAAAATTGTACATGATTATTTGATGGTTTATGCTGATTTTGATTAAAAATTTTCATAAAAATGGAATAATTTTGCCTCAAATGGGGGTTCAAGTGAACCACATGAATCCCCTCTGTATCCGCAACTGTAGAAGCTAGCCATGCATTATAAACAAGGAAATAAGTTTATATAAAGATTATATCATTCCTTTTTTCTTTATGGGGCTGTTATATGGGACCCATCTGGGAAACCCGCATATGGGCTAACCCATATGGGACCCATGCGGAACCCGGTTGCACTCCCCATATAGACATGTTTGCTGGGGTGCTAACCCTGCAGGGGCGGATCCAGGATTCCTGATTTTTAAATAATTTTCTCGAATGGGGTTTTTAGTGAACCCCTTAAACCCCCTCTGGATCTACCACAGCCCAGGGGAGACCCATTCTGTTATATCCTGTGTTAATGACTGCAGAGAAAAGGAATGTGTCCACCTAGATTCCTGGCAAAAATCATGACCTGAAGGCTAGAGCTGTGCTGGTGGGGCACCCATATCCCTTAAGCCATTTTATATACTAAAATAAAATCATTGTTTTAAGTGCTAATGGGTTTGAACGCAACCCCCCCCCCCCACACACACACACATACTATACCAAGGGAAGTAATGCAGTCTTGCAACAAACACGACCGTCGAACAAATAAAAACGGCCTACTTATGAACCAATCAAATGCGAGAAAATTGGCATTCCATATTTTGTTTGCGACGGTCAGGAAGCTTTTCAAATACTTCTTTTTACAAGTCTTCGACGTCCGCGATTCTTAATAATGTTGAAATATGCACTGAAGTTGTAAAAGGTTCGTTCGAAAGATAAGAAGTTCTTTATCGGGAGGTCTGAAATGTTTGTTCTTTTTTGACCTTCACACCAAAGATTTTTAGGGAAGCTCTTCAAAATCAACTCTTCAATCTTCGTTTTTGTTTACAACTGGCGCGGCGTGTCATCGGTGATTTTTGTCAGTACGGCAGTTCTTCAGACATCCTTATTCCACTTTTATGCAGAATTATGCATGCCTAAATGGTACTGCATTGTTGTCCTTGACATTGGGATGTAATTCTGCTATTTAGGTAGAAGTGCAGTTGGGATTTATGATTTATGATTTCCCCTCATGACAGTCCTGTTCCACTTTCCCCTCAAAATCTGGCATATTCCGTATCTGGCCTTATGACACAATACTTCTTCAGACACCAGTGTAGTTATCTTGTATATCATTTATGAAGATGAATCTTGGAAAGCGCACTTGCCTCTGGTGCTAGTACAAGGTTCGATCCCCGCTTGCAAGTTGCGGTGAGGAAAGGTTCTGGTCTCAGACTCAGAATACAATTTTCAGTGTCATTTGCAGGGATGACACTAAAAAAGTGTGCCGTCCTTTGAATTCCCCTGTGCAGGGAAAGTCACCCCCTGGCCCTGTGCAGATTAATTTCGATATTGATAAAATATACTTGTATGCTTTCATTCTTCAACCTGGAAAAGTACATCCTTGCCAATAATGCCCACGAGGGCGTCAGGCTGACTCAGGCAGTATATATAAATAGACAGAAGATTTTCCTGTGCAGGGAAAGTCACCCCCTGTGCAGGTTAAAGAACCCTAGGGTAATTTACATGGGAACAAGACATTCACCATAAAACAATCGGCAACACAGTCATAGACATAGAAGATTTATTTAACGTCGAATATGATAAACATCAAACATAAGCCCTGTAGGGCTTTTACTTCGACAAACATATGAAAAAGATATAACAAATATCACAGTGCATGCAACATAAAAAATTTTTTTTAAAGTCATTATTAACATTATATACACATTTTTTAGGTAAAAGATTTAAAAATATATATGGAAAAAACATAGATGTTTGATTAAGACTATAGATATGGAAAGGACTTATGTATACATAAAATTTAATAAAATATATGTTTTTGACTGATTTGAAAAATAGCATTTAAATTTAGAAAAATAAAATATTTTCTGTAGATACTTAAAAAAACTATCACATTTACTGCACTAAATGACATCCTTGAGATTATCTCAAGGATATCAAGGTGCATCTGGATCATATGCATATATAGCCGCTGATCGGGACCTGTGGCTGTAAACCTTAAGCGAAAAGCGAAAAAGGCAAGACAACTGGCTTACCTAAGCGAAAAATAAGGAATACACAAACGGTCAAAATAACATAAGAACAGCAGATAAATTAAAAATAAGCAGAAACTGAACAGAAAAAATAACCTCAATCAGGTCGAGCATAGAGGACATCCACATATGGGGCTGTCCCAGCTATGGACCAGCCTTCGGAACTGGGGGTATGATTCTGCAACCCGCATCTCATTTGGAAGGCTGTTCCATACCCGGGCCGCCTCTGACCTGAAGGACCTCAGCCCATACCTGGTTGTATTTACCCGTGGGACTTCTGCCTGTTTCTCTGCCCTGAAATTATAAGTTGATGTTTTAATTTCTACAAGGTCAGTTTTTGAGACAATTCGGCAACAGATTTTGAGACTACTCAGCGACATTCTGAGACAATTTTGCAAAATCTTTTATTCGAAGTGAGTCATTTGACCCCTACAATTAGTAATGGGTTCCGTGGAAATGCCCCAAACCACCATCAAAATCAGCTTCGGTCCTCCCTTTGATTCAAATCACTTTCTGTCCCCGTCCTACCAAATCTCAAACAGTTCTTTGGTTGTTATAGAGACCAATATCATCTCTTTTATTTAAAAAAAGGACAATTAGTGTAATTAATGTTGAACAAAAAATGCAAAGAAATCCTTGAAATTATATCAATTTTTCCAATTAGAACCCAGTTGGGCTGCCTCGCAGTATTATAATACATGTATTATGTACATCATATATCCAGGGACCCCTTATTGAATTGATTGCTGAGCTCAACTCTATGTACATCCATGAAAGAAGGTTCTATGTGTAGGTTCAAGAACGTTTAAGGTCCAGCACCAGGGGTCTTCCCACATATTTTAGACTGAGGCCTGGGGACAATGAAATTGGGAAAAAAAATACTGATGTTTTAAATGTATCTGAAATTGGGATGAAAAAAAAATGTGGTGTCTTTACAAAGCACATAATGATCTTGTGAATTTTACTCACAAGAATTGAATTTCAGACCAACTAATCCTTCTCATGCTAAACCCCAATATATCCTGTTTGAAAAACAGTGTAGATCCAGATCATCATAATTAATATCAAGATTGATTATCGGCGATGGGTTTTTACAAATCAGGATGGTAAGGCATGTGATTTTTAATTTCAGCACAAATTGAAATTTGAACAATTGAAAAACGTAGTTTGTCTGGGAATTTTTGACTGTAGATTGGGAAAAAAAGATACTTTTTGTCATGGGAATTGGTCCCAAATATTGGCAAACGAGAGTCCTGAGCGCTGATGTGGCTCTTGGTGATGCATAAAGCATTAGCACCATTACCACTGATTGGTAGGACATCCCAGAGAGGACAGGGCCTTTTCCAGCAATATTGGGAAAAGGCCCCTGGCCAAAATTGGGAAAAAATGATCGACTTTACATCAAAATTGGGAGAAATTAACGACATAGAACATTACAAGGGTAAATAATAATAATGATAAAAGACTTTATTTAAAGAGGATAACACATTTAGTTACAAACTAATCTTCCATGCAAAATATTATCCTCAAAATCAAGTTATTTTAGATTGTATTATGCCAAGCATACCACTTAAGCACAAGTGTTTAAGTATCATTCTGATATGGGTCAGTGCTTCTCATAAGTAGTAGTGGTCTCAAAGAAAGTAAAAAAAAAAAAAAATTTTTTTTTTACTTTTCTTAATTGAGAAAATCAGACATGGTATTTGGAAAAAAGGTGACTATTTTTGATTGGGAATGGGGCCGAAATTCGGCCCCTAGAGATGGGCAGAAAAGGCCCTGGAGGAAAACATTGACTTGTTCACATAAGCAAGATGGAGCAATAAAGAACCTTTTCCACACACCTAGCAATGCACATGTAAATATGAGCCGCGACATGTGATTTCCAATATTGTGGCATTATGACAAGTGTAGACTCAGACGAGCCTGTGCAGCCTCGTTTTAAGCTTAGAAACTCCAAATGGTGTTCAGTCAGTAGCTTAATATTCTAAGAATATTCATGCGACTAGCAAAGGCTCTGATCAGACTGCGCGTATGCGCAGGCTGGTCTGAGCCTTTGCTGGTCGCACATACCACATTGTTGGAAATATCATGTCGTGGCTCAATAATCTCTTTGGAGATGATCAGATCTACATATATATCTATCTTCCATACTGGCAGAGATCAATGGCTGATTATTATGCCAGGGAGTGCTAATTTTGAAATTTGAGGGAAAAAATGGCTGTGTTATTGACTTAATGAGAGCCCTAAACTCTTGTGGTCTTGGCAGTGACCACAGAAGGAGAAAGACTACACCAACATGGAATATATTGGGGGAAAACTACAGGGGATCTGTACTATCTGTAAATTTATTTGTACTATTGAAAAAGTGTATTACAGTCAACCCTCTTTATAACGACGATGTTTGTTCCAAGCTATCGTTGACGTTAAAGTGAATTTGCTGTTGTAAGGAAATTCTGACCAGTACCAGATTTCCACATCATAATCATTTGGTAAAAGAAAATATTATACATATGAAATAAAAAGCTTGTGTTCCAAATATATACATCAGTTTATTTTCATATTGCATCAAAATGCACAAAGCTTCCCTTTTATCAAATGAGACAGAAACCTGTTCATGCAAAAGACCTTGTCCTGATCGCAAAATTGTCTGACACATGGTAAAAATTCTGTTATAATGAATTTATTTTCAACAGAAAAAGTATATCTGTTTCCAGAAGTTACTGTCGGTGTCATTAAGTGAATATTCTGTTATAAAGAGGGAATTTTAATGGGAACAGATCCGTTCCCAGCAAATTTATGTCAGATATTGAACATTCTGTTATAACGGGTGACGTTATAAAGAGTTTTGACTGTAATACACATAAGATTTCTTATCAATGCCAATTTATTTTCTTATTTTTAGCTCACATGAGCTGAAGGGGGAGCTTATAGGATGCAGAGAATTTCCTAGGCCAAATCTGAGGCCGAATACCGGCCCCTTCCCAATTAAAAAAATAGCAAAAATCTTCCCAAAATGATGCATTATATTCTCAATTTCTTTGCTCTACATTTTGGTAAAAGATTCCTGAAATTCAGACCAGAATAGCAAAGTTACAGATGTTTGAAATTCAGTCCAGAATAGCAAAGTTACAGATGCTTGCATTCACGTCATCATGATACAAATCTTCATGGGTAAATTTATATAAAATTTAAAGGAATTAAATGCAACATGTTACAGCTTTACACTGATATTAACTTGTTAAGATATTTAATCAATTTAAAATTTGGATCAGTTATTTTTTTTAATTTTACATAATCCAGTTTTCCCAATTTTGATGGTTTGGTCGCTATTTTCCCAAATTCAACAGGCCTCTGGCCCTTACTTCAGAAAGGTAGGAAAATCCCTGGGATGGAGATCGAGCCGACGTCTGTCCGTCCGTATGTGTGTCCGTCTGTCCGTTCACACTTTCAAACATGAATATCTCTGAGACCAGCAGGCCGATTGAAATCAAATTTCATCTGGACTCTGGAGCATCATTGGGGTGGGGGAAAAGCTGCACAAGGTTTTGGGCCAGATTGGATGAGAACCCTGGTTTCCATGGTAACAGACAGCTCCCATAGGGTTATGATGGGGAAAATCTCATGAGCACTCTAACTCCTCCATTTTTTATTGGATGTTTTTCATTCTTGCAGGTAACGAGTACAACCATATAATTTCAGATGGGTTTGAAATTCAACAAGACCCAACCAGGGACTGCATCTGGAAAAATCCCCATAGACTTATAATGGGAGAAATATTCTGAGAACTCTAGTGCATTCATTTTTGGATGGATCTTCATCAATCTGCAGGTACATGTAACAAGGACAACCTTAAAAGCTTGGGTGAGTTTGAATTTCTGCCCGATCCCATCACCAACTACTGAGTTAGCTGCCCTTGAGCGTTTGAAAGAATTCCCATAGACTTATAATGGGAGAAATGTTGTGAGCACTCTAGTGTGTTAATTTTTTTGACGGATCTTCATCATTCTTGCAGGTAACAAGGACAACCATATAAGGTTGGATGAGTCTGAGCCTACCACTGACTATTGAGTTAGCTGCCCTTGAGAGTCTGAAAATATGGTTTCCCCAGGTTTTCTCCGCCATTTTAATTCTAATTTTTTTAAACTTGCAGATAATAGAATCAGCATAAAACCTTGTGTTTGAAATTAGGCCTAATTGCAGTTTCAAGTTCAGAGCTACCTGCCTTTGCAATGTAAAATATAGTGCCTCCAAACATTATCCTGGCTCACTGGTGAGCGATCGTTGCCAATTGGGCTACTTGTATCTTATTCTTATTGCTGATAGTCTGAAGCTTATCTATCTTCAATCTATACTCACAGGCAGCGATCAATGACTGATTATTACGCCAGGGAGTGCTATTTTTTTAAAAATCTTTCAGGAATACCGGTACCATCAGAATATCAAACAGTTTGCATTCAGATCAGGCCCAACATTTTTAATATAAGAAAGACAATTCTCAGGTTAATCACTTAGCTCATCAAAAACTGACACAAAATAACATTACCATATTGCAGAATATATGGTCCTTAAAAGGCTTTGCATCTTCAGTTACATGTAGATGTTGGTCCTAATCATACACATTCTTAGAAAGCTCTCAAGATATTCTGAGCTATTGCTGGCTGCCTATTCAGTAAATACCAAAATATTAAGAGCAGCAGCTTAGGGGGGGGTACTCTAATTTTTTCCTCATACGTAGGCTCGGACCCAGCATCTACCGTTCACCCGAAAAAAATATCAGGAATTTCAAGCACCCAAAAAAAATGCTCATATTTAAAGAAAACATCTGAAGTTATCTTACCTTTTTGCCTACTAGTGTGGTCTCTGCTGATATCATAACCTTTGCAAACCGTTTGTAACCCAAAACAGGCCCAACAAAATGTCTGATCTGGATCCAAACTATTTGAAATTCTAATGGTAATTTATTCCTGAAATAATTGTTCGAAAAAAAGTCGGGTTAGAAAAAAATCAGCAGACGACAAAAAAGCGTTCAAAATTTCCCAGTAGGCAAAACAGTTATCATTCTTCTCTGTTAGCGGTTCATATATAATAATATCTGAAGTTTACTCTCTGCCTGCTAGTGTCATCTACTGATTACCTTAACATACAGTTTGGACCCAGATCAGGCCAGACAAAATGTCGGGCCTGATCTGGATCCAAGCTGTTTGACATTCTGATTGTATTCCTGAAAGAATTTTTCAAAGAAGCTGATTTTGAAAAAAAATTAGCAGATGACAAATACGAATTCAGAATTACCCAGTATGCACACAGTGATTTTATTTGGGATTTTGGGAAGCTACCTTTTCCTACACATTTGGGAAAATATTTTATTAAAATTGGGAAAATAAGAGCTAAAATACATGAAATTGGGAAAATAAAGGCCATTTTTGGATTGGGAATGACTCCCATATACGGCCTCAAAAATGGCCAAATAAAATCACTGGCACAGTTAACATCTTCTCTGTTATCTTATGTTGAGATGGAGAAATCAACAAGAACCAGAAGACATGCTTCTGCTGCCATAGACACACTTAAACCAAAATCTGTCCGAGACCAAGACATGAAACAAAGGAAACAACTAGAACTTGGTAAGCAAAATGTTGAAGGACTGCAGTGGCCATTAGTGGATTACTTGACTTGAGACCAAAGGGTCTCTGGTTCAACCTTACTCGAAGCACTGTGTAGTGTCCTAGAGTAAGACACTATCCCCTGCTTAGTACTTTTTCAACCGGTGAAACATCCCAACATGATTGAAAAATTGTTGACTGGGCCATAAAGGCCATAAAGCATCAACACAAACACACCAGCAAAAGCTTACTGTTACAGATAATTTTTACCTCGGTTGGATCAAAGATTAGACAAGGTTATTTCTAAATCAAATACTGTTCATGCTACAGATGTTGAATTGAAAACTGCTAAGATATTATATGGGCCTGGATATGACAAAAGGTACCTTATGGTTGTGATATAGTGAAAATCAAACTAATGTTAAGTCTGTAAAATGCAACCTCTTAAGAGCATTTCATGAAAATTTGAAGTAAGTATCTTCAATATTGATGATTATATGGAGATTAAAAGCGACCTATGCAATCCGGTTTGGAATGTGACCTCAGAATGCTGGTCTCCATTTGCTTGTTGTATATTTTAGACTCAGTATAAATATCTGAGAAAAAAAACAATGTATTCACATGCATTATATATGTTATAATGTAAATGAAAATGTTATGGTATTAATTTATACTTTTAAAGTCGTTTTATAAGCAATCAAAGTGACCCTCTCTTCATTATGCCCCCTTGTAGGTGGTATGGCCTGATTGTTGCCATGGCAACATCACTTATACAAAACCTTAAATATAATCAGGAGCGTTTGCTACTTTGATGAAAACAAGTTATAGAGACATTTTCGTGGTAATATAAAAGCATGTAAAATTTTGAAATTTACATGTAATGTGTTTTTCAAATGTCTCTTATGTAATAATTGCTTGAATGCCTTAAGGACCTTTTTCTCAGATTCACCCTCATATTTCATTTAGATTTCCATTTCATATACTAGACCATGAGCTCCTCTGACTTTCGATCCCTTTGAGGTCAAGAAACTTTTGACCCCTCTGAGGTCAAAATTTACCTATAGTAGTACAAGCGTCTAGGTAAAAGAGCATAAAAGAAAAAATATTTTTCTTATTTCTCAACCAAAAAATGAATTGTGGGTACTCAAAAGAGATGGTTCGTTTGAGCATCTAAAACAAATATTGATAGTGGATAAAAGTGTAAAAAAAAAACCTGAGCTCAAAAAATTGGTTTACCTGGCCCTATGTAGTAAACTCTAAGTGCAAATTGTAAGTTTGGGCTCTTTTGAGCTCTTGGCCAATCCTTCTAATGGAACAAGAACAGTTGCCATGTGAACTGGTCTAAATTATTAAGAAATTTTAGTAATTTTTCATGATTTTTTGTCATCTGACTTTTTTCAAAAAATTCTTTCTGAAACACTGAAAGTGTGTCAAATGGTTTGGATCTAGATTAGGCCCGAGGTTCTTTCTTTGATAAGCATGCGTACAATGTAATTAAAAATGATCTCTCTTAGTTTAAACAATATTTTATTTCTGAATTTACAAGCATAATACAATATATACTAATGTATAGTGTGGAGCAGGATTTGACAGTAAGCTAAAGCTGATCTTTCTTATTTATCATAATCAACCAAAACATATGCTACACATGAGTGCTCAAAAGAATTGTCTCAATGAGAAGGTTCTTTTTTTGCACTCAAAACAAATGTTAGAATGGATGGATAAGAAAAAGATCAGTACTTTAAGCTAAAATTTTTGCTTATCTAGACCTATGGTAATAGTAATTTTTTCTTATTTCTTAGCCAAAACTTATTTTGCTGGTACTCAAAAGAATCATCTCTGACACTTAGATGATTCTTTTGAGTATCCAAAGCACTGTTTACTGACAGATAGACGATATTCACAATATTTTGCTCAAATCCTTTGCTAATCTGGACTTATGGCTGCTTGGTTCCATTCATGTACACTCAGTGGCCATAAGTAAGTAGCCAAATCAGCTTACAAGAATTTGACAAAAAATATGGTCTGAAACAATGGTCTTTTCTCGCCACCTAAGACAATTTCCCCAAATGATAATTGCCCTGGATAAATATACAGTGCATATGTTTACGTCATTACCAAATTGTATGATGTCATCATCTGTTGCTATGGAGATATTGTGTATCACAAACATTGGCTCCATTTCTTCAAAAAAGATAGCAGATGTTGAAAAAATTGCTGAAAAAATGCCAGATTGTAATATTCTTTATTGAAAATTTGCAGAAATATTTGAAATGTACTGAAAAACATTCTGTTACAGTTCAAATTAGTATAGACACTGAAAATAAAATAATGCAGAGCAGAGAACTGGACGGAAAATAATGCCATGAATGTCCTATACTTTGACACGGATGATAATGTCGTAAGGGGCAATCGAACGGTTATGCAAATGAAATCTTTACGAGATCATCCGGACATGAGCTACGGGAGCAATAAACAATGGAATCAGCTATGTGAGTAGTCCTGTTTTAATTGTTTTGACTTTGGTGCCTAATATAAGGAAACGGAGAATGCTATTCCCAATAATGTTAATTTCTGTACAAGAGGCAAAAGAATCTGACGTAAGAAAGTTTACATTTAACGAATGATATACTTTCTCCTGAGTAAGTTGTACGCATAAGATCATTTTAGTGGTTGCTAATGAAGGTGTTCTGTTCAATAAATGTTCTTAAATGCTTTATATTTGTAAAAAAATCATATCCTTTCCAATTTATTTTTCAAACATAAACCGTAAACACCATCTTTTTGACGTCACTTTGTGTCTGCGACGAGTTTTTGGTGCCCATTACCCCTTACAACATTGGTTGCCCCTAACGGTACGATTGCCCCTTACAAGATGAATAAACTTGGATAGTTCAAAGAAAAAAGTAGAACAGATAAGTTTTAGAAAATATTCTCGTTGTGATGCATGGCATGTCACTGATATAAATTCAATTTATCCTCGTCATGTGAAAACCTGCTTAATGTCAATTGCGACCAACAAAGGGGCAGATCAGCCTGCCTGTGGAGTCTGAACAGCATTCATTATTTCACTTCTTTGATAGCAGGATATCTGTTAGAGCCAGCCTAAACATGCTAAAACTAGAATGTCAATGATGCAGCTTGTTTCTGTGGCTGAGGTGGCTGGTTTGAATTTTGCCTGGTCGGTCTAGAAATCCCTAAGACGCATTTTTGCATGGTATGGCTCAATTTCAAGTTGATTATATTGAGGAGGGCGGTGACTAATTGGCGAGCTTGAGGGGTTGCGGGTTCAAGCCTCAGCAAAGGTGCTGCGCTATGGCTTCAAACAAATACTTGATTAATTGCTTGGTACTGGTTCAACCCGATTTTGAGATCAACGAAGTTTTGAATAGTATTTATAATTGTGCGTGTGAGGTGTGAGGGGTGGGGGAGGGGTTTGCCATTGAATGGGGATGTTTTGTCATTTGGGGCTCTCATTAAGGTCAATGTAAGATAGGAATACTTTGCGGAAGGCGTAAGCTATATTTCGTGCGTGTGTGTGTGCGGTGGGGTGCACACTAGAAATGTATAGTTGAGGGGGAACTAATACTGTAGACGGAAACATTTGAATATAGCCCCCCCCCCCCCTCACCACCCCAACCAATGTGCATGTTTTCACTTAGTGATTTTCTTTCTTTATTTATTCTTTTTTTTTGCTTGGGGCTGGAGGTTTGTGTGGGTTGCTTCTAAATGGGATTTTTTTTGGGGGGAGAGGTCATGTTTGGTCCACTCTTAGGTTAAGGCTAAGACTGGGAATAGTTTCGCGGGGGTAGGGTATACTCAAATTAAAATGTTTTTGGGGCATGTTTGATACATATATCTTGAGGAAGGGGTGTGGAGCAAAGTAGTCAGTGGATTGTAAGCCGATATGATAATGTAGCCAGAATACAATGAACATAGACGCCCCCCCTCACATACCTTCCACTGGACGTGTGGGTCATTATCGGGTGGTGGTGTATCCCAAGCGATTTCGCTACGTAACCTGGTATTTTAACATGAAAGGATTTGAACAGAGCTAAAAAATGCAATTGCAGCGAATCTGAATGCACCACCACAACCAAACTCTTCCCTATTCCCCATACCCCAACTCCTCTGCTAGCACTTGCCTAGGGCTACAGTTTTGTTTATATTTTCCCCCTTGTCTGATTAAACATCACCTCATACATCTAGGAGCTGCCGTGGTGTAGCAGATGAACCGGGGTTGCAGGTTAGATCCCCGGCTTCACCAGTCTGTAGGATGAGAATCTATGCCTGAGTCCAGTCTCCATATGACCGTAGTTGTTGGTGGGACGTTTTAAACACTGGGCATACATCTATCAAGGGGACGTGTGTTGATTTGTTATAAGAAGGACACTGTGCTGTCCCCGGGGCTGTCCCTTTCTGACAAGATCAGGCAAATGTTGTTGAAATGTTCAATTCTACTTCAATCTTGATTCGGGAGAGCAGTGGTACAGTGGTAGAGTGGTTGACTCAAGATCGAGGGACCACAGGTTAGAGCCTCACCGGCGTCACTGCATTGTGGTCTTTGAGCAAGACACATTTATCCTAGCTTAGTACTGGTTCAACCCAGGAAGACGCGTCCCTGTTTAACTGAAAGATTGTTGATGGGACGTAAAAAATCAAATCAAACAAAAGCAAACAAAAAATCAATCTTAATTTATATATTGATAATCCTTATTTCGAACAAATTACCCTTTTGGTATGCGCCAGGTCTTCGTCCCTGCTGAGTCAACTATCAAAATATGTTTCAAAGCAACTCGCCATTTACAAAGTTGTCAAAACTTGCATTTTCTACCCCCACACCTAATGTGTCATCCTTAAGCCGTATGCCGTTTCGACTATGAATGCAGCACTATTTTTTCAAAGTGTAAACGTGCTGAATTATTAAGGAATGGATAGAAGTGCTCTTTGAATCAAAAAGTGTAATATCTTCTTTCTGCGCATGTGTACGAAAAATGCTAAGTTACGTATCGTTTGTCATTGGAAAGTTGAAACATGTCTTTCAGTTCAGCTTTAGATGCTTCTCTCCCCCACCTCTCCATTGATCCAAGATATTATTAGGACAATGAAATGTCGCTACATACATACAAAACATATGTAAAACACATCTTAGGTCACACGTCTCATATCTTAGCATTGTTCGTACTCATGCGCAGAAAGAGGGCGTTTAACGATTAGATTTAACGGGCCCATCTATCCTTAAAATTTTAGTGCATCTTACTCTTCGAAAAGTCAATGCATTCACTCAGTTTGGTCGAAAATGGGTACCCAATTTGAAGATGGAAACTGAGAAATAAAGGGGAGGGGGTTATAAAATCCAAGTTTTCATGACTTTTGTAAATGTGAGTTGCTTTAAGGGAAGATATAATTTTTGAATTTTTCCTTTCTTCAATAAGTCACGCCTCCTGGTGGCCATGTTTTTGACAGGTCATATTCTTTAATAGCGTCTTCGCTATTTTGTAGAGGGTGAATTAGTGTTATTTTTTTTCAAATTCTGATCATTATTTCAAAGAATATGTTTTAAGATTCTTATATAGGTAAAGACGCACCCTGGTCGCCATGTCTTTGATGTGTATTGTTTTCGCTAGTTTGGAACCAGATCATTCAGTAATCAATTCTTCTAAATTATTTTGAATTCTGATCACATGGTTGCTCTCGTAATGGTTTCAAACCATGCGGTACTACTGTCCTAATTCACTCTTCTTTAAACAAAGAGCAACAGAAAACAGTCTCAAAAGCATTTCATTCTTTGCCGAAGGCTTTAAAGATGAGATGATTAATTTCAAGTGCATATCATGAGGGTATCAATGGGGTTTACTTATTAACGAAGTATGGCCCTAAAATTTAACGGTTAGCGAATTTTAGGGTAAATTTAACCAATAGCGGAATGAGAGCTTCTAGTGGTTAGCGAATTAAGGCATAACATATAATGATAAGCGATTTTGGGGCAAAGAAATACCGAATAGCACAGTGGCACGTTTAATCAGTTAACGAACTTGATGGAAAACGCTATTCTGCTATTCCACCTCATAAATGCCTCCAGACAGGCTACTGATTTTGGGGCCTAAAACTTACTAATTTCTGGGGCCAAAATTTAACTGATTAGCGTTTTGGGGGCTCAATTTTACTAGTTGGAGATTTGTGGGCATAACTTTACAAATTAGCGATCTATGGGGCCCAAATTCTACTGATTAGCGATTTCAAAGGTACCCCATTGAGACCTTCTATCATGTATGGATAATGTGCAAGCGCTAGACCAAGAATTTTATAGCAGACACTTAAGAGTAATCCGTTGACTATCAGATGAAGGGCGTTTACCATACTGGCTCGTAAGGGTTAACTGACTCGTAAGGTGGAGTCAATGTCGTAAGTGTTGATTTTTCTTTTCAATTTAGTCTATGTCAACATTTTAAACCCGATTGTGACTAAGCACTATTAAGGCATAAAAGAAAATTCATGTAAAGTATATTTGTGTCACTAAACCTGCCAGTAAACATGTTAAAAAAAACCTAAACCATGTTTATTTAAGATAAAACCCAAAAAATCAACACACCCTCGTCCAGGAGAAATTGATTTTTAGACTAACTACCCGGTTTTCCACTTTTGCTGTTGCTTCCCATTACACAAAAATGATAACTATTGGGAATTGCATTGCCTGATTTCTGAATATTAATCTTCAAACATTGAAATAAATGTAGAAGTCGCTTACTTACATGTTTTGCTCGTTTTATTTTCATCCCGTCACTCATATCTGGACGCTCTCGTAAGGCGACCGTTTGCATAACTTTTGATCGCCCCTTACGACATTACCACCCGTGTTTGAATGTAAAAACAAACTAAATAAACAAATGCAGGGATATGGGGTATGTATGTTTTGTGAGGTATCATAACAGTGTTTAAATTGAAAATAATATATTTTGAATAAATGTTGATGGATATAAGCTATGGTTGGATCCAAAGAAAATCTGCTAATTTTCACTGCCAGTCCTGATATTGGTGCCACAAGCAGCATAACTGGTGATATAATATTTGTGTAATGATTATTTTCAGTTGAAAGTACCATTTGGGGTTACATTTTTACGGAACATTTATTTTTTTAAGAATAACTATCCTATGATTTCGCATGAAAATTTGGGTACCCCCTCGTAAGTCAAAATTTGACCAAGCGGTTAGGTATCGCTGGGTGCTGTCTTTTCGATTTGAAAGAACGAAACATTTAAAGATTAATTGCTTAAAACACTCGTATATACACCCTAGAAAGCCTGATACTTGTAGCTAAGTTACCATGTGGATTCATTGAATAATTTTGATTTTTGGGTCAGGGGTACAAATACCCCACCCACCCCTAATATGACGCTGAATAAATTGGGAAGATGTGCACACATCTTGTTTACAGCTCACAATTATAACATATTAGCACCATTATCACCAAAAAATATACAGAAAATAAGCAATATCTATAGCCATGTAAAAACGGGAGAAGTTTAGAACCCACATTGAATTTTCAAACTGTTTCAGAAATCAGGGGTGGCTGAAATGAATAACACCCACAAACTCTAGGTGATATTATTTCTATAATAATCAAGCATTCTTAAGTTGAAAAATAGCAAATAGTGATATGATCAAAATTTCAGATAATTTGTATTCCTCGTTTTCAAATTATACAAATTTTAAATGTACTTAAATTTTTGCAAAAGAAACAACGTTCGCCATTTTGGCTACTTACTTATGGCCACTGACTGTATGTATATGAGGCGTGACATGAGATTTCCAACAATTTGGTATGTGCGACTAGCAAAGGCTCAGACCAGCCTGCGCATAAGCGCAGTCTGATCAGAGCCTTTGCTAGTCACTTGAATATTCTATGATTGTTAAGCTACTGATTGAACATCATTTGGAGTTTCTAAGCTTAAAAGGAGGCTGCACAGGCTTGTCTAAGTCTACACATGTCAAAATGCCACATTGTTGGAAATCACATGTCACGGCTCAATTATCTATTTTCACAGGTAAGACAAATGAAAAGATGGCAATCAAGGGCAGAAAGAGATCTCAAGAAGATCCACCAGGGAACATTGAGAAGAAACAGAAGCTAAAGGCAGACGCTGATAACGGAAGCAAAACGGTTCTTGAGAGTTTCTCTCCTCGTCGAAGTTCTCGTACTTCTATTCCAAACAGCCGATATAAAGATATGGAAGAGGCCATTCCAGGCAGAAAGTCCAAATCAGGTCAGTCTGTGTGTGTGTCAAGCTATACAGGGGACAAATAAAAAAATAAGTGGTTTCGGGTAACACTTCTAAAAATTTTAGGTAGGGTAGGTACACATATTTTTTTTGATTATTTTTTTTTCACAAAAAAAAATATAATTTTATGCATTTTGAAAGGCGAATTCGTCTTTCAAAATGCTTAAAATTATATTTTTTCCAGAAAACCTGAAAAAAATTCAAGGTTTCTCAAGTAAATTTAGGTAGGGTCGGGTTACCCTAAACACAGGTATTTTTTTATTTGGCCCAAGCTACAATCAATTCATGTTAACCTTTTGCATGCTGGCAACTTTTTTATGATTTTTTGTCATCTGATATTTTTTAAACCAAAAAAAAAGAATACAAGAATACAATCAGAGTGTCAAACCATCTGGATCCAGATTACCGGTAGGCCAAACATTTTGTATTGGATACTACAGTGTTAGTTTTGGCATTCAAACTGACTAGTAAATTCAGAAGTTTTCGCAAATAGCATTTAAAGACATATTTGCCACTTTAAAAATTCGCAACAAGGGCATGATTAACCTACATCAGTAATTTTTGCCATTTAGCAAAGGTTGAATTCTCTTTGAAATTTCACAAAAATAAACCCTTGCAAAAATTTCCGAATTTGCAGTATAGCAGAGGGTTCATCTCCTTCAGATTTCAGCTCTTACCAGGGGTTTAGACTAATAACAGGAAAAAATGGTTAGGAATTCCATTCATGTTTTCCCATGGGTAACAATTTGAATGTAATGTCAAACTTATCTGCACCAATAACATGACGATGCTCAAGACAGTTGACCCTCAAGAAAGGAGCCAGTTACCTGGATGGGGCCCACTGATGTGGTTCCTGCACCTGCATGTTAATCAAAAATCTGATTAATGATTATGATAATATGAAGGAAACATTATTTAAGTAATGGTTTACTGCCTAGTCAAGCTTGCCCAGGAAAAAGTGTGGTTAGCTTAACTGACCAACTCTACATGACTACAGCTGTTGACTGGGAAATATAAACACAAACCAAACGAAAGGAAACATTACATTTATCCTGTTATTGATTTGACTTGGACTAGTTGAAAATATTCTCAGGCTCTGAGGCTTGAAATTAATCTGCGATATTTCACATACTTGCAGGTTTAGCAAAGGAGAAAGTAAAAGTGAAGAAAGGCAAAGGCTATACCATAGTGGAAGTTGAGAAGTAAGTACAAAACTTGTTACCTCCCATGAAGCAAAGCTCAAACCTTGTTAGCTCCTCTGGAACAATGCTCCAGGGCAGCTTATGGAGGCTTTCCACTAAATATTTCTCCATTGCTGACAGCGCAAAATAGCAGTAAAATAATCCATTCTCAAAATCAATTCACACATACAATTTTCACAAAAGTGTTTTATTTGATAGACCTGCCATTACTTATTTTATTTATGTTGACAAACATGGATGTTTCCCATCACAAAAATTTGTCATGTGTAAATAAGTTGGGAAACCCCTTAGTCCGGCAGCTAATAAATAGATGATTTTTATCAGAGGGGTACTCTAAAAATCTAAACATTATTCTCCTGCTTAGGGCATAAAATGTTCAAACTCTCTGGATTTTGATTTATTTTATCTGGCCTCTTATCACCTTCTAATGAAGCAAAAGGAATATGATATACAGGAGTTTTATTCTGATGACTACTTCCTCCCCAAAAAGGGCATGGCCACACCTCATGAATATTTAGTGGAATGCTACCTTATGACATGGCCTGTTGTCAGTCATCTGTCTGTCCTTAGCTTTTCAATCACATTTTTGGTTTTCCTGAACCACATTGACGGATTGAGCTAAGACTTTATTTGAGGCATCAAGGCAACATGCAGATTCAGAAAATTTGTAAATTCATTTTTTTCTGATATTCAAGATGGTCATCATCTTGAAATTCTTCAAGTGGCATCTTTTCCTAAATCATATGTCATATGGAACCAAAACTTGGGAGGCATTGGGACAACATTGCGAATCAGAATTGCTAAACTTGTTCTGTTCTGATTTCAAAATTGTGAATATTTTATCTCTTATGTTTTGTTCTTTTCCATTTTCAGGCCTTCAGATAAGAGTGTGTATTTGAAAATTAATTTTCTTATTTCTCAACCAAAACATATGTTGTGGGTACTCAAAAGAACAGTCTCAATGAGACGGTTCCTTTGAGCACCCAATACACATGTTTAAATCAATGGGTAAGGAAATAAATGCAATTTTAGGTGCACAAACGATCCTTATCTGGACCTATGATTTTTCCAGGTCTGCCGCAGAATCTGAATCAGAAGATATAGTTACGGAGGAAATACCAATAGATACCTCACAAGCAATGGATGCCATAGCAAGCTCCAACTCTGCTAGTGTTTCTATAATAGATAACGAGGTTGAAGTACAAGTGAGTGACAGTCAGGCACCACAAGAAATGGAAATATTACCCGATTGTGGCAATGAGTTTGACTCTGTTAAAGCACATGGAGATTGTGTTACGGTAGAAAATGAAAAACCTAGCCCCATTCCTGTGTCTATACCATCCATCTCCCCCAAAGATGAGGCAGTGAAGCCAAAAATAATTGTTTATGATCCTATGAATGAAGACAATAGTTCAGGTTCAGTAAAATCCGTATTGCTGGAAAGGGAAAGTGAAAAAAATAAAGTTCGTATAAGTAAAGGTAGGGTGCTGGAAATAGATGCAAGCTCACATCTAAGAATGTCTAATGTGTGCACTGGACAAGTTGTACATGTGCCAACCATAAAGTCAAGGAAATTGATATCGTCCAAAGAAACTGAAGTATCGGAAATGACTGAAGGAAGTATTGAAGAAAAATATGACTCCGGCTTGATAGAATGTGAAACGTTAGAAACTGTTACGAAAAATCCATTATTACAACCCGGTGATAGGGATAAACAAGTAGAAACTGAGGAACAAGTAACTTCTATCAATGATAATGTCCAAAATATTGACTGTGATGTTGAAAAGGGGGTTATCAATATGGAAGACAAAGAGTTTCATAATCCACCTTCAAGAGATAAACCAGTCTTGACACATATGAGATCAGTATCAACAAATGATCACAATGATGACAATGGAACAAGCACAACATTATCTTCTGCTCCGAGTAATGATACAAATGTTACGTTAGGTCTTTCTGTAGTTGTATCAACAGAAAATTCTATCAGTATTCAATCTATAAAAACTGATAAGACAGATATTCACAAAGGAATCATACTTACAACCAGAGACAATTCAATGAAAGAAGAAGATAAAACAACAGACCTTGAAGAAGCTACTGTTACAGTAATGACTGAATCAGATCAGCTTATCTCTGATACAGAGGTGCCAGAAACTGGCATGCATAGTAGAATTGAAATGGTACAAACTGGTACTATATACTCTGATATTGGGTTAGCTGATAGTGAGGAAATGGAAGTTGTCAATGCAACAGTGGATAGTGAAAATCCTGAATTTATAGCACTGCCGATTGTGGAGGAACCGTACACAGAGGAAGTTATGGATAAGGAACTGTTTGTTGACAAAGATTTAGAAACTGTGAACATTAACAAAGATTTAGAAACTGATAACAGTATCAGAGAATCCAAAACTGTTCAAAATAACAAAGAAGTTCAAAACTCCAAAGTTGCATTGCACAATGCATTTGTCGAAATCATAGAATATGGTCGTTTAAAGAAGCAAATACCAGTTCCACATAAGATGACTGAATCTGGGTTTGACTATATTATGTTTGGTGAAAATCTTGTGCAGATTAGAAGACCACAGAAATTACATGGAAGAATTCAACCGGTGAAAGAAGTGGACGCCGATTCAAATCTATCAAATGCAGGTCCTCTTGAATATGTTGTTATTCAACCCCCAAAGGAAAAGACAAGTGAAGGTAAAAACAGAATCAGTTTAACCCTTAAAGCGGCAAGAAAACAATGCATCTGAAAAACGGGTTTGAAAACTTTAGGGAGGGTAAGCACACATTTTTTTGTGGAAAATATATATAACTTTATGCATTTTGAAAGGCATTTTGCCTTTCAAAAATGCATAAAATTATATATTTTTCACAGAAACTTGAACAAATTTCTAGGTTTCACCAGTAAATTTAGGTAGGGTCAGGTTACCCTAAACACAGGTATATTTTTATTTGGCGTTACCTAGACATTTGGATCTACAGAGAAGCTGGATTACTGATTCAGATCTATCAAATGCAGGTCCACTTGAATATGTTGTTATTCAACGCCAAAAGGAAAAGATAATTGCAGGTAAACACAGATCCAGTTTAATAGGCAAATCTTTTTTCATGTAAAATTGTCATCATTTTTGTACCTATCAATTTAAACATAAGCTTTGGTTGCTCAAATGAGAAAGTTCTTTTGAGCACCCAAACCACATGTTTAACCCTTTAAATACTGGAAACCCCTAAGTGGGTACTTTAGCAAGCAGTGCAGACCCAGATGAAATGCAGCATAATGCTGCATTTCATCAGGATCTGCACTGTTTGCTAAGATTAAAACAACCTTCAGGGACAGAAATGCATCATATTTTGGAAAATTCAACCTGTGACTCCTTATCTTGTATGTCCAAATATTTATGAATAAAAATATCAAGAATAATATAATCCTTAAAACAGAACAGAACAGTTCTCATGCACTTCACATAAAGCGCCAAAATCAAAATCTAGAAGAAAAACACTGTAGATTCAGATGAGGCGGCTCAGATCTGCAGAGTTTGCAGAATCAGCTATTGTTTTATTTAGTGCTTATATGCTTAATAACTTGTATCAGGTTTTATCTATTGAATCTTAGATGTCACTACTACGTATTTGCTTGTAAATATAATGAATATCTGCAGCCTGTTTAGTTATTTAAATTGGCTTTTGTCTTAAACTTTCATTGCATACTTTATAGTACTCATAGTACTCAGATGTACTTATGAGTACTTTTCTAAAGTACTCAGTACTTACTTGAGTACATTTACAAAATGTGTACTCAGTACTTACTTGAGTACTTTCAAAACAGTCAGTACTCAGGACTTACTTGAGTACTTTTTCTTAGTACTCGCTTCATCCCTGCTTATCTAAGACATACACAATGGGCAGTCATCAGAAAATCCATCAGAATACAAAGGGTTAAATTGATGGGTAAGAAAATGATGGGTAAGAAAATGATTTTACACTCAAAACCTTTGCTTATCTGGACATTTAGATCTACAGAGAAGCAGGGTTATTAGTACTTATTACTCATAAAAATAAGGGCTGTTAAATGTTTAGCTACATATGCAGACATGTACAATGTTTGAACATGTTAAAGCCAGGGCTTCCGTTAGGCGGGTGTACGCCGTATATTACGTCCGAAAATCGGCTGCGTACGCCGAAATTACACATCAAAGACGTACCGCGGACTTCTGAAAATTCCTTAGTACGGCCGAAAATGGTTATTGAGACGTCCTGTCTGCAGAAAAAACCCGCCCACATTTACCAGATTACGTGATTTATGTCCCGCCTTCGTATTGGAAACTCATTTCTTTTGTTTATCGACCACGCTAGGACGTCCCACTTGACTGATTGCGAGAGTTTTATTGACAGCCAGTGTCACGTGTAGGCTTCAGTCTGAAGCGTGTCATCCAACAGGGGTGTAAAACATCGACACATCTTGACAACGGCCTTAGAAACCATTCCCGCGAGACGGACATCCTGAGCAATAATATTGAGAGCAATAAAGCGAAACCGCCAATCAATATCCGTTTCGTTTGACAGTTGAGAAATCTTTGAAATATAGAAAGTGCCGACGTGACACTTTGCACGCTTGTGGAATAAAATTTATAAACTCTTCACGTCTGCGTCGTAACTAATTGTTTGGTTGAGCCTGCGCATGCGAGAATTTAGTACTTGAATGCGCAATCTACACAGGCACTACACCAACGAACAAACAATATATTAAAAACGAATGGCATGTTGTTTTTTGGCGTTGATTTTTTTTTACTGTACAAGTACAAGCTTTTAAAAAATAATTGTTACACAATCAAGTACTAGCTTTTAAAATGATAATTGCTACATGACAATCCCAAACAAATATCTATCTATCTATCTATCTATCTATCTATCTATCTATCTATCTATCTATCTATCTGTCTGTCTGTCTGTCTGTCTGTCTGTCTGTCTGTCTGTCTCTGTCCATCCGTCCGTCCATCCACCCATCCATCCATCCATCCATCCATCCATCCATCCATCCATCCATCCATCCATCCATCCATCCATCCATCCATCCATCCATCCATCCATCCATCCATCCATCCATCTATCTATCTATCTATCTATCTATCTATCTATCTATCTATCTATCACATGAATATGAATGCAGGTTACATTCAGGCTCAGCATGATGCGGGTTATAGCTATACTGATGAAAGTCCTATGCTCAGCTGACCATACTGCAGTCCAAGACCAGACAACATGGGCATCAAAAATAGTGAGTATGATCAGGAAATACTACAATTACAAACTGCAGACAAACCTGTGGCAATACACCAGGAAGACAAGCAAAGCAAACAGCTCTGTCTTCCCCATATAGGCTGATTACATGACAATTCAGGAGATACCAGACATCCCCTCTGTAGCATTATAAGCAATTAAAAGTAAAAATGCATTGTAAGGAACCAGACTTGGGGTCAATTACTTTGAAAAAGTAATTAATTATATACAATTATATTGGAAATTATTCAATCAAATTACAATTACAATTACATGGCTTTTGAGCAAAGTAATTAATTACATACAATTACTTTGCCAAATGTAATTAATTACATTACAATTACATTTCACTGCCACTAAGAGAGCTTCATCAGATTTTAATTTCAGAGATATTTGAAATGAGTTAAAATCTCCTAAAAAGTCTGAGTAATCTTGATATTCTAAATTCAATATATGTCTATTAGGTTGATCTTATTTTTTCCTCTTATATCAATTTATTGTCAAGTGATGTAACTTAAACGAAATAAAATGTACTAAATCAGTTGTTGTATTTTGTGATTGATGACATGATCACACAAGAGAAACTATTATTATTTTTTGTTTGGGGTGGAGGGGGGAGGGGGATAAATTGCCAAAGGTCTCAAACAAGCTGTTAACAAGCTGAAAAGTCTTACAGCTGTGGACGATAAACCATGGAAATTATTTTGTAAAACTAGCTTAAATGCCAGAGAATAACTGTTTTCAAAAAGTGTTGATAAAAAATCTGTGCAGCCCTATGAGTTCTGAAAGTTGGCAAAAAAGTACTACAGGAATATCAGATAGTGACAAACTAAAATATTACTAGCCTGTTGAAATGCTGGCTCGACAAGCAAGAGGTCGCTAGTTCAGTCACCACTGGAACATCTATTTTATTTTTTGTTTTTTATTAACAATGATGGGCCCCAGGTTCACTGAATGAATAAATTTCAATTTAATTTTCTGAATCACATTTTATGATTATTAATTTCATGAATATTATTATTTTTTATTTTTTATTTTTATTTATTATTATTATTATTATTATTATTATTATTATTATTATTATTATTATTATTATTATCATCATTATTATTATAATTATTATTGAAAATGGCAAATGAGCAGTTTTAGGGCTTTATAGATTGGGTCATGCACCTTAGCATATGAGTGTGTTGATCCTAGATGTGAAAATTTAACAAAATGCCTTCAAGGAGTCAATTCACTAACCAACACTATTGTCTAAATAAATACTATTGTTGAGATTTTCACACCTTCTTTGTTTTTGTATTGTTTTGGTAACTTAACTATTAAAGGTCCATATCCTTTATAAGCAGATACATGTAAACAAAGAATGAATAATTTGCTTAAAAAAGGAATAGTAGAAGTAACATACAGTCTGTGTCTGCTGTAAAATTAAATGCTATATTCTATTTTTAAGTCTATAGATACTAGCATGACTAGTCCCATTTTTTTTGTTTCATGTTGCATTCATCTAGTACAACAAATGATATATGCATTTACAAAGGCCAAGAACAATTCATTTAGCAGTATTTTAAGTAACTATGATAATCTTTAGTAACTGAAGTTCATAACTGATCTAAAAAGTACATGTAATTAAAAAGTAATTGAAAGTAATTGTTAATTACTATCATTTTTGGCCATGTAATTAATTACATTCAATTACAGTAATTAAAGAAATGTCTTAATTACAATTACATGCAATTACTTTAGAAAATGTAATTAAATTGCAATTAATTACAATTACAATTTTAATTACCCCAACTCTGTAAGGAACAAAGAAGAATTATCTCTGAAATATATATGTTTATTTTTCAAAGCAAGTTTAACAATCCGCCATACCGCGACCTTGGGACCGCGACCATATCTCAGAAAAAAGTGGGACTTCCAAAAAAATTCAATGGGACTTCCAAATTTCAAAGGTAGGAAGTCTGGACTTCCTGGATTTGAAAGTTAACGGAAGCCCTGTTAAAGCCCTTATCCAGACCTTCAGTTTAACATGCTAAAGGTGAGGCATACGCACACCCAATAGGCAGCAATCGAAAACATTAATACTATCGATGAACGTAGATAAAAATCGTTTACAACAGTTTTTGACTGCCATTTGTCGCCCAACTGGCGACAAATGGCAATAAAAAACACTGTTTCTAACGAGTTTTTATCCGCGTTCGTCGATTGTTAAGAGCGTTTTCAATTGCCACCTATCCAGTGTGATACATAATATTATTCAACCCATAAAATACCATCTTGAATTTGCTCCAGATCATAATTTTTTTTATTTTTGATTTTTCTCTTAAAAACCAATATTAAGTGTGCTGTTTTATGTGAATCATGAATAGGCAGGATTTTGAAAAAAAAATCAGTTTTCATCCATGGAAATCTTGAGCCCTGTTTTTTATTTCCAGAAACCGACTCAGAAGATGGTTCATCCATGACCAAGGCTGATCCAACAGATCCAGCGGGAAACCAGCTGAGCGTTCTAAAGCCTGAAATGTTAGTAGGTCCTATGCAGCCACTGCCAGTGAAGACAAAGCAGTTTGCTCCCCATGGTCACATAGTGCGTGCTGATCCTAATGCCAGGCCCACAGATGTTGTAGAGATCTCGGAGGACATATTTGAGAAAGAGATTTACAGAGAAAATCAGGATACGGAGGCTGACAAAGAACTAGGTATGAGCGGTATCCAGCCATGATAAAGAAGGGCCCGAGGTTATAAAACTTTTCATACTCAACTCAGCTGAGCACGAAATTTATCCTGTTCATAAATGTTAAAATGCCAACAATTGTTGGCATTTCAACAATTATTAGCATGATAAATTTAACATCTGAGAGACATAAAGCAAGAAACTTCTTTATTTGTCGGTATTTAAGTGTTTATGAGCAGTTGAATTTTCGTGTTCAGTTGAGTTGAGCACGAAAAAAGTTTTATAACGTCAGGGCCAGTAAAACATGTCTTAACCCTTTAACTCCATAGGCTATTTTAGATCATGACATCATTTTCTATTTTTAGTCAACATTGAAAAAAATTAAGAAAATTTAAGTTAAGTTTTCAATACTTTTAAAATATGGAAAATGGAGCATTTGCTCCAAAAGTGCAAATGCTCCATTTTCTATACTTTCAAATACAGGATATTACTCCATAGGCTATTTTAGATCATGACATTTATATTCATCTAAAACCAAAAGACCATTTAAACACAATATCGTTGTTACTTTGTAGGCATAATACAAGATTTTAGACTTTAATTTCTAAAGTTTAGGATTTTGGAAATTTTGAACTTTTGCCCATGTCTTAATCAACACTTGTTTCTCTTATCTTTGGGCCTGAAGACTTCAAATATATTCCGTGAAATCTCATGGTAAAAATGTCAATGTGTCAGTTTCCAATCAAGCTTAGGTTAAGATAAATATAATTTTTGAGCGTAAAATTGTTAATATTTTCTTACCCCTCAATTTTAACATATGTCAATGAGATGGTTCTTTTGAGTATCCACAACATATGTTTTGGTTGAGAAATAAGAAAATATTTTTTTTTGGTGCGCACTCTTAACTAAAGGCCTGGGTAAGGCAAGCAAATTTTGTTATCCCTTTTCCTTGCTTGAAACTGACAAAGTCTCTAATTTCCTATAAAACTGGCCAATGCGCTAATTTTCAGGAAACCGTATTCAGAGTCTCAGACATCATTGGATTAATGTGACTGATTGAGAAAGCGGCTATAAAGTATAAATGGCCAAGATTAACACTTTGGATGCTGGAAAATTGTGCATGACTTTGTGTCACCAGATGATTTTTTCAAAACCAACTTTTTCAAAAAAAAATTTCAGGAATACATAATGTACCTTACCATCAGAGTCCCAGACAGTTTGAATCAAAATCGGGCTCGATGGGGAAGAGAGAGCTGGTTGCTTCGCTTTGTCTTCTTGGTGTCTCGTGATTGTTGTGTGGCTCTTCCTCATGATGCCACGGGTTTGTCTGCAGTTTGTGATTGTGGTATTTCTTGATCATACTCACTTACCATTTTCAATATGGATCCAAACTGTAGACAAAGGCTTTTAGCTGATGATTTTGTTTGATTTGATTCTTTACATCCCAGTCAACAATTTTCAGTTATGTCGGGATGGGTCTTCCTGGGTTTAACCAGTACTAAGCAAAGTTTTAGCAGATGACACTTGCAGATACAAGATTTGTTTGTTTGATTTCATTCTTTACATCCCATCACTAATCTTTCAGTTATATAGGGACTGGTCTTCCTGGGTTGAACCGGTACTAAGCTAGGATTTATGTGTCTTGGTCAAGGTCACAACCCAGTGATGCCAGTGAGGCTCGAACCCAAGGCTCCTCGGTCTCAAGTCAAGCACTCTTCCACTGAGCCACTGCGCTCCCTCCAGATACAAGATAATCATATTGGCAACTTTGATGGTAAGAGAAGAAAAGTCCTTGTTTGAACCATGACTTTTGTATGCTTCTGTGTCTTGTAGGAGAATCACCGTTGGTTATTTCTACACTGGAGCCTGATACAGAACAACAGTCAACCCCAATACCTGAGGAAAGTAGTCCAACAACCTCTAAGTTGACGCAAGTATCTGACGATAAAGAGCTAATAGACGCAGAACATCACGATAATACCATTGTAATAGGTGAAATAATTGCTGGCGCTGGTGACATTGCTACACAACATTCAGCGGAACCTAATGCTAAACAACCCGTGTCAATAACTGTACCATGTTCGGTTCAAACTAATAAATATTTGGGCGGTAAAATTATTGTTGTTGATAAGGACTACTTTAAGAATCGAAAAATTGAATCCAGATTTAGAAAGTCAAATGAAACTCTTTCTGATAAGGCTGGCAGTGATAAATCACTGCCAGCCTTATCGATAAGAGTTTTACCAGAGGTTAGAGCTATAACAGCTGATAATGCAACAGTCGATGGTGAGACAGAGGTGGTAAGTGATGGGACAAATACTGGTGAAAATGGGACAAATATGGGTGAAAATGATGGGACAAATATGGGTGAAAATGCTTCAGAATTTAATGGGAATGGAGAAAGTAAAGAAGGTTATGAGAATTTTGATAATGGAAGGGAATCTGAACATGGGGATCCAAAAGTGGTTATTAAATCAGGAAATAAATCTCCGGTTTACAAACAAGGACAGAAGCTTGTAACAGAAGGCACGCAGACACCGTTAGTGGCAAGATCGATCTATGGAGGGATGGAAGAGGAAGGGGGTGTTAAAACAACTGTTAGGTCTGTTAGCGTGAATACTGACGAATGTCTGGGGTTGACACAGACCGAGAAACCTCATACAGAAGAATATATAATTGTACACCTGCCACCGGGAACCGAAGTGACAAAGACAGAAGTGAGGAAACCAATGGACTATAAACAGTATCATGAGGTAGGTCAAAGGCTTTCATTCATAAACAGAAAGAAAAAAATGAAACATGTTTTAGAATTTTTTTGAAAGAGATTTTTTTAGAAGTTTGGAGACACTTTTCTCTCCATTTAAAGATTGGTTGAATTAGTCTCACAGACTCTATGGTGGGCTTTTAAAGCATAAATGAGCCAGCACATGAAATTTTGGTGCTTAACATATTGGTGACCAGCTTCCGACAAGTCTGCACATCAATGCTGGCACATCAAAAACAATAGATCTACAGCTTCACTGTATAGCTTGGTACAAATGTACATTGTACTTTAGAGACGGCTTTTATATTTGTTTAATCAATTCCCATTGACAGTTAATCAGTTTTAACCCTTTTCGGACCAATGGAATTTTACTTATGTTTGATACAGTTAAGCCAGGATGGTCCTTTATATATAATGAGGGGTCACAGGATATATTTTCCAAAAATATTGTATTACTTATCAATCGATTTTGTCTTAGCAAACAGTGCTGACCCTGATGAAATGCTGCATTATTCAGCATTTCATCTGGGTTTTCTGGGGTTTCCGGTCCTCAACGGGTAAAATCACCTTTTTTGATAATTGAGTACCATGCTGGATGTAAATTGGTCAAAATAAGCACCCATGTCACCTTTTTCCATAGCCATAATATTAAATTCCCAAAGTTTAATAGTTTATTTAAAAATATTGAAGGTAATTAAAAATTCTATCTCCACCCAAGTTGGACAACAATATTTTAGGTGTAATTACACAAAGTTTCAATCGAAAATACCAAATTTCTTTGTGTATGTGTTAAATTTTCCAAGAGTATCAAAATGTTTTCAATTTTACGATAGGAATGTTAGGGAACGAAACGGGACATTTACTGGAGTGTGTGAAGCTCTATGAAAAATGTATCAATAAAAATGAAACCTAGCAAATGTTTAGAGCAAACATTGCTGCTACTTCGCTGAAAATTTATGGAAAAATCTTTATTCAGTAAAATGTTATGATATATCAAACATGAATGTATTTACATTAAGTCTATTGGGAAATTTCGGGTGGGGTTTAATTTATTTTGACCAGTTTAGATGGTTGCTCTCCTTTGTCTTTAACTCCAGTTAGTGATTCTTTGGACTTTGGGATATTGAGAGTTGATTGTAGTTTCTCTACATGTAATTGTTTTTCAGTCTGAGATCACAATGTTAGAGAATGGGCAGTTTATCTGTGTGGACTGTAACTATTGTAGTTTCTCTACATGTAATTGTTTTTTCAGTCTGAGATAACTATGTTAGAGAATGGGCAGTTTATCTGTGTGGACTGTAACTATTGTAGTTTCTCTACATGTAATTGTTTTTTCAGTCTGAGATCACAATGTTAGAGAATGGGCAGTTTATCTGTGTGGACTGTAACTATGTGACCGTAGTTTCTATACATGTTTTTCAGTCTGAGATCACAATGTTAGAGAATGGGCAGTTTATCTGTGTAGACTGTAACTATGTGACATGTATGTTTTTCAGTCTGAGATCACAATGTTAGAGAATGGGCAGTTTATCTGTGTAGACTGTAACTATGTGACATGTATGTTTTTCAGTCTGAGATCACAATGTTAGAGAATGGGCAGTTTATCTGTGTGGACTGTTGACTTTAGTTTCTATACATGTTTTTCAGTCTGAGATCACAATGTTAGAGAATGGGCAGTTTATCTGTGTAGACTGTAACTATGTGACTGATAAAAAAAGCAACTGGTTCAAACACAGAAGAAAACATCTAGGTAAGCCTTGAGGTACCACATCCTGGTTTGTTTGTGACGTTTGTCATAGTAAAGGTGAAACTGGTGTCTTTTGGTTTATTTTTAGATGCTTTCCCCCGCTAGACCCAAGATGCCCTTTGGATAACGACATGTCGCTATAAGCATTTACAACATATGTAAATGGCATTTTGGGTCTAGGGGGTGAAAGCATCTAAAACAAATTTAAAGACACCAGTTTCATCTTTCCAATGACAAATGTCACAATTTTAGGTATATTTTGTACGCATGAGCAGAAGGAATACGGTAAGGTTTTGGAAATGAAGGGCATTTATATCCTTAACATTTTAGCACTTTTATTTTTTTAAAACTAGCAATGCATTTTCTCAAAGTCTGGTCTAAACGTAACCTGGTATATAGACGTAAAATGAGGGGTGGGAGTAGAAAGTGCACACTTTCATGATATAGTAAATGGTGAATTGCTTTGAAGCGTATTTTGTTGCCTATTATGCATATTTTACTGCTGAACTACACCAATTTTTAAAACATAAGGGCAATTTGAAAATTTGGTGTTTGTAATCATGTCAACTAGGGAAAATATACACCAGATTGCTAGAACTTCTTTTGTAATATGATTTTATTCATTACAATCAACTCACAGATGCATGCCACACTGGATCCTGATCAGCTGGCTTCTTTTTAAGCCAGCGGATCAGGGTCTACAGTGTCTTCAAAAGATGATAAATATATAGATCTAGGTTTAGCCAGCTGAATTGTGCATAGCATTTAACTGTTTATTGCAAAAATACCAGTGCTGACTGCAGTGGTTGGTTTGAAAAGACATTTTTATTGGGTATAACTATAAGTAAGAAGACATTAATAACTAGTCTGCTATTAATCGGATTGTCTTATATGTCTTTGTGTCAGGGCCACCACTGTGCTAAAAGCACCAAAAATAACCATAACAAAAATACTGGTTCAACCCAGGAAGGCCCATCCCGACATGACGGAAAAAAGGTTGACTGGGACGTAAAGAATCAAGTCAAACAAACAATTTGGTCATAGCCCAAAACAAGCATGATAATAGCAGGTGTATTCTCATGAATTATTTTGATGAGGCAAAGTGATTGCAGTTCAAAATCTTTCCTACCGTTCATAAAAGTTGGTATCCATGGCCACCAAACATGTTTTCCATGTCATAACTGTTGTAACAGTTACCCCTGTGAAAAACTTTCAGCAGTTCTTTTGACCTGTATTAAGCTCCCTTGGAGCATTCTGCAGTACTTTTGACCACATGGCTTTAAGACCTTTGTTTTGTCTATTTTGACTGGCTGCTTAAGACAAGTTTAATTCTAGAATCTTCATGCAGGCAGCAAAGACTGATCATACAGGTAGATTCCCAGGCTGATCCAAGTCTTTCAAGTCTTTGCAGAGACACAGGTTGTTTTGTTGATTTTGTCATAAACAAGCTCAGCTTTTTTAAAAAGAGTCTTTAGTCTATTTTGAGGTTTTCCCAGGCTGATCCAAGTCTTTGTAGTTACACAGGTTGTTTTGTTGATTTTGCAGTAAACAACTTTAGGTTTTAAAAAAATCTTTAGTATATTTTGAGGTATTCCCAGGCTGATCCAAGTCTTTGCAGAGACACAGAAGGAGCCGCTGTGGTGTAGTGGATAAACTGCTTGCCTTGAAGTTGTAAACCAGGGGTCGCAGGTTTGATTCCCGGCTTCACCAGTCTGTCGGATGAGACTTTAAGCTGTGGCCCCGTCTCCATATGACCTAAGCTGTTAGTGGGACGTTAAACACAAACGCAACAACAACAACAACAGAGACACAGGTTGTTTTATTATAAACAAGCTAAACTTTTAAAAATCTTGAATATTTTTCAGGGATCAGACCTCACCAATGCCCAATGTGTCATTATAAAGCAGCAACCAGCAGTAACCTGAAACGGCATATAGCCATACATGAAGATATACGAAACTTTATTTGTCCACTATGTGCTATGGCATTCCGACAGAAAATCCATCTCGAAAGGCATCTCAAGTATAGACATGAGGTGAGTTTTGCATGCTGGGCAATTTTTTTTGTTGTCTGCTGATTTTTTTCAAAATTATCGTTTTCACCTTGAAAGGCATCTGAAGTATAGACATGAGGTGAGTTTTGCATGCTGGGTAATTTTGTCGTTGTCGTCTGCTGACTTTTTTCAAAATTATCATTTTCAAAAAATTATTTCAGGAACACTATCAGTGTGTCAAACAGTTTGGATCCAGATCAGGACAGACAATCTGTCGGTCCTGATCTGGGTTCAAACTGTTTGTAAAGGTTATCAGCAGACGACAAAAGTCGCCGCTTGCAAGGAAAGAGTTAAATTTGTTCTGTATAACATAAATTTCACATTGAAAGAAAACCTGGTTATGATAATATCAAGGTGAGTTTTAACTCTTTGCATGCTGGGTAATTTTTCATGCATTTGTTGTCATTTGCTGATTTTTTTCAAAATTAACTTTTTAAAAAAATTCTTTCAGAAACACTTCCAGAGTGTCAAATGGTGTCAGGACTGAAGTGAGAAACGAGAAGTTGGGACATCATAACTTCTGATTATATTTATCCTAAAATTTGAACTTGAGTGTAAAATTGTATTTATTTTCTTACCCATCAATTTTAACATATTTTGGGGTGCTCAAAGAACTGGCTTATTGAGATAGGTCTAATGAGTACCCACAACATAATGTTTTGGTTGAGAAATAAGAAAAACTATGTTCAATTATGCACTCTTATCTGGAGGCCTGATCTATTGACCACTTAATGAGATGTGGAAAATGTAGTATTGAAAGGACAGTGTAAATTCTTAACACAATGATCACCTTTAACTGTCTGAATATTTTTGCTAAATTTTTTATTTCAACTTTTTACATGCTGGATAAGTGTTCATGCCTTTGTTGTCATCTGCTGACTTTTTTCTAAATTAACATTTTCAAAAAATTCTTTCAGGAACACTAACAGAGTGTCAAACGGTTTGGATCCAGATCAGGACCGACATTGTGTCAAGTCCTGATTTGGTTCCAAACTGTTTGCAAAGGTTATCAACAGATGACAAAAGTTGTCATGTCGCTAGCAGGGAAAGGGGTAACTACAAATAAGGAACACCCTGATCAACCTGCCTATGAAGGAGCTGTCTGATCATTGATGTATGCTATATGCACAGATTAGAGGTTCATTTTCATCCCCCGACCTGACAATCAGCCTGGTATCTGTCTGTCCAGCCGTAGACGAAAGCTTGTTCACTCCTTAACTTTAATACCCTTTGAGAATTTTTTTTATTATATTTGGTAAGCATATATATCATGTAAAGACGGTGCATCACATACAAGATTGGTTACTATACTATCCCATGCTTCTAGTTTGAGTTATTTTCCATGAAGGAACTTAAATGGGGAAACTTTTTGCACTTGATAGCTTCACTCCTCTTTAAGATGTTTTGATAATATTTGGTATGTAATCATGTATACATATCAGATAAAAAACAGCGTCTCACATGCAAGAATGGTTACTGTTCCTGCTTCCTATCTCCCTTGAATAAACCATATAAACTCCATTACTTTTATAGCCTACGAGATATGATATTTCTTTGGACTTTTTTTTAATGTAAAGATGATGGGTCATGTGCAAGAATGGTTACTTCCTTTTTATGCCCCCAAAGGAACTTAGGGAGGCACATATATCAATCACACTGTCCGTCCGTCAGTCTGTCCGTCCGTCAGTCCGTCCGTCCCGCTTTCGTGTCCGTCCATATCTCCTTTATTCTTTGAGGTAGGAATTCCAAATTTGGTGTGTGGATACATCTTGGGATGGCGGAGTGTCGCGTACCATTTTCGGGTCATTGTGACCTTGACCTTGACCTGACCTAGTTTTTAGAATAATCGTGTCCGGAGCATATCTCTTATATTATTTGAGGTAGGATTCTCAAATTTGGTGTGTGGATGCATCTTGGGATGACAAAGTGTCGCATACCATAATTGGGTCACTGTGACCCTGAACTTGACCTCCGACCTAGTTTCTAGAAACTGCATTGAGTCTGGTGCATATCTCATATATTCTTTGAGATAGGAATTCCAAATTTGGTGTGTAAATGCATCTTGGGATGACGGGGTGTCACATGCCATTTTTGGGTCACTGTGACCTTGACCTCTGACCTAGTTTTAAGAAATATTGTGTCCCGAGCATATCTTTTATATTCTTTGAGTTAGGAATTCCAAATTTGGTGTGTGGATGCATCTTGGGATGGCAGAGTGTCATGTACCATTTTCGGGTCACTGTGACCTTGACCTCTGACCTAGTTTTTAGAATAATCATGTCCAGAGCATATCTCTTATCTTATTTGAGGTAGGAATCTCAAATTTGGTGTGTGGATGCATCTTGGGATGACGAAGTGTCACATACCATAATTAAGTCACTGACTTTGAACTTGACCTCTGATCTAGTTTCTAGAAACTGGTGCATATCTCCTATATTCTTTGAAAGAGGAATTCCAAATTTGGTATGTAAATGCAATTTTGGATGCCTGAGTGTCACAAACCATTTTTTGGTCACTGTGACCTTGACCTCTGACCTTGTTTTCAAGAATTATTGTGTCCAGAGCATATCTCCTATATTATTTGATTTAGGAATCCCAAATTTGGGCTGGTGATTCCTCTTGGGATGGCGGAGTGGTGCATACCATTTTGTGTCACTTTGACCTTGACATTGACTTCTGGCCTCATTTCTAGGTTTTTTTTGCTATATTACAGCTAACTTTCCTCAAATGTAACTTATGCTAGACCAATTCCTTTGGGGGCATTCGTCACATGTTTGTGACATTTCTTGTTTTTCCTTTATACAGTTAAACCTGTGTAAAATGGCCATTCAAAAAAAAGACAATACAAACATCTTAATGACTGAAGGTCTAAAGTATTGCAGATTGCTCCCCTTGGAGCATTCTGCAATACTTTTGACCTGCATTCAGCAATAATTGGTCATAAAACCCAATTTTCGGTCTTTTTGAGAGTGGCCGTTTTACACAGGTTTACTGTACACCTTTTTGCTACATTGCAGGAAAAGAGGGTGAAGTGTCCACTCTGTGAATACACCTGTGCTAATGAGAACCCTGATCTAAAGATTCACATCAAGCGACGACACATGCCCTTACCAGATGGTTCAGTCCTACCGTTTACCTGTGAGGAGTGTGGTATCATGACCGTCAGCAAGAAAGACTTAAGACAACACAAAAAGTTTCACAAGAAGGGACCAGAGTTGAAACTATTCTGTGAGTTCTGCAGCTTTGTCACAGACTGTGATAGTCGCTTGAAGCGTCATATGTACATTCATACGAAAGAGAAACCATTTCAGTGTGGCTTGTGTGCCTACAGGGCAACTCAGAAAGAACATGTTCTTAGACACATGAAGTCACAGCATGATATAGAAGTGATGAAGAAAAGAAAAATCAGTTTATTGCAACCGAAAGAGAAAGAAAATGAGACTGAATCAATTGAGTCTGATAGTGAAGATAAAGGACCCTTTGAACAAGCTGATTATTCAAGTAAAGATAGAATATTTGCTTGTAATCATTGCACTATGAGATTTGCCAAACTTATCAATCTTTACAAGCATTTATATGCACAGCACAAGGCATTAATGCCTGATCCATCTGTTAGTGACTACCAGTGTGTGGTGTGTGAGTTCAGGACGAACAATAAGAAAAACTTACTGGTACATATGAGGAAGCATAACATGCAAGATCAGACACCTCCCACTCATGTCTACTCGTGTGTATTATGTCGCTACATTAATCCTCGCCGAAAAAACTTGTTTCAGCATATGAAGAAGAAGCATGGGATAGAAATAATGGTGAAAGAGGATGGTACAACGAACTGTTATCTCAGTAATGATCATTCCCCGGTTGTGTTGGGAAGAGAGGAGGGAGATACAAATGTAGTGTCACTCTCCGATATTGTCACGACACATACCTTAGATGATGATACTATAGAGGATGACAGTGATAACGCCATCCAGATAATAACAGAAGACAACATAATCCCATCAGAAAACATGTCCATGGAAAATGTGATCCGTATTGAAGACATGTCATCTTATGTTGTTAATTCATATCCTAATTCGTCTTCTCAGGATATGGTGCTGGAGGCTAGTTCGGTTGATACGGTGTCCAATTCACAAGTTAAGACACACACAGTTTTCGCAAGTTCTATAGTTGAACATGAAGCTGCTGAGGCAATCGAGGGACTGCAGGCGCTTGCTCAGCAAGCAGGCCTCTTAGAGAGTCAGACTGTCACGACTGTTGACGCTAGTGATATTGTTACCACAGAGATTATGGATGAAGAGGAAATAAAACTTGAAGGGGAGATAAAACTGTCTCAACAGGATGTGATGTCAGAGCATCAGGAAGTGATGTCAGAGCAAGTCAAGGGAGTGACTGAGGAAACTGAAGATGGTATCCAGCTGTCATCAGAACAATTAAACCAGCTTACTACAGGGGACTATGTAGAAATAGATGGGGAAGTTTATAAAGTGGAAATTTCACCTAGCAGTCAAGCTCTCACAAAATAAAAAAAGGTGTAACCGCGTACTGGGTAATTTTGCTTGCTTTTTTGTCGTCTGTTGATTTTTTTTTCAAAATCAACTTTTCCGAAAAATTCTTTCAGGAATACCATCAGTTTTAAAGTTTGAATCCTGATCAGGCCTGACATTTTGTCAAATTTTTTCAAAATCAACTTTTTCGAAAAATTCTTTCAGGAATACCATCAGTTTTAAACAGTTTGAATCCTGATCAGGCCTGACATTTTGTCAAAATTTTTCAAAATCAACTTTTTCGAAAAATTCTTTCAGGAATACCATCAGTTTTAAACAGTTTGAATCCTGATCAGGCCTGACATTTTGTCAAAATTTTTCAAAATCAACTTTTTCGAAAAATTCTTTCAGGAATACCATCAGTTTTAAACAGTTGAATCCTGATCAGGCCTGACATTTTGTTGGGCCTGATCTGGGTCCAAATTGTTTTGCAGAAGTTATCAGCAGATGACACCAAATAGTTGAACCAGTATTTTTCAGGGGTATTTGATGAAATGAATCAGGAAGGTTACAACTTGAGATTTCACGAAATAAAACCAGTGCAGTTAGTTATGAACTCTTTACATGCTGGGTAATTTTGCATGCTTTTTTTTTTGTTGTTTGCGGATTTTTTAAGATTAACAGTTTTGAAAATAAAATCATTTGCGAACACCATCAGAGTGTCAAACAGTAAAAGTGCTGCAAGCGGAGAGAGAGTTAATTTTGAGACACCTTGAAATACTGCTGTAAATGTTATTTATTCAAAAAAATACTTTGCATACATGTATGGTTAACAATGTACAGCTTGATCAGAAGAGTTTTTAATTTATTTTTATATTTAAAGCGCCAATCACAACTGCAGCAGACGACAATTTTTGTGATATCTTTCCTAATTTTGGAAAAAATAAGGTATGGTATGCCAGCAGACGATTCTCATGAAATATCATGCCATATTTATTTTTGAAAAAGCAGCTAAATCTGAAATTGTTGTCTGCTGCAAACTTTAGGTGGCGCTTTATGGGTTAAAGTCTTGGGTAACCAATGGAATTGAGATGTTTATATGTAAGCCACAATAATTGTTAATATGGAGAAAAACAGATTAAAGACAAACTTTTCAAAGCTGCTTGACTGCTATTATAAGTGCAGTCTGAGCTGGGCCCCATAGGTTTTCTTAAGGTTATCTGTGTCATTAAATGAGATATGAAATTGTTTGGTTTGATTCTTTGTCCCAGTAAACAAATTTTGTTTGGTTTGATTATGTCCCAGTAAACAAATTTTCAGTCATGTTGGGAGGGGTTTTCCTGGGTTGAACCAGTACTAAGCAGTGGATAAAGTGTCTTGCTCATGACTTGGAATCAGGGATTTCCCTAGGCCTGATTTGGGGCCAAATATCGGCCCCTTCTCAATTAAAAAACGAGCAAAAACTTCTCAAAATGTTGTATATTATTCCCATTTTTTAGTGAAAATCCAAACAAAACTAGTAAAGTTGCAGATGCAAGAAAACTTTGATGATAGAATTTTTAAACTATAAGGTAAAATTATTTAACCACAAAATATATGTCATAGTGACCTGTATTAATTTTAGGACAACATTCAGATCATACTTATTTGCAATCAACATGTATCATATTCACAAGCAAATATAATCACTTTAAACGTATTAAGTTAGCCTTATATCGGAAAACACCAAACAGAAAAACTCTGATGTTAACAAACGAGACAGACTCGCATGAGATGCCACACTGGTACATGTAACATCTCATGTGGGTCTGTACTATTGGTTTATGTCATATTTGCAGAAAATACTGTTTGCTTAGGTCATATTTGCTTGGCACGATTCTGCAGTTGTAGATATACCTCAATAAGGACAATGCAATAGACCATAGATTTAGAAAGTGCAGCTGAATTTTCCAATAGACACATACCTAAGGCTCCCTTGAGTGTTACCGTTAGATAATGGTGTGTACCCGGGTTTGACTGCTCCTTGGAGGAGTCTAGTCCTGATCAACGAGGTTTGAAGCTGAAACCTCACTATATGGATCTTCCCCCTCCAAGTCCACCAAAATGCTCATAAAGTATTGACCTGTCTATGTGGGATGCACATATTGTCATCATTACATTTCTATTGTATTTAACTTGACTACTGTTCACTCCGGTAGTACTTTGGTAGGTAAAGACTGTGGCTCCGACTCCGAAGCGACGCTACCTTTAATTGCCTCTAACATGGGCCTGCACTGTTCGCTGATTTCACATTTGCAATACAACTGCCTTATTCCCCTATGAGCATTGCTTTGAATTGGCGTGAACCAAATATGCATTTGTAGATTTACTATGTATTACGGAAAATGCAAATCATCCCAATCAATTTCCTGATATTCGATTACATAATTTGTGTGTGGTGTCTTGTTAGTTGCAACTCTGTCATCATATGTTGTTTTACATTATTGGATATGTATCAGACCTGGGGCCAAATACTTTGAAAAGTATTCAAATACATTACAATTACTTTGACTTATCAATGATTACAATTACATTACAATTACAGGACCTGTAGAAATGTAATGATTACAATTACAATTACTTTAGAAATGTAATTAAATACATTACTAATTACTTTTGAAGTTTTATGTAAAATTGCAATGCTATATAGTACTCACATTTAAAATTATAAAGACGGATAGGGTCTTTGAAGTTATATATAAAGCCATGTCCTATACTGTTATTTCTTAAATAAATGAGAAATAATTAGCTATGAAATTTTATTCAAGTTCTTATTAAAGTTGAACAAATATATATACACTATGCACAGGTTTTAAAGTTTGATACATCATACATTATATCTGCCTACATACTTTATAGATCTATTTCACTATACAGTACCACATAGCAAGATAGATTTATAAAGTATGTAAAATGGAAGTTGTCTGTTACACTAATGCAACCTTTTGCTCAGTCAGCTACTTTTAAATTGTTATCACTCAGATTTACTTTGATGATTACATTTAATTATCGTAAGTTTTTCAAATGTGTCATCTTTGAGGGAACATCTTTCAGGCCTAAAAACTTTGAAACTCTGAATAAGCGTTGATACATGTATTTCCTGAAGATTCTGGTGGGAATACAAAATGGCTCAAAACTAGTACTGCCATTGTGCATTGATTTAATGATGTGATGGAAATAAACACTTGCAACTCACTATAGGATGAAATAGTTATTAAGCCATTCCACAAGAAAATGTACTTTTGTGTAATAACCTTTGTCCAGTTTGCACACATATACAGGTAGCTATTTAGAAGGTCATAAGTACCTTTTCACATGAGCTAGCTATATTCAATAACAAAAGATTTAACACCTTTGAGTAGTCTTCTTTTTATGGTCTGGATTTTATGAATTTACATAGGAAATCAGCTAAGCATGTCAAAATGAACAGAACTAGTTTTGTTTCTCAAAATTCCTTTAAATGCCTCCTGCAAATAGGAGAAACAGAAATGCTGTCAAGAGTAAATTTGGTAGAAAATGTACCTTATTCCATGTTAAGTTGTCTATTGCCATATTTTTAAAATTTTCATTTTGAATAAAAAAAGTTTGGTTTTTAATTTTTATACAAAATGCAATTAATCTTAAACACCATGTTAAGTCTGAAATTGACTAAATATTTTAAAGTGTGCTTCTTTTATTGTCCACAAAAGTCAATATGTTTTATTTATCCTGTGTACTTTCTCTCATTCATAGATCTGAATTTAAATATTACCATGAGTTACCATTTTGTTTTTTCTGTTGGGCAAATTTTCTAAGTAAATAGCCAAATGTATTTGAAAAGTATTTGAAAGTAATTATAATTACAGCTAAAATATTTTCAGTAATCATTACAATTACATTACATGTATTTGAAAATAAACATGATTACAATTACATTTGATTACTTTGAAAATTGTATTTAATTACAGATAATTACAATTACTGATTACGATTACCCCAGGTCTGATATGTATAGGTCAAGATAATAAAACACTGGCTCACTTATGCACTATTCATGGTTCAAATAGTTATCAAGATATAACGCAAAAACACTCAGTCTGGAACTTAATAAAGTACGAGGGCTGTTCAAATATGAATGCAAGTAGCTTCATAACTTTAGTCACACAAATGCTAAGACAAACTGGTATATGTTTCTAGAAAGGACTATATGTCACCTTTAAACTGGCATCAGACTTAAAGAAAAGTACAGCATACCTATCGAGTCATATCCCTTTGAATTAGGGTCACCTTAGTATACTAACAAACTCAATGCTTCGAACATATACTAGTGATATAGACGAGCGTATAATTCTTCGATAAATAAGTGAAATTTCTTGAAAGTTTTAAGACAGTATCCCCATATACTTATCTTATGATTCTGTGAAAGTTGCGAAAATCCTACATGTGTTTGTTAAATTACATCGAATCGTTTTCACTAAAGTCTCCTTATGTTTGCAAATAAATGATAAACAAAACACCACCTTTCAGTTTTCAGTCAAACTTATCTCTAACAAAAAGCACGAAGCAACATTTAAACTAGTTTTAACTCAAAAACAATATGTTGATCACTCATACTGAGTTGTTGCTACACATCATTGAAGGATAGTGGGTCATTTTTAAACGCTGAAAAGCATTTTTATTAAGTCAAAACTGCCTTAAGTGAAGGTGTTATAGAACTTATATTTAATTTTGTTGTCATAACATTGCAGCTTCAATCTAAATTTGAACGTTAACTTTAGGTTTTACAATTATAGGCATTATTTACAATAAAATTACTCACCTGGTCTTGAGTACTAGACAGATTGAACATATTTTAATTAATGTAAACATGCCATTAAGAAGCAGAACAATGCTTGAAAAATGATATAAAATGTTATAACTCTGTAAAGAGAGGACAGAGCATTTTGAAAACTCCCTTATGATATATTAAGCATGTTTAAAGCAAAACTTAACGAAAAAGACACAGCTATGTTCACTATTGCATCACCAGTAGATAACTAAAAATATAGGAGCAGTCTGATCTGGCTCCTGCTCCCTATAGGAGCAGTCTGATCTGGGTCCAAACTGTTTGTCTCTATACTTAACTTTGCTAAATAATGTTAGCAAAAATTTGCAGCAGACAACAAAAAAGTAGACAGACTTTTCAGATGAATTTTTTGCTGGCGTTTTAAGGGCTTATAGCTCGTCCATATTTTAAGGGGGAAATGACTGTCCATACTTTATTTTTGGAAGGAAATGACAAAATTCACTATTTAATGTCATGCCATGTTTGCTTGTTTGTTTTGATGCTTTACACCCCAGTTGACAATTTTTCAGTCATGTCGGGACAATTTCCTTTCTTCCAGGGTTGGACCAGTACTAAGCAGCAGATGATGTGTCTTGCTTTCATGCAATGTTAGTTTGCTTTGATGTTTTATGTCCCAGTCAACAGCTATGGTTATGTCGAGACCGTCAGTTCACCTAATGACACATGTTCCTGGGCAAGCTTGACTAAGCGGTTAATCTGTACTTTGTGCACATACTTTCGCTTGTAACTGACATCAGCCCTTCTTGAATCATCAGAAGGAGGAGATAGACTGTAGAAATTATTTCACGCTCAAACTCCAAGAAAGTATGAGCCAGGCCGCGATTAAACTCGCAACACCTGGATCTGCAGTCGGACTTGCTACTGACTGCACTACGGGGCCCAGTATGTCATGCAATTTATCATATGACGTCGCGTCTGAGAGTGAAATAACGCCATGCAATAAAATCTGTAAACCACTAGTGGTTTATCGATTTTCGGGAAACGTAATGACGTCCATAACAACGTTGCGTACATATTGACAACATTATAACGTTTATTACGCCAGAAATGAGATTTCACAGTATTCTTAATGTCATATGATAAATAGAATCTAACATTCGTGCTCTTATTTTATTGAATTTATTAAACTCGTTGCGAAAAAGAGATAAAATGCTCGGCAAGCCTGGCATTTTATCTCTTTTCCCCAACTCGTTTAATGAAATCAATAAAACATGAGCACTCATGTAAGATCCTCTATGTAATAAAGTAGTCAAGACAAATCTTCAGGTTGATAGTTTTATTCAGCATGCTCCTTGCAGTTCATAACAATTTCAACAATATGTTCAACATATATACATAACTACATATATACACAATAAATGCACCAAAAGATATACAATTAAATCAATCACAGGCATTATATGCATTACGGTAAATATTCAAAAAATTGAACACATCTTTTTCTGTTCACAAATAATATGTTAGTTACCAGGGCTAAAAATCACAAAACGCTTGTCAGGATAGTAAACTGGGAAGACCCTGATCAGACTGCTTCTTTAGAAGCAGTCTGATCTGGGTCTGCACCGTTTGTCTGCCTTTTTGGCAGGCAACTGGTGTTCGAAATTTTAGAACATTTACTGTATGAGAAAAAAACAAACATTTTTACTAAAAATTAACACAACAAGGAGTTGCACCAATTTTTTCATGCAAACTTTATACATTCAAACCTTTAAGCATACAATATTTTGAGAGACTGGTCATATCTGATAAAAATGAAGATTTTTCAACTGACAAAATAATCAGAAATACTTCGATATCATAAACCCATTTATGCCTAAAGGAATGTCCTGCCCTTATCAAATGGAGGAATCCATTTGAATTTAAGGATTTGTTTGTTTGATTTTATTATGTCCCAGTCAACATTTTTTCAGTCATGTTGGGACGGGTCTTCCGGGGTTGAACCTGTACTAAGCAAAGATTAGTGTGTCTTCCTCAAGGACACAACACAGAGAGGCTGGAACTCGCGACCCCTCGTTCTCAAGTCAAGCACTCTACCACTGAGCCCCCTATTTAAGGGCTGGGTACTACTAGTTTCATTTTCACTGAAATTTTAAAGTACATTCTGTAAGCAAACAGCACAAAACCTGATCAGAGGCGATGTTTGCGGCTGTACTGTTTGCAGATGTCTTATAAAAAGGATGCTATGCTTAAACAGGTTTTGACCATTAATTGAACAAACTCGTGCAGCTTTAGTACTTACTGCAAATTCACTATTTAACTCTTTGACTCCTAGGAAAAAATTCATGCTTTTTTGTCGTCTGCTGTTTTTTTTTCAAAATTAAATTTTTTGAAAAAACTATTTCAGTAATACCATCCGAGTGTCAAACAGATTGGATCCAGATCAGGCCCGACATTTTGTCGGGCCTGATCTGGGTTCAATCTGGTTGCAAAGGTTATCAGCAGACGATACTAGTAGGTAATGAGTTGAAAGTACATGTGCTGCAATATAAAAGAACTAGTAGCCTAAATTTAGGTGTAAGCCTTCATCTACATCCCTGCTTTGAATGTGTGAGAAACTGAACATCTGGCAAGACTACAGATGCACAGGCTCATGTGAGCCTTTGCTGCTCAAATATGCAATAAGTACCAAAATTTCATGAACTGGTTCACTTAGAATACTGATGGTTTAACCCATTCATGCTAGGCTCCACCCACTATGAATAATCATATAAATAAACTTTCATGTTGGTACATAGAACTAAGAAATTACTTGTCAGGTCCACTAGTGTATCTAATCATATATCCATAAACAGAGTAGAGCCTGATCAGGCAGCTCTTACAAGAGCTGCCTGATCTGTGTCTACTTTGTAGGTAAAAGCGTTAAAAGGCGTCTATGAGATAAAGGGTTAAAAAATAACTCTGGCATGAAAGTTATAAAACTTCTATCATTCTCAACTCAACCGAGCATTGAAATAAATGTTAAAATGCCAATAATTGTTTTAACATTTACTAGCATGATAAATACAACATCTGAGAGTTTGAAAGCAAGAAAAGTATTATCAGCATTTTAGCTTTTGTGACCAGGATAAATTTCATGCTCCGTTGAGGTAAGCATGAAAGTGACCAGGATGAATTTCATGCTCAGTTCAGTTAAGCATGAAAAAAGTTTCATAACCTGTTTATTGTTTAAAAGAAAAACATTTGCCATCTCTTTCTAAGCTGCGGTTAAAAAAATGAGATATTTCCTTTGAATTGTCAGACAATCAACACGAAATATCAAGCCTTATTTGTTCCAAATAAGAACTTTCAAAATGTCATCTGCAGAAAAATTATAGGTTGTCCTAAATGGCCCGAAATGTGCAAATTCATTATCTTCACTAGGTAAAGCATGTGGCATCTTTTTTTGTGTTCATCAAAACCTTTGTTTAGTTTAAACTTTGTGTTGATAACTTATGTCCCAGACCACAATTTTTCGGTCATGTTGGACAATTTCCAGTCTTCCTGGGTTGAACCAGTACTAAGCAGTGGATAGTTTCTTGCTCATGAGGGATGCAACACAGTGACTTCAGTGAGTCTCCAACTAGCAACCCTTTGATCCCCAGTTTGATGCTCTACCAACTGAGCCACTGCACTCCACCGTCAGGTTCATGTTCAAAATTCATCTTCTTCATTCATCAATGCATGTAGCATCTGTTATTGTTCTTGTTCAAAATTCATCTTCTTCATTCAGTAATGCATGAAGCATCTGTTTTTGTTCTTGTTCATCTTGCTCACTTGGTAATGTTTAGCATGTTTTAACCATCGAACAGGTTCTAGTTCAAAATTCATCTTCTTCATTCGGTAATGCATGAAGCATCTGTTTTTGTTCTTGTTTTAAATTCATCCTCCTCACTTGGTAATGTTAAGCATGTTTTAACCATCGAACAGGTTCTTGTTCAAAATTTGTCTTCCTCATTCGGTAATTCATGTTGGTCTGTTATTGTCACTGTTCAAATTCATCTCTTCATTCGGTAATTCATTTTGTGTCTGTTTTTATTCTTGCTCAAAATTCATCTTCCTCATTTTGCAATGCATGAAGCATCTGTTTTTGTTCATCAAACAGGTTCTTGGCATACAGTATCTGTTGAGCCACCTGAAACATAAAGAACAATGTTATGGCAGCGGTCGGGGCTGTCGCAAAATACATTATTGCATAAAAAGCTGTGTCGCACGCTATCAACAGCCATGTTTTTACCGGCAAAAACCTGTGTATTAATCAGGTAATTCACATGCTGTTGTTGCACGGCTTTTGTACTTTACGTATACGCATTCTAGGCCTTCACAAAAAATGACGCCATCAACAGTAACGTGCATGGAAATTAACGTAATTTAATGAAGTTAGGATGACGTAAGTCTTTGCTCTGAAACAGGCGTTTTCAAAACCTACGAATCCTTCATGCTTTTGCACACCATTATAGTAATACAAAAAATAACTTTTCGAAGCGTTTTTTTCCAAACTTTGCAAGTGACAAAATGAATTTATGCAATAATAACAATCAAACATGGTTTTCTGATACACTAACATCTGCTAGACCCCTTTCAGGCTCGGGTTTCAACACCATCCTCGGGGGTCCAGCAGATGTTAGAAAAACATGTTTGATCCCTAAGATGTAACATGTTTTGAAGTCCCTGTGACCTTCACATTTCTTTGTTAAAGGATAAATTAAGGCTCCTCCTTTGATTCTTTGCCCCCCTGGAGAATTTTCCTGCTTTTTTGTTGTCTGCTGATATTTTGGAAAATCAACTTTTTTAAAAAATTCTTTCAGGAATACCAGAGTGTCAAACAGTTTGGATCCAGATCAGGCCTGTTTTGTCAGGCCTGATCTGGGTCCATACTGTTTGCATAAGTTATCAGCATACGAAACTGGGAGAGTTAATTCACACATCGAAGCAGTGCTATCAAATGTATATACCTGGTGTGTATTCATTTACAAAAAGTAGTTTTGAATCTATGAAAAAATCAAACACCATGCTATTTTTTTTTGTGAAAAACACAAAGATTGATATTACATGTGAATCATCTGCCAACAGATGATTCGTGTGAAATATCAAACCTTATTTTACCACAAAAAAATGAGAAAGGGGTCACAAAATTTGTTGTCTGCTGCAGTCATGATTGACGCTTTAATGTGAAGGAAAACCCTACCTTCTGAGCAGTTGTTCGTTTATCACATTTTATTTGGTGCTTCTTCAATCCTGAGCTTCTTGATGTTGATCCAGAGTCTCCCATAAAGTATGACCAAAAATTTGTTGCAGACGACACTTTCAAAGTTTGTCACTGCCTTGATATACAAATAATGTTGCTATTACATGCGAATTATCTGCCAGCAGATGATTCACATGTAATATCAAACCTTATTTACCTAAAAAAAATTGAAAAAAGATACTTTGTCGTCTGCTGCAGTCATGACTGGCCCTCTTAGGTTTAATGATGCCTACCTTCTGAGCAGTTGTTCGTTTATCACATCTTATCTGGGGTTCCTTCAGTTCTGAGCTTCTTAGTGTCGATGCTGAGTCATCTTTAAATTGCAGCAGACGACATTTACAAATTTTGTCACTGCCTTTATATACAAATAAGGCTTGATACTACATGTGAATCATCTGCCAGCAGATGATTCACAAGTAATATCAGACCTTATTTTCCATGAAAAATTTGTCGTCTGCTGCAGTCATGACTGGCCCTCTTAGGTTTAATGATGCCTACCTTCTGAGCAGTTGTTCGTTTATCACATCTTATCTGGGGTTTCTTCAGCTCTGAGCTTCTGGATGTTGATCCAGTCATCTTTATATTGCAGCAGATAACATTTACAAATTTTGTCACTGTCTTAAATAACCAAATAAAGCTTGATATAACATATGAATCATATGCTGCAGATGATTAGCATGAAATATCAAACCTTATTTTCCTCAATAATTGAGAAAGATACTATCTCGTCTGCTGCAGTCATGACTGGCCCTCTTAGGTTTAAAGAAGCTTACCTTCTGAGCAGTTGTTCGTTTATCACATCTTATCTGGGGTTTCTTTAGTTCTGCTGACAGATGATTCACATGGAATATCAATCCTTATTTTCCATGATTGACACATTAATATTGAATAAAACTTACCATCTGAGCAGTTGTTCCTTTATCACATCTTATTTGGTGCTTCTTCAATCCTGAGCTTCTTGATGTTGATCCAGAGCCGCCCATAAAGTATGACCAAAAATTTGCAGCAGACGAAACTTTTAAATTTTGCCCCGCCTTAAAAAACAAATAAGGATTGATATTACATGTGAATCATCTGCCAGCAGATGATTCACATGAAATATCAAACTTTATTTTCCTCAATAACTGAGAAAGATACTGTCGTCTGCTGCAGTCATGACTGGCCCTCTTAGGTTTAATGATGCCTACCTTCTGAGCAGTTGTTCGTTTATCACATCTTATCTGGGGTTTCTTCAGCTCTGAGCTTCTTGATGTAGATGCTGAGTCATCTTTCTTGGTGATTTCAACATAGTGTCTACCAACTGGAAAAACAACAACACATGCAACAATTGCAACATTAACCCCCTTCTTAAATCTTTGACTGATGGATTTTTCCATTTAGATACAAAAAAGTTTGGAAGTTTCAGAATATATATTAACCCATATAAGCCAACCATCTTTTATATGGGACATAGACAAAAGGTGAATACCCTTATTATAGATGCCTAAGAATGTGGCATCTAATTTGAGTCTCCACTGTTTGCTTACTGAAAGTTCCATTAAAATTAAAGAGTTGGAAAGTTGAGGTCACTGGTAGGAATTTAAACAGTGCTGTCACATCCTGTCTACATCTACACTTTTTGAGCTACATTGTAAGAAAACCTGTTGTTGTTTTTTGTCTGTTGGTTATTAACAAAGACACAGACAAGTCTGTGCATCTGCTATGTCTGTTAAACACCTTCGTTATTTGCTTATGAACAGTCTATTACATCATTATAAAGGTCTTTTTCCAAATAATGATACATATAAGCAGTTCATGAGGTTTTGGTACCTATCTCCTATACATTCAGCAAAGGCTCAGATGAACCTGTCCTTCAGTGCAGTCTCACCTGAGCCTTAGCTGCTCAATCACACAAAGTACGGAAAGCAATGAAGCCTCAAGCCATAATTTAGCACTGTAGCTGCACATACAGGTACATGTTTATAAGATAGCTATTTACATGTTATCATACATGTACATGTTTAAAGAATGATTCATGCAAATGCCAATTCGTGCAAAAACCTAATGAACTCACTGGTATAAACTTACCATTTTCAATACTTTTACACAATGCTAAATGCTTGTGCATCACATTTAATATGACACTGTCTCTGTGAGGTTCTAACGAGTGCAGGAAATACACCTGTATACTTGTTATTAGTGCGTAGATACTGTCAGAACTGATGCTTCTCACTGTCTCCAGGGCTATCAGGCTGAAAAATAGAGATCAGGCCTTTCATTAAGAATCTGTTACAATTTTTCTTCTTCCTTATTTCTCAACCAAAACATATGTTGTGGGTACTCAAAAAAAACAGCTAATTGAGACAGTTCTTTTGAGTACCCGAAACATATGTTAAAACTGATGAGTAAGAAAATATTTACAAATTTACACTCAAAAATTTGTTTATCTAAACCTGTGGATATCAATGTTCAGATATAATGTTGGAAAATAAAGAAATCCCTCAACACTTTTCCTGCCGTTCACAACAACTGTCATCTGCTCTCTCATTATGCAAACAATATGGACCCAGATCAGATTGCTCCCTTAGTAGCCATATGATCTCCCCACAGTAAGTGCTAAGCTAAGTTATTTGTATATTATCTGTTCTTTGGGACAAAGAAATTTTCTTTGAACAAAATTTGTCCATGGGCAAGTATCAAATTTTGCTATTTGTGAACCCCTGTATGCGGGCTTTCAATTTCTGCATAAGCTTTCAGTCTGTCTATCCAATACATCAGCCATTATTCTTATTAATATATGGTCCCAATGTGAAGAAAACCTGTCTTTGGGGTTGACGAACAACACAGGCGCAGACCAGCCTGCGTGTCCGCTCAGTCTGATCAGCGCCTTTGTTATTCACTTATTGGAAAGTATCTAGGTTTGCTATGAGCAGTTTCATTTTTCTAGCTAGTCTCTGTAGCTGAGCAGGCTGGTTTGAATCTCACTTTGTCAGAAACCCTGAAGACAGGTTTTCTCATGTCACAGTTCATATGGGCTTAATGCAAGAAAACCTGTCTTCGGGGTTACCGACCAGGAAAGGCTCAACAAGCTCAGGAACAGAGATTAGTTAGAATATTGAAATTTTACATGAAGCAAGGTTGACTGCTATACTTTCCAGATAGTGAATAACAAAGGTGCTGATCAGACTGTGCAGCTGCACAGGCTGGTCTGCACCTTTGTTGTTTGCACACAACAAAGTCATGTGTTCTCAGGTCAAGGCCCATATTATAGGTCAAGTGGTTCCAGAAAGATAATTTCTACTTACAATTCTTCTTCATATCTCTGATCATTCAACATATACAGTATAGATTGTGCCTCTGCTTGTTTCTCAGAGTAGACTGGTAGCAGACCTCCGGGACCATGACAACATCGCGGCTCCCTCACCCGACCTGGCTGCATGTGAGAACTTCTACGACTCGTGTCCCGTATGGCGTTGGCTGTCCCAGAAGCAAAGTCTAGTATTCCTACCACAGGCTTTGTGACCATTCCTGTGACACCCTCATATAAGCCCACTACGAAGCCCTGAAATAACAAAATTTAACTCAACATGCTGAGAAATTTTTCCTGCTTTTGTCATCGTCTGCTGACTTTTTAAAAAAATTATTTCAAGAACATAACCAGGCGGCCACGTTTTTTGACGGATCAAATTCATTTTAGATATTTTTGTTGAAGGTCATCCAGTGATCATTTCTACCATTGGCAAACTTTTTTAAATTCTAACCATTGGTTTCAGAAGATTTTTAAAGTTTGCCTTACCGCGATAAGCCATGCCCCCTGGCGGCCAGATCAAATTTATTTTAGCTATTTTTGTAGACGGTCATCTAAGGATCATTCCTATTCAGTTTGATTAAAATTGGCCCAGTGGTATAGGAGGACAATTTTCCTGAGCATGTTATTTTCTGGAATAGTGTTAAAAATTTGCGACTGGGACAAGATTTACCGAAATCACTATAAGGCAGAGTGATTTTGCCATTTTGCAATGGTTTTATTTCCGCGAACCTTTGCATCCGCAAGGTTTCCCAAAAATAAAACCCTCACGAAAATTTCTGAATTTACAATAGTTAGACCTACATACCTCTGCACCACCTTTCCTTGCCCCTTCGAAAGGTTTGAGAACACTTTTAAATCCTCCAAGCATACCATGTCCTAGTCCCTTCATCCCAGACACAAACTGGCCTCCACTGTCATGGGAGGTGGAACGGATCTGTTCACGCTTCGTGTTGTGTTTGGCATCCAAATGGACCTTACCAATACCATCTGATAGTGATCCAACAACCTGTAAATAATGAATGACATAGAAAACGATTCTTCTGACTTCATATAGGCATATGAGAGAGCAGATGACGTGACAAAACCTGTCGATCCGATAAAGGGAGACTATAATCAGTCTCCTCGAAACTAGCTAGAAATCGAAATTTAATCTGTAGAAAGTTTAGATACATGTATTATACTTTCCAAACAGAGAATGACAAAGGCGCCGATCAGTCTGCATCGTTGCACAGGCTGGTCTGTTTTGTTTAGTTTGGTTTGATTCTTTATGTCCCAGTCGACAGCTATGGTCATGTCAGGACGGTCAGTTCACCTTACCACACTTTTTTCCTCGGCAAGCTTGACTAAGCGGTTAACCAGTACTTTGTTCACATACTTAAGCTTGTAACTGAGAACAACCCTTCTTGAATCAGTGGAATGGAGGAGAATGGCTGTAGAAATTATTTCATGATCAATCTCCACGAAAGTATGGGACCGGGCCCGAATTGAACTGGCAACCCCTGGATCTGCAGTCAGACACATTACCAACTGTGCCACGCGGCCGTTACAGGCAGGCTGGTCTGTACCTTTGTTGTTCACAAATACCACATTCTTGCATCAAGGCCTATAATATATGGGCCAGCACATGAGATTTTATTTCTTATTCCATATCTGTAAAAACCTCTTTCAAACATCCATGCTGACATATCCAGCGGGGCTAGTGGTCCAAATTTTGGTCCAAGTTCATTACATCCATACTGGTCTTCCTAAGTTGAACCAGTACTACACAGGGGTTAAAGTGGTTTGCTCAAGGACACAACACAGTGACTCCGCTGGTGGTGAGACTCGAACTAGTAACCCTGTTCCCAGTCTAACGCTCTACTGCGCTTCGCCTTTCTCAAATCAGAGGTAGGAGAGAATAAACTCAACAACCAGGGCCCAAGGTTATAAACTTTTTCATGCTCTTCTCACATGAGCATAAAATTCGTTCTGGTCATAAATTTTAAAATATCAACAATAATATTTTTGGGCATACCTTAATTCAAACAAATCGAGGCTCAAATTTCAAATTATTTTCCAGTTAAAGCCCATCTTCAAACACAGGTGAGCCTCATGATTTGAAGATGGATTTTCGTTCATTTTACAATGACTTTAAATAGATATGCTAGGTGTTCATGTAAGAATACAAGATCTTATACTTTTTATACCCAACATATCTGGCCCAGAGGATATAAAACTTTTCATGCTCAAAATGGCATGAAATTTCAATTGCTAATAAACATGGGTGGTAACAGTCCAAGATTCTCAATCAGGAAAATCTTTCAGCTCAATCCTGAACTTGGCCAAAAATGTTCAGAAATCACCAATAAAATGTTTAAAAGAACAAAACATCCATAGAGAGCAATCAGTTTATGCTTATCTTATAGTAAATATCTAATTAAAAGATCATGATAGGTTCTGAAAACAAATTACAGCAATTATAACTTTGATCTTATATGCAAAATGCATGAGTGCTCAAACAGGAAATCCTGATTAATCCTGAACTTTATCACCCCTGAATAAAAGGTAAAATTTTGAAAATTAAAGATTTTTTCTGCCTTATTTACCAACAGTTTAGTTGAGAACAGAAAAAGATAGGTGTTCAAAATTTTAGAACATTTACCGTACCTTGGCTGTTGAATTGGAGACTCCATGAGCTACCAAATTTCAAACACCAGTTGCCTGCCAAAAAGGCCCAGACAAACAGGGCCGACCCAGATCAGACTGCTTCTGAAGAAGCAGTCTGATCAGGGTCTTTTCTGTTTACTATTCTACATAGCATTTTGTAAATTCCAGCCCTGATAGTTTAGTAGAGAACAGAAAGAGAAAAGTGTTCAAAATTTTAGAACATTTACCATACCTTGGCTGTTGAGTTTGAGACTCCATGAGCTACATTCTTCACAAGACCACCAACATTTCCCTCCTCTATCAACCCTTTCACACCTTCTGTTACATCATTGAACAGACCAAGAGGGTTACCAAGGAAATCAACAGATCCAAGAATCTTGGCTGCTTGACCCATCAACTCCTACAAAATAGTTAAATATGGTAAAGCTTCTAAATAGAGGAGCTTACATGAGCGCTCCTGTTTTAATGAATATATTTAACAAGTTGAGGAAAAGAGAAAATGCAAGGCTTGCCAAGCATTTTTATCACTTTTTAGCAACAAGTTGAATATATTCAATAATACAGGAGCATGAATGTTCATTTATCATGACACTAAAATTACTTTAACATTTTGTTTTTCATGTAAAAAACTCCAGGATATTTCCATATATAAGCAACATTTTTATGGATGTCATTACATAGTACTACTAAATATGTAAACCACAAGTGGTTTACTGATTTTGATACATATCTAACTCCCAGAATGAGCGACGTCCTTTGATAAAATCATGAATTTATGTACTAGTTTTCTGACAAAGGCTGTCTTTTTGTAAAATGGGCCTTGTTGCGAGAAAAAACCTGTCTATGTAATTCTGACCAGGTAAGACTCAAACCAGCCTGCATGTATTAAAAATTGATAATACGCCCGACTCAAACCTTGAATAGGCTAATTTGACACTCAAAGATTTTGCACATCTAGAAATATGCTGTTTCATCAATTTCAAATTCAAGTACCACCTCTGTAAGGTGCTCTATTGGCAGTTGAGCTAATTTGACACTTTCCCCGCTATTCACAACAATTGTTGTCTGCTCTCTCATCTGCTTATGTACTTTGATAGCCTATATTGCAAACAATATGGACCCAGATCAGACTGCTCCCTTGGGAGTAGTCTGATCCGGGTTCATAGTGTTAGCTTCCATGATAAAATTGATCTGAAGTGTATTTCAATATTTGCAGCAGACGTAAAAAGCAGATGACATTTTCTGGACAAAAATATCAGCAGGATAAGGCTTGATTTGCTGAATACTTATTGATGGTACTTGAAAGGTAATAAAAAAATCATCTTACTTCTTTATAATGTGTTGTTATTTCTTCTATAAGGAAGGTACTAGTGTCAAACAAATGTTGTCTGCTAAATGGAGCTGAAAAAGAAACCACACACATGTGGACCAGAATGTGTCAAAACTTGAATAGGCTTATTAGACCTCACATTATTACATTAACCCTTAAAGCGCAAAGAAAAAAAATGCATCTGAAAATGTCGTCTGCTGAAGTTGTCTGCTTCAACTAATTGCCTAATATGACTGACCAATTAAGTATAGAAGCAAACAGCATGGACACAGAACAGACTGCTCCTATAGGAGCAGTCTGATCTGGGTCCACAGTTTGACATAGAGGCTTCTTAAACATTTCAGCAGACGAGAAAAGCAGACAACTTTTGTTGCGATTGGCGCATTAAGGGTTAAGTTTATAAATTCATATTAGTGTTAAGTTAGAGCATGCGTAACACAGGCTTTCATAAAAAAATCACCGAATATTATTCCTAAGTCTAAAACTGCCAAAATATGAATCCATCTAAAGGTCCCAGCAAAAAAAAGCCAAAATTTGCGGCTGCCAAATAAAGGTATTTTTTGTGTGTTTTTTTTTACAGTAAACAGTCCACAGGGGCCAGTCCAGCTTAATAATATGCCATCTCCGATAATATACTGAAATAGACTATAAACTAGACTTATTACTTTGTGGCATACTGTAAACACTGGACTGGACCCTGTGAAACAGTCCATGCACAATCTGAACATTTGCAAGCTAAATCAAATGTTATGAACTTAATCAAAAGTATTTTTGTATATCATTGCTTTACTTATTTACCCAAAGAAACAATAAGGAACCATTATGATAAAAAAAGGATGCAAAAAAACGGGAGCGCAGTGGCTCAGTGGTAGAGTGCTTGACTTGAGACCGAGGGGCCGCGGGTTCGAGCCTCACCGGCGTCACTGCGTTGTGGTCCTTGAGCAAGACACATTTATCCTAGCTTAGTACTGGTTTAACCCAGGAAGACCCGTCCCTATTTAACTGAAAGATTGTTGATGGGACGTAAAGATCAAAGCAAACAAAACAAAATTATGATAAAATTCTTAATGTTCTTACCAAGGCTGACCTTTGCATCTTCAAATCTGATCAGGGGTATAGACATGGTCTTTTTCAGCTGCCGTAGTTCTGGTGATAACTGAGATGTTGTTATCATACTTAGCGTGATCAAGGAACTATTGATCTTTAGCTGACCAAAATAATATCTCTTAGACTTCACAGAAGTAGCAGCTGCCAAAGTTCTGAAATAAAGTATAACACACATGTGCATGAAGGACCAGATGGGCCTCGGTGCAAAAACCCTGTCGTTCAGGGCTATAGAGAGTGCAAGGCTCAAACCAGTTTGCTAAGCTTAGAGAATATCTAGAAAATTAAAATTATGCACATAGCAAGTTAAGCAACCAGTATCATACAGTAAAACCTGTCTCATGCAGCCTCTCAAACTGAAGACCAAAAATTGTTTTTCCAGACCGATTGTCGCTTAATGCAGGTCAAAAGTATTGCAGAATGCTCCAAGGGGAGCATTCTGCAATACTTTCTACCTTCATAAAGCTACCATTTGTCACTAAGATCTTTGTTTTGTCTATTTTTGAGTGGCTGCTTAAGACAGGTTTTACTGTACTTTTAAGAGAGTGAATAACAAAGGTGCTTTTCAGATAAGGGCTAAATAATTCAACACAGAACCTGCTGCTCAGAAGCTCAGGATATTGACTGACCTTAATATTTACATACTGACTCCCTCCCCTATACCTATCAAAGTATAGGTATATGCAAATGGCAAACAGTCCAGATCTGTACTGTGAGATTCAAAGAGATTTCACGCAATTCAGGGGAAGGAACTAAAAGGAGCGCAAAAATGAGGTGGATGAAGATGCCAGGGGACAAAAATTCCACTTGTCCACTAGTAATTACAAGTGAAATCTAGAAAGGACGAGTAATTCTTCCCAAAGCACTCACCCTGTAGGACGAGTGCTTTGGAAAGAATTACTCGAGGAAGTCATGTTACATATTACTCCTTTATGTTCTTTACTGCATATGCTTTTAAAGGACAAGTGCATGGGTTTGCAGGACGAGTGAAATTGTAAGTCACTCGTCCTGCAGGACAAGTGCAATATTTAAATATTTTTGTCCCCTGAAGGCACAATTTCTTTAGACACAAAAAATCTGTAAATTTCAGCCAGGAATACAATTGAGAATTTTGGGATATTTATTTTTCCCAAAATTCATTTTGCTTCAGTGATACATGTAAAAATTATAAAATAACATTTAATTGTAACTGCCCAACAGTTTGCAGCCCTAGCTAAATTTAAAATGTAACTGGCTATCTTAATGGCCAAGCAATAAACCAATTGCAGCCAATGATATAATACATTTTCCCTGTTGTCATACTGAAATGATAATAGGTCACCAGTTAAGTCCAAGACATACATACTTTTGTAAGTCGCTACTGTTGTCTTTCAACTTCTGTATACTGGGATCTGATTGGCTGTAACCTCGGAACTGTACCAGTTTCCATAGCAACTTCTCTTCCAATTGCACTGTCAACTTCTTCATTGATATCATAAGGTGCTAGAAAAAAAGTCCAAGTTCTATTACCATGACCAGTAATAAAAGGATACAGATGAATAGATGTGTATATAGCTTAACCCTTAATGCGCCGATAGCAACTGCTTTTCTTGTCTGCTGAAATGTTTAAGAAGCCTCAATGGCAAACAGTGTCGACCCAGATCAGACTGCTATAGGAGCAGTCTGTTCTGGGTCCACGCTGTTTGCTTCTATACTTAATTTGTCAGTAATGTTAGGCAATTATTTGCAGCTGACGACTTCAGCAGACGACATTTTCAAATGCAATTATTTCTTGACGCTTGAAGGGTTATAATAAAATGACCATGAAGGTACAAGGGACTTTTGCATGGGTGATATTCAAAATCTCCCAAATCGTTAATTTTAGAAAATCCAATCATAAAGCATGCAGTATACATGCAAAAATTAAGTTACACTTTTAAAATTCTTGAGATAAAGTGAAAATAAATCAGAGAAGCTAAAATATAATCTGCCTATTCCAGTATTTTGTGGTTGACTTTCTATGAAAGTCTGCCACAAAATTCTGAAGTCAGAGATAGTCCAGAACTTTTCTCCCAGGATTTACTTTAACTGTCTTCCTGATATCTTGTGACAGTAAGTGTTCTGTGGCTCTTCCTCAGGGAGCCGTGGTTTGGTCTGCGGAGTGTAATTGTGGTATTTCCTGATCATACTCACTTGCTTTTTTAGTAAGATCAAATTCTGCAAAGTACCAGTACCTGCTTTTATTATATACTGATACATGATATAACATTTGATCTGTCTGTTTTCTGGCTATCTGATACAGAAAGCCGGATCAACGAACTGAGGTTTTCTGAATCCGTATCACTATCCTTTAAAACGAGGCTAACGTCGGCTACCTGTTTTTGCGGGGACGTTGCTTAAAGTAAATTTCAAGCATGGAACCAGAGACGGAAAACATGATGGCGTTATGTCAAGAAACGAAACCTAATGGCCAACGTTCCGGCATTTTTTCTTGATTAAAGACCTAAACAATTTATAAAATCAGAATAATGTCGAGAAAAGGTATATAATAAACATATTATTATAATAGTAACATGATCTGGCATACTGTATCACGTCTTGTGGATGAGATCATACCATCGGATCACCCTCGATGCTTTGAGTCTCGGGTGATCGGATGGTATGACCTCATCAACTCGATGTGATACAGTACGCCAGATCAAGTTACTATTATAATAATATGTATAGATCAATTAAAGTGTGCTACATTGTGTATTCATATCAGATGTGCATATTCCTAGTTCCTATCAAAAGATAAATGGGATGAGGCGGCTTCATAGTCCCATCCAACTAGAGGTAGACAGAATGGAACGTGTGGCTCTTGGTTTACATGAAAGGTGGCTTATCCACTAGGCAATGGCAATAAGTATATATATCTATAACAGGGTACATTTCTTTTCTGAACACAAGTTATGAAAACTTAATAAACACATCATGTAGACATCTTACCACAGTCATATTATATGACAAATAATCATACCTTAAATATTTCAGCATTCCAATTGGCATTAGGGACTTTATGAGCAGCTATATGTAGTGCTGGGGTATTATCTGGAACATCTCTCCTGGTGGTTGGTGTCACATACAACATGATAGGTCTCTGTGTACCAAACAACTGGTTATCAGCCTGCAAAAGACAAAAGTCAAACCTCGATTATTCGAAGCGCCAGGGACCACAGGAATCCTTTCGAATAATCGGTAGTTCGATAGATCGAAATTGGAGTTTTCGGATATTTTCAGAAAAGCTTGGATGCTTTCTTAGAACGTCATTGTTTTGCAATAGTTTGCAACTTCAACTCGTGTTTTCAGTGAAGTAATTGGAACATCTGTCAAAGCATTAAAGAAAATGAGCTCTTTGGCGGTTGTGGCCTCATTGTCTCTTATGCTTTGCAGGTCTTAGAACGCAGAAAAGAAAAGAAAATCAGAGCTATATACATGTGACAACTTTGATAACAACAATCAAAATAAAGTTTAAATGTAAATTGACAAACCATATTTACTGACGAAATATTGTCTCCTTTATATTGCCTCTCCACCCAGCTAGCACATAACGTCGGGCCATCAATGGCCCACCAGCGATAGGCCATTGAGATGGCATATCGCCGTTGGTGGCCCGAAGTTGTGTGCTTTTTGAGTTGGTAACTTTTCTTTTATTTCAGAGAAAACATACCATTTGGGTGTTAGAAAGAACCTTCTCGATGAGAGGGCCATTTTAAGCATCCAAACCTATGTTTGGGTTGTTTTTCCTCAATCGTAAAATTGTGCTTTAGGCATTCAAAAGAAGTGTTTCAATGAGACGGTTCTTTTGATTGTCCCTGATATTCCTCTATTATCGAAGTTGTTATTTTTGTTGTAACGTGTTTCTGCGCTTGGTGTGTTCGTGGTCAAGAATAAATCAAAGGATGAGAGACAGTGCCCCTAATTAGACATTTAAAAAACATCAAACAAAACCATCATTGTAGACGACCTAAATTAGAGACATCATTTACTCACTTTACGGTTCATCACGTAATAGTGTGAACGTTAATCCGGTATCAATAAACTGTTGCAACTTTGTTTGCTAAATCACTTGGGTGTGTAAATCTAACTCAACCAAACAAAGAAATCATGATCACAATGCTTCGAATCTTGAAGGGTAATTTAATAGCAATTTCTTTAATCAGGACCGACGAATCACTTGGAAAAATTTATTTTTTCTGATAATCGAAATTCGAATAATCGGTAGTTTTATTGCAATAGATAATAGAGAAAAAAGTCGGGACTGTCTCGTATTCGAATAACCCAGTAGTTTCGGATAATCGACGTTCGGATAACCGAGATTTGACTGTACTCTATAGTTAGCATTAGGGTCTTTTTGAGCTGCTATATGTAGTGCTGGGTGTTATCATGAACATGCAAAATATAAAGCTCAGTCCAAAATATGAAAATTGAAACACTGAAATGTTCTTAAGTGAGACATATAATAACTCATACCTGTATATTTGCCACACTCATCTCCATGGTGATAGCTCTTTTACTTGTGAGGTAGGAAACTGTGATGTTCTTCAGTGAGATATACAGAATCTCTTCCGGTATCCGATTGACCAAGGATATACCCAAACCACCTTTCAGATTCAAGGATAACTGGAAGAAACAAAATATACACTTATTCTATTGTTTGCTTTCTTTACTTGGACAAATACAGATGTCTTTTTCATTTTGTGCTTTGCATTGCAATTAGAAATGTAATCAAAGTTTAATGACAATATGTAGATATGTAGAAAACCAGAACAGATTTACAGTTCTTGTTTTCTGCTTATAGTATTGTGGTACTATACAGTTGTGTAGAGATTCATGAAAAAAATGTTACTAAGCTAAGGAGCCAACATGACTTTGGTGGCAGATGAAATGACAAATGAGCCGAGGCATGTGATTTCCAACAATGTGGCATTTTGACAAGTGTAGACTCAGACGAGCATGTGCAGCCTCATTTTCAGCTTAGAAAACTCAAATGAGGTTCGGTCTGTAGTTTAACAGTCATAGAATATTTAAGCAACCAGCAAAGGCTCTGATCAGTCTGCGCATATGCGCAGGCTGGTCTGTGCCTTTGCTGGTCACACATACCACTTTGTTGGAAATCTCATGCCACGGCTCAAATAGACTGTTAAAATTCATCAGACAGATACATTTGGCTTAGTTTATTTGATTTACTGACCTGTTTTTTTTTTACCTTTTTCATCCTGGATAATGGTAGACAGGCACTTTGGCAAACATGTGTGCAGTGCAAATCCAGATGAAATGTCTCTTTTTGTGGCATTTCATCAAGGCCTGTACTGTTTGCAAAGTTACAAACTTTTGGTACAGAAAGTCATCATAATGTAGAAGTCTCTACCTGTGATCCCTTAAAATACAAAATGGGCAATTCCATACTTATTCTATCAATATGCATTGGAAAATCCATCAGAATGAAAAAGTGGTAAATGTTAGTGTAAATAGGGCTCATCATTTGGGCCTCATCGCGAGAAAACCTGTCTTCGTGGTTTCTGACAAAGTGAGTTTCAAACCAGTCTCTTCAGCCACAGAGACAAGCTAGAAAATTGAAATTTTTGCTCGTTCTCGATAAGCGAATAACAAAGGCGCTGATCAGTCTGCTCGGATGCGCAGGCTGGTCTGTGCCTGTGTTGTTGGCAAACCCCTGAAAACAGGTTTTCTCACGTCCAGGCACATTTTAGATGTCTTGTCTTTGCTGGTTAATGTCACTTCATCAACTTCAAACGAAAACTTTGAATATTAACCCTTTATGCACTAATGGATTCTTCCTTCTGGTTTGATAATTTAAACTTGGGATAGTACATTGTATATATCAAGGGGTTGCAGGTTATAATTCCATATAAAATTGCTTTTCTTTCTCTGAAGATTGTTTTTGCCTCAGCTGGTGCCAAAGTACACATTTTTTTTATTTGATTTTTTACATCCCTTCAACAATCTTTCAGTTAAACAGGGACGGGTCTTCCTGGGTTGAACCAGTACTAAGCTAGAATAAATGTGTCTTGCTCAATGACCACAACGCAGTGAAGCCGGTGAGGCTCGAACTCGGGGCCCTTCGGTCTCGAGTCAAGCACTCTACCACTGAGCCACTGCGCTCCCAAAGTACACATTTAGGAGTCACTAATATACAAAGCGTTAATCTTAGTATTTTAGCAATATGACAATATGCTTATAATGCTGACCTTAACCCTTAAAGCGCCAAGAAAAAAATGCATCTGAAAATGTTGCCTGCTGAAGTCGTCTGCTGAAAATAATTGCCTAGCATTACTGACAAATTAAGTATAGAAGCAAACAGCGTGGACCCAGAACAGACTGCTCCTATAGGAGCAGTCTGATCTGGGTCCACACTGTTTGCCATAGAGGCTTCTTAAACATTTCAGCAGACGAGAAAAGCAGACAACTTTTGTTGCGATTGACGTATTAAGGGTTTTAAGAATCCAAAAATACATTAGAGATGGAATTTACAATCTATACATGAACATCACAGATACTATCTTACATCCATGTTTTTTGTGGCTGGAATCCGTCTTTTCTCATTCCGCTTCTGATTCAAGGATTCTTCATAGATTTCCCAATCTTCCATGTCTGGATTGGAAATCTTCACAACTCTCTTGAAAATTAACGACACAAAATAATAATTGTTTGAAAATTATTTTTTCTTCGCGTTCAACCAAAACATATGTCCTGCTCGACCCAGGACTATCATCTTAAGAAAACAGTGTAGATCCAGATCAGCTAGCTTCTGATGAAGCCATCCAAACTGTGTTCAACCAAAACATATGTCCTGCTCGACCCAGGACTATCATCTTAAGAAAACAGTGTAGATCCAGATCAGCTAGCTTCTGATGAAGCCATCCGATGGGCTCTGCACTGTTTTCCGCTTCTGAGTCAAGGATTCTCCATAGATTTCCCAATCTTCCATGTCTGGATTGGAAATCTTCACAACTCTCTTAAAAATTTACGACACAAAATAATAAGTACACAGTATCTCATATGGGCCATGCATGAGAGATCCGGCAGGGGACAAAAATTCCACTCGTCCACTCGTTATTACAAGTGAAATCTAGAAATGACAAGCAATTCTTCCCAAAGCACTTGTCCTGTCTAGGACGAGTGCTTTAGGAAGAATTACTTGAGGAAGTCTTATTACATATTACTCACTTATGTTCTTTATTGCATACGCTTTTAAAGGACATGTGCATGCGTTTGCAGGACGAGTGAAAGTTGTAAGTCACTCGTCCTGCAGGACAAGTGCAATATTTAAATATTTTTGTCCCCTGCCCGGACTTTGGTTTAAACTTTATTTCTTTGTATAAATACACAATAGCAAAGTTACAAGCACTAAAATGAATAGTTACAAGTTTTATACAAAAAGGATTCAGAAGGAAGTCTATTGTCTTTTTGAACTGTATCCCTTTAGACGACTATGCGCTAAATGGTAACAGATCTTATTGCCTGTGAGCAACAAAGGTGCAGACCAGCCTTTGTTGTTTGCTTCCTGCAAAGTATGATATCTAAACTTGCTGCATATTTAATTTCAACAATCTAGCTAGTCTTTGTAGCTGAGCAGGCTGGTTTGAGCATTACTAGGTCGGAAACCCTGAAGACAGGTTTTTCTATCTGGTTTGATGCCAAAAATCTACATATGAGCCAGCACATGCGATTTTGGTACTTATAGCATTGACAAGCAACAAGGACTCAGGCAAGCATGCACGTTAGCACAGACTCATCATAGCCTTTGCTGCTCAAATATACAAAGTATGGCTGTAGATGAAGATTCAGACCACAGGATATGTGAGCATGGGCATTTATTGTCGATATCAACGCCTAACTAGGAATACAGCAAGTTTTCAAGCAGACCTAGGTATTACTATAACATCATTTAACAATAAAAAGAGGCAATTTTATTGCAAGGACTCATGCCATACATGCAGATTTTACACATATTAATTACAAGGTGTGGTTGCCTAATGTAAGCACAACAAGGATGTAAGCTTCATAACTATAATTTTTTTTTATCAGTCACCCCTTACATTAACTGAATTGTTTCAACATAACCTAATAAACTTTTCCTATCTCACGGCATGTTACCTTTATCAGGTCATGATGACGCTGCACTTTTTGAATGACGTCGCTAATGACGCTGAATCAACACAAAAGTCAAAAATTACGTCATAATCGCTAGTTAAAGAGTTTTCAAAAATGGGTTGACTGATAAATAGAATACCAGGCTCGCGTCTTTTGATATCAAGTTTACCAGGCTCAGCTTTGAGAACGCATGTTGAATCGCTCGGCAAGCCTCGCGATGTCAACAAGCGTTCTCAAAGCCTTGCCTGGTAAACTTGATATCAAAAGACACTCACCTAGTATTCTCTATTTCTCTTACCCGATGTTGAATATCAGCAATCTGGAGCACTCTAACAGGTCCATCCATCTGAACTCTCACTGTCAAACAGCCAGACCCTGGATGCAGTTTCTCGCTAGACGTGAGCATATGTAAAGGTATAGAGTTGGTATCTGATGGGTCAGCTGGCCCTGGACCTAGCATAGCTATAGCACCTGAAAAACAAAATTATTATTTGTCAGTAAAACCATCATGAATTATGTCCATCAAGAAAATGCAGTCAATTGCCAGTAGCAGCCTTTGTTTGACTGAGTCAGCTCAGGCATGCCTGTGCAGACTTGCCAGAGCCTTCAATACTCATATATATAAAGGGTGGATGTAGATGAGGACTCAGGCCAAGATTTAGACCTTTTAGCCCCACTGGGCATTTAAGGCTCGAATATATCCTGTTTTGAAAACAGTATAGATCCTGGGCAGCTTGCTTAGGAGCCAGCAGATTAGGATCCACACTATTTTCCGCTTTGTTTGTAAATACATGCAAATAACTGGAATCCTGCGAGTAAATTCAATAAAAAAAATATTGGGAAGGAGTGTAGTACATAAAAACATTAAGAATGATAAGTTTAAAATTTGAGCATCGTTTGTCCCTAATTTTATAGATTTTATTTCAGTTTCTTATGTTGCCCAAAAAATGTTTCATAATACATATTGTATCAGAGGCAAACATCATGATACATTTTGTACCAAAGGTAAGTGTATCATAATAGGCCTAGCAATAAGTACCATTATTGTATGTGCTGGCCCATGTACTTAACCCATTTAAGCTGAATGGAATTTCCCATTCTCATCAATTGGACCAGTCCATTTCCATTTTTAGAGTTTGGGTGGTATTTTTCATTTTTATTCAAATTTTTATAAACCATTCTGTAAGCAAGCAGTGGAGACTCTGATCAGATGCCCCCTTCTGTGGCATCTGATCTGGGTCTGCACTGTTTGCCTATGTCCAACCAAAAGAACGCTAGGCTTATATGGGTTAAATCAGTTATTTCATCTGAATACAGTAAAACCTGTCTTAAGCGACTGCTCAAAAGAAGACCAAAAATTGGTTTTCAAGACAGATTATCGCTTAATGCAGGTCAAAAGTATTGCAGAAAGCTCCAAGAAGGAAGCATTCTGAAATACTTTTGACCTTCATTGAGCTACAGTTTTGTCTTTAAGACATTTGTTTTGTCTATTTTTTAGTGGCCACTTAAGAAAGGTTTTACTGTATTCTTAATCCACTTACCATCCTGATATCCTTCAATCCCATTAAGGGCTTGTACACAGAAGTTACCAGATGAACTGCACAACATACCATCCTGCGGAGACAGAATAACAGGCCAATTAAAATTCTAATCAAAAGTCAAAGCAACATAAATAAATTTTTAAATTGTACTCACAACTGCTAATCAATACAGTCAAACCTCGTAAGTTTGAAGTAGGGACTAGAGTATTTATTTCAAATTATCAGTAGTTTGAATTTTAGGGAGGTAGATATAAAATATAAAACCCCAAAAAATGAATTTTATCAGCTTATTGGAGGATTTTACGCATATGCTGCAAGTACCAAAATCTCAATCACTGGCCCATATTTTGTTGGTACTCACAAGAACTATCTCACTGAGAAGTGACTAGCTGAAACATATGTCAGTCAATAATATAGAGAATACTAGGTGAGTGTCTTTTGATATCAAGTTTACCAGGCAAGGCTTCGAGAATGCTTGTTGAATCGCGAAGCTTGCCAAGTGATTCAACATGCATTCTCGAAGCCTTGCCTGGTAAACTTGATATCAAAAGACACGAACCTGGTATTCTATTTGTCAGTTTACAAGTTGGTTCATTCTTCAAAATAGCAATTATGATGTAATTATCGACAGTTGTGGTGATTCAACGTCATCGACAACGTCATTAAAAAATTGCAACGTCATGATGACCTGATAAAGACACATGCTGTGAGATAGACAACAATTATCAGGTCAACTTGCTTTGTTTTGTTTGATTTGATTCTTAACATCCCAGTCAACAATTTTTCAGTTATGTCGGGACAGGTCTTCCTGGGTTGAACCAGTACCAAGCAAGAATTAATATGTCTTGTTCAAGGACACAACAGTGATTCCAGTGAGGCTCAAGCCTGCAACCCCTCGGTATGGAGTCAAGCTCTCTACCACTGAGCCATTGCGCTCGCGAGGTCTACTTGCAACAATGTAGTTAATACGAGGTAACCGATAAAGCAAATTATAAGCTCAGAATATTATCCTTGCCTTAAACTTCCAGGTTTGTTTGACAACTCTTCTTTCATCAGCTTTCTTCAAGGCTAGCGGAATAGGTTTGCCGGGCTGTAGTGCTATATCAGCTATGTCGAGAACAAGTCTATGTTGGGAGCCAGAGGTAGACTGTTTAATTTCTACTGCCATTCTCCTCCCTTCCGCTGATTCAAGAAGGGTTGTTGTCAGTTACAAGAGAAAGTATGTGCAAGAAGTACTGATTAACTGCTTTAGTCAAGCTTGCACAGGAAAAAAAGTGTGATTAGGTGAGCTGACCGTCCCAACATGACCATAGCTGTTGACTGGGACGTAAAGCATCAAAACAAATAAAAAAATAAATAAATAGATGTAGACTGTCCATGGGTCCATGGGTGGGGCTTGTCATTCAAGACTTCAATGCTGCCTTTCCTTATCCAATTCAGGACTTTAAGGGTGACTTTTCTAGCCTAAATTTAGGATTTTGAGGCTGACTTTCTAAGGAAAGTCAGCCTCAAAATCCTGAATTCAGGCATAATACTGAAAACATTCACCCCTGTTATATGATCTTTCTGGATGTCCTCACCTTAAACTTCCATGTTTGTTTGACAACTCTTCTCTCATCAGCTTTCTTCAAGGCTAGCGGAATAGGTTTGCCGGGCTGTAGTGCTATATCAGCTATGTCGAGTACCAGTCTATGTCGGGAACCAGAGGTAGACTGTTTACGAGGGTCCATGGGCGGGGCTTGTCCTTCATGTTCTAACATCCCACTAGGAGTCATACGCCAAAGTTGAGATCTCTTACCAGTTTCCTGAAATATAAACATGTATGAAAGTTCAAAATTTGCAAAATCCTGAACTTGGGAAATTAAAATCATAAAACTTGTATTATGCCTATAAAAATATTAAAATTTCAACCAAGTATAAATGATCAATTATCTTAGATGAACTGAAAATAAATCAGAGAAACAATTATAATCTGCCTAATTCAGTATTTTGAGGCGGAAAGTCGGTCTAAAAATTCTGAATACAGGAATATGCCCATGGAAATATCAAGTTGACCCCTTAATGTGAGAAAAACATCACAATTGAGAATTTCATGGTAAACTCAGTCTACATTTGGGTCATAAATTCATTTTAACCATTAGATGTCACAAAATTTGAGGTTGTTTGCATTTAGCCTGAAGTCCATCATTATTGTTTGTGATGAAAATGTTGTCTGTCCTCTACATCTGATACATATATTCAAGTGCACTTCAGACTAGATTTTTCATGGAAGCAAACAGGACCCTGATCAGACCTTGCCACTTTCCCATTGGTATCCTGGGTCAGGTGTGGTGCTTGATTGTATCTATTCCTGATCTTTGCCCTCTCTTTTACTTTGACTGAAAGCAGAATACGTGTAAGTCGTGCTAGGGGGTGTGAAAATTGTTGCACTTTCCATTAGTTCTCATGAACAGACCCAATAAAACCGTGTCTGCTGTTTTCAAATATTGTAGGTTCTCTCTATTTCTGAAGGATCCATTTTTCCAGATTATTTTGAGTAGTCAGATCTGAATCCATATAGTTTGCAATATAGGCTACCTAAAAACATAAGTGGACGAGTGAAGCAGATGACAAAAGTTGTGACTGGTGGGCTAAGGGTTAAATAAGGTGTCAATTGAAAACAGAAACAATAGGTAGACGTCCCTGTCTCACTGGCTCTGGAGATGTAAAATAGTTACTCACCTTTTTCTTAAAGACCACATGGTTTTCATGTTGACAGTCCAGCACCAGCTCCTTGGTCTGCAGCTGTGAGTATGGAACTCCAGGTCTGTAATATAGTGAACCTCAAATTATTTCCACTTCAGAAAAGAATGTTTTGTTTGGTTTGATTCTTTACGTCCCAGTCAACAAATTTTCAGTCATGTCGGGATGGGGCTTCCTGGGTTGATTCAGTACTAAGCAGCGGATAAAGTGTTTTTCTGAAGGACACAGCACAGTCACTCTGTCGGAGGTGAGGCTTGAACTAGCAACCAATCGATCCCGTCTACCACTCTACCAACTGAGCCACAGTGCTACTATGTAAGATGGGGGTACACTTTCCATATAGATGTAAACCCAAAATATCAAAATCAGTGATGTGTTATAGAGCAATAAGATAGACTTTCTCTTTCCAAAATGTCTATAGGAGGAAGTCCATCAAAAATTGTACTTTCGATAAAATATTTGGAAAGAAAACAGTTACAGTCAATAAATAAAACTTTTTACAAAGAAATTATAACCAAAGTTGCACAAAAAGTGGTTAAAATGTTGAAGCATTTCTAATATTTATGTGCCTAATTGATGAAAAGTTTCACATTATGAATTTAAAGTAAAATTGAAAGAACACTAGATGTATTTAAAATATTGAGTCATAAATATAAATGGTTTAGCTTAGGTTTATGGCCAAGTCATCACTCTTGGGGTAATTCCAGGTATTGGAAGCTAACCTAGACAAACAGTGCAGACCCAGATCATACTGCTTCATCTGATCTGGGTCTTCCCTGTTTACTATTCTGACAAGCATTTTGTGAATACAAGCCCTGATAAACAACATTTTATTTGAGAACAGAAAAAGGAAAATGTTCAAAATTTTAGAAATGTTCAAAAATTTCGAACATTAGTTTGTTGCCAAAATGGCCATGACAAACAGTGCAGACTCAGATCAGACTGCTTCTTCAGAAGCAGTCTGATCTGGGTCTTCCCTGTTTGCTATTCTGAGAAGCATTTTGTGAACTCAAGCCCTATTATCCAACATTTTATTTGAGAACAGAAAAAGAAAAATGTTCAAAACTTTGGAACATTTACAGTAGTTATAAACAACTACATACCTTGAAAATGTGGATGTGGCTGATATGTAGATGAAGTTCTGGTATGTCAGCTGTTCAGCCTCTCCCAATATATTGAGGTTATACGTTGATGTTGTCCCATTGGCTACTGACAAGGTCATGTAGGGGTCAAGGGTCGGCTCATCCCAGGCATAGGACACTGTATAAATTGTAAAAGCAAACAATCTTAAGATTCATACCAGAAATACATTCAATATAGGGGCTTTTTTGCACCCCACTACCCCACTGAAGCCACAAAATAAAAGTTGCTTTTCACCAATTTCATCTAACTGGTTAATTAGAACAATAACTTTAAGTGTAAATGTCTGGTGTTCATTTGACTTTTATGATAACAGAAAATGGCTGCTAAAATAGGAAAATGGTCATTTTGGATCAAAATTGAGATTTTTTTTACGGATATTCCATAAAGATACATTAACAAAGTATTACCAATACAAAAACATATTAAAAGTTGTTTTTGATTATAGCTGTGCTTATATCTAACTCTTAAAAAATGTCTTGTGATGTCTCAAATTTGGTCCAAAATAACAATTTTCCTACTTTTAGCCTATTTTGGTGGCCATTTCCTGTTACAGACTGATACTTTAGACCAGTTACTTAAAATTTGTAAAAGGTCTCATGAAAATATCTCAAATGGGTTTCAAGCTAAAGACCAGAAATGAGCATGCTACAGAAATGTTTGATTTCAATGTTCATAGGGACATAACTTAAAAAGTATGTAAACCAGAGTTACAGTTTTTGTGGCCTGCATGTAGTTTAATGATCTTTTACATTAATTTTGTGTAATGCATACTGAAAATATCTCAAACTGTTTATGAGTTACAAAGGGAACACAACAACTTTAAGGCTTACCCTGACTGCAACAAGGACGCTGATGCTGTGGTGACTGCTACAGCTTTCCTTGTACCTCATACAAGTGAGCCTTTGTTTTTGTTTTTTTATTTGATTCTTTAATTTTTCAGTCATGTCAGGACATTTCCTGGGTAATCAGTGCTCAGCAGAGTTTAAAGTGTCTTGCGCAATTACACAACACAGTGCCTCTGGTGAGGCTTGCATCAGTGTCACTTGAGATCTCAAGTCAAGCACACTATACCACTGAGAGACTGCCCTCCTCATATACAAGATAGCTAAACAAGTAATGCACAGAGAGCATTTATTAGGTTGAATAGGGTACTTACAAGATGTATGCGGTTTAATTGTAGTTCGGAGCCGCTCCTCTTGAGTCTTAGTTTGGAAGTATAAGATTGGCACCTCGGAATGATTGTCTATCACAAATGGTGGCGGCACCTCCTGGCTGTCTGTGAAGATGATGTGGTATGTCGGCCCCTGGAGGAGGATGTCTACTTTCAGAAGTTGAGAATTACGCCTGTCATCTCTGTAAGTATAACAATATCACATGCATAGGCCCAGATAGACAAAAATCTTGAGCATAAAAGTGTGAAGAACATTTGTTTATTTACCTTTATACAGAGCAATAATTGCGTATTCATTTGTGTTTCAATAACAGAATATAAAACACCGTTTCTCATAAATTGACCAGCATAGCTTACAGGTCAAGCTACATGTATACTGTTTATTGAACATAAATAGATCAATCAAGGCTGTGCTTGTGGCGTTCAACCATTACACAATAGACGGCTTGGAAAAGGGGTCTATGACAAAACATAGAACAACAAAACATAGAAAAGCAAAAATATAGAAAAGACATAATATAGAAAGACAAAACATAGAAAAAACATCGAAAAAAGATCGAAAAAACTTCGAAATAACATCGAAAAAAGTCAGAAACATCGAAAATTTATTTCCATCAATTTTACGACAAATATGCATTTTTTACATTTGAGGTAGGCCTAGCAAACATTGAGTAATTTAGCGACCAATAAAGCATAAAAGTCACTGCTAGTTTCGTTTTGCGATAAGTTATCACTTAACGTTGTGGGCCAAGCCCTTCAGGTACTCCATACATGAATGTCCGTTATTGGTACCTAACTCAAACTCTGACACAACTCTTTTCTCAGAGCTTGTTTTTCGACTCAGTGTTGGATTGCTCTCCCTTGAGAAATTCCAAAAAATCCAAATATTTGAGTAAGCCTGACCCAGAATTGAGCGTATTCGTCGGTTCCAGTCTTCCTAACAGACCAAATAGATGCCGGATAGCTTGGTCGAGTGAGCGAATGTTAAACGACGCATAGCGATCGCCAATCAGTCAACTAATTATAATTTTCACACTTATGTTCTATCATTGGTCGTTCTATTATTCATCATTCTATTTAATGTCGCTTCTATGTTTTGACGCATCTATTAAATGTCGTTTCTCTCTTTTGTCTTTCTATGTTTTGTCGTACACCGTGGAAAAGTGGGAAAGATAATAGATTAATTATGCTAAAACACACCTGAAAATTTATTCAGAGTTGGACCAGTGATTGTCAATATGTGTTTACATATTTCTGTCAGCGTAGGCTCACATAATTATTAAATAAATGTTTTTACCGAGTGATCGCTTTTCAAGAGAAAAAAAGACAATGTCATTGCATTGCCAGTTAAAGTCAGCACACAAAATGTACCGCTATTCTATGCACTAGAACTTGAGACCAATGAGAAACTATGATTCGTCTTTCAGATGAAATACGATAAGCACCTAGTTTCAACCCATGAAAATGACCAACTAAATGCATATTTCAGACATTTCATAGGACATTTAATTTGCAGATATAATTTTCGCAGGTATAAAAGACCGTAAAAATTGAAAAAATAAAAAAAACACGAATATTTATCCTTATGTTTTTGAGGCAAAAAAGCGAAAATTTGGCACCTTGAATATATTTCATTTTACGGCATTTGTTTTGGGTGCTCAAAAGAACCGTCTCGATCTTTTGAGTACACACAACATATGTTTTGGTTGAGAAATAAGATAATAAATGTTTGATTATGTACTCTATCTACAGGCCTCACATGGATCTTTCAAGCATCATTTCCTTTCTGAAAGAACTTTAGAAAGCAGAACTTTATAGGATTTTATTGCACAAAAATCAGTGCCTGAGCTCTTTGCTAACTGGGTAATTTTATGTGCTTTTTTGTCGTCTGCTGATTTTTTCAAAATCAACTTTTTCAACAAATTCTCTCGGGAATACCATAAGAGTGTCTAACAGTTTGGATCCAGATGAGGCCCTACATCTGGGTCTAACCTGTTTGCAATGGTTTTCAGCAGGTGACACTAATAGACAAACACCTATGTATTTTACTAGAGAAAATCCATGTTTTATCAAGGAAATTCATGTGATGTTATAAAACAGCTTTGCAACATTCAATACATTTGTTCAGGACCACTAAATTTTATAACAGCTGATCTGTTAATCACTTATATGTATGGCTTAGCCCTGAAAGACAGATATTAATGAAAATGTCCCACCATGTGTTGACTGTAAACAGGGACAAAATATAGCGCCATGTTTTCGCAAATTTTGGTCAATATCTTGCTGAATTAAGCAAAGCAATAATGCCAATCAAACATTATTTTTTTCAATGCATCAACAATTGACACTTCCCTCGGGAGATGTTGAAAACAGAGGGCTTTGCCTCTGCTTTTTAACACCTTCCTTGGGACGTGGTGAACTATATTCTGTTCCAGCTTGTTCAGCTGCATGATGGAAGCTGTGTGGCAAAAGCAGCTTATCTTGACAAACAGTTTTCAAGAGATAATCTTTATTCAGAAGGATGAATAGTATACAGTAAAACCTGTGTAAAATGGCCACTCAAAAATAGACAAAATAAAGATCTTAATGACAAATGGTAGCTTAATGCAGGTCGAAAGTATTGCAGAATACTCCCCTTGGAGCATTCTGCAATACTTTAGACCTGTATCTTAAGTGATAATTAGTCTTGAAAAACAATTTTTGGTCTTTTTGACAGTGGCTGTTTTACACAGGTTTTACTGTATGTGGCAAAGGCAGCTTATCTTGACCAACACTGTTTTCGAGAGATAGTCTTGATTCAGAAGTACGAATAGTATACTACCATAAAGTGGCCTTATTAGCATTTAAATAGCCTACTGCAGTGCAGATCCTTATCTAGATCATAATCCTATTCTACATTGTCTAAGTTACTTAAGCTTGTCTGTCCAAATTGTACCCACCTCATATTGACATGAAAGGAGCTGATCCTGTCAATCCTGAAACCACCTGACCAGTTACACTCGGCAACATCCAATAATTTCACACATAACAATTGATCCAAGTCCTGCCTTGGCCAATGAAAAGGCAGCTTACATTTGGACATTGCTGTGAGATGACCATCTGGATTGCGAATAGCCTAGAATAGATTAAACATGATTTTTACGATTCCTGATTAAACATAGATGGAAAACAAACCCACTATTTATCATATGACACTAAAACTACTTTGAAATCACATTTTTGGAGTAAAAACATAAATATTTAACCACATGTATTTGACATTGTTACTGCAATTATTACATAATGTTACTAAATATGTGGTTTATCGACTTTAATACATGGCATTATATCTTTCCCAGATGCCACATCATACGATAAATCTTTACCTACTGGTGCCTTCTGATAACCTTTGCAAACAGTTTGGACACAGATCAGTCTGATCTAGACTGGTTTGGACTGTTTGCCTATGTCCCATTAAAAGACGCCAGGCTTATATGGGTTAAAAATATTTTACTTTACTCTTTACCTGCCTATGTCTTCTGCTGATAACCCTTGCAAACAATTTGGACCAAGATCAGGGCTGATAGAATATTGAGCCTGATCTGGATCCAAAATGTTTGACACCCTGATGGCATTTCTAAAAGATATTTTCCCAAAAATCTAATTTTGAAAAAAAATCAGCAGAGGACAAAAAATTATGAAAAATTTCCCAGCATGCAACACTTGAGGCCAACTTATCAGTAGACGACAAAAAATTATGAAATTTTTTCCAGCATCCAACACTTAAGGCCAACTTATTGGCAGACGACAAAAAAATTATGAAAATATTCCCAGCATGTAACACGTTAACCTGACTTACCTCCTTAGAAGTGAAATGTCTCTGTGATATTGCGAGCTTGTGTCCCGACTGATTGTCTATCTCGTATCTTGGAGCAAACGTGACGATGTTGGTGTTTCGGAACTGACCTTTACCCTGCATCACATCTATACCAATATTGTAAACCCTGCAGAAAGAATAGAAAGATAGGATAACAATATTGTCTCCTGGTATGCCTAATACAATTGAGAGATTATCACTTTGCCTATTGCATTTGTCCTAAATTTGTTAATTAAACAGTTCTTTTAAAGGACTGGTGTACAACCACGTGAAATATACATAATATGAAACCTGTGCAATTTGCACAGGTTTCATATTTTGTACAATTCAAGCATATGTAGCAGCAAATTAAAACAATCACATTCATTTCAAGATGTACATGTATATCATTTAAAATGTTGTCAGCTCGTTCTTGAGAGTTTTTTTGTTTGTTTGTTTGATTTGATTCTTTGCGTCCACTCAACAATCTTTCAGTTATGCGGGACGGGTCTTCCTGGGTTGAACCAGTACTAAGCTAGGATAAATGTGTCTTGCTCAAGGACCACAACGCAGTGACGCCGTCTTGAGAGTTTTGTTAAAATATATCTGGACTGTATAGATATGCAAAAAGACCCATATAATACCTTCAATTAGGCAGTTTTGAACATTGAATTTTTATTGCTGAAAGTTTTCAAATTTTGGCAGGAATTGCAGGGGGTAGCTTTAATTTTTTCAAGATGATTTTGCAGCTCTACACCACATAACATTTTGCCATGAAAAGTTTAATCGGCTGAATTCCTTCCTAGTTACAAATTTATGTGTTATTCTGTGAAAAATAATATATTCACCAGGCCTCCAGATAAGAGTGTGTAACTGAAAATTATTTTTTCTTAATTCTCCATCAAAACATGTGTTGATGGTACTCAAAAGAACCATCTTAATGAGATGGTTCTTTTGAGCACCAAAAACACATGTTTCAATTAATGGATAAGAAACTATTTACGATTTTTAGTTTGAAGTTTCCCTACTTGGACCTATGATTCACACTGTATATGTTTCAGCACCCACAGCAGATTCTCTTGATTAGCATGAAAATATTAGCTTGGGATTATAAGCTATTTATAGAGTAACTCCTTTTAACTAAACCTTCTGATAACTAAAACTGAATTTTTCCATGCTAGAGACGACTTTTGCCATCTGCTGATAACCTTTGCAAACAGTCTGGACCCAGACTGACAGAACATAGGTCATAATCTGGATTGAAACAGTTTGACACTGTGATAGTGTTCTGAATGATTTTTTTTAAAAGTTAATTTAGAACAAAGTCAGCAGATGACAACAAAAACATGAAGTTTTACTTTTTCTGTACCTCAGCCATCAACAAAATTTAAAACCTGCTATGACAACAAAAGAAATTTTACAATGGGGGAAAATAAGACAAATTCTTAACCCTTAGCCCACAACTATCTTTGTCCTGAAAATGTCTGCTTTTTACATCTGCTGCATATTTTTAAGTGCACTTCAGAGCTCGGAGTAGATTTTTCATGGAAGCAAACATTATGAACCCTGATGGGTTCACATTGTTTGCAATATAGGCTACCTAAGAACATAAGCAGACAAGGGGAGCAGACAACAAGCAGACAAGGAGCAGACAACAAAAGTTGTGACTGGCAGGCTTAGGGTCAAAAAGCAAAAAGCTAACTTATGATAGTCCTCTAGAAACCAAACAGCACATGGCAAATAAAGTGAAAATATTACAATTAAAAAATAGTAAGAAAGAAAAACAAACAATATAAAACCAGAATATTCTTTTTGTGGGAAATAAATGAGCCAATGCACAAAAATTTTTGGTACTTTTTGCATATGAGTAAAGCAAAACCTCAGACAAGCCTGCACATCAACACAGACTTGCCAGTCTTCTCTGCTTGCATACACAAAGTATGTTTGTAGATGCTGGTTCATGCTATGAATAAGATGTAAAGCCTTAATGCATCATAACTCATCCTTGTTTAACCCTTTGTATACCAACACAGCGGTATGGTGTGACTCGAACTAGCAACCCACTGATTCCCAGTCTAATGACTACCAACTGAGCCACTGTGATCTGCAAAGTCATTTCATCTGGATCTTCACTAATTGCAAAGGTACCCATTTACAGGTATTTAGCTCTTGTCATACATACTGGTACATGTATCCAAAGGGTTTCAATAGAACTAGATTGTCACTACCATGGAATGAGTTCATTGTTTGAAGTATATCTCTTGTGCAAGTGAGCACAGTTACATGTAGCTGTCAATTATATTTTATAGTTCATGAGGTGCGAAATCTGAAGATGCATTAAAGGCTTGCTTTGAAAAAGCAAAATTCCTGATGGGGTGTATGAAAAGCAAATTCCTGATGGGGTGTATGAAAGTTAGTGATGTAATGGCAAATAGTATAAATCCTGATCAGACAGCTCCTTTAGTAGCAGTCTGGTCAGCATTTACACTGTTTGCTCTGACCTAGTTGTCTGAAAACTAAGAGTAAATCAAGGGCCGTTCCAGGATTGCTGGAAAGGGGATTCATATGTATAAATGTGTGGGGGTTTGCTTTGATGATTTTGGTGATTTTATCCCTTTTTTTCTTGAATATTACATGAAAATATGAGACCAAATTATTTCATTTTCATAGGATATTTAAAAAGGGGGTGTGGGGAGGTGAACTTCCTCTGGATACACCACTGCACTGTTTGCTCTGGCCTAGTTATCTGAATGTTAAGGGTAAATATAGCAATGGCAAAAAGATGAATAAATGCTACTGAACATGCAAGTACTTACCAAAACTATTCAGGACTCCAAATAAGGGGATGTTTTCTACTTGATACATTTATTCTATTATTTTTGCAACAAACTAAAATTTGAAAATAATAGATGGGCCTAGATATGAGTAAACCTGTCTTTGGGGTTTGGGACAATTTAATGCTCAAAAGTATCAGCTAAGCTGCAAAGACTAGATAGAGTTATGAAACTCTGGGCCAAGCTCACGTTTTATTGAATTTACTATACGAATTGGGAAAAAGAGATAAAATGTGAGGCTTGCCAAGCATTTTATCACTTTTTCGCAATGAGTTTAATCAATTCAATGAAACAGGAGCACGAAAGTTATATTTGATTTATCATATAACATTACAATTACAATTAGATTTTTTGGCAAAAAATGTGAAGATATTGCCATTTTGTACGCAACATTGTAATGGACGTCATTACATAATGTTAATAAATATGCAAGCTACTTGTGGTTTATCAATTTTATTGCAAGGTGTTATATCACTCCCAGGTGCAACATGGTATGATAACTAAAATTATCCTTTCTAGATGGCTAAAAACTAAGGTGCTGATCAGACTGCACGTATGTGCAGGCTGGTCTGCACCTTTCTTGTTATCACACAAAAGCAGGTTTTCTCATGGTGTGGCCAAAACTGAAACAATATCGTCTAAATCCCACTTCTATGAGGAGTCTTGCTATCCTATCACCCGGCTGTGATGTAACCATGGTGACAACTTACAGCTCTGTGTCTAATAAGAGTAGATTCTTTCTCACAGCAAACTGTAATTTTACTAACCAATCAGGTCTGTTTCCTTCACTGGGAGCCACATGGAGTTGCCGTACACCTGTACCGCTGTCGAGTGAGAAACTGTTACACCTGAAAAATTGGTGAAAAACAACAAAACTAGTCAATTACAATATTTAACCTAATAAGCACACATGCTTCTATAAGCCCAAAATGAGTACCATACTTTATGGTTCAATTTAACTATATGAACTTTTTTTCAGTCAATTACAATACTGATATAGATTCATTGTGAAGATGAAAAACAGTGTGGATGCTGAAGCTCATATTCTATCTTCCTACTGATTTATAGGCAGCCTAAGTCAATCATCCACTCTCAATGTTTTAATGTAGTCTTTCAAACTTTCAACAAGATTTCTAAGTAATTTTTATGTCATATGATAAATAGAAACAAACTTTCATGCTCCTGTATTGAATTTCACAAACAGTGCAGATCAAGATTAGATTGCAAAATGTTGATCTACACCCTTTGCTTTTATGGTTTGGTATAATATTCATCATGTCAAGTTTTCCAAGATGTCATCAAATTTTGTCTATTACCAAACTTTGTCGTAAAAGTCTCTTCTCAAATTGAATGATGCAAGTGTCAACTTCAAAAATACAGTGATGAACAGATTAACCCTTTACCGAGATGACTTTTAATGCTTTTGCAAACAGAGCAGACCCAGATCAGGCAGCTCTTGTAAGAGCTGCCTAATTGGGGTACGCTATTTGCTTATGGAAAAATGATATATCTGATCCTACACTAATTGACCCAACAAGTAATTTCTTTGTTCTACGTACCAACATGAAAGTTTATTAATACAATTATTCATAATGGGTGGAGTATAGCATGAATATTCATGAAGGAAAGGGTTAAATCAGATATGAACAATGCTGTGATCTGTTTGTTTGATTTGATTCTTTACGTCCCATCAACAATCTTTCAGTTAAACAGGGACAGATCTTCCTGGGTTGAACCAGTACTAAGCTAGGATAAATGTGTTTTGCTCCAGGACCACAACGCAGTGACGCCGGTGAACAATGCAGTGAAATAAAAAGACATACCATTGTGGTAATCCAGATCTTCCATGCACTGACTTTCCTAGCCTCATCATACACCTAAATAAGAACAAAACACAAGCATGTATCAGTATGCAGAAATAATTAACCAGAATGTTGGAACAGAAAGAAAAATGCATGAAAGAAATTGTCTATTAACCCATGTAAGTCTAGCGTCCTTTTTGTTGGACATATGCAAACAGTGCATAGCCAGATCAGATGCCACAGAATGTGGCGTCTGATTAGGGTCTCCACTGTTTGCTTACAGAATGTATTTTTGAATGAAATTGTCAATTACTAACCAACAACCCTTAAATTCAAAATGGATTTGTCCTATCAATAAAAACAGGAAATACTATTAGCCATAAATGGGTTAATATAAAATAGTAAAATTTGGATGGTCAAATAATACATTTTAAGAGGTCATAGGCTGAAATTTCAATATTCTGAACCTGAAGATTTTTTTTTACTTAAGCAAACAGTGCAGACCCTATTTTTGTACTGCATTCTGTTGTATAGGCATCTGGGTCACCTTTATTTGCCTTATTACAAACAGATTAACCTTACCCATACTTTTGGATAACCAGGAAGCACACCCAGCTTGTCAATACACTCAATAACAGAAACTGTTGTGTATACAATAAATCAAAGTTTAATTTTGCACAAATGAGGGCTGGTTTGATTTTGTTTTCTATGAAACCGGAAATGGTGTAACTTAACACTGAAATATGCTACTTCTGTAAAACCCGGTACTGATCTCTGGCCATCTCGCACCCCCCCCCCCAACAGGCTCACCGTAAGACAAAATAATAAAAGAAAAGTTTTTATATGTATTTTGACCAAATTTGCAGTTTTTAAGTGCAACCAGTATTTCTTAGGGTTACGGTCTTCAATTGTTAAATGCAGAATGGTTGATTTTTTGGTTCAGATGTGTCTGCATCGTGCGAAACAAGTGCAGCATGTTGTTCTGTGCGCATGCCCAGATCGCATGCAGTTCCGGTTTCGCACAGATAGTCAAAAATGTATGCAATTTTGAAAACAACTCACTGTTCACTCACTTTGATGCTAAAATGGCAAAAAACTTTTTCTTCTAACACTCATAGATAATAACATTTTAATATCAGTGTGTGCTTGTAATGTAGGAGCATGCGGACTTGTTTCATCAAATAGAGTACATGATGGGTTTGTTTACACATTATGAACACCTTATTTCCAGTCAATCAAGTGATGCAATATGATTATTAATATGGGCTCATGTTGTGGATAAAAACCAGGCTAGATCCTGATCAGCTGGCTTCATCAGAAAACAGCTAATCTGGCTCTACACTTTCTTCAAACGGTGTAGAACTATGAAAACGCTATGCAGACAGTGGGCTTATTTGGTTAAATATGGAAGTCTTTCAAACTTAGCATGCTGAGTTATTAAGCCTAGCCTGGTCCTGCATATAAGTCCTTCTTGATTTTAACATGCTAAGCTATATATTGACACTGATTTATACATACAGATAAGGTTGCTCTTTTTCCGTGAAGCTAAAGAGTAGAGGAGTCAGAGTGACACTACTGGCCAGTTCATGTTCTTCAAACTGTCTAGCACTCTCATGACTACAACATGCTAAGCTACATATTGTTACTTATAATTTATACATACAGATAAGGCAGCTCTTTTTCAGTGAAAATGAAGAGTAAAGGAGTGACACTACAAGCCAGTTCATGTTCTTCAAACTGTCTAGCCCTCTCATTACTACAACATGCTAAGCTACATATTGAAACGGTTTTATACATACAGATAAGGCAGCTCTTTTTCAGTGAAGCTGAAGAGTAGAGGAGTGACACTATGAGCCAGTTCATGTTCTACAAACTGTCCGGCACTTTCATGGCTACAACATGCTAAGCTACATATTGTTACTTTAATTTATACTTACAGATAGGGCAGCTCTTTTTCCATGAAGCTGAAGAGTAGAGGAGTGACACTACAAGCCAGTTCATGTTCTTCAAACTGTCTAGCCCTCTCATTACTACAACATGCTAAGCTACATATTGAAACGCTTTTATACATACAGATAAGGCAGCTCTTTTTCAGTGAAGCTGAAGAGTAGAGGAGTGACACTACAAGCAAGTTCATGTTCTTCAAACTGTCCAGCACTTTCATGACTGCAACATGCTAAGCTACATATTGTTACTTATAATTTATACTTACAGATAGGGCAGCTCTTTTTTCAGTAAAGCTGAAGAGTAGAGGAGTGACACTACAAGCCAGTTCATGTTCTTCAAACTGTCTAGCCCTCTCATTACTACAACATGCTAAGCTACATATTGAAACGGTTTTATACATACAGATAAGGCAGCTCTTTTTCAGTGAAGCTGAAGAGTAGAGGAGTGACACTACAAGCAAGTTCATGTTCTTCAAACTGTCCGGCACTTTCATGGCTACAACATGCTAAGCTACATATTGTTACTTATAATTTATACTTACAGATAGGGTAGCTCTTTTTCCATGAAGCTGAAGAGTAGAGGAGTGACACTACGAGCCAGTTCATGTTCTACAAACTGTCCGGCACTTTCATGGCTACAACATGCTAAGCTACATATTGTTACTTATAATTTATACTTACAGATAGGGCAGCTCTTTTTCTATGAAGCTGAAGAGTAGAGGAGTGACACTACGAGCCAGTTCATGTTCTTCAAACTGTCCAGCACTTTAATGACTGCAACATGCTAAGCTACATATTGTTACTTATAATTTATACATACAGATAAGGTAGCTCTTTTCAGTAAAGCTGAAGAGTAAAGGAGTGACACTACGGGCCAGTTCATGTTCTTCAAACTGTCCAGCACTCTTGTGACTACAACATGCTAAGCTACATACATGTATTGTTACTTATAATTTATACATACAGATAAGGTAGCTCTTTTTCAGTAAAGCTGAAGAGTAGAGGAGTGACACTGCGAGCCAGTTCATGTTCTTCAAACTGTCCAGCACTCTCATGACTGCAGTCATCTTGTCTAAACACCAGGGGCAGTCCAGACTTGTTCACCAACCAGTGTGGAGCTGATATACTTAACTGAAAGAAAACATGCACATGGTATGGTGAAACAATCTCAGAAGATATCATTCAGACATGTTCTCCTACATGTATATAGCTGAAGCATCTTCTTAAAAGCCCCCTGTCCACTACCCCCTCCCCCCAACCATATGTTAAAATATTCCCATGAACCTTTACTAGTGAATCTATAAGCAAACCTTTATTATCCTGACAAAACTGAAAATTTTCATCAAAACCAGAATAGCTTTTAATTGACACTCTTCTAATATACAAACAATAAATGCACTTTAAGAGAAATTAAATAAAACAAAGCATCACCATCTACACCCCCACCCCCTTCGTTTACAAATGTTTGAAACCAAAGAAGGTAATTGAAAATTTTGACAGATGAACTGACAATACTATAAAGTCATCAAATGGGCTGTCAGGGGAAGTGGGCTTAAAATTGGTTTATCTATATGCTAGCCTGCATACTTACTCTTAAAGCAGCGCCATATCGTGCTAAGATTCTGACATTGAGTTCTAGAAGTCTTTCTTTGTTATCATAAAGTCTCAACTTCACTTTGTAATTCTCTGTTCCTGCTGGTATATGTAACTCACGACACTTTGGGAAGTTTTCCAGATGGATTCCTAACTCAAGACTAGAATCTAGATCAGCCTGAAAAATATTTGTATACAGTGAAACCTGTCTTAAAAATAGACAAAACAAAGGTCTTAAAGGCCATGTGGTAGCTTAATATAGGTCAAAAGTATTGCAGAATGTTCAACAGGAGCATTCTGCAATACTTTTGTCCTGCATTAAGCGTTTATTGGTCTTGAAAACTTATTTTTGGTCTTCTTTTAAGTGGCTGCTTAAGACTGGTTTTACTGTACATGTACTTATAAGGTATATAATATGGGTGATGATGTAAGAAAACCTGTCTTTGGAGTTTCAGACAAGGTAGGACTTAAATCAGCCTGCTCAGCTAGAGGCAAGAAAGAATATTGAAATTTTACATGGGGCAATGTTTGACTTCTATACTTTCCAGGTAGTGAATAACAAGGATGCTGATCAGACTGGGCAAGTGCACAGGCTGGTCTGTACCTTTGTTGTTCACATGCAACAAAGTCAAGTTTTCTAATGTCAAAACCTGTATATAGCTAGACAAGCGTTTGCAGAGAATGTATCCCCAGCAGTCATTCAGTTGTGTGCTTGAAAATGGGGTTTGCTTCATTAAAACTGTCTAAATTCTTCACCCTGTCAGAATCTGTTTCTAAATCTTAGGGAATATGCAAGAAATAGAATCTACTATATTCACACACTTATACAGAGCCTTTGTTAGCACATTTCTAATGAAAGTTTAGCAAGTCCATATGACTACCTAATGAGGTGTGAAAAAAGGTGCTGTTTGAATGGCAAACAGTGGGAATCCCAATCAGGCACTCCCATTAGAGCAGGCTAATCAGAGTTTATTCTATTTCAACAGTCCTACTGGTCAGTAAATTTGCATCAATAAAGCCCAGACAAAGTTGAAAAGTAAAAAAAGTCACTGGAATCAGTATAACAAATCACTCAGCTAGTCTCTGAATTCCGGACATCATTACATAGAGGATCTTACACGAGTAATCATTTCATATGAAATTTATCAAACGAGACTTTGGCGAGTTTAATAAATTTAACATGAAATGATAACCGGTGTGATATCATGTTTATCATATGACCTTTTAAATGTGATTTTATCGCCTTCAAAGTTTGTTTATTTTAATGAAAATTTGCTTTGTTGTAATGGACATGGCCATGACAATACTTGACGTTACCCGCCGAAAGTGTTATGTAACGTGTCGTCAAAACATTATTTATGATATGAAGTTATCCACTGAATAACAGAAATATCATATGATATATAAAGTTACTTAATATGTAAACCACAAGTGGTTTATTGATGTTATAGCCTGGAATTATATCACTCAAAGATGCAACAACATGTGATAAATATGAATGTATAGACAATAGAAGTTCTAAAATTATGAATAGTAGTTGCCTGCCAAAAAAGGCCAAGAAAAAACAGCACAAGCCAAGATCAGACTGCTTCTTAAGAAGCAGTCTGATAAGGGTATTCGCTGTTTGTTATTCTGACAAGCATTTTGTGAATTCCAGCCTTGATAACATACATTTTATTTGGGCCACGACACAAGCAATCCTGTCTTTGGGTTTGTGAACAGCAAAGGCTCAGAAAAGTCTGCGCATCCGCTCAATCTGATCAGCTTCATTTTTATTTGCTCTGTGGCAAGCATAAATTATAACTTGCCACATGCAAAAATTCAATATTCAAGCAAGTCTCGATAGTTAAGCAGGCTGGTTTGGCCGCAAACCCTGAAGACAGGTTTTCTCGTGTCAAGACCAATAGAATGATTACTTACAGCATGAAGCTGTGCCTCTTGTCCAGCTTTGACTGTTCCAGCTATTTCTGTACCCTTGAAATAATAGTTCATCTCTATAGGCAGTAGGTTTACCATGGTACAGTGGGTATCACTAACAATTTTAGAACATTTACAATAGTGATAACTTACAGCATGAAGCTGTGCCTCTTGCCCAGCTTTGACTGTTCCAGCTATTTCTGTACCCTTGAAATAATAGTTCATCTCTATAGGTAGTAGGTTTACCATGGTAACAGTGGGTATCACTAACAAATTTAGAACATTTACAGTAGTTATTACTTACAGCATGAAGCTGTGCCTCTTGTCCAGCTTTGACTGTTCCAGCTATTTCTGTACCCTTGAAATAATAGTTCATCTCTATAGGCAGTAGGTTTACCATGGTAATAGTGGGTATCACAAACAATTATAGAACATTTACGGTAGCGATTACTTACAGCATGAAGCTGTGCCTCTTGTCCAGCTTTGACTGTTCCAGCTATTTCTGTACCCTTGAAATAATAGTTCATCTCTATAGGCAGTAGGTTTACCATGGTAACAGTGGGTATCACTAACAAATTTAGAACATTTACAGTAGTTATTACTAACAGCATGAAGATGTGCCTCTTGTCCAGCTTTGACTGTTCCAGCTATTTCTGTACCCTTGAAATAATAGTTCATCTCTATAGGCAGTAGGTTTACCATGGTAATAGTGGGTATCACAAACAATTATAGAACATTTACGGTAGCGATTACTTACAGCATGAAGCTGTGCCTCTTGCCCAGCTTTGACTGTTCCAGCTATTTCTGTACCCTTGAAATAATAGTTCATCTCTATAGGCAGTAGGTTTACCATGGTCACAGTGGGTATCACTTAACAACTATAGAACATTTACAATAGAGATTACTTACAGCATGAAGCTGTGCCTCTTGTCCAGCTTTGACTGTTCCTGCTATTTCTGTACCCTTGAAATAATAGTTCATCTCTATAGGCAGTAGGTTTACCATGGTAACAGTTGGTATCACTAATAACTATAGAACATTTACAATAGAGATTACTTACAGCATGAAGCTGTGCCTCTTGCCCAGCTTTGACTGTTCCAGCTATTTCTGTACCCTTGAAATAATAGTTCATCTCTATAGGCAGTAGGTTTACCATGGTAACAGTGGGCATCACTAACAATGTGTGCCCAGGCAGTGGGTGTAAGTTACGTTTAACATGCTCTTGGGGAAATAGCTCTCGGCGTATGGTTACACAATACCTGAATAAAGCGAGAGTGGAAAATCATTACATTAATAGAGGACTAACTTAGTACAGTAAAACCTGTCTTGAGCGGCCACTCAAAAATAGACAAAACAAAGGTCTCAAAGACAGATAGTAGCTTAATGCAGGTCAAAAGTATTGCAGAATGCTCTCTTGGAGCATTCTGCAATACTTTTGACTTGCATTAAGCGATAATCAGTCTTGAAAACCAAGTTTTGGTCTTTTGGGGGGGTGACCGCTTAAGACAGGTTTTACTGTACTCCTTATTATGGAAATACACTGGAATGGCTTTTGAACTTGGCCGTTTATAGAGCGATGTTCCATATAGCGCTGGTCTAGCATAGCCCCCGTTTTTTCCCCCTCTAAAATTTGACCTTTTTTCCAGAAAAGAACGAGCAGATGGCAGGCGACACAGGACGGCATGTGAGGCACTCGGCAGACACATCTGAAATGGTAAATTCACTGATGCATTAATAGCTTACCCATCTCTATTGTTGTTTACATTTGATGTATTGATTAATAGCTTACCCATCTCTATTGTTGTTTACATTTGATGTATTGATTATACGTAACCTGATCAATTTAACTGTTTGTGTTGTTATCATTTCAACTCCAATCAGCCAAATTGACACGTTTGATAAGCTTGTTATATAATATTCGGAACACCTCACATGTGAGTTTTAACTAGAATGGTTTGGTGAAATTGATTAACACCTGTCACTGTCCTCTTGTCAGATGTTATCAAATACATATATTCTAAGCACTCCTTGGTGGTGAACGCATAATGCCTTATAATGATCAAAACGACTTACAACAGGATCACTGATCGTTGCATGTAAATGTACATTGAACAACCTGTTAAGCATTTAAGACTGCCTATCCAAGTGTAGGGGGAGGGGGTGAGCTTTGTAGTCATACATTAATTCATCAGTCCATTTGTGCTATATTAAGCTTCAACAAGGGCAGGAATGATGTTTAGTTTATGCTGTTCTAGTTATGTCCCTTGATACTGCTTTGGGAAGTAAATAGACAAACTAAACCAATACAATGTTTAATTTCATTTTATTTCATAAATACATCTTTTAAACACATGCATACATGTGATACCTCCCGGATCGTGCGGGAGGCTCCCGGATTTGAACCAAATATCCCGCACTCCCGCACGGGAAACGCAATCTCCCGCATTATGAATTTTGCTATAATGATATTTTCGCGTAGTGGATAAGCGCTATGCCTTGTAAACCAGGGGTGGCAGGTTCGATTCCCGGCTTCTCCATAAAACCACTTTTGGTTGAGCCTTCGGGAGTTCCCGTCATATAATAAACACACAAATCATAAACCCTCCCTGCCCAGTACTGGTTTCTACCCATGGAAAAGCCACAAAAAGTTGGTTTTTTTTATATGGAAAGTTTGACTACCTACCGATAAAGTATAAACTAAAGTTTGATCATTATCACCCCTTTTCTAACCATTTACAACATCATCATTCATATGCAAAATACAATGATAAACCCATGCCTGTATTACTGTATATCTACTTTGGTAAATTTAAGTTGTTGAGTAGTTTAAGGGTTGGTTGACACTTTTCAGTCTAGATACTGCTAAACAGTAGTAGGAAACAGGTACTTTGGCGAACAGTGAAGACCCAAAAGTGGCATTTCATCAGTGTCTGCACTGTTTATTAAGATATTTAACAATATTCAGGTAAAAATTCATCGTTTTAAATAAATTTTGCCTGTCAAAACAACTTAAAGTACAAAATGGACTATTCTATACTTATTGCATGAATGTGTATAGGATAATCCACTAGAATGAAGGGGGTTAAAGACTTTGATAAGTCGTTTAAGTACACCTTTCTGTAACTTCGAAAAATCTCCCTCATTGAGAACCTGATCTCCCTCATCTGAACATCAAATCTCCCTCATGGCAATAATCAGGTTATCACATGTATGCACATGCTTTCATTGGAATAATTATTTTTACAACAAACTAGGTAAACAACAACTTATTTTACAATGCTAAAGCATTCTACAACAGAAATACAGTCTACTCTCGATACCTCGAATTTCAAGGGACTGGGCAAAATATGTCGAGTTATCAGTAGTTCGAGGTAACCAAATCATGACGTATACCTACCATTTTGGGGCGAAATAATTCACGTTCAACTCGGCCATTAACAGATCGTTATACGGAGCTATTTCATTAATAAACTATGGGATGAATTGACCCAAGAATCAATTGGCATTTGAAATTTAAACTTTAAAATTTCTCAGGTACCGCTACAGTCCTGACATTTTGACTATTTTTTCACTTTCTAAGACAAAATAAAATAAACATAGCGTTTTCAGTTGGCAACTGGTCATGCGGTCGCAGGTTTTACCCTTCCGTAAGTCATCATATTTTAAGCCCCAACAGTGTACATGCACGTTTTAATTTTCGTCGGCTTGATGTGCATATGCCTTCCTAATCTATTTTTGTCATGTCATGACCAATGTCCGAAAATAGACTTAAACGCACAAGTCTGTTTTTAAAATAAAAAAATTGGCCCCAGAAACAATTAAATTATACTTTGGCCTTATTTTAAACGAGCAGTCATCGGACAGAGATAGCTCAAATATGACACATTAGCTCATGTAGCCGCTTTGAAGTTGTATCACAATAGATCAATAGAATTCGGCGACCGCGGTCACTTATGTAATTATACATATACAACACACTCATTTACAACTGCATGTGTCAAACACGTGGACCAAGTGGATTAATTGGAGACACATTCAGATAAAAGGGTAATTTCTTATGAAATGGAATTGAGTTAGGCGTTGTAAAATACACTAAAATTGATCAGCGGGACCAGTTTTTCGTAACGAGTTATCAGTTTAATTGACTTAGCCGTTGTCGAGATAAACGTTGTGGAATTGCAATGATTTATAGGGGAAAATACCGGGACCTGGCCGTCAGGTCGAGATAAGTGATAGTATTGAGTTATGCATAGTTGAGTTAACGAGAGTTGACTGTATGCATGTTACCCAGCGTCCTATTACATCGATATAGAGTGGGTGGGGTAACTCACTGCTTCTTAAAATGTCAATCAGTGGTGTTTGTGGTCTTGACTGCTTATAGCACCATAGTTGATTGTGGCTCCCAGATACCATTTTTTAAAGATGTTCCAGTAAAATCAAATGAGTTGGTGCAAAATGACAAGATTTGAAATTTCATGTTTTGTACATTTCTAGCAAATGTTACATAATAAAACTACAACAAAAATTTAAAGGAGATAATATTTTTGCAATGCTGTCTACTCATTCTTTAAAGTTTTTAATTCGGTAAAATGTATCCTGCTTTGTACCACAGTGACTCAATGGTATGGTGTAATTGAACAAAACACTTCGTCCTCAGCTTAGTACTGGTTCAACCTAGGAAAACAGGAAATCACCCCAATATGACTGAAAAATTGCTGAATGGGACATAAAGCATTTTTTCACCTTTTTCGTAGAGCAGCAGACGATTCTCATGAAATATCATTCCTTATATCTTCTCTCCTTTTTATCAAAATTCAGTAATTTATTCATATTGTAGATCTTAATCCATAAAGCACCACCTACAATAATTTATTTGCAGCAGACGAATATTTCATAGTTTGCTGCTTTTTCAAAAATAACAAATAAGGCATGATATTTCATGAGAATTGTCTGTTGGCAGCCAATTGTCATGAAAATTTATACCTTATTTTGTTCTTCGAAACTTATGAAAGATGTCGCAAAATTTGTCATCCGCTGCAGTGGTGATTGGCCCTTTAAGGGTTAATAATTACAATGAAAATGGTTTGAAGTTTTACCTGTAGCCATTTTCAAAAAAAATGGTTTGAAGTTTTACCTGTAGCACCGGGCCGCGTAGCGCAGTCGGTAACGTGTCTGGCTACAGATGCGTGTCTGACTGCAGATCCAGGGGTCGCGAGTTGGATCCCGGCCCGGTACCATACTTTCGTGGAGATTGATCATGGAATAATTTCTACGGTCATTCTCCTCCTTCCGCTGATTTATTCAAGAAGGGTTGTTGTCAATTACAAGCGAAAGTATGTGCACAAATTACTGGTTAACCGCTTGCTCAAGCCTGCCCAGGAAAAAGTGTGGTTAAGTGAACTGACCGTCCCGCAATGACCATAGCTGTTGACATGGGACGTAAAGCAACAAAAACAAAAAACAATTTACCTGTAGCTTCCAGGCATCCCAGACATTTCACAAGCTCTCACATTGTTGCTTATCTCCCCTGCTCTCCTCACATGCTGCCATTCCACTGGCTGTCTACAGAATCCAACTGGCCAATCAGAAGGCTTCACCCAGAGCTTAGAGTTCACAAAGGTCATAGGTATGGGCTTCTGCTGGTATGTCTGTACTGACATATACTCATAGCGACCTAATAAATAGATAGGCAATGGAGCCTTAAATCATTGTCTATACCATTTTTAAACTTGATCTTTCCTTGCTAGCGGCAACTTTTGTCGTCTGTTGATTGACGATCTGAATCTATTTTTCTACTGCTGCGGGGTCCTAGGTATATGGGTAGGCAGCAGGTGGCTAGAGTGTTTAACACCGAAACTCCACGCCTCTCTGTTCAGTGGATTGATGCTGCCAAGGCAACATTTTTATGTCAGCCTTTACTCACTCAGGCCAGGTCTTTTCAAGGAGATAACCTTTGCAAACAGTTTGGATTAAGCTCTGGACCTACATTCTGTTGGTCCTGATCTGGATCCAAACTGTTTGAAACACTGATAGTGTTCCTGAACATGTTCTTTGAAAAAGTTTATTTTGACAAAACTCTGCAGATGACAACAAAAATATGAAACATTAGACAGAATGCAAAGAAAGGCAAAGATGTGTCTGCTTAAATCTTCTGCTGCATTATGTATGCTGCATGTATTGTTTTAACACATTAACTCACTACCTACTAGTGTTGCCTGCTGATAACCTTTGCAAACAGATTGAACTCAGATCAGGCCCAACAAAACGTCGGGCTTGATCTGAATCCTATGTATTTGACACTCAGATGGTATTCCTGAAATAATTTTTCGAAAAAGCTGATCCTAAAAAAATCAGCAGACAACAAAAAAGCATGAAAAATTTCCCAGGGGGTATAGAGTTAACACTTTTGTTGGATTGTTTTGTTTGATTTGATTCTTTATGTCCCATCAACACTCTTTCAGTTATAAAGGGACAGGTCTTCCTGGGTTGAACCAGTACTAAGCTAGGATTAATGTTCTTGCTCAAGGACACAACGCAGTGATGCCGGTGAGGCTCGAACACGCGGCCCTTCGGTCTCGAGTCAAGCACTCTACCACTGAGCCACTGTGCTCCCTTGTTGGATTGTAAAATCAAACAGAGTAATAGCTAGCAAAAATCTTGATAATCAATATGCAAACCAGGCATGGGCTTGCCATCAATCATAGCTAGAGCTGCATAGTCATTAGTGTCAAATGAATTAACTGTATGAAGTGCGTTGCACATGGAAGTGAGATTAGCTACATGGGCAGATCCAGATGGGAGGAAATATCACAAAAGGCAATAGGCATTTTTAGAAATACTGGTACGGACCCCCCTTGTGTGGTTTGTACAGCCCTCTGTGAAATGTGTTGATGACTGAAAAAAAAATATTGGACCAATTTTTTGGGTGCGCCCATTAGCTATCTGTCAAATATATTTCTTCTGTTCATGCGAGTTTGAGCTAAGAGTTATGTTATCTATTAAAATTCTTGCAGTTGCTACAATACCTGGTATGATAGGGTTTTCCATTCTCAATTCAATGGGTCCATCCAACTGATTACTGACAATGAGAGCAGACCTCAGTGTGATCACCTTCAGGGCACTACCTTGTTGATTGACATCAAATACTTCTATATTGCTACAATACCTGGTATGATAGGGTTTTCCATTCTCAGTTCAATGGGTCCATCCAACTGATTACTGACAATGAGAGCAGACCTCAGTGTGATCACCTTCAGGGCACTACCTTGTTGATTGACATCAAATACTTCTATATTGCTACAATACCTGGTATGATAGGGTTTTCCATTCTCAGTTCAATGGGTCCATCCAACTGATTACTGACAATGAGAGCAGATCTTAGTGTGATCACCTTCAGGGCACTACCTTGCTGACTGACATCAAATACTACTTCATTGATTCAATACCTGGTATGAAAGGGTTTTCCATTCTCAGCTCGAAGGGTCCATCCAACTGATTACTGACAATGAGAGCAGACCTCAATGTGATCACTTTCAGGGCACTACCTTGTTGATTGACATCAAATACTACTTTATTGATACAATACCTGGTATGATAGGGTTTTCCATCCTCAGCTCAATGGGTCCATCCAACTGATTACTGACAATGAGAGCAGACCTCAATGTGATCACTTTCAGGGCACTACCTTGTTGATTGACATCAAATACTACTTTATTGATACAATACCTGGTATGATAGGGTTTTCCATTCTCAGCTCGAAGGGTCCATCCAACTGATTACTGACAATAAGAGCAGACCTCAATGTGACCACCTTCAGGGCACTACCTTGCGGATTGACATCAAATAATACTATATTGCTACAATACCTGGTATGATAGGGTTTTCCATCCTCAGCTCAATGGGTCCATCCAACTGATTACTGACAATGAGAGCAGACCTCAATGTGATCACTTTCAGGGCACTACCTTGTTGATTGACATCAAATACTACTTCATTGATACCATACCTGGTATGATAGGGTTTTCCATTCTCAGCTCAATGGGTCCATCCAACTGATTACTGACAATGAGAGCAGATCTTAGTGTGATCACCTTCAGGGCACTACCTTGTTGATTGACATCAAATACTACTATATAGCTACAATACCTGGTATGATAGGGTTTTCCATTCTCAGCTCAATGGGTCCATCCAACTGATTACTGACTATCAGTGCAGATCTCAGTGTGATCACCTTCAGAGCACTACCTTGTTGACTGACCTCAAATACTACTATATAGCTACAATACCTGGTATGATAGGGTTTTCCATTCTCAGCTCAATGGGTCCATCCAACTGATTACTGACAATGAGAGCAGATCTCAGTGTGATAACCTTCAGGGCGCTACCTTGCTGACTGACATCAAACACTACCCTGGCTGGCTGACCTTCATTCTAGAATAAATAAGGTAAGTCATAAAAATAATATAAACCATGGAATGAACTGTATAAGATTTTTTTACCATTTTCTATAAACATTATCCCTTTACTCAATAATGCCTTTAAAATATCATGTATATGAAAAATTTATGGACAATGGAGCATTTGCTCCAAAGAGGAGCAAATGCTCTATTTTCCATAATATTTTCAAAAGTATTCAAAACTTTCTTTAAACTTTTCTTATTTTTTTTCAATGTTGTCTGAAAAATGACATCAAATACTACCCTGGCTGGCTGACCTTCAATCTATAAAAGGACAAACATGGAATCAGCTATAACTATTAGCATTGTGTAATGAAAACTACAAGATAAACAGTCTGACTACATGTATATCGGTTCTCGCAGAATAGCAAACAAATTTGTTTACATTAACCATTTCCTTCATGAATATTCATGCTAGGCTCCACCCACTATGAATAATCACACATATAAAATTTCATGTTGGTACATAGAACAAAGAAATTACTTATCAGGTCCACTAGTGTAGGATCAGATATATCATACTTCCATAAGCAAACAGAGTAGACCCTGATCAGGCAGCTCTTACAAGAGCTGCCTGATCTGGGTCTGCTCTGTTTACAAAAGTGTTAAAAGATGTCTCTATGAGGTAAATGCTATTAAGATATGTCACCAATATGGAGACCTTTGTTTTATGGTAAAGCAGTAAAAAACATATTTTAGTTGGGTTGACATCCCAATGGACTGAATGGACAGCATTTAAGTAGCACATATCCCCACTCTGTGATGGGAGGCATAATAATATGTTTTTTCTGTCTTAGAAGTTAGTTCTATCAGAGCAAATACTGCTGACCCTGGTGAAATGCTGAATTCAGTTGTCATCACTGATTGTCAGTATACTCCTTTATTGGTCTCTGGTCAACCATGAGCTTTGAAGAATATTTTGGGAATGTGTCTCTAAAATATATTATAGGGATCACTTTTTTTCATGCATTAACATTTGCCTGGTCACGAGGATGCTGTTTGAACAAGAGGCCGAGTGTTAATGCAATGAAACAAACATGTGTGATCGTTATTCTTGCATATTTTACCTTATTCCAACCCAATTCGCACTGAAAACGCTGCTAAAACATTAAATTGTCCATTTTCTTGCACTGGATTTCTCTAAACAAAATGGCGTCGGCTGTGTACTTTCTAAAGTCATAACGTCGTCACAACCTCATAACCGTATGCAATGTTTTCGCGAACAAAAGCATCGGCGAAAAGATCAGTCTGGTCCTCAACGCTTTCTTTATAACGTCATGCAAATAATGCAGGGCTCATTTTAAGTATTTTCAAGTTCAGACCCATGTTCAAACAGCATGTGAATCTCCTGATTTAAACATGGATTTTCGTTCATTTGACAATGGGTGTAAACAGCTATACGAATAGACATCTATATATGCAAGAATCCCACTTTGTCAACATACACAGGACTGAGCCTCTGCCAACCAGCAATCTTCACAACCAGTTGATTCACTCTCAAGTAATGGCTTTTCTAAAAAATACTTACTACTTTGATAATAGAATGTTTGGTGATATCTGGCAATGTGTCTCGGAAATAGATTCCCACTTTATCAACAGATACCGGACTTAGTCTCTGCCAACCATCAATCTTCACAACCAGCTGATTCACTCTCAAGTAATGGCTTTTCTAAAATTAAAAATTACAACTTCTAGAAGTCATAAAACCATATCAAATCTTATAGATTCCTTATAGAAATGTGGACTGGATATTATATATATACAACAAGAAGAAATTTGCACGAGATTTTGGTACTTATCGCATCAGCTGCTCATATACTCAAAGAATAGATGCACTGCAGATGAAGACCTAGACCTAAAATTAGACCTCTAGGCTGGATACGTCAGCATAGGCATTTATAGAGGCATTTCTGCATACGCCATAAGTACCATAATCTTATAGCTGTATCATATTTTCATTCTTTTAACTCTTTCCCCCCTGGGAAAATTATCCTGCTTTTTTGTCGTCTGCTGATTTTTAGAAAATCAACTTTTTGAAAATTCTTTCAGGAATAAGATCAGAGTGTCAAACAGTTTGGATCCAGATCAAGCCAGACATTCTGTTGGGTCTGATCTGGGTCCAAACTGTTTGCAAAAGTTATTAGTTCACAGAAGCTACATAAATACAAACTGGAAAGCATGACAGAAGGACAGAAATGCAGAAGACTATTTAAATGTTCCATTGAAAGGCATTTGCGAAATTTTTCTGTGTCTGTAATATTCTTTAACTCATTACCTACTAGTGCCGTCTGCTCATAACCTTTGCAAACAGATTGGACTCAGACCCAGCCTGACAAAACGTCGGGCCTGATCTGGATCTAATCTGTTTGACACTCAGATGGTATTCCTGAAAGAATTTTTCGAAAAAGTAGATTTAAAAAAAAAAATCAGCAGACAACAAAAAAGCATAACAAATTTCCAAGGGGGCAAAGAATTAACTTAACTCCGAACTTCTTTCTCCAAAAATATGTTTATTTAGGTGCTCATCTGTAGTGTCTCCAAGAACAAGTGTGTATTGGTATTTATTTTAGTGCTAATTTGAAAGATCTTAAGAGATGCTTCAAATGAACAAATAAACAATTGCATCCACGACAAATAAGGTACTGTAATCGTAGGTTTTTCTATTTTTATTTAATTTAATGCTTTGCATGCTGGGTAATTTCTCATGCTTTTTATGTCCTCTGCTGATTTTGGGGACAGGTCGCCACTAGCAAGGAAAAAGTTAAAATTGTACCTTATGCCTGATCTTCTCTCTTCTGAAGAAGGCAAATGAGAACTCTTCATTTGGAGGTACCATCTTCCACTCAGTGGCCTGGATATAGGCATCATCTAGCTTCTGCATGCTGGGTAATTTTTCATGCTTTTGTTGTCGTCTGCTGACTTTTTTTCAAATTAACCTTTTTGAAAAATTCTTTCAAGAACACCATCAGGGTGTCATACAGTTTGGACCCAGATCAGGACCGACATTCTGTCCTGATCTGTGTCCAAAGTGTTTGCAAAATTTATCAGCAGACGACAAAAGTTAAAATTGTACCTTATGCCTGCTCTTCTCTCTTCTGAAGAAGGCAAATGAGAACTCTTCATTTGGAGGTACCATCTTCCACTCAGTGGCCTGGATATAAGCATCATCTAGCTTCTGCATGCTGGGTAATTTTTCATGCTTTTGTTGGCGTCTACTGACTTTTTTCAAAATTAACTTTTTCGAAAAATCCTTTCAGGAACACCATCAAGGTGTCAAACAGTTTGGATCCAGATCAGGACCGACAGAATGTCGGTCCTGATCTGTGTCCAAAGTGTTTGCAAAATTTATCAGCAGACGACAAAAGTTAAAATTGTACCTTATGTCTGATCTTTTCCCTTCTGAAGAAGGCAAATGAGAACTCTTCATTTGGAGGTACCATCTTCCACTCAGTGGCCTGGATATAGGCATCATCCAGCTTCTGTCCATGGAACGAGTCTGAACCGACACTGGAGGGGCTCATTGTTACCGTGAGAAACCACAGTGGGGAACCAGTCTGGTTGCGTATTTTGTAAGGAGTGAACATCTGTCTACGGCGAACAGCACTGGTTGGTACACCTTCTTTCTGGGGGCTGTGTTAAAAGATTTTAAAACTCAACATGTTGTGGTGAATGTTAAAAATAGCAACCACTTATTATTTGACAAAACAGATAAATACGGTAGAACATGTAATATATGAATCAGCATTTAAGAATTGAAATACAGATTTTTAGCTTGCACTGGATTTTCAATTCTTATACATGTAAATACAACATGTACATGTATTTACATTTTATAGTATGGAAAAATTCGGCCATACAATCTTACACCCAAACCCAATCATTACCCTTATAAAATGATTCATTTCATTTGTAATGGGGGTGTTGGAACAGCCATCCATAAACACTGTTGTACACAACTTCATGGCTAGGCACAAATGACATCACACAATTGCAAAAAAGGAAAGCTATTTGCTAACGTTAATGTTGACATGCTTTAAGTGCCTACCAGATCGTGTGATTGTTCAATGTTTGGCATGGAGAAATGCTTAACAGCTAAAATGTTGGGTTTCATTAAGGCAACTAAAATGGAAATGTAAATAATATACTAATTTTACATTTTCAAAGCAATCCTTTAATGAATCTTTAGATTTTCGCAACTGTTCATAGTCTCATGAGTTACACAAATTTGATTGACAGCTGCCAATCTCACTTGCCCGTGCAATACCCTTCGAACATCAACTCATTTGCCAGAAGTGTTACTCGTGTTGTGATTGAAAGCGAGCCACACCTGAGTTGCACGTGCAAAAACAGCCTCTTGTTTGCTCCATTGGCTGTCCCTGTTCAAGCTGGCTGTTCCGTTTTTCCATTTTACACCCAGACATAACCGTTAATACAATTATATTTTAAATACAAAACTGTTTTAATTCTAAATAGAAATATTTTTCATATTTATGATATTTATAATAAAATGTAAATATAAGCAATAAATTCAATTTTTGGAAAGTTCATGGAATCATGAATACTTTGGGTCTCTTGCAAAGTTAACGTGAAGCCCAAAGGGCTTCACTTACTTTGCAAGAGACCCGAAGTATTCATGATTCCATGAACATTCCTTCATGATTCCATGAACATTCCAAAAAATGAATTAATTTCTTAAATGTTCAGCTATAACAGGTCTGTCTTGTACATTACCTGTCCTCCTGTTCCTTGTAATAATCCTCTGTCCATTTCACCTTGGTAGAGTTGTAGAGATCTATCAGTGTCTGTGTCATGTTCACATTCAAAACATCCTGTGCCGTGATCTGGATGGCAAATTTCTTCTCTTTCCCATCATTGTAGTGTTTCCAGTCTGTATGACATCTGAAATTAGGCAGTAAATAAAACATGCTCATATATGTATGCTCAAATGCCTAGACAAAGCACAGTTCAGTCAACTGTGCTTTATCTAGGCATTTATTTGAGCATGGCTATGAATTATTTCTTTTCTAACATCTTCCGTTTCCCTGTGACCTTGAAAATTAGGACAAGGCCACCAAAACTTAATTCACCCTGCCCCAATGTTATATCCATGCACATTTGGTTCCTATCTGCCCATTAATTCATGAGATATCTTGCACATAAGAGAGTATCACACCAATGCTGAGATGGATTGGATCAGCAACAAAAAAAAATAAAAGTCCCAGTGTATCATTTTATTGTTAATGACGACATAAAATTGCTTTTAAATAGTTATCCCACGGAATTTGACGAAAAATGTGATATTAATCTACCTAACTGTACTTAAATGGCCTTGATAAGGCACTGCTAGAATTAAAATGATGTAAAAAGAAACATGAACATGATAGAATTTTACAGTCATACATGTACTCAGCATAAAAGAGTTTGTAGCAAACAACAAAACTTACATTGTGGGTATTCAAAATACCAGATTCAAAAAGGACAGTTCTTTTGAACACCCACAACAACTGCTTGAGTTGAGCAGTTATATGGAGTCATGTCTTATGAATTTCAGCGGCAATAAAGTATGGCAGGTTATCATCCTAATCATTGGCAGGTTCACATATTTTTGGTCTTTAATGTTCTAGCTGCTTCACAACCAATAACTTCCTACAGAAACAAAACATAGTTCAATTGCATATAAAAAATAGTTGATATGCAGCATTAAGTAGTTATTCCATACCTCCATTGTTCTATGAGTGTTTCCCAGCCAGACAGAGCTCTGTTGTAGTAATCAGCTGCAATCTGAAAGGTGGCCTTCCCTTCAATGCTGGGATCCAGTCTAAGGTTGAAGTTCACTCCACTGAATCCCAGCTCAACTAATGGCACATCAGCATCTTGACAATCATCAATGAGACACACAAACACACCATTAGCTTTAAGCTGAAAATACAGTCAACCCTCTTTATAACGACCATGTTTGTTCCAAGCTATCTTTGACGTTGAAGTGAATTTGCTGTTATAACAATATGCGGACCAGTACCAGGGCTCCACATCATAATCATTTGATGAAAGAAAATATTGTACATATGCTATTATTCTAAGTGTATACATCAGTTCAATTTCATATTGCATGAAAATTCCAAAAGTTTCCCACTTATCAAATGAGATAGAAACCTTTTCATGCAAAATACCATATCCTGATCACTGAATTGACTGACACATCGTAAAAAATCTGTTATAATGAATTTTTTTTTTTCAATAGAAAATGTATATCTGTTCCAAGAAGTTACTGTCGGTGTCGTTAAGTGAATATTCTGTTATAAAGAGGGAATATTAATGGTAAGAGATCCGTTCCCAGCAAATTTATGTCGGATAGTGAATATTCTGTTATAAAGAGGTTTGACTGTAGTGTACATACTCTCAATTTAAGAGCAACAAAAAATGGAGTGGGAAAACAGCAAATTTGGTTCTTGCTTTCTAACAAAAAAAATGATCATTACATACATGTACTCACAGGGGCTTGAAGTTATGTTTTTTTGAGTGATTTTAGGCCAAGAGAAGAGAACTATGTGCTTTTAAATGATGGAAGTTCGACTATTTAAAGATTTGGAAAAAATGCACAAATTGTGTATAAGAATATGCTTTTCTATGAATCAGTTTGGTCAAAATTTTCATTTTTTTTCATTTTCCATTTTTTTCGCAATTTTTTTTTTGATGGAATTGAAGAGAAGGCCCCTAGGCATCAGAAAAAGTAGCAAATATTCATAAATTCAAGCACCAGTGCATGTACTTGTGAAAAAGAAAATGTTACTATTCCTAAAGAACGGATCATTCACAATGAACTCAGCTTACCACTGTTGTGCTGAAAACATACAAAAACTGTTTTGAAAGAAGTATGAATTAAAAAATATACTCTACTAGCTATGAATATAGAGATCACACATGTTTTCTCATGCATTTACATTTGCCCGGTACCAAGGAAGAAGTTCGAACATCTTTAGAGGGCCCTGGCAAGTGTTAATGCAATGAAACAAACATGAGTGATCGTTATTCTTGCATTATTTTACCTGATTTCAGCATAAACCGCGCTGAAAACGTTGCATAATCATTAAATATCCCTTTTCTCACACTTGATTTCTTAAAACAAAATGGCGTCAGCTTCAAACTTTTGAACGTCATTACATCGACAACGTCATATATATGTGTGCAACGTTTTCGCGAACGAAAGCATCGGCAAAATGATCAGTCACTGCCACAGCTCTTTCCCGTGTAACGTCATGCATACAAATCAGGGCCCAGTTTAGGCTTTTTCAAGTAAAAGCAATGTTCAAACAGCACGTGAATCTCATGATTTGAACATGGATTTTGCAGCTTCAAACAGCTTTGCGTAACAAATTCCCATGCAAGAATATTAATTTTAAGCCTTTACATGGACAAGTTTTCATTATATTGAGGAAATTAACATGATGTAGAACCTCAATGATCAACATGAAAAATCAAAGTAAGAAAGACGGCAAAGACTTATTTTATACAAAAATGAACAGGATATTGTAAACATTGTCATCAATTGCAGTCACGATGGTTCCTTTAGGGTTAATTTTTGGTCTTACCTCCACTTTGGTGATTTTCAGATCATCTTTCTTGGGAGGGATAACTTTAGCATTTTCTGTCAGCCATACAGCTGCAGCATCAGTGTCCCCTGTTGCCATTTCAAGAGCTGTCTGACAGTCAATGGTACTAAACCCTAGCTCCTCTAGCTGGGAAAGTTGAGATTCTGAAATACAGGAAATATTCATCAGCATTTAATATGGGCCTCGTGGCGACAAAACCTGCCTTCGGGGTAGTAGATAAAGTAAATTTATAGTAAATAAAAATACTCACCAGAATAAGGCACATCCACAAGCCTAGTGGATGATTTCAGCTGCCGTGCCTGTAATGCTTGTTTTGGTAATGAATTCATGATGGCGAGAAACATCCTTAGATCCAAGTAGGAAAATCTAACATTCATCGTACTGAAGCCAACCTCCAGCAACAGCTCTCTCTGTTCTATGCCCACAGGTTTAGATAAACAACATGTTTGAGCCTAATATTGTGAATATTTTCATATCCATCAGTTTTAACATATGTTTTGGGTGCTCAAAAGAACCGTCTCATTGAGACGGTTATTTTGAATACCCACAACATATGTTTTGTTTGAGAAATAAGAAAAATCATTTCTGATACGCAATCTTAACTAAAGGCCTGATGTCACCTGAATAATTTCAAATTTAGGGGCATATAAATCATATCCATCAGTTTTAACATATGTTTTGGGTGCTCAAAAGAATCATCTCATTGAGACGGTTCTTTTGAATACCCACAACATATGTTTTGTTTGAGAAATAAGAAAAATCATTTTTGTTACCCAATCTTAACTAAAGGCCTGATGTCACGTCAATATTTTCAAATTTAGGGGCATATAAATAAAAATACTCACCGGAATAAGTCATATCCACAAGTCTAGTGGAAGATTTCAGCTGCCGTGCCTGTAACGCTTGTTTTGGTAATGAATTCATGATGGCCAGAAACATCCTTAGATCTAAGTAGGAAAGTCTGACATTCATCGTACTGAAGCTGACCTCCAGCAACAGCTCTCTCTGTTCTATGTCCACAGGTTTAGATCAACAACATTTTTGAGCAAAAATTGTGAATATTTCCTTACCCATCAGTTTTAACATATGTTTTGGGTGCTCAAAAGAACCGTCTCATTGAGACGGTTCTTTTGAGTACCCACAACATATGTTTCGGTTGAGGAATAAGAAAAATAATTTTTGTTACACACTCTTAACAGAAAGCCTAATGTCACCTCAATATTTTCAAATTTAGAGGCATATACTGTAGATTCGGAAATTTTTGCGAATTGCATTAAAGGACACATTGGTGATGTGAAAAATTCGCGATTAAGGCAAGATTTACCTTTATCAATAAACAACAGAGTGATTTTGCCATTTCGCGAGGGTTTTGTTTTCACATAACTTCGCATATGCGAGTTATGTGAAAATAAAGTCCTTGCGAAAATTTCCGAATTTATAGTATATAAAAATACCCACCAGAATAAGGCACATCCACAAGCCTAGTGGATGATTTCAGCTGCCGTGCCTGCAACGCTTGTTTTGGTAATGAATTCATGATGGCCAGAAACATCCTTAGATCTAGGTAGGAAAGTCTAACATTCATCGTACTGAAGCCGACCTCCAGCAACAGCTCTCTCTGTTCCACTTCCTTCGCCTCAACTAATCCTGCAGACTGATCCTTTTTCAAATCTGGCAGAGGATTAGCGTTAAGTTCTATGCTGATTGTCATTGGGTCGACAATAGACATGGCGGTATCTTCTTCTGCTTGTAGGGAACAGGAGAATACCTCGAGACTCTGCAGGGTGCAGGCCAGGAGTTTGTCCTGGGCTTTAGGTCGGAAGGACAACACAGCTGTGCACTGAAAAGATAAAGAATTAACCCTTAATGCGCCAATTGCAACAAAAGTCGTCTGCTTTTCTCGTCTGCTGAAATTTTTAAGACCCCTCTATGGCAAAGCAGAGTGCACCCAGATCAGACTGCTCCTATAGGAGCAGTCTGTTCTGGGTCCACGCTGTTTGCTTCTATACTTAATTCGTCAGTAATGTTAGGCAATTATTTGCAGCAGACAACTTCAGCAGACAAGCATTTTTTTCTTGGCGCTTTAAGGGTTAACCTGAAAGTGGTTCCAAAAAATGCATCTGAAAATTTTGTCTGCTCAAGTTGTCTGCTGCATATATTTGCTAACAATATTGAGTAAAGTAAGTTTAGATGCAAACAGTGTGAACCCAGATCAGACTGCTCCTAGAGGCCCGATCTGGGTCTACGTCATTTGTCAATCCTCCCCTCACACTCATTCACACTATGGCGCAGTCGGTAACGTGTCAGACTACAGATACGTGTCTGACTGCAGATCCAGGCATTGTGAGTTCGATCCCGGCTCGGTCCCATACTTTCCTGGAGATTGATCATGAAATAATTTCCATGGCCATTCTCCTCCCTTCCGCTGATTTAAGAAGGGTTTTTGTCAGCTACAAGCGAAAGTATGTGCGCAAAGTACTGGTTAACCGCTTAGTCAAGCTTTCCCAGGGAAAAAGTGTGTTAAGGTGAACTGACAGTCCTAACATGACCATAGCGGTTGACTGGGATGTTAAGCATCAAACCAAACAAAACCATTCTATCCTCCCCCAAATCCATTATATATTTTTACTGTGGAATCAACACAGTACCTTGAGTATGACAGCATTTGTATCCAGTGAAGCAAGATTCTCAACCACAACAAACTGTGTCTCTGTTACATTCAGCTTCAACTCAAAAGGGACATCATTCTGGTCTACTTGTGGTCCTCTCTTGGTGATTATCCCCCCTGATGTGCTCAGTGGACTGGCAGTACGGGTGCCACTGTTTGGGTAAGATACCTCTGATTCTACAACATTGACAGTGTCTTCGTCTTGCTGGCCATCCATATCTAAAAATATGAACACATCTTCATTACTTGTGTAGTTCTTTTGAAAAAACATATCTCTGGTAATCATAGTAACAGGGTTCCCACAGAAATTCAAAAACACAATTCCATGATTTTTCCATAATTTCCCATGATTTTCCCATGATTTTCCATGATCAGCAATGTAATTTCCATGACTATTTAATGCACGGCCTCCAACCTCCCCTTTTAGCACCATCTTCACCACGTAGAGCATAAATGCGGAATGCAGCAACAGTAATGTATTTAAATAAGCATGCTTGTAGACCATGCATTTTGAAATAACTAAAACTTGAAACCACCAGTAGCCAGAAAACTAGCTGTCAGACACACAAGTTTTGTGTGTCTGACAGTTAGTTTTCTGGCTACTGGTGGTTTCACCAAATTATTTCACAAAATTCCATGATTTTTCCATGACTATTCAGGTTTTTTCAAATTCCATGATTTTTCTATGCATGGAACTTTTTTTCGTGATTTTCCAGGTTTTCCATGATTTCCAGAGCTTGTGGGAACCCGGCTGGTTATCATAGTAACATCCCTGTCACAGAAGGGGTTTACTCCTCAGACCAGTTTTGTTTCTTTTATATGGGCCTTGAAGTAAGAAAACCTGACTTGGAGGGTTTGTGAACAACAAAGGGGCAGACCTGCGCGGATGCACAGTCTGATCAGCACCTTCGTTATTCACTTATTGTAAAGTACAGTAAAACCTGTCTTGTGCGGCCACTCAAAATGAAGACCAAAATTGGTTTTCAATACCAATTATTGCTTAATACAGGTCAAAAGTATTGCAGAATGGGAGCATTCTGCAATACTTTCGACCTTCATTAAGCTACCATTTGTCATTAAGATCTTTGTTTTGTCTATTTTTGAGTGACCCCTTAAGACAGATTTACTTATCATATTAAAACTTGCTACAAGCAAAATTTCACTATTCTAGCTAGTCTCTGTAGCTGAGCAGGCAGGTTTGGGTATAACCTGGTTGGAAACCCCAAAGACAGGTTTTGTTGCGGCGAGGCCCATATGTTATTACCTCCCATACGTAAATCTGACTCTTTGGGGGATGACACAGCTGTGTATTTGATTATAATAGCAAAGAAAACTGCCAAACTGTCTTTTAGGACCTACACAAACTAGATGATTCCCATGATTTTTGTTCCAGTTGATGTTTTACATCCCAGTTAACAATGTTCCGGTTAAGATGGGATGTTTTCTAGAGTGGAACCAATACTAAGCAGAGGCTAAAGTGACTTGCTCAAGATGAGCCCACCAAGGTGACTACAGTGAGGTTTCAACAAGGGCCCCGTCAATTTCAGTTTGAGCACTCTACCACTGAGCCACTGTGTTCCACCATTCCCATGAAATGTCAAGCCCAACCTGACCATAAAAAGCTCTATTTTTTTCTATTCAAAGTCTTATATGCTGTATAATATTGAAAGCTCTGTAAGCGTTAAACAGGACAAGGTTTAAAGAAATTTACCTGTCAAAAAGAGATTTTCAGCTTTTGTCATGATGACTTCGTTCACTTGGATCAACTAATCAAAACTGCACATGAGTTTCAGAAACACCATCAGAGTGTCAAACAATTTGGACCCAGACCAGGACCAATATTCTGTCGGTCCTGATCTGGGTCCAAACTGTTTGCAAAGGATATCAGCACGACAACAGTTGCGGCTAGCATGGAAAGAGTTAAAGAGCTTTACCTGTTAAAACGGGATTTTCAGCTTTTGTCATGATGAATTCATTCACTCGGATCAACCAATCAAAACTGCACATGAGTTTCAGAAACACCATCAGAGTGTCAAACAGTTTGGATCCAGACCAGGACCGATGTTCTGTTGGTCCTGATCTGGGTCCAAACTGTTTGCAAAGGATATCAAAACGGTAACAGTTGGCACTAGCATGGAAACAGTTAAAAAACTTTCCTGTCAAAAAGGGATTTTCAGCTTTTGTCATGATGAATTCATTCACTCGGATCAACCAATCAAAACTGCACGAGTTTCAGAAACACCATCAGAGAGTCAAAAGTTTCGATCCAGACCAGGACCGACGTTCTGACTGTCCTGATCTGGGTCCAAACTGTTTGCAAAGGATATCAGCATGACAACAGTTGCTGCTAGCATGGAAAGAGTCAAAGAACTTTACCTGTCAAAAAGGGATTTTCAGCTTTTGTCATGATGAATTCATTCACTCGGATCAACCAATCAAAACTGCACAAGTTTCAGAGACACCATCAGAGTGTCAAACAGTATAGATCCAGACCATGACTGACGTTTTGTCAGTCCTGATCTGGGTCCAAACTGTTTGCCAAGGATATCAGCATGGCAACAATTGCCGCTAGCATGGAAAGAGTTAAAGATCTTTACCTGTCAAAAAGGGATTTTCAGCTTTTGTCATGATGAATTTGTTCACTTCGATCAACAAATCAAAACTGCACATGAATTTCAGAAACACTATCAGAGTGTCAAACAAATTGGATCCAGGCCAGGGCCGACCTTCTGTCAGTCCTGATCTGGGTCCAAACTGTTTGCAAAGGATATCAGTATGCTAGCATGGGAAGAGTTAAAAGACTTTACCTGTCAAAAAGGGATTTTCAGCTTTTGTCATGATGAATTCGTTCACTCGGATCAACCAATCAAAACTGCACATGAGTTTCATGTTGTTGAGAATGATCATAAACCTAGTGCCATCCTGGGTGGCCCTGAAGTGGAGCTCCAGCTGAAGACTGTGGGGGCTAGCGTTACTGCTCGGCTCCAAGATTCTCTCAAACACACTTGGTCGCAGATTCACTGCCATATCTGAAAGAGAATTCATAAAACTATTGTTCATCCATTGAATTTAAAATATTTGCTTTCTAAAACTTTAGTTTAAACATATTTTATTTTAAAATTTTGTACAACCATGGGGATGGGTCACAAGTTCTCAAAACATTAGTTATGACAATTCCCCTTTCCAAAGATTTCTGAGCCCTTGAAAGTTTACAGTAATGTATACTGAGCCCTTGAAAGTTTACAGTAATTTATACTGAAAAACTTTAAAAATGCAACAGTTGGATAGCACCTTTAATTTATATGTCTCGAATAAGAATACAAGACGATCATTTTGATAGTATGTTAAAGAGTATTCATTTGTAAGCAATGTATGAAGAACTTGAAAAATTAAAAGGAATTTTAAGCATTAAAAATGTTAACTTTATGAGATAGGGGTCAGCTATTTCATGTGGAAAAATGTTATCAGTGAAGATTCCCTACTTCTTTAAATCAGGAAACACGAGAAGCATAAAATTTGTGTCATGGACTTCTTTAGTCATCGAAGAATCACTCTCATATTGTTTGTTTGTTTGTTTGTTTGTTTGATTTGATTCTTTACGTCCCATCAACAACCTTTCAGTTAATCAGGGACGGGTCTTCCTGGGTTGAACCAGTACTAAGCCAGGATAAATGTGTCTTGCTCAAGGACCACAACGCAGTGACGCTGGTGAGGCTCGAACCGGCGGCCCTTCGGTCTCAAGTCAAGCTCTCTACCACCGACCCACATCGCTCCTATATTGATTGGCAGGTCGGTGATACAGTGTGTTGGCTTAAATTCATACAAAGCAGAAACGTCGTCGATTTAAGCTGTACAATTAAAAGTAATGTGTTGTCTGAAGAAGCACACTCATGATGACGTCATCGAAGCAAAGGAAGTTTACTTTCAACTGTATTTTGAAAGATATAAAGGGAAGTTAGTGTTGCATTTTTTAAGTTGGTCAGTCTACATTATTCAACAGTCTAACTCACATGCTACTGTAACACGACGTCTGATTGGATAAAGTTAGAAATTTGAGACAGTTATGATATATTGTCGAAAATAGTTTGATGTCATTTTATTGGGCCTCGTCGCGACAAAACCTGTCTTCCGGGTTTCCGACAAACTGAGACTCAAACCAGTCTCCTCAGATACAGAGACTAGCTAGACAATTGAAATGTTGCTTGTATGAAATTTAGATATGAAACTTTCCAAAACGCGAATAACAAAGGCGCTGATCAGACTGCGTGGAAGCGCAGGCTGGTCTGCGCCTGTGTTGTTTGCAAACCCCCCAAGACAGGTTTTGTCATGTCGCAACCCAATTATGCCACTGTCTCACATTTTGTTGGAAGAAATAATTTACCTCTGAATCTTGTATCACTAGCCAGGATTTCATGAGAAACTAGATCTGTCTCCTTTGATTGGTCAGAATAACTGTCATATGACAAGCGAGAGCGAATGAAATCCAGCTTAGCAATAGACACTTGTGGAGACAGTGGTCCTTGATCGTGAGATGCTAGTAGCTCTAAGGTGACATTGGTCAACTCTACTGACATTGATATCACACGGTATACATCACCACATAGCACAGTCTGAAACAAACACAAACAAATTACATGATTAATCCTTGATCATGAGATGCTAGTAGCTCTAAGGTGACATTGGTTAACTCAACCGACATTGATATCACACAGTACACATCACCACACAACACAGTCTGAAACAAACGCATATAATTACTTCCATCATTTTCCATGATTAAGGCGGGAGATTTTGTTTTTGTTTTATTTGATTCTTTACGTCCCATCAACAATCTTTCAGTAATATAGGGACGGGTATTCCTGGGTTGAACCAGTACTAATCTAGGATAAATGTGTCTTGCTCAAGAATCACAACGCAGTGACGCCGGTGAGGCTGGAACACGCGGCCCTTCGGTCTCGAGTCAAGCACTCTACCACTGAGCCACTGCGATCCCTTACGGCGGGAGATGATATCAAAGCGACTACTAATAATTGAGCTATTTTCTTGATTCTTTTGCAATACAGTAAAACCTGTCTTTAGCGACCACTCAAAAATAGGCAAAACAAAGATCTTAATGACAAATGGTAGCTTAATGAAGGTCAAAAGTATTGCAGAATGCTCTCCAGGAGCATTCTGCAATTCTTTTGACCTGCATTAAGCGATAATTGGTCTTGAAATCCAATTTTTGGTCTTTTTGAGAGTGACTGTTTACACAGTTTTTACTGTAATTACTTCCATTATTTTCCATGATTAAGGCAGGAGATGATAAGCGACTACTAACAATTGAGCTATTTCCATGATTCTTTTGCAATACTCTATGAGCCCTGATGATTTTCAATTCAAATAAATTACTTCTTTTAATCATACAAACATAGGATTTTGAATGAAAGAAAGAGCTTATTGCTCAATATCCAATGCTAGAGATAAACAAAATTTTGGAGCATAAAATTGATTTTATTTTTCTCTAATCCATCTTTAACATTTGTTATGGGAGTTTAAAAGAACCATCTCATTGAGACAACCACAGCATTTGTTTTGGTTGATAAATCAGAAAATCAATTTCTAATTAGGAATTTTTCATTTTTATCTATAACTGAAAGATTGTTGATGGGACGTAAATAATCAAAACAAACAAAAAAAAAAAGCATTTTTATCTAGAGGCCTGATATCATTGTTGCTTGATGAGGTTTTTGTCTTTCAAATAACATAACAAGGGTCCGGCAATGTTCTGTCACCAGTGCAATACCCACCACAGTTGAACCCTCAACTAACAAATTAAAATGTCTCCCTTCCACCTGTTCAGGGACATACATGAAACTAGCTATTAAATACAAATATTACAACAAACTGGCCTTAAAAACAGATATTTACCTTAAACCAAACTGATCCTATATGAGCCGCGACATGTGATTTCCAACAATGTGGCATTGTGACAAGTGTAGACTCAGAGGAGCATGTGTAGCCTCCTTTTAAGCTTAGAAACTCCAAATGATGTTCAGTCAGTAGCTTAACAATCATAGAATACTCAAGCGACTAGCAAAGACTCTGATCAGACTGCGTGTGTGTGCAGGCTGATCTGAGGCTTTGCTGGTAGCACATACCACATTGTTGGAAATCTCATACACTGGCTGCTTGATTTTTACTTAAATATACTAGATACCCTATCCAACAAGAAAATTATAAAGGATCTAAACTTGAAGGCAAAAAACACCAAAATTCAGTAAAAACTCGATTTTTCGAACTCCGATAGTTTGAAATATACATACATTCGAAATTGAATTTGGGATTCCTTGGAATCATAGAATAGTGGGTATTTCTGAACTAATTTGATAACTCATTTTTGGGTGCTTAAAAGAAATGTCTCATGGTGACATATGTTTTGGGTGCTTAAATATATGTTTTAGCTGCTCAAAAAGGAAACCCCTCATGGGAACATAAGTTTTGGGAGCTTAAACATATGTTCAGGCTACTCAAAAAAGAAACCCCTCATGGGGACATAAGTTTTGGGAGCTTAAACATATGTTTTGGCTGCTCAAAAAAGAAACCCCTCATGGGGACATAAGTTTTGGGAGCTTAAACAAATGTTTAGGCTACTCAAAAAAGAAACCCCTTGTGGAGATATAAAATCATGTTTTGGGTGCTTAAAAGAAACAACTCATAGAAATTATGTTTGGATAGAAAATACTGAAAAAAATAATTTATACATATCATTTAATGACTAACTCCTTTAATTAATCTGTAAATTACTGACAAACTGAAGTAGAAATGCAGGTCTGGAGCACTTTCGAATTAACAAATTCAACTTTAACAGTTTAATAATAGCCTTTAGGCTGCTACGTTTCTTACATAGGATGACATAGCATATTGGGTAAGAACGACCCTAGGCCTTTATAGGGACACCTGAAATAGGGATCCATTTCAAGAGCATAGCATGGCTTACATAAACGATGATAGTTTTCAGATTTCTATAAAAACATTTATTTTATAGGTAAATTGGAAGATTCTCCCAATGAGGTTGTTAATAATTAAAGAAAAACAAGATTTGGATACTCATCTTTACTTGTGTTTCATTTATAATAAAGGTCAATTAGTCCTTTGAAAAATTCCTCATAAAACCAATGCATATTAAAAGAACTTGATGAGCATCAGCAATTTTTATAAGCATTAAGAACATCAAGATGTTCACATAGAAATAAACCACTGTAACCTCTCTAAGTCTAAAGGAAGGATACCTAACCTCTCCTGTATATAGTGGGGGGAGGGGTAGGGGTAATTAACTGAATTTAGGGGAAAGGACAGGGCTGCAGGATCTTGTAGGCTAGGAGTGCAAAATTTAAATTTTGATGCAAGAACAATATGTAAAACAAAAGAGAAGCATTTACATTTTCTATGCAAATTTCAATTATATGCAAGTGTTTTGTCTGATGAAGGATTTCTAGTCATTTTTGCGTTTTTAGTTACTTTGTGAAAAGCATCTGGGACCCCAATTTATCTTAGTTAGCAATCTAGCCCCGAGGTTACAAAACTTTTTCATGCTCAACTCAACTGAGCATGAAATTTCAACTGCTCATAGAATGTAAAATACTGAAAGTGACAATTTTTTGCTGCTTAAAACACAGATTTTTTATTTATCCAGCTAGTAAATATCAAAATGGCAACAATTGTTGGCAATTTAATATTTATGCCAATGATGAATTTTATGCTCAGTTGAGTTGAATATGATTTTTTTATAACCTTGGGGGCATTATGTATAAAATAAAGTAGCCAAGATAACTCCACCATGTTTTATTTTTTCCACTTGATAATTATATAGATAGAGTGCAAGACTCTATTTGAACCAATTTTATTTAAATTCTTAAACATATCTTAAATTCTTATCAAGCAGTTCTGTTAAAATATGAAAATTGCTTCAAATTACTATGAGTATGTCTGAGAGTATGCATGATTAAATATGTTCAAAGCATCATCAATACATAACATTGATTACAGTAATCACCCTTAAGCTTATTTGTTGTTCGATTTTATATGTACATTGTATAACACTGTTATGAAGATTTACTTTAGCTTATGGGTACTTTTAAAGCATATATGAACTTAGCCCATTTACACATACCCCTTGCGACTAAATGCCAGTTACCTTTGTTATACTGAAAGCTTTTTTTTTCTTTGATACAGTGTAGATCCAGATCAGCTGGCTTCTGTAGAAGCCAGCTGATCAGGATCTACACTGTTTTTATTAAGCCTATTAATCAGAGATAACCGCTGACATCATGAAATTAGACTGTCTGGAGACAATTTGTTTGTTTGATTTGATTCTTTACGTCCCAGACCACAGTATTTCAGTTATGTCGGGAGGGATCTTCCTGGGTTGAACCAGTACTAAGCAAGGATAAATTTGTCTTGCTCAAGAACACAACACAGTGACACGGGTGAGGCTCAAATCCGCGGCCCCTCGGTCTCGGGTTAAGCACTCTACCACTGAGCCACTGTGCTCCCCGTGTCTGGAGACAAGACCTGTGTACTGACATATCATAAGTGTTAACCTGCAGTTTTCACATAACTGTTGTAAAATATAATCACACAGTACCTGGGACAGACCATGATCAGACTAGGTCTAAATATTTGTTATGCAGAAAAACTGTGTGTGTGTGTCAAATTCTTCTTTCACAATTGAGCCACGACATGTGATTTCCAACAATGTGGCATTTTGACATGAATAGACTCAGACGAGCCTGTGCAGCCTCCTTTTAAGCTTAGAAACTCCAAATGATGTTCAGTCAGTAGCTTAACAGTCAAAGAATATTCAAAAGACTAGCAAAGGTTCTGATCAGACTGTGCATATGCGCAGGCTGGTCTGAGCCTTTGCTGGTCGCACATGCCACATTGTTGGCAATCTCGTGTCGCGGCTCAATTATAGAAGATAAGACATGTAAATGTCCCAGTATTAACCCTATTCAAGACAGAATTGCCTTGGACTCTAGCAATTCTAAATGTTATAGGGTTTAAAACTACTCCCGGTATTCCCGACAAGTAAAGCCAGCTTATGGTTGAAGGTTATAATCAGAAACAATTACCGAGAAATCAAAGAATAATTCTTCAACCTATAATATTAAAATTGTTACTGAAACATATAGAGCCTACAGTAAAACCTATGTAAAACAGCCACTCAAAAATAGACAAAACAAAGATCTTTATGACAAATGGTAGCTTAATGAAGGTTGAAGTGTTGCATTCTGCAATACTTTTGACCTGCATTAAGCGATAATTAGTCTTGAAAACCAATTTTCGGTCTTTTTGAGAGTGGCCGTTTTACACAGGCTTTACTGTAAAAACAAAAGACAAATTTGTGAAGCTGAAATATAAAAAAAAGCATACTCTTTGCCAGCGGAGAATTTTGTCTTCTGCTGATAACCATTGGAATCAGTTGGGACCCAGATCAGGAGGACAGACACAATATTGGTGCTAATCTAGATCCAAACCATTTGATACTCTGAAAGTGTTCTTGAAAGAATTTTTGGAAAAAGTTAATTTTAAAAAAAATCAGCAGATGACAACAAAAGCAAGAACAATTACTTAGCATGCAAAGAGTAAAGGTATAATACACAACTTTGAAGACAGTTAATGGTTAATAAAGAGGTTCATTTAGAGAAACCAGAGAACCAGAAAATAAGGGTATCTGTATTGCTACATGTGAGTTTCACACAATCATTATAGGTACTCACTAAAATCATATATTTGATAAGATTTCAATTATATTCTTGAAGAAAAATATCTAGATTCTTTGACTGAAAATATCTTGGGGTTATCTTTAATTAAACTCAGAAACTCCTTGGAAACTTGGGTAAACCTCTATGTTATGTAGTTGAAACCAAAGCATTATATAAGCCTGGGCAAGACGAATCATTTTTTTTTTTTTTAAGTTGATGTGGGGAGGGAGGATCCAAATACCACTATAAATGGGCCATCATTGGCCCACCAGCAAAACGCCATTTAAATGGCATTTTGCTGGCATGCTGATTATGGCCCAATATTGAATGCCGATTTTTCAGGGGATCTGGACCAGAATTGCTAAGAAATCCTATATTTTTGTGATTTTTCAGGAGGGGTTTGGACCCCTTGTCCCCCCCTCTGGATCGTGCATGACTCTTATCATGCTGGATTAATGTCTAGGCTGCTCAGTCATTACAGTTGTAAACTTTGTCATGCACAGACTGATATGGGCCAGCACATGATATTTTGGCACTTATTGAATTTGCATAAAATGAACCCTGACATGTGATTTCCAACAATGTGACATTTTGACATGAGCCTGTGCAGCCTCTTGTTAAGCTTAGAAACTCCAAATTAAGTTTGATCAGTAGCTTAACACTCATAGAATAATTAAGGGCAAAGCAAAGGCTCTGATCAGTCTGCGCGTATGCGCAGGCTGGTCTGAGCCTTTGCTGGTCGCAATACCACATTGTTGGAAATCTCATGTCATGGCTCAAATCGCTTTTAAAGCAAACATACATAGCTATCCAGTTGAACTAGAGGCCTAAATTTTGAACTGATCCTTCATCTACATCCATATGTTATGTATACAAGCAACAAAGGCTCTGGCAAAACTGCGCTGATGTGCAGGCATTTAAGCCTTCATTGCTTGCTGATGCAATAATTACCAAAATCTTGCATGCTGGCCCATATATTTATTGATTTCACTCTACTATAATGGCATGAAAAACTTCGAGGCCTGACTGCTATTGAAATAGTAAAGATTTGTATACAGGTCATTACCAAAAGGTCATAACAGAACTTTAACTATGAGAAGTTGTCAAGCATGAACTTATTAAAAAGTACAAACCTGTATATTTGGATCTACCATATGAGTCATCAACTCTTTCTTGAATTTCCAGATTTCAAATTTCTCGCCAAGATTATGTTCCAGCAAGCCTCTTATCAATTTATACTGGTCGATATCCAGACAGCAGTGAACTGATGACAGAGCACCCTTCACACACCAGTCAGGAACCGAATGGCTTATGTCCCCTTCTAAGTTTCTCTCGATGTTTAGGTTCAACATGCATTTCTCCTTTAGCAGCTTGCCACCCTAAAAAGTACATAATAGCGTATGAAATTAGCTGGTATCCAAATAAGAGGGGGTATTTATAGATTATCTCCCTTAAAAGGGACATTTATACATGTAAATTACAAATTGTAACTTTCTTATTTGTGAATCAAAACATATGTTTTGGGTGCTTAAAAGAACCATCTCAATGAGATGGTTCTTTTCAGCACTCAAAACATATGCATAGAAAGATGTCTGTGTTGTTTATACTGGTCGATGTCAAGGAAACAGTGAAAACTGATGACAGAGCACCCATAACACACCAGTCAGGAACCGAGTGACTTATGTCCCCTTCTAAGTTTCTCTCTATTTTAAGGTTTAACATGCACTTCTCCTTTAGAAGCTTGCCACCCTAAAAGTTTATAATACATGTACAGTAAAAGCTGTCTTCAGCGGCCACTCATAAATAGACAAAACAAAGGTCTTAAAGACAAGATAGGTTAGTGCAGGTCGAAAGCATTCTGCAATACTTTTCACCTGCATTAAGCAGTAATTGGTCTTGAAACCAATTTTGGTCTTCTTTTGAGTGAATGCTTTAGACAGGTTTGACTGTAGAAGCATATGACATTAGCAGGCCTCCGTAGAAGAGGGGGTATTTATAGATTAACTTCCTTAAACGGGGCATTTATACATGAAAATTACAATTGTAACTTTTTTTATATCTGAACCATAAAATATGTTGTGGGTACTCAAAAAAACATCTCAATGAGATGGTTCTTTTGAGCACCCAAAACATATGCTTGAAATGATTAAGACAAAATCTGTAACTGTGACCTCAAATATTTTGCTTACCTGAACTTTCTCTTTTCATCAGAAAAGCAGAAAATTTTATAAATAGATGCAAATGGATTGTTACATTAACAAGCAGCAAATGTGGCTCAGTGGTAGAATGTTAAATTTGGAATAGAATTGTCCCTTGTTTAAGACTCACCAGAGGCTTGCTGTGTTGTGTCCTTGAGCAAAACACTTTATCCTCTGCTTAGTACTGGTTCAACCCAGGAAGACAGGAAAACATCCCAACATGACTGAAAAATTGTTGATGTAAAGCATCAACACAAACAAACAACATCATTAATGATGTCATTTATGTAGGAAAGGTTCTGCAGCTGTCAGTTAATGATAAAGATGAATGTTTCTTTCAAAATAAGGTTCATATAAGGAACTTTATTATATACCTATAACTGATACGACGTTAGGACTGTCCGTTTTCTGGCCATCTGATACAGAAAGCCGGATCAAGGAACTGAGGTTTTCTGAATCCATATCACTATCCTTTAAAACGACGGTTACCTGCTTTTGCGACGACGTTACGTAAAGTAAATTGCAAGCATGGAGCCAGAGACGGAAAACATGTTGATGTGACGTCAAGAAACGTAACTTTATGGCAAACGTCTCGTGGATGAAGCCATACCCTTCTCGGGTGATCCGATGGTATGACCTCATCCACTCGACGTGATACAGTACGCCAGATCAAGTTACTATTATGATAATGGGTATATACTGAACATGTAAAACATTTTAAAATAAGCCTTTTTTGACTGATTATTCTATTAGCCAGTGCAGATCCAGACAAGATGCTAAGTCCTGAATACCATATCAAATTTGGTGGAAGACTCCAACACCCAAGAAAATTCTATTCTCGTTCATACCTGTCTTTGAATGACACATGCAGGAAATTCCAAATCTTCACGAAGATTATTTCTCTTATAATCTACATCTATACTTTTTGTATGTAATCAAATCTGATCTGATTAGTACCAAAGTCTCATGTGCATGTTCATTTACATACATACCCGCTTTGAATGACACATGCAGGAAATTCTAAATCTAAAAGAAAATTATTTCTCTTATAATCTACATCTATACTTTGTGTATGTAATCAAATCTGATCTGATTAGTACCAAAGTCTCATGTGCATGTTCATGTACATACATACCCTTCTTTGAAAAACACATGAAGGAAATTCTAAATCTTCATGAAGATTATTTCTCTAATACTTTGTGTATAAAAGCAACAAAGTCTCTGGTGAGACAGCACATTTGTGCAGCCTTGCCTGAGCCTTTGTCGCTAGACAATCTGATTAGTGTGCCGGTTCATTTACATACATACCCTTCTTTGAATAACACATGAAGGAAATTCTAAATCTTAAAGAAGATTATTTCTCTTATAATCTACATCTATACTTTGTGTATGTAAGCAGCAAAGGCTCAGGCGAGGCTGTACATTTGTGCAGCCTCACCTGAGCCTTTGTTGCTTGACAATCTAATTAGTACCAAAGTCTCATGTGCCCGCTCATTTACATACATACCCTTCAATAACACATGAAGGAAATTCTAAATCTTCATGAAGATTATTTCTCTTATAATCTACATCTATACTTTGTGTATGTAAGCAGCAAAGGCTCTGGTGAGTCAGCACACTAGCGCAGGCTCGCCTGAGCCTTTGTTGCTCGACAATCTCAATGGCACCCAAGTCTCATGTGCCCGCTCATTTACATAATACCCTTCTTTGAATAACACATGAAGGAAATTCTAAATCTTCACGAAGATTATTTCTCTTATAATCTACATCTATACTTTGTGTATGCCAACAGCAAAGGCTCAGGCAGGCTGCACATTTAAGGCTGCACATTTGTGCAGCCTTGTCTGAGCCTTTGTAGCTCGACAATCTGATTAGTACCAAAGTCTCATGTGCCCGCTCATTTACGTATATACCCAAGGCTTTAGTTAAGAGTGTGTATCGAAAAAGTAATTTTCTTATTTCTCAAACAAAACATATGTTGTGGGTACTCAATAGAACCATCTCAATGAGATGGTTCTTTTGGGCACCCAAAACATATGTTAAAACTGATGGGTAAGAAAATATTTACAATTTTACGCTGAAAATATTTGTTTATCTAAACCTATGAGTACATACCCGTCTTTGAATGACACATGAAGGAAATTCTAAATCTTCACGAAGATTATTCCTCTTATAATTCTTCTTTTCTACTCGTTCTGCGGAGAAGAGGTCCATATCAGACAATTTCACTTCAAGAATATCTAAGAGACACTTATGTTGATTTGTATCCATGGAAACCGTGTCTGATTCTGGTTCTTTATTATTGGCAAAAACATTTCTGCCTTCCTTGAAGACTGTTTCACTAGAGGAAGATTGTGATCTAAAGAGTACAGGACTGGCTGGAGGATGTAATAGTCTTGGATTGTTCTTATCAAAACTTGTATCTAAGAGAAGATTCTGTCGCGGTGACCTTGGAGAGGAAGGGTCAACGCTGGAGCCCTCAGGACAAGTAGGTGGTCCATGCATATCGGTTGGATCATAAATGTCAGCAACACTCTCAGAGTTGGCCTGATCACAGCTAAACTCATTCCTCATATCATGATCCAGACTTCCGTAAATGCTTTCCGTCATGAGATCCACATTAGCTCTCGGCGGCTGAAGCTCATCAAATATGCTTTGAGTTAGTGGGTGGGGTAATGAAGATGACTGGACATAGGTGTCTGTACTCTGGGATGTAGTTCTTGACTGGATAACACCTACATGAGACTGTGAGGATGACCTGGAGGCCGTGTCTGATTTTTGTGACACCTGGGAGCTAGTACGAGACAGGTTAGTCTTTTTGAATTCATTTTCAGAAGACTGGGATTTAGTCTCGGCTTTGTTGCTTGTGACCTCGGTGAATGTTCCAGTATCACCGTCGAGCTTGAAACAGTTTTTAACACACAGGGTACCAAGATCAGCTACCAGTACATCAGCAGTGCGTGAACTGTGGGGGATGAGAATGATTGGGGAACCAGCTTCAATGTCCAATAGTATTCTAGCCATGTGGAAAGCTGCTTCATTTATCTGAAAAAAAAAAAACAGTACAAATGTACATGAGTCAGAGGCTTAGCCAGAGGCTTTATCATGATGCCCACCGAAAAAAAATTGGAGAATAAAGAGATATATGACCTAGTTATTTTACTTTTCAGATAGAGAATAAAAAGGCGCTGATCAGACTGTGCAGATGCACCAGCCTGCGCCTTTGTTGTTTGCAAGCACCAAAGTCAGGATTTCTTGCCTCAAGGCCCTTTTGATGTTGAAGCCCAGGCTTCCTGGCTGCCCAATAGCTATGCCCTTGCGAGTTGCATTGAAAAAGGTCTCAAATGACCAAAAGCATTTGAGCCAGACTATCAGATTTTGGTAACCATTCTCTTAAAATGTGTATGCGGGACTATCTAGAAGAGCTTCATGTCTAAATTTTAGCTTGAGGTTTCATCTATCTCCCTACATTGTGAGTAATAGCAAAAAAGGTTCTGGAGACACTGTGCAGATGCCAAAGCTCATCAGGCCCAGAGGTTATAAAACTTTTTCCATGTAACTCAGCTGAGCACAAAATTGATCCTGCTCATAAATGTTAAAATGCCAACAATTGTTGGCATTTTAACATTTATTAGCATGATGAATCTAACATCTGAGAGACTTACAATCATTGGCATTTTAACATTTATTAGCATGATAAATACAACATCTGAGAGACTTGAAGCAAGAAATGTCTTCATTTGTCGGTATTTTATGTTTTTATGAGCAGTTGAAATTTCGTGCTCAGCTGAGTTGAGCATGAAAAAAGTTTTATAACTCGGGACCAGAGCCTTCTCTGATTGCCTATGCCATAAGTACCAAAATCTTGTGTGTTCGTTCAAATATTTTCTCTTTGGCATTGAACAGATTTCTAATTTTTCATCTACCAATAATATCTCCTGCTTGTGTCATTTACTGATAAACTTCACATAGTGTTTGGTCCCAGATAAGGCCTAACAAAATGGCAGGCTTAATCTGGATCCAAACGGTTTGACACTTTGATGATAATCCTGAAAGAATTTTTTAAAAAGTTAACTTTGAAAAAAAAATCAGCAGACGACAAAAATGTATAAAATTTTTTCCTGCATCCAAAGAGATCATGATTATAAAAACAATATCAAAGAATGTAAAATCTGCTTCATTTTTTTAGTGAAACAAATTTGAACCTTTTGTGAAATATACAGTAATGTTTCCCACCCTGAAACTTTTATAATTTATAAATATTGCAAAGAAGAACAAATGACCTTATCAAAATATGGGTCTAGAGTTCATAATTACATTTTTGCCTGCAGAAGATGCCCTCATTCTGCCCAGGACTTCTTGTAACTGGAGAAAGTGTTGTATAAATCCTAGCAGTTCAGCGTGGAACCTGTTTGTGTGGGTGTATCTTACAGACGCCATGGTCATCTTTAACTTCATATCATAGTCACGCTTTAGCCAAGGATCTGGAATACCATACCTGTAATGCAAAAATCAAGCCTTTTTTTCCGTCTTCATATTTTATTTGTAATCATTTACAATCATATATATATACACACAATTCCTGATTTAACAAACATGATTTTGAATTTGTTATGTACTCTCTCACCAGCTTTCTTCCTTCTTTCTTTAATTACTTCAGGTTGTGCCTAAATATAGCGTCTATACCATATGTCTCCTAATAATTTAAACATCAGAATATTTTGAATTTATTGTGCAGATGAATTACACTGTATATTCTACCCAGGTGGCAGAGTTAAAAAAAAAAAAAAAAAAAAAAAAAAAAAGCCTTTAGTTAAAAGTGTGTAACTGAAAATCAATTTTCTTATTTCTCAATCAATACATATGTTGTGGGTACTCAAAAGAACCGTCTCAATGAGACAGTTCTTTTGAGCACCCAAAACATATGTTAAAACTGATGGGTAAGAAAATATTGAAAATTTTATGCTAAAGTTTTTGTTTATCTTGACCAATACAAAATTATGTCCATGAGAAAAAAATGGTGAAACGATCTAACATGAGCACTCATAATAATTGAATTTATTTAACGAGATAGGTTTAGCAGGTTTAATGAATTCAATGATATTTCTGCAGGAATGTCAGATTCTGTTTATCATATGATGAACATCATCAACATTATATAAAGTTACCTAACACACTAGTTTATTATCTGCCTGGTATGTGCGTATTTGCATGAGGGCATTTAGGCAAATTTGGAGGGCTAGACCTATATGCATGGTACAGTAAAACCTGTGTAAACCGGGCCCTCAAAATAGACAAAACAAAGATCTTAATGACAAATGGTAGCTTAATGAAGGTCAAAAGTATTGAAGCCATTGACTGCAATACTTTTGACCTGCATTAAGCGATAATTGGTCCTGAAAACCAATCTGTCGTCTTTTTGAGAGTGGCTGTTTTAGACAGGTTTTACTGTAATGTGATTATGGCCATGTTTCAAAACAGATACTAAAACTGATGAATAAGAAAATATTCACAACTTTATGAACATTTTTTTAAACTGAACCTGCAAAGTCACTTTCTAATCTTACTTGAAGAAGTCAAACTCCATGGCATGATCTCCGACTATGAGAAACTTGCATGAGAGCATTTAGGCAAATATGGAGGGCTAGGCCTATATGCCTGGTATTGTGATTATGGCCATGTTTCAAAATAGATATTAAAGCTGACTGATAAGAAAATATTCAAAACTTTATGAACATTTTTTTTAACTGAACCTACAAAGACACTTTCTAATCTTACTTGATAGGGAGTGCAGTGGCTCAGTGGTAGAGTGCTTGACTCGAAACCGAGAGGCCGCAAATTTGAGCCTCACCGGCGTCACTGTGTTGTGGTCCTTGAGCAAGACACATTTATCCTAGCTTAGTACTGGTTCAACCCAGGAAGACCATCCCTGTTTAACTGAAAGATTGTTGATGGGACGTAAAGAATCAAATCAAACAAACAAATAATATTACTTGAAGAAGTCAAACTCCATGGCATGCTCTCCGACTGTGAGAAACTTCTCCCTGTACAGCGACCCATGCGGTGACGTATCCACCAGTAGCATTTTCCCGAGCTGACCCTTGGCATCAAGGTTACCGTCCCTCATGGAGATGCGAGACGAGAGTTTGGAGACACTGGCATGAGCCAACTCATAGTCTTGCTTGTTTAGTATGATTGTCAAGTTTTCCACTTTTAGGGTCATTTCGGAGTTTACCACTTGCTGGACATACTCATCTGTAAGTTGAAGAATTCCTCCATTAACTCACTGTATACTAATGGATTATTCCTTCTGGTTTGATACTAACAAATTAGGATAGTTCATTTTACATATCTAGGGGTGATAGGTTATAATTTAAAAAAAAAACAATTTCCCATCCTTTTGTCTGAAGATCTTTTTTAAAATTACCTATACAAACAGGGTAGACCCTGAAGAAATGCAGCATAATTATGCTGCATTTCATCTGGGTCTTCACTGTTTGCAAAAGTACTCGTTTAGGGGTTTCCTGAATACAAAGAGTTAAAACTGGGTTTTTTTTTGGTGTTGTTTTTATTTTTATTTTGGGGGGGGGGGGGTGTGTTCAGAGAAAACTTATCCCCACAAACCATACAAACCAATGTGTGACTAGAATTATCAACTCTTCAACAACCTTCAGGTATATTTCATTAAAAAATCTGCCAAATTGTTCTCAAAATATTGCCTACAATCAAGCTGACTCTAACATGGACAGGATCCATACAAAATGCAATATATCTTAACTACTTCAAAAAATTCTTTCAGGAATACCAACAGAGTGTCAATAAGTTTAGATCCAGATCAGGCCCTACGGAATCTGGATCAAAACTGTTTGCAAAAATTATCAGCAGATGACTCTAAGAGGCAAGGAGTTAAAGGAAAAATTTGAATATTTATAGTATATGTCATTAGAATCAAACATTCAAAGTTCTAATCTGGTTCCAAACTGTTTGCAAAAGTTATCAGCAGACAACACTAGGAGGCAAGGAAGTAAGCAAAATTTTGAATATTTATTGTATATGTCATTAGAATCAACTATTCAAAGTCAGTTATGCTTTTACCTGTCATAGATGTCTGTGGCTGCATCGGTTTGGCTGTTGGGTCCTGCATGGTTTCCATGTCGTGGACTTTGGCTCCCAACCCAAGAAAGTCCAGCAATATCACCCAAGTTTGTAGATTTATCTTTGTGTCAAGGCAGTTGAAGTCTACATCTATAAACCTCTTTGTCTGCAAATCAAGAAACACACTCAGAATAGAACTCGCCAAAAATATGTATCCTCATTTGCACCTCGGACCCAGTATAAACAGACTGGTCACTGACGGAAACACAAAGTTATGTTGTTGAGGCTATATTTTAGTGCTATTTCAAAGTACTACAGCCAATAAATGTGGTTCTGAACATACACAAGATTATAAGAGGTTACTCCCGGTATACGAAGCTAAAATATTACGAGTTACAGTAAAAAGAATTGAAGTTTTCTCATCTTTTTATGTTGATTTCTGACAATTTTTGGCTAAAAGTGCCAAAAATAGCTAAAACAGGTACCTAGGTTTCTTGCTGATGTTCAAAAAGATGGATAAACTTTCAATAAATATAACAATACAGTCTTAAAGATAGTATATTGAACCATTGCTTTTTGAAGATATTTCAAAAGATATGCAGAGAAATAACGGAGATATGATTATTTAATCTTCAATATACGTCAGTTTTGAAAGCTCAGCTACCGTTGAGCCACGACAACGTATTTTCAATATTTATATTTACCTGTATGTAAGTGACCAGTCCGTGTTTATTGGGTCCGAGTTTGCACCAGCAAAATAACATCCTATACTTAAAACCTGTATTATGAGCACTTTGACAAACAGAGCAGGCCAAGATAAGATGTTTCTTCACTGTTTTCTAAAGATAACAAGTAACTGAAGCATTGAAAGCAATATACTAACTCCATACCTGTTTCGAAGGGGTAATTATAAGTTAGTTTTCAACCAAAATTTATGTTGCAAGTACTTAAAATGATAAAATTAACATCACTTTATACTCAATTTATTTGCTTAACTGGATCTATATACCCCTACCATTTCAAACGAGCAATCAACATGAAGCGCAAAATCCAGAAAGAAAAAGAACTGAATGTTTAGAAACTGTACTCCAATTAACATGTAAAATAAAGATAGTTTTAGTCAGTGTGTCCCTAAAGAATTTACAAATGACCTCTTGAAATTTAGGTAGTATGGATGTCTCTCAGAAATCCAGACCTAATAGGCTTAGCACTGCTATTAACTCTTGTCCTACTGATCCCTAATATATCATTTTTTCAAACTCTGTAGATCCAGATCAGCTGGCTTCTAATGAAACCATCTGATCAGAATTAACACTGTTTTCCACTCTGATTTAAGTACATCCTTAGAACTGGACTGTTGCAGGTTAACAGGATAAACTAGAGGACCTGAAGGTCCTGAGGCGCTTACCTGATCTCCTTAATAATGTTAAAATAGGTAAAGGTCAACCACAGCTTATAATGGAACAAATTTTGTTTTACCATATATGGGGGTTGCAACCATTTTGGTCAAGTGACCTAAACAATCTAATGAATAATCCATCAAACAGCCCTGTGATTTCTGAGAAAAGATGTTTAGATAGGTGTGTGGCAGTCCAATTGAGTGGCCTTGGATAAAAGGTCATAGGTCAGCTTGACATTTGGTACTAAATATAAAACCATTGTCTCAATAGGTTAACTATTATGAATTCAGCTTAAACAGTTTTAGAAAAATGAACATTTTAAGATTTTCTCCATATAAATGCATTAGGAATCAAATTTGACGTTGCCATAAAGTAGGTCAAGGTCAACCTAGATTCATCATTTGTGCAAACCTGGTAGGGCCCAAATCCCCAATGCTACATACCAAGTCCCAAAGCCAATGGCCTTTTGGTTCCAGAGAAGAAGAGATTTAAAGAGTTTTTACCATATATGGGCGTGATGGCCATTTTAGTAATGTGACCAAAACAATTTGTATAAGTTTTGGCTAACCAATCATAAGGAGTTGTCATATGAAATTTGGTTCAATTGACCAAGTAGTTTCTGAGAAAACTATATTTTAATATGTTGATGAGACTTCAATATGAGTGACCTTGGCTGAAAGGTCAAGGGTCAACCTTGACCTTTGAAACTTATTTATAGACACCAGATTGAACATATCAAGTGAGAATAATGACTTTGGCTTCCACAGTATTCAAAAAATCAACTTTTCAAAAAAAATTCCCATTCAAATGCATAAGGAAGCAAGCTTGACCTTGACGTTAAGTAGGTCAAGGTCAACCTAGGATCATCATTTGTTCAAACTTGGTAGGCCCCACATCCCCAATGCTATATACCAAGTCTCAAGGTCACTGGCTCTGGAGAAGAAGATTTTTAAAAGGTTTTTTCCATATATGGGTGTGGCGGCCATCTTTGTGATGTGACCAAAATATTTTGTACAAATTTTGGCTAACTTACCATAAGGAGTCTTCACATGAAATTTGAGTTCAATTGGGCCAATGGTTTGTGAGAAAGGTTTGTGAGAAAACTATGTTTTAATATATTGATGGGACCACAATATGAGCGACCTTGGCTGAAAGGGCAAAGGTCAACCTTGACCTTTGAAACTTTTTTTATAGCCATTGTCTCATTAGTTTTAACATATCAAGTAAGAATAATCACTTTGGCTTTAACAGTATTCAAAAGCTCAACTTTTCAAAAAAATTACCATTTAAATGCATTAGGAAGCAAATTTGACCTTGACGTTAAGTAGGTCAAGGTCAACTTAGGATCAGGATTTGAACAAACTTGGTAGGCCCAACACCCCCAATGCTACATACCAAGTCCCAAGGTCAATGGCCTTCTGGTTCTGGAGATTTTTAAAGGGTTTTTACCATATATGGGCATGGCGGCCATCTTGGTCATGTGACCAGGACCATTTGAACAAACTTTTGTTCCCGCATCCTAAGGAGTCTCCATATGAAATTTGAGTTTAATTGGCCCAGTGGTTTCAGAGAAGAAGATGTTTGAAAATGTTGACGGACGGACGACGGACGGACGGACGACGGAGTGACTGGTATACTATTAGCTCACCCATGAACCTTCGGCTCAGGTGAGCTAAAAAAGGGAGGAGTGTAGTACATAAAAATAATCAGCATGACAAGGGTTAGATTCACCTACCTCATTATATTTTTCCACATATTCTGGTGAGTTTTTATCCACCAGTAGCAAAGATATATGTACGAGATTATCTTCATCCTGATTGTTGTGTCTACTTCTAGTGGTTCTTGGAGTGGGGGGTGGGGCACATGGATATTCTGAACTTTTGCTGAAATTTGAAAATACAGCGGATGTACAAAGCGTTTGATATTTCATGAAATTTATATTCAATTCAACTTGTTTCCAAATATTTTCTACAAAAAAAGTTGTTTTGTCATCTCGCTAAATATAAAGCTTTCAAACTTAAGCCAGTTTTAAGTAAAATTTAACATGTGTTTGTGAAAGCTTGTGCCTCTAGAACAGTTGAAATTAGCCAATGTTAATGTTAGTTGCAAGCACATATGAGCCGTGGCATGAGATTTCCAACAATGTGGTATGTGCCACCAGCAAAGCCTCAGATCAGCCTGCGCAAATGCGCAGTCTGATCAGAGCCTTTGCTAGTCGCTTGAATATTCTATGACTGTTTAGCTACTGACTGAACACCATTTGGAGTTTCAAAGCTTAATAGGGGGCTGCACAGGCTTGTCCGAGTCTACACTTGTAAAAATGCCACATTGTTGGAAATCACATGGAGCGGCTCATATGCATGTACACAGACCAACACCAGGGGGTAAACGATGAAATATAAAACATTCATGAGAATATTCCTTGCTGTGATATAAAAATCTACAGCTTTCCAGTCCATCCCACATGCTTCCAATGAAACATTCATTGGTAAAAATAAATTTTAACACAATTTGTAGCAGTGTAGTAATGTTATTTTTTGTGCTTATACACAATGTTATAACACATGTGATGTTTACTCATTTCTGAGATCCAATCAGAACCAAAAAATTGAAGATATAATAAGCCCTTAAATTTTCAAGAAAAAAGTTTGGAAATGCATTTGATCATTGTTTGGTTCTACCTAGTCGTATCATCAGAGCCATTGTTCCTGGGCAGGCTTCTCCTACGAAGTTGACCAGTACTTAGACTTCATACAGAAACTGAAAACAGTCCTGTTTGAATCAGCAGTTGGGAAAGTAGTTATATGGTATCAATTTGTGAATTTTAAAGTATAATCTATAAACCAACGACTTTTGGCAATACTGTGTCAGGTTAAGAGGCAATAGTTTTGGTTGTCACCCGAATTAATGTTAAAGAAAGGTATGCAGAAGTGGTATAATACTACATTAAGTATTCATATTATGTATTACATGTGACTTTTAAGAACTACAGAGGTCAGCACATAAGATTTTGATATTTAACCTAAAATAATGCATCTGGCCCCATCAGATAGCTGTGCAAGGATGTTATTAAATTTTGGTATATTTTAGGACCCTACTCCTACCTGCATGTGCATGATAGAATCATCTACATACATCAAGAGTAAAAGTTGATTATATGACTTTTTGGGTACTGTAAAGGCGGCACTTCATGAATGCATAATAAGGACTAGTCAACCTTAGACATAGGTAAATGCCTGGTTTTATTCAAAAGTAACTGTATCATCTTGCGCCATTACCTCAGTATAGACGCAAAACACATTATTAAGTCCTTAAAACGCCAGCAAAATAACTGCATCTGAAAATATCTATTTAACATAAGCATAGAGGCAAACATTGTGGACCCAGATCAGATTGCTCCTACAGGAGCAGTCTGATCTGGGTCCACAATGTTTGTCTATGAGGCTTCAAATATTTTATTGGACGACAAAAAACATACATTTTGTGACTGTGCGCTTTAAGGGTTAATAAATGTGAGTTCAGTGTGTATATGGTTAGGATTTTCATGAAATGCACACACATTTGCACGGCCCAAACAACTTATTTATTCTTCACCAAATTATAAACAGAACCTGATTTCCCTTGTTTAGAAGATGAAATAGCCGAACCACGCCCATATATGAATATTAAAGTAGCCACCTTTACAGTAAGCAAAAAGTATATTAATAGTTTGACTTAAATGATTCAGTTACAGAATATTGTTGGAATAAATGCAAACACTTTTAAGGTAGGTTTTTTTTCATAATTTTAATATGCAGAAACCATGAATTATGCCAAAAATTAACAATCACGCTTAACATAGCAACCAAATGTAACAAAACAATTTTCAATATATTTTTGGTGGTTATGGGTCATGTGTACCTAAAAAATCAGGTAAATCTAAGACCATGCATGCTGGACCCCTATTTAGATTTTTTGGTGGTAACAGAGAATTGCTCAATTCATAAGTGATAAGTAACAAAATCTCATTGCTGGCCCAAATATTTACCTTCTTGGGACTGGAGTCTTTCCTTTTGAATAAATTGGCAGAAACCCAATGTCTGAGGTAAACTGTACGGGACTAAGCTTGGTATCAGATAGATCATTATGGAAACTGTTAGGAAGTGATGGAGGCATCATGGGTACCGGAGCAACAATAGCATTATCTGGACACGACTGAGATAAAAACAGATGAGGTTTCATCTGAGATTGATCCTGATCTTGAGGTCTAGGGGCCTTTGACACCATGATTTGTCTATGTTTTGATTCGGGAGGTTCTAAAAGATCATCCATCACTAGGGATTTCAAAGACAACTGTACACTGGTTGTGACAGGGTTATCCTTTGTGTAGTCAAGGAAAAATCTATGTAATTTCAAGTCCACGAGTCCTTGTTCCCCTTCTCCAAAGTCACCACGTAACTCAACAGAGAATAAAGGAACCTCAAATTTAACTTGTTTAGTTAGAAACACTGCTGTTTTTTGTGATGCACCAAAACTTGCACTAGAAATGTTATGTGAGCTTTTATCGCCTTTAAATGTCGAATAAAAACTACTTGTATTGGCAGACTCAGCTTCCTCTTGACTCTCCTCTGTAACATTACTCTTATCACTTGTAGGAACATCAGGAACATAAGATATATTATCAACAGTCTGTAATATTTGTTCATACACATTCTTAGAAAGGACTAGTTGTACAGGGGTCTTAATAGTTGCATTGAAATCTAACTTAGGTTGTATCTCTTGCAGGGAATCATTCATCTCCCTGTGTACAGAGAAGTCAATATTTTGTGTGCTGTCAGGATTGATCACACTCAGGTCTGGAGCAATATGATCCACTGTTACTTGCACAGTGGTATTATAAATGATGGGCGTACCCTTTTGTTCAATATATACATCATTAAACAAGCTGCCGTCAGAAGGTATTGCACTGATATTAGGATTAGTATCTTTATCCAAGTTCACAGAATACAGGTTCATATTGCGCATCTCCATGAAAACTCTGTCAAGTTTACTGTCCTCACTAATACTATCCTCATCATCCACCTGTACTTGTCTTTTCTTGTTTGACACAGATATCTGACCAAGGTGAGCCACAAACACATCTGAACTAGTAGCACTCTTAGGGATCACAATAACTGGGGTTTCTAAGGAAGCATCGAGGACAATCTTTGATTTGATTGGCTCCTCCTGATCAGCTTTACAAACTCCCTCAAAGTACTCAGATTCAGCTCTACCTAACTGATTTATTTTCTGTTTACTTCCTGTGAACGTGTCTAAACTTGAAGAGCTTCCATACATAGAATTAAAACCCATATCTGATCGCTTAACAACCATTCCTTTAGCAACTTCTGAAGCTGCCTTCTTTAAGGAGTTAGCAACAGTCAAAGTATACTCTTTAAACTCAGTCAAACATTGTGACATTTCAAACAAAAGTCTTGGAGAGTGTGTATACATAAGGGAGGCTACTTTTAAAGAAACTTTAATACAGTTCTTATCTGTCTGTGCTTCTGTTAAGTATGACCAGTCGTAATGATCATCATTGTTCTTCAGAGGCTTACTAAGACTAAATTCAAAAGCTTTCGTATCAGAGTCTAGCTCGTCAAGAAGTACAGATTCCTGTGCCGTTTTATACATGTCACGGGGACTGTAGACGTGCCTTGGTACATTAGTATGAGGAACATCTTGGCCTACACTGAAGACCCGCTGGTGTCTCTGAACATCTGGGCTGATGTCAAACACGTGAAAGCCTCCGAGTGACCCATTCATTGTCAGCCCAGAATCTGAAATAAACACCATCCATAGGGCCAGTTAAGCAAAAATAATTTGCGTAAAATTGTGATTATTTTCTTATCCATCAGTTAAAACGTGTTTTGGGTGCTCAAAAGAACCGTCTCAATGAGACAGTTCTTTTGAGTACCCACAACATATGTTTTGGTTGAGAAATAAGAAAAATAATTTTCAGTTACGCACACATATCTGGCCTGACCATCATGGAAAAACCTTATACAAAGTACAGTAAAACATGACGTGTGAAAAACGGACACTCTCAAAAAGACAGAAATTTGGTTTTCAAGACCAATTATTGCTTAATGCAGGTCAAATGTATTGCAGAATGCTCCCCTTGGAGCATTCTGCAATACTTTTGACCTTTATTAAGCTACCATTTGTCATTAGGATCTTTGTTTTGTCTATTTTTGAGTGGCTGTTTTACACAGGTTTTACTGTAGTTCAAATTTACATCTTCAATCCAACAGCAAGAGGACATGACTGAAAAATTGTTGACTAGGGCGAGAAGCATTAAATCAAACAAATTCTGCCAAACTGCTTTAAATAGTGACCATCAGACCAGAGGAAAAGATCTTTAAAAATTTCTTACGTAAGTACTATATGACTTTTTGAATATTGTAAAGGCGGCACCTCATGAAAGCATAATTAGGACTGGTCAACCTTAGACATAGGTAAAACCTGAAAATGAGGCGTGGTTTTATTCACCGACATCACTGCGTTGTGTCCTTGAGCAAGAACATTAATCCTATCTTAGTACTGGTTCAACCCAGGAAGACCCATTCCTTTATAACTGAAAGATTGTTGATGGGACGTAAAGAATCATATCAAACAAACAAATCAGACCATATCTAGCAAATAATTTTGAATTCAGATCAGCTGTTTCTTTATCTGTCATTAAAAACTTATGTTTGGCTCCAAAAGCAAGAAAATTAATAAGAAATTATCCTCTCTTATCTGAAGGCAAGGGTGTTAAAGAAGTGGTGAGAGAAGTCAGTTATTGGTCTTACCTATTGATGCCTGCACTCTGGCACAGGACATTGTGGCAGTAGAGACTTTCCTAGCTGTTTTCACACCTAAAACATCATCCAGTCTCATAAACATCAGGCTCAGACGATTGAAATCAGCTGTTACTTCAAATTTTGCTTTGCTCTCCTGTTAAAAGAGAATGGGTATTTATTAAATGAGTTGAGGAAAAGCGATAAAATGCAAGGCTAGCCGAGCATTTTATCGCTTTTTCGCAACGAGTTTAATAAATTCAATAATACAAGAGTATGCTGAACTCAGCATAATGTAAATCAATCAACTCTTTGCATGCTGGGTAATTTTTCCTACTTTTATGTCATCTGCAAATTTTGTTTCCTTAAATTATTTTACAAAAAACCCTTTTAGGAATACCATCAGGGTGTCAAACAGTTTGAACCCAGACCAGACCCAACATTTTGTTTGACCAGATCCAAACTGTTTGCAAAAGTTATTAGCAGACTACAGAAGACACCTGAGTTAATACTGACCTATAAAGTAGCAATAACAACTGATTACATTCATGGGGTCAATAAAATTTGTCATTTCTGACATTTCATGCAGACAATTCATGTGATCAGGCCGCGTAGCGCAGTCGGTAATATGTCTGACTGCAGATCCAGGGTTCGCAAGTTCAATCCCAGCCCGGTCCCATACTTTCACAGAGATTGATCATGAAATAATTTCTATGGCCATTCTCCTCCCTTTGCCGATTCAAGAAGAGTTGTTGTCAGCTACAGGGGAAAGTATGTGCATTGTGCACGAAGTACTGGTTAACCACTTAGTCAAGCTTGCCCAGGAAAAAAGTGTGGTTAGGTGAACTGTCTATCCAGACATAGCCACAGCTGTTGACTGGGACGTAAAGCATCAAACCAAACAAACAATTCACATGAGACATTAAGCCTTGGGTTTAACAGAAGCTAAAAAATTTGAAAATGTTGTCTGCTGCAAATTTTAGACCTAGTCTGATCAGTGTCTAAATCATGACATACAACTTTTGACTTCAATGAGGTAGACATGAGGTTTTATCTACCCGAAAAAGTGATATTCACTGAGGCGGTAAGGCCGAGGTGAATATCACTTTTAAGGGTGGATAAATCCTCATGTCTACCGAAATTGAAGTCAATAACTGTTTTGTAATATTATGACTTTTTAACTATGAATGAATTTTTTCTACTTTCACTTTTGTTGTTGAAGTCATGTTCAACCTAAGGACTTTCTCACAAGATATCGCAACTGTTATTAAATTATTTTTATGTAGCATTTTGTATTTCGAAATGTATATAAATTCTCTGACTGTGGTATCTAAATATTTAACCATAAACCACTTTTATTCAAGCAAAGAAAAATGAACAAACAAAACAAAACTGCTGTTTAAGTTAACAAAAGTCTTTGAATTTATCTGTTGGGAGGTGAAACAGCAAATCATGTCAATTTCATGCAGCACATGCTAGTTTCATACTCATCATGCTATTTTTAGCTCTCTAGAGGTTAATATTACAGAAGTGTCAAAAATATTAACTTCTGGAAACTAGTTTTAGCTGTTTTTCATCCAATATCACCTTCTAGGCCAGTTTAGACCAGTTTTCAGATAGACATAGAGATTTATGAAGACAAATTGGGCCAATAAGGAGACAGGATTCTCTCCAGTCATATAACAATATAAGTTAAAACTGCTTTCATTCAGGAAGTGTGACTTGTTCAACCTTTTTTTATAAATATAGCAGGAATGCGAAAACACCGTGTCAAACTTTTGCGACATTTGGGACAAATGAGAAATCTATCAAATTCTTTTTTGAGCTATTATTCTGGAAGGTCACTTAACCCTTGGAATTTCCCACTGTTATCAAGTGGACCAGTCCATTTCCATTTTCAGGGTTGTTGGGTGGTATTCTACATTTTTATTCAAATTTTAACAAACCATTCTGTTAGCAAACTTTGCACATCCTAATCAGACACCGCATTCTGTGGTGTCTGATCTGGGTCTGCATGGTTTGCCTATGTCCCACAAAAAGGACTCTAGGCTTATGTGGGTTAATGACCATTTCTGCCAAATTGTTTTCATTTCTGACCATTGGTTTAAAGTTTCTTATATAGGTACATAAGAGAAACTGGACACCCAAACTACTAGCAGCCATGTTTTTGACAGAACCCACTTGATTTAGATATTTTTGTAGGAGGTCATCTTGCGGCCATATCAGCTAAACCATTTTGAATTCTGATCACCGGTTTCAGATGAGAAGATTTTTCAAGCTGTCCTTACTGCAATAAGCCAGGCCCCCTGGCGGGGATGATTTTTTATAGAAATTTGTTTTAACTGTTTGTAGAGGGTCATCCAGGGAATATGCCTGTGAAGTTTAGTCAACCCATTTAAGCCAAATGGACTTTCCTACCCTGATCAATTGGGCCAGTCCATTTCCATTTTAAGGGTTGTTGTGAGGTATTTTTTTCCAAATTTTAATAGAATATTCTGTAAGCAAACAGTGGAAACCCTGATCAGACACAGTAGAATGCAGCCTTTGATCTGGGTCTGCACCATTTGCCTATGTCCCACAAAAAGGACGCTAGGCCTATATGGGTTAAAACTGGCCCAGCAGTATAGTATGCAAATTGATAATTATACATTGTGACGCAAAAAGTTGCAGTGGTAACATCAGCAGACAAAGTTTTCTAACTTTCCTCATCGAGACGGTTCTTTTGAGTACCCAAAACATATGTTTTGGTTGAGAAATAAGAAAAATAATTTTCAGTTACACACTCTTATCTGGTGGCCTGACCATCATGGATAAACCTTATATGAAGTACAGTAAAACCTGTGTAAAATGGCCACTCTCAAAAAGACGGAAAATTGGTTTTCAAGACCAATTATCGCTTAATGCAGGTCAAAAGTATTGCATTCTACAATACTTTTGACCTTCATTAAGCTTCCATTTGTCATTAAGATCTATGTTTTGTCTATTTTTAAGTGGCCGTTTTACACAGGTTTTACTGTATACTAAATATTTTAAAACTTATTAGTGAACTGAAAGGGTAAAGTAGTTACTCACCTTTTCTTCTGATGGGAAAGCAAACAAGTCTGCCGTAGATTTTGACAGATCTCTCTTTTCAGACCTGGAGGGCAGAGGTTGCTTTACTGACTTAGGAGAGACCTGTTTCAGAAAGCTCAGAATCTCTACCACTGTTTCTTGATTGGCTGTAAGAAAAAGAATGGTTTTGTTTTTACGGATAAACTTATGCTTAGTATTTGGGTGGGGTGGGGGTCCTTAACACTTTCATTCTCTTTGGTGACTGAAGTCAATGACATCTGCCTACAGAGCATTCTGAGATGGGTCTTTACAGTGTGTACGAAAATCAAAATTAAAATGTTTTTTAAAGAGAAAATTTTCAGCTAGAAATTGATAAAAAGCTAATTTAAGATAACAGAAATTCTTATACAATGAATATCTATTAAAATGTATTGGAAGTGAACAGCAATATAGAGAAATCATAACTATTTATACCCAAAATTGTGGCCATCGGAGAGGAAATGCAAGACTACCTTATCATCAAGAAAATGTTCATGTTAAAAATATTTACCTATAATATCGAGGTTATTAAACTGGAAGCTTGCGATTGTCATAGGGCCCTCATTATTGGTGTTGCTAGGCGACTTAGAACTGATCATCTCAAGTTCAACAAGAATCAGAGCTTCATTGTCCAGAGTTGGTGAGACTACGTTGTCACGGCCCTTGTCTTCACGGGGTGATGATAATGGTGATCCTGCACCTAAAAATGTTTTAAGATATATAATTGCTGAATTCGAACAAAATATTTACAAGAATAATGTACATTCTATCAATTTAAAGGTGTTAACCTGCATGAAATGAATAAGCTATGAAACCTGAGTGTTTTTAAAGCCATCATCAGGGACAAAGTAAGTGCAAGTTTACTGGTATGGGATTTATGACAAGGAAAGATTCAAAACCAACCTGCTCAGCTACAGAGACATTCTAGTAGATTGAAAATGTAGATAAAACATGGGATTTACCGAAAGGTATTTATTGCATTGCTGAGTAGTCAAGCAGCTCAAGAACCCAAAATATGAAAGATTATGAAGACTCAGACCAAAATTTAGACCTGTTGTCCCACTGTGTAGCTGTGCATATTTGTTCGAACAGTGAATTTAAGAATATTCGTTATGTACCTAAACCTCAAGTACTGGCCCATATGTACAGCTATTAACCCTTAAAGCACCAATTGCAACAAAAGTCGTCTGCTTTTCTCGTCTGCTGAAATTTTAAGAAGCCTCTATGGCAAACAGTGTGGACCCAGATCAGACTGCTCCTATAGGAGCAGCCTGTTTTGGGTCCACACTGTTTGCTTCTATACTTAATTTGTCAGTAATGCTAGACAATTATTTGCAGCAGACGACTTCAGCAGACCACATTTTCAGATGTATTTTTTTCTTGGCGCTTAAAAGGTTTAAACATATCAGACAGCATGTCAGAAAGGTACTAATCAGACAGTGCATGTGTACTGACTGATCTGGGCCATTTTGTTTGCATATATTCAATTGAGCATATTTTTTGTGACATAGTAAATAACGTACCTTTTGAGACAAGAGCTTGAAAAGCCCTCGAGACAGCATCCTGCACAGACTGAAGACTACCGGTTACTGTAGGGGTGGGGAGCTGTTCTACGGGAGAACCCGGCACATTCCCGGGAGACATCGCCTGTGGTGAGGTGGGACCAGAGTCCAGTAAGCTACCACTAGTACTGTCTATCCTATAAATAAAGATAATAAATAGAATGAAGACTACTGGTTACTGTAGGGGTGGGGAGCTGTTCTATGGGAGAACCTTGCACATTCCCGAGAGACATCGCATGTGACGAGGTGGGACCAGAGTCTAGTAAGCTGCCACTAGTACTGTCTATCCTTTAAATAGGAGAAAATGTCATCAATAAAGCAGCTCATTTAACTCTTTTTGGGGTAAAAATATGTTAAGATTTTATCATAAGTAAATGTGATATTGCATAACCCTACTTTAATAATTTCCATTTTTAATACACAAATGTTATTATCATTTTCAATACACATGATGTTATAACATTCCAAGATGAGATGTCATATGTACTCTTTGAATCAAAGCTATATCAGACCAAGCATCCATCAATCTTAACCCATATTAGCATAGGGTCCTTTTTGTAGGACACATGCGAACCATGCAGATAGATAATATTCTGATCAGGGTCTACACTGTTTGCTTACATATTGTTATATTGAAATTTGAAGAAAAATGAAAATACCCATACCGAATCCCTAAAACTGGCAATAGACTCATCCATTTGATAAAGATGGAAAAGTTAATCCCATTTGGATGGGTTAACAACCATGTTAAAGAATGATATTTTAACATTTTGGTGAACATGTAACTTTTTTTCATCAATTTTACCATTCTTTTAACATGAATGACAAATGTTTACATACTGTCTAGCCACCTGCTCAAAAGTCTTACGTTATATTTCTATGTGATGCCACTAAGAGCTCAAAGTCTGGTCCATATGTCTGTAATGCATCTACCACCAGCAGGCTATGTACTGTCAAGGTCACTGCTGTGTCATAAGGCCGTTTTGTTAAGTTGGTTCTTACACCAGACACCTGGAGTTCTGCTACTGCACGTTCTGAAGAAAAAACACACAACATATTCATTCATAAGATGAACATAGGTTTAGATAAACAAAATTTTTCAGCATAAAATTGTAAATATTTTCTTAGCCATCAGTTTTACCATATGTTTTGGGTGCTCAAAAGAACCGTCTCATTGAGACGGTTCTTTTGAGTACCCACAACATATGTTTTGGTTGAGAAATAAGAAAATTAAATTTTCGTTATATGCACTCTTAATTAAATTCCTAGATAAATATTTTCCCTTTCGAAACTATCTCAAAAATATAGAACAGTCTTAAAAGACATTACATGTATCTAGAAATTTAGGATTAATTATAAAAGTAATAAACTGGCCGTGAGGTTATAGGGTTTTTCTTCACGCTCAACACAACTGAGCCAGCACCCTAGATAAGCAGCGTATTTGCGTAAATACGCAATTAAAATCATCAAAAAAGCAATTGAAATGAAATGTGTGCGTACCGAAAAGCAATTCTAACGATCGGTATGCAATTACATGCGATGTCATTGCGTACCATTCGGTCCATTTCATTTCCATTCGGCTAATAAACAAATGCCAGTCGGGTATTGATTTTATTTTTACTAGCGAGCGTGCAATATACTCCACTTTTATGAAAATATCGGTGCCCAGTCAAGTATTTCGCGGAAAAACAAAGTGAAAGTGATGAAAGGTAAGCACGCTCGAATGTTGCTTCAGGAACAATAAAATCCGCGAGTTTGATACTTTAGAAAGGCAGACGATGGGACTGAATAAATATTCAAGCACATTCCCGATGGCTTCACGCAATAAGAAAAGGTGTAAACAGAAAAAAAAAGTGGCGTAAAAAAATATGAAAATACGCAATTGTTTTTGCAAGTAGGCAATTGAGGATAACCAGATTGCGTATGTACCCAATTGGCCCAAAAGCTTATCTAGGGCGCTGCTGAGCATAAAATTTCAGCTGAAAAATAAAGATTGTTCTTGCAAGAAAACTCTCAGATGTTTTCATAATGCTAATAAATGTTGGTTTGTTTGTTTGTTTTGTTGCTTTACGTCCCAAGTCAACAGCTATGGTCATTGCGGGACGGTCAGTTCACCTAACCACACTTTTTCCTGGGCAGGCTTGAACAAGCGGTTAACCAGTAATTCGTGCACATACTTTCGCTTGTAACTGACAACAACCCTTCTTGAATGAATCAGCGGAAGGAGGAGAATGACCGTAGAAATCATTTCATGATCAATCTCCACGAAAGTATGGGACCGGGCCGGGATCGAACTCACGACCCTTGGATCTGCAGTCAGACACGCATCTGTAGCCAGACACGTTACCGACTGCGCTACGCAGCCCGGTAAATATAGAACAGTCTTAAAAGACATATCTAGAAATTTAGAATTATTTATAAAAGTAATAAACTGACCGTGAGGTTATAGGTTTTTTTTTCACGCTATACACAACTGAGCACGAAATTTCAACTGCTCTATAATGCTGAAAAATAAAGATTGTTCTTGCACGAAAAATTTCAGATGTATTTATAATGCTAATAAATGTTGGCATTTTAAAATTTACGAGCAGAATAAATTTCATGCTTAGTTGAGTTGAGCATGAAAGAAGTTTTATAACCTTGGAGCCAGGTCTTGCAGCCAAATCAATGTAGTACCCGTGAGTCAAGTAGATTATTATGAAAGAAAATTTGAGAAAAATGTATTGAAGCCTAAATATATAAACTTCCAAGGTCCAATTTGAGGAAGAGGAAGAGTTAATCCCTAAATATAAAAGTATCTTAATCCTAAGTCCCAATAATGACTGTCATATTAACTATTTTAATAAGTTCCTTTGTTTTGGATATGCATAAAAGAAAAATATCCCTGGGATAGGAAAAACTAGAAATTATCGTTTTTGGGAGTTACCGTATATATTATTTGATGTCTACCACCTATATTTCAAATTGCAGATAATTAAATAAACACAACTCTGGTCCCAAGGACTTCAAATTAACAAGATTGGACTGTACCATCATGGATTCATGGGTGAAAGCTAAAAGTTTCCAAACCCCTGAATTTTAGAAATTCAAAACTTAAGTTTTAGCATGCTTACAAAAAATAAATATGATTAAATGGTTAATTGGATTTAGATTCCAAGATCTAAAGCTTTCACCATAATTCATAATTTTGAGGCTGACTTCCCATAGAAAGTCAGCCTCATAATCCTGAATCAAGGAATGATCCTGAAAACTTTCACTGATGTACCATGCACAGGGCTTGAAATAGCACTAGTCTTCTCGTATTTACGAGTGCCTCAGGCTGCAGGGCAAGTGAAAATTTTGATATTTCTAGTGAAAATTAAATTTTCCCCATATATGCCAATAATTTTTGTGATGCAGGACAAGTGCCTATTTCCAGATATTTCAAGGCCTGCATGCACACATGGAATGTCTTATTAATTTTTTCTTTACCTCTGCTGTGTATCTCTAAGGACAACTGGTTTATAGAGAACTGCATTAAGAGTAACTGTGAATCCTCTATGACCTCTTGTAGCATTCTCTCCTCCCCAGCTCGTCCCTCTTCTTCAATGTCTGCTAGAGTTGCCTCCCTTAACTCCTCCATGCCACCAGAGGACTCTGCCAGGGATAATGAGACAGGGGAGCTGGTGGGGTATTGAGTGGTTGGTGATCTCTTAGAAATAGTCTGCAGACAATTGTTTATGGTCTGTACCTGAAAAAACAGCAGAATATAGGAGACATATTTACATCTCACAATGTACAGCTGTTTAACTTAAACATATGACCTCTTTGCATGCTGGGTAATTTTTCATGATTTTTTTGTCGTCTGTCGATATTTTTCAACAGTATTTTTTTCAAAATTTTCTTTCAAGAATAACATCAGAGTGTCAAACAGCTTGGACCCATGTCAGGCCCAACATTCTGTCAGGCCTGATCTGGGTCCAAACTGTATACAAAGTTCATTAGCAGACAACAAAATTTGCTGTTAGCAGGCAAAGAGATAATGCAACACAGGCATGGATAATGGCGGGCAACAGCCAGAACTCCATATTTAAAGCCATAGATGTGGGTGCATAAACCTGGAGGCAGTGCAAGCGCTACATATGCCTAGGCAAGGGGCCACACTGCCCCATCATCAAAAAACCCAAAAAGGCACATAAAGTTAACACAACAGATGTTTTACTCACAACAAAATACGCACCTCTGCATTCAAATGTTAAATGTATCAATTATACCAACCGTAACAGTAAATTTATTTTCTACATTTAACGTGGCATATTGGGTGGGTGGTTGGGTGGATGGATGGATGGATGGATGGATGGACGGACGGACCGACGGACGGACGGACGGACGGACGGACGGACGGACGGACAGACAGACAGACAGACAGATACAATTGCCCTTCCCAAATTTGTTGTATTAAATCAGAAGGAAGAATCCATTAGTGCATACTGGGCTCAGTAAAATATTGAAAACCTTACAACACACCAAGGGAGCGGAAGTGATAGGACAATTGTAAGTGAACGGCAAGTTATGGCACTTGTGATGCTGTACATTGGAAGATCAGCCACTTGCTCTCAAAAGAAAACACAAGGTGCATAAATATATCAACACAGCAGCCATTGGCATGCTTGTCGTGATTTTACTCATTCTCATGTAAGTACCCAGATAATTATCCTGTAAATTGGTCATATTAAAACTAATATTTGTGATTGTTTTTTAAAACTAATGACACTGATCAGTCCATTTACACTTTGTTGCAATGGGATGGACTGAAATGTAGCAAAACAATATAGTTTGTACGTTCTGCTTATTTGTATACCTTCAACAATTACATTTCAAGTTTATTCTTGAATAAAAACTGCTAAAAGAGTTTTAAGTGGAATAAAATGTATAGACTTTTCATGCCACCTATTCACATCATTTGAATGGACACTTGACATTAAAATTGAATGGGTACTTTGGATCCAGGCTGTCTGTATTGAATGGACACTTGCTATCATTAACACATTTAGTTGAAATAATAACTGCTATATTTTGGTGCAAATGCGTTATTTCAAACAACAAATAGTCTTGATATCATTTATATTCCATGTGTTGTAATAAATATAAAACAAAACAGTGTTTGTCGGTTTCTGCATGAATTAATCTCATACTGGTTTGCTGTTATAATACGCCTTGATAGGAGACATAGTGTACAGTTTGCCTGTCCATAGCTTTTTACCATGGAACCAAATAGACAAATATGCATGGTTTGGCTATTTTTGGCTGTAATGATGCATATCATCTTTAAGCAATGCACATTTATGTTAAATGTTTGTATCATGATCCCTTACATTTTTGTTTGAACTTTGCCGAAGTGCAAACATCATGGACCCAGATCAGACTGCTCCTTTATGGTCATCTGGAAACAGCCTGATCAGGGTTCAAATGAAGGCTCTTTAAAGATCAATGTTTGGGTCCATATGATCAAGTCTGAAGTGCATTTGAGTATAATATATATTATATGCAGCAGATATGAAGGCAGACAGCATTTTCAGGACAAAATATTGACAGGATCAGGCTTAATAAATTATGAATCAGTTAAATTCAACATTTATTGGTGTCTAAAGAAATGATTTTTCCTAATAATTTTAACTTCCTGAATTGCCTTCCAATATTTTGTACGATTTTTTTTTAAAAGAACCATATCAGTGAGACGATTCTTAATATCTACAACATACCTTTTTTTAAAAAAAAATGAACCTAATCTAAATTGTTTTCTGCTCTATCATCTGCTGATACACTTTAGAACTCTATATTGCAGACGATATGGACAGATCAGGATCCTTAGTGTTTGCTTCAAAAATAAAGTTAGTCTGGATATCATATTGATTTTAATGAATGAAATATGCGTCAGCTTATGAGATTTCGCAATGTATTTTATGAGATTTAATTTAAAGATCAATGTTTGCTTCCATATGATCAAAAGTAGTCTGTAGTGCATGTGAATATATGCAGCAGTTGATATAAGCAGACAGTATTTTAGGACAAAAGTTTCTTGACAGGAAAAGGGAAATAAAGTTGTGAGTCAAAATATTGGCGCTGGTATGGACAAAATGAGAGCAATTAAATAACCCTCAATATAGAAGTGATCGTTCAGTAAAGTCATAGTTGTCATGTACAATCCATAAGGGAACCACAGCAAGTGACTGAACAATGCCATGTTCCCACGTACGTGTGTCATGCTTTCAACATTTACTATGCACAGGTTTAGTTTTGACAAAAGCTATAAGTATTTTCTTACAAAGTACTAGTATTAAGACTTAAACTCCTAACGACAGCAGATTTGCATTTTTATACACGTTGTTTACATGCTTACAAATTCAAAAATCAACATCAATAATTGATAAATAAGTGATCAGAATGCAAATTCACTGAACACCGACGATTACATAACATTTCAATGCAGTCAGAAAGTAGCATATATGTTTCTCGCATACCAGATCAGGATTTCCATTGTTTTTACCAATGTGAGATATTTCTATCTCACATACCAATACCAGCCTTAGGGAAAGATAAAAAACAAACAGCAGCATGTCATCCGCATGCTGGCCGCATGTCGATCTGTCATGTCATTGTAATGTTAAAATGATGTCACCATGTCGCATCTCAGCGAATACAGGATTTTCTGTAAGCCTTTTCACTGCTTTCTAATATAAAATGAGGTATTTAGTGGTGAGCAAGAAAAAGTATCCATCATGAGTGTGAGGGTGGGATAGAAAAATCCGTCCCTCGCGATCACCAATTGTCATCGCTCGGCGAGTCTCGTGATGCCAATCGGTGATCCTCGGGACAGATTTTTCTATCCCACCCTCACGATGGATACTTATATTAACTAACCTGCTATACCAAAACACGCTTCTGCTGGGTTTTTTCTTGTAAGAAAAAGAAATTTATTTGGGATGTAAACGAATAATCAACACCACAAGTGACCTACCGTCCAATGTACAACATCGCAAGTGACTTTACTTGCCGTTCACTCGCAATTGTTTGGTCACTTCTGCTCCCTGGGGTTGTATAAGGGCAATGATAATTTAAATTTATGAAAGAAAAGTTCAAAATAATTAACCCTTCTCCCGCCTGTATTTTTGCCCTGAGAGGGCCTCTTTTCTGTATGCATGCAGTTTGAGTAAAAATATAATATATTTCAAGGGAATTAATCCAATTCTAAAATTGCACAAGGGAGCTAATCGAGATAGAATGACAAAAAAATGTGATTGTTTTGCATTTTTACATGTATTAAAAATGAATTTTAGAAGAAAAAAGTTTCAAAATTGACGTTTTATTAAAAATAGATTTGTTCATCAAATGAGTTTTTTGCACTGTAAACTTTGCTAAATAAGTTCCTTGACAAACAGACCATTGATTAATTAATAATTTTGTTAAACTTATACTTTTTTGGTTCAAAGCTAACTCTGACATTCTGAGCCAATCTGAGCAAGGGCTTAGCTCCAGTAGCTAAGTCCTAATCAGTTGGCCTATAACAATGCTAGGTATTTAATCCCAGGCAGTGTCCTTGTTGACCTGTTTGCTTCAGAACCTAGAAACATCTAGAATTCACTTATATTTCATGCACATATCATATCAACGCATTTTGCCAATATTCTCAGAAAAACCCGAGAAAATAAATCTTATAAACAGCTTGTAATTGATAAAACCACATCTTTACTTTTTACCAGTCTCCCACACAACTGATAATACATGCTTGTAAGATTAACTCCTAAAATATACAGGGCAGTATTATGTCTTTGATTAATACATTTGTCTAAGTACGTCTCACAATGGATTTTAATGAGGTTGAAAAGCACTGATTGTTCCTAGTTGTCGGATTCAATTAAGACAAGCCAAGCTAGAAAGTCGCTGAATTTCAGTCAAAACGCTAATGACTATATATCGAAGTGCATGCAAGCAACTGCTTTGAACCCTGATCAGACCAGTCTGATCTGGGTCCATATTGTTTGCAATATATAGGCTACCTAAAAAGAACATAAAATGAGAAAACAGATGACAAAACTTGTGGCTGGTGGAAAAAGGATATTATCACATGACGTCGCGTCTGTGAGTGAAATAACGCCATGCAATAAAATCGATAAACCACAAGTGGTTTACAGATTTTCGGGAAACGTTATGACGTCCATAACAAAGTTGCGTACAAAATGAGAAAATTATAACGTTTTTCACCAGAAATGAGATTCCAAAGTAATCTTAATGTCATATGATAAACAGAATCTAACATTTGGCTCTTGTATTATTGAATTTATTAAACTCGTTGCGAAAAAGAGATAAAATGCGAGGCAAGCCTCGCATTTTATCTCTTTTCCCCAACTCATTTGATAAATTCAATAAAACATGAGCACTCATGTGAAATCCTCTATATAAAGAGTTTACCTTATGTTCGTTAACATGAACAGTCAACTGAGGGAGGGTACCAGACACTGTTATGTTTGGCCATTGTGGATCTGCAGTGTATATCAATCTCCTGAAAAATTCACAAAATATCTTGGAATTTCATTCAAATATGGAAACAATTTTCAGCCAATTGCAACAAACTACATAAACATACTGTTGGTTCAAAGATGCATAGTAATTTTCTTACATGACATATTCACTGCCACACACAAATGCAGTATTCTGTGGTAGGTTCACTATAACTGTACACTGAGACTACCTACTTGCCCAAAAACAAGATAATCTAGCCAGTGTTTTTTTTACAATGATTCTCATCCATCTTTGAACTGACAATCAGTCATACAAGACCAGTGACCATGTGTACAGCTCCCATCCCAGGGCCTACAGCTCCCATCCCAGGGCCATGATCAGACAAATATGCAGTATTAAGCCAGAGGATGTGGCCACAGTAAGGTTTAGTGAGCTACTGGCAAAGCTTGAGCTTGAGGACGTTGACCTCATTTTAAGACCAGTGATTCATTTACAATTTTGGGCTTATGGGTCCTGGGACTCACTGTTTCCCATATCAATGAGTCCAGCTGCAAACTTATGAGTCCAAAACACTATTTTTAATGACAAGTCTGCAATACTATTGCATCCTAGGACTCGCTAAAATAAAAAATTTGCATCCCAGAGACAAAGTTATGCGCAAAAGATGCAGGATGCGCAGGTAACAAAATCACTGTAAGAGAGAGAAGGCTTCGCTTACTTGTTTTGCTTGCCTGTGTTGAGTCAACAATTTTTCAGCCATGTGGAGTTGTTTCGCTGTATTCCTGGGTTGAACCAGTACTAAGCAGAGGATTAAGTGTCTTGCTCAAGCAACAACACAGTGCCTCCAATGAGTCTCAAACTAGCAACTCTTCGAACCCAAGTCAAACCCTCTACCACTGAGCCACTTGTCTCCTCTAGCTGGCCCTTACTTTAGTGATGTGGCCTATAAATTACAGTCAAACCTCGATTATTCGAAGTACCAGGGACCGCAGGAATCTTTCGAATAATCGGTAGTTCGAATGATCGAAACTAGGAGTTTTTGGATATTTTCGAAAAAGCTTGGATGCTTTCATAGAACGCCATTGTTTTGCCAGAAATTCCAACTTCAACTCTTGTTTTACCTGAAGTAATCGGTACATCTGTCAGAGCATTAAAGAAAATGAGCTCCTTGGAGGTTGTGGCCTCATCGTCTTTTATGCTTTACAGCTCTTAGAACGCAGAAAAGAAAATATCTTTATTGACATCCACTACATGTATATACATGAAACAACATCGAATAAAGGTTAAATGTAAATTGACGAACCATATCTACTGGCGAAATATTGACTCCTTTTTATCGCCTCCATCCCAGCTAGCACATAACGTCGGGCCACCAACGGCCCACCAGCGATAGGCCATTGAGATGACATATCGCTGGCAGGCCGTTGGTGGCCCGACGTTGTGTTCTTTTTGGGCTGGTTACTTTTCTTTTATTTCAGCGAAAATATACGATCTGGATGTTTAAAAGAACCGTCTCGATGAGAGGGTCCTTTTATGCATCCAAAACTAGGTTTTGGTTGTTTTCCCTCAATCGTCAAATTGTGTTTTATGCATTCAAAAGAAGTGTTTCAATGAGGCAGTTCTTTTGAGCACCCAAAACACATGTCCGTGATATTCATCTATTATCTAAATTCTTATTTTTGTTGTAACCTGTTGGTTGTACAAAAGTGGCGCGCTTGGTTTGTTCGTTTATTGTAAACAGTCGATCTTTTAGCTCATTTATGCCCCTAATTAGACATTTAAAAAACATCAAACAAAACCATCATTGCAGACGACCTTAATAAAAGACACCATTACTCACTTAACGGTTCATCACACAATAGTGTGAGCGTTAATCCGGTGTCAATTACCTGTCTCAACTTTCTTTGTTAAATCACTCAGGTGTGTAAATCGAACTCGACCCAACAAGGAAATCATGATCACCATGCATGACATTTGGACTTCGAATATTGAAGGGTAATTTAATAGCAATTTCTTCAATCTGGACCGACGAATCACTTCGAATAATTGAATTTTTCGGATAATCGAAATTCGAATAATAGGTAGTTTTATTGCAATAAATAATAGAGAAGCCCAGTAGTTTCGGATAATCGACGTTCGGATAACCTAGATTTGACTGTACTTATAGTTAGAAAATGAACTTACCTTTCAAGCTGTAAAGTGATGCTGAACTTGTCAATGAGATGAAGTTTTGTGGAACCCCGATGGTGGATATGTCTCCAATTATCTTTCATCTTGCCCACAACCACTTGTAGATCAGTCAGGTCAAGACTATATCTGAAAAATAACATAACACATAAGCTTTAATCCTTTACCCCCTACGTTCTAAAGTGAAAGTTTTATCTGAAAAAGAAGGCTATTGGCTTTTTCTTAGGCAATGTTTGGTTCATGTTATAAAAAGTTTAACCGAGAATTCTGGGCATGAAGGGCTTTAGCCCTATACAGTAAAACCTGTCTAAAACAGCCACTCTAAAAAAGACCAAAAATTGGTTTTCAAGACCAATTATCACTTAATGCAGATCAAAAGTATTGCAGAATGCTCCAAGGGGAGTATTCTGCAATACTTTCAACCTTCATTAAGCTATCATTTGTCATTAAGATCTTTGTTTTGTCTATTTTTGAGTGGTCGCTTAAGACAGGTTTTAATGATTAGGTTCTTGAACATTATCACCATTGATTACATAGTTCACACAGTATGAACAAGTCAGCTGATCAAGACCCACAGTTGTCCATTTTAAGAATATATGACTGTATTAAGCAAGTATGAATCTGTATTGCAAATGCAATGCACTAGTCATTTGTAAGCACTGCTTCCCAACAACACCCCCATCCCCATTTCCCCCATGTGTGGGAATGGCAGGGATCATAACTTTTCATAATTTAAAGCCTAAAAGCTCTACACTGGGAAACATCCAATGGTCATTGCCCCACTCTATAAAATTATAAATTCCTTGGTGGTATAATTACGTAATTGCACTATTCTGACACTTACCAGGACTTTAGTTAAGAGTGTGTAACGGAAATTTAATTTTCTTATTTCTCAACCAAAACATATGTTGTGGGTGCTCAAAAGAACCGTCTCATTGAGACGGTTCTTTTGAGCACCCAAAACATATGTTAAAATTGATGGGTAAGAAATTATTTACAATTTTACATTGAACATTTTTGTTTATCTAAACCTGTACTTACATAGCACTACAGGGAACTTAAGAAGACATTGTCAATGCCCTGCTCTTTACTCCTGCTATTACCAGCCTATCTCAGTAGGCAGTAGTCACAAATGACTGGTGCATAATTGTAAATAGTATAATGCGACTGAACTGGCTAGAAATCAGAAATGGAAATGGCTAGAAATCAGAAATGGAAATGGCTAATAGATTATATCCTGAGAAAGCTTATGTGTGTTGTATGTGAACATAAATGGATAGATCTGCATCATCATTGCACCGTTTTTTTATCCCGAAATTTTTGCTTTTATATCTATGCTTTTAGCATCATAACAGTCAAGATCCTAGCTAGTCTCTGTAGCCAAGCAGAACTGCTTAAGTGCTTCACGTAGAAAACCCCAAAGTTTTTCTCAGATGTCCATGCTGTACCAAGTCATCACTGGGTGCAAAGCCAAATTGTTGGTTTTGTTGCACACTGGCGCATTTAAGAATATTAATTAGGACAATGGTGTATTACATACCTATCATATAGTTTGTCATAAAACTGGGACTCCGAGAGGTCTAGCTGTGACAGGTCAGTTATATTCATGGTCTGTTCTCCTTCATTCATTGCTTCACTTGGTGGGGTAGACATGGGAGTGTGAAAATCATCTGAAACAACAGGATAAGACAATATGGACCTCGGCATGAGAAAGCCTGTCTTCGGGGTTTCCGACAAAGCTAGACACAAACCAGCCTGCTCAGCCACAGAGACTAGCTAGAAAATTGAAATTTCGCATGTTGCAAGTCTAGATATGATACTTTTCAATAAGTGAATAACAAAGGCGCTGATCAGACTGCCGTATGCACAGGCTGGTCTGCGCCTTTGTTGTTCGCAAACCACCTAGACAGCTTTTCTCGCGACGAGGCCCATATGACAAATAGAGGAACTTTCACGAGAGAACTCATGTTTTGTTGAATTTATTAAACAATTGAGGAAATGAGATAAAATGCAAGGCTTGTCCATCATTTATCTCTTTTTCACGACAAGTTTAATAAATTCAATAATACAGGAGCATGAATGTTAGATTCTATTTATCATATGACATTAAAACTATTTTGAAATCATAATTTTGTCGTGAAAACGTAAGGGTTTTGCAGTATGCGTGATATTAAAAACGTAACTTCATGACGTTACCAGAAAATCTGTAGGCCACTAGTGGTTTATCTATATTAATGCTTGGCCTTATTTCACTCCCAGACGTGACATCATATGATAAACTGTGATTATTCCCTTACTCATCAGTTTAAATATACGTTTTTGGTACACAAAAGATCTGTCTCATTGAAATATACGTTTTTGGTACACAAAAGATCTGTCTCATTAAGACTGTTCTTTTGAGAACCCACAACACATGGTTTGGTTGAGAAATAAGAAACATGATTTTCAACCAAAAACTCTTATCTGGAATACCGTATGGCTCTACAGTAAAACCTTTGTAAAACGGCCACTCTCAAAAAGATGAAAATTGCTTTTCAAGACCAATTATCGCTTAATGCGAGTCAAAAGTAGCATTCAGCATTCTTTTTTATTTGTTTGTTTGATTTGATTCTTTACATCCTATCAACAATCCTTCAATTAAACAGAGATGGGTCTTCCTGGGTTGAACCAGTACTAAGTTAGGATAAATGTGCTTTGCTCAAGGACCACAAAGCAGTGACACAGGTGAGGCTCAAACCCACAGCCCTTCGGTCTCAAGTCAAGCACTCACCACTGAGCCACTGCGCTCCCACACATTCTGCATTCTACCATTTGTCATTAAGATCTTTGTTTTGTCTATTTTTGAGTGGCCGTTTTACACATGTTTTACTGTATCTTAAAACAAGAACTCACCTTCTGTATTAGTTTGACTGTCAGGAGTTTTGTCAGTGGAGATATTGTTGAAGTTTAGATGTCCTAGATCTACCATCACCATACTGGTGTCAGGGTCCTGGAAACTCTCCGGTATGACAATCTGTGGGGCTGAAATATCTAACTGTACCCACCATTTCTTCACCTGGGGCTGGAAAAAAATAACCCATGTAGTAAAATTTTAATAATAAATTGGTTACTTATTGGCCCAATATTGGACTTAGCTCTGTTGTATTGGCTAGGCCAATAACAAGAATACAATTTTATCCACTAAAGAGAAAAATTTGAACTTGGCCAGTACAAAAATAAACATTTAAAATAGTCATTTACAGTCGATTCTAGTTAACAGATGAAATGAACATGTTTTCTTTTGTCCCAAAAATGGTAGTTACTACGTCATGATTTGGTTACCTCGAACAACTGATAATTCAACACATTTTGCCCAGTCCCTTGGAGTTCGAGGTATCGTGAGTAGACTGTATCTCCATGTGACAAATGATTCCAACTGGGCAGGAAAGATCCACTTTTCCATTCATATTTATGAGTGCCTCAGGAGCAGGTTGATCAGGATATACACTGTCTAAATTTTCAACTCTACTACATTTTTCACAAGCTACTCAGATCCATTTGCTCATATTTCAGGTTAATAAAGGTCTTAAAAATAGATAGGATGTTCAAATATTCAAGAAAAATATATATTAATGAACTCACCCCTTCAGAACCCTCCAACAGTGAATCTAGTGTGTGTTTCAGTTCTTGTTTTGTCTGTCTTTTCAACAGTTCATATTGTCTTCTTGCTGATGCTGAAACATACATTATCATACAATAAATGAACCAGCCAATGAGAGTTTTGGTATTTATAGCATATGGGTAAGACATTCTTTAACCCTAACTAATGCTGAACCCATTCACAACTGTCGAGTCCCAAGCTACCATTGAGGTCCTCAGGTTGACATGGCTTGCCGCACATCTCAGTCATCCATGCAGTTTGCTACCTCATCTACGGTCTTGAGCCAAGAATGTCAACACAAGAGGGTCAAGATGACTCTTAATAGCTCTCATGAGATAGGTACATAAGGTAAACTGGCCATGACCCATGACAAGGGAAACTGGCCATGCCCCCTGGCGGCCATGTTTTTTACAGATCAAATTCATTTTAGCTTTTTTTGTAGAAAGTCATCCAGTGATGATTTCTACCAAATTTTTTTGAATTCTGACCACTGATTCCAGGAAAAAAATTTAAAGTTTGCCTTACCCCAATAAGCCATGCCCCCTGGCGGCCATGTTTTTGAAAGACCAAAGAGCTACATGCATTGAGGGGCTTTTTTGCCCTCCCCTATGAGGCTAAAATATAAAACTTGTTTTTCACCAATTTGTTCTTATCAGTTTATTAGAACAATAACCAAAGTGTAAAAGTCTCAAATTACTTTGACTTTTACCGTTGCTATGGTAACAAAAATGGTCACCAAAATAGGCTGAAAATAGAAAATTTGGCATTATGGAGCAAAATTGAGAGGTTTGACTGAGAATTTAACATAGAGCACAAGCAAATACCAAAAAGATATTTTAACAGAAGATGAGAATTACCACGACACACCACATATTAAAAGATTTTTTTAGTATTCAGCTGTGCTGATATCTAATTCTTAAAAAAATCAGCCTCCAAAAGCCTTAAATTTGGTCCAAAATGACAATTTCTCTGTTTTAAGCCTATTTTGTAGGCCATTTTTGTTATCATAGCAACAGTAAAATTTAAATAAATACCGAAATTTTACACTTCAGTTATTCTTCTAATAAACCAATCAAAAGAAAGTGGTGAAAAGCAATTTTCAATTTTTGGCTCTAGATGTGGCCAAAATAGCCCCTTAAAGCACATACCCCTTTCTTTAGCTTTTTTTTGTAGAGGGTCACCTAAGGACCATTTCTGTGAAGTTTGGTCAAAATTGGCTCAGTGGTATAGGAGGAGTTGTCATTTAAAACAAATTGTTGACAACACACGAAAATGACGCACAACAGACAACGGACATTGACTGACCACAACTGCTCACTTTGAGCGTTTCATGCTCATGTTAGCTAAATACTGTGGGTGCTTAGCTATCATCATGATTGATTGCTGGGTTAACTGCCAGAAGTAACCAATTGTTATGGTACAACACATCAGTTGCTCAAATTTGAGCTAACAGTCTCTGTCATACTGCTCTTATATGAAGAATTTCAATCTATGGCCCCCACCATTCTTATGTCAATAATATTTTTACAAACCTGCTATGTTAAGTTCTGTCTTTTTGGAAGCATAAAGTGTCTTGGCTGAGAAGATCTCCTTCACCTTGCTAAAGGCTGCCCTGTTATACACAATGTCTAGTGGCTTTGTCTTCATACTAAACCTGTATCAAATGAAACCAGAGGATCAAACTACAGTAAAACATGTGTAAAATGGCCACTCTAAAACAGACCACAAATTGGTTTTAGAGACCAATTAATGCTTAATGCAGGTCAAAAGTATTGCAGAATGCTCCAAGGGGAGCATTCTGCAATACTTTGGACTGCATTAAGCTACCAATTGTTAATTATTAAGACCTTTGTTTTGTCTATTTTTGAGTGGCCATTTTACACAGGTTTTACTGTATCTCTTGATTAAGTGTTCTGAAGTTTCTATTGCTAAATACAGTTGTTGGATAATAAAAACCAACTATTTCATACATTTAAACCTTTCCTTCATGAATATTCATGCTAAGCTCTGCCCACTATGAATAATTCTAGAAATAAACTTAAAGTTTCATGTTTGCGCATAGGACAAAGAAATTACTTGTTAGGTCCACTAGTGTAGGATCATATCTAATCAATTTTCCATAAGCAAACAGAGTAGACCCTGATCAGGCAGCTCTTACAAGAGCTGCCTGATCTGGGTCTGCTCTGTTTGCAAAAGTACTAAAAGGCGTCTCTAATCTCTATAAGGTAATGGGATAAAGACAACAGTAAAAACTATCATCCTTTTTGTATCTGTACCTGATGCAATATCTCTTCTGACCTTGAGGGGTAGTGAAACAGATTGTTCACAAGCATGGGTGAAAGTTCAAAATTTCAAAAATCCTGGACTATTTAAAATCAACTCTTAAAACTTGCAGCATGCCTACAAATATCATCATTTTCAAGTTAAAATGGTAAACTGTCTTCAGATAAACTGAAAACAAATCAAAGAAGCTATTAGAATCTCTTTAATTTGGGATCTTTCTATGGAAAGTCAGCCTCAAAATCCTGAATTCAGGAAAAATCCTTAAAACTTTTACCCTTGCACAAGTTCACAAAATGTCAGGGGAGAAAGGTGAGGGGGGGGGGGGGGTACAGTTATGACCACACAATTATGCAATCTGATCAGAAACATTGCCCCTTGCTACAAAGGCTGTTGAAACACTGCATGGGGCATGCACACGCAGCTCCTATCATAACATTATGCCCCTGATCTTCAATACAAGAAGCATTTTGTCCTAATTATGAAATCAAGAAATTCTTAAATATAACCCTAAAAGAATCATCTAATTCATATTCAAACTGAATAGGAGATTCTGTTAATCAAGAATGGGTGAATTGGAGTGAAGACTTACTTGCGATTAGCTGTACACCCAGATGGGTTTTTCTCATACATCAGTTCAAACAAGGTATTGTCTGTAGAGTCTTCTGGTAATGTTGTTATCCTGCAAGCTTTCTGATAGCCTGGGGTTCCTGTCTGTCTAAGAGAACTAAACCTTTCCTGTTATATAGAGAAATAAGTCTTACATCAGTTCAAACAAGGTATTGTCTGTAGAGTCTTCTGGTAATGTTGTTATCCTGCAAGCTTTCTGATAGCCTGGGGTTCCTGTCTGTCTAAGAGAACTAAACCTTTCCTGTTAAATAGAGAAATAAGTCCTACATCAGTTCAAACAAGGTATTGTCTGTTGAGTCTTCAGGTAAAGTTGTTATTCTGCAAGCTTTCCGATAGCCTGGGGTTCCTGTCTGTCTTAGAGAACTAAACCTTTCCTGTTATAACAGAGAAATATGTCATACATCAGTTCAAACAAGGTATTGTCTGTTGAGACTTCAGGTAAAGTTGTTATCCTGCAAGCTTTCTGATAGCCTGGGATTCCTGTCTGCCTCAGTGAACTATACCTTTCCTGTTAAATAGAGAAATAAGTCCTACATCAGTTCAAACAAGGTATTGTCTGTCGAGTCTTCTGGTAAAGTTGTTATTCTGCAAGCTTTCCGATAGCCTGGGATTCCTGTCTGTCTTAGAGAACTTAACCTTTCCTGTTATAACAGAGAAATATGTCATACATCAGTTCAAACAAGGTATTGTCTGTTGAGTCTTCAGGTAAAGTTGTTATCCTGCAAGCTTTCTGATAGCCTGGGGTTCCTGTCTGTCTTAGAGAACTAAACCTTTCCTGTTAAATAGAGAAATAAGTCCTACATCAGTTCAAACAAGGTATTGTCTGTAGAATCTTCTGGTAAAGTTGTTATTCTGCAAGCTTTCTGATAAACTGGGGTTCCTGTCTGTCTCAGAGAACTAAACCTTTCCTGTCAAATAGAGAAATAAGTCATATATCAGTTCAAACAAGGTATTGTCTGTAGAATCTTCTGGTAAAGTTGTAATCCTGCAAGCTTTCTGATAGCCTGGCAACCCTGACTGCCTCAGTGAACTAAACCTTTCCTGTCAAATAGAGAAATAAGTCATACATCAGTTCAAACAAGGTATTGTCTGTAGAATCTTCTGGTAAAGTTGTTATTCTGCAAGCTTTCTGATAAACTGGGGTTCCTGTCTGTCTCAGAGAACTAAACCTTTCCTGTCAAATAGAGAAATAAGTCATACATCAGTTCAAACAAGGTATTGTCTGTTGAGTCTTCAGGTAAAGTTGTTATTCTGCAAGCTTTCTGATAGCCTGGGGTTCCTGTCTGTCTCACAGAACTAAACCTTTCCTGTCAAATAGAGAAATAAGTCATACATCAGTTCAAACAAGGTATTGTCTGTAGAATCTTCTGGTAAAGTTGTTATTCTGCAAGCTTTCTGATAAACTGGGGTTCCTGTCTGTCTCAGAGAACTAAACCTTTCCTGTCAAATAGAGAAATAAGTCATATATCAGTTCAAACAAGGTATTGTCTGTAGAATCTTCTGGTAAAGTTGTAATCCTGCAAGCTTTCTGATAGCCTGGCAACCCTGACTGCCTCAGTGAACTAAACCTTTCCTGTCAAATAGAGAAATAAGTCATACATCAGTTCAAACAAGGTATTGTCTGTAGAATCTTCTGGTAAAGTTGTTATTCTGCAAGCTTTCTGATAAACTGGGGTTCCTGTCTGTCTCAGAGAACTAAACCTTTCCTGTCAAATAGAGAAATAAGTCATACATCAGTTCAAACAAGGTATTGTCTGTAGAATCTTCTGGTAAAGTTGTAATCCTGCAAGCTTTCTGATAGCCTGGGGCTCCTGACTGCCTCAGTGAACTAAACCTTTCCTGTCAAATAGAGAAATAAGTCTTACATCAGTTCAAACAAGGTATTGTCTGTAGAATCTTCTGGTAAAGTTGTAATCCTGCATGCTTTCTGATAACCTGGGGATCCTGTCTGTCTCAGAGAACTAAACCTTTTTTGTTAAATAGAGAAATAAGTCATACATCAGTTCAAACAAGATATTGTCTGTTGGGTCTTCTGGTAAAGTTGTAATCCTGCAAGCTTACTGATAACCTGGGGTTCCTGTCTGTCTCAGAGAACTAAACCTTTTCTGTTATATAGAGAAATAAGTCATACATCAGTTCAAACAAGGTATTGTCTGTAGAGTCTTCTGGTAAAGTTGTAATTCTGCAAGCTTTCTGATAGCCTGGGGTTCCTGCCTGCCTCAGAGAACTAAACCTTTCCTGTCAAATAGAGAAAAAAGTCATACATCAGTTCAAACAAGGTATTGTCTGTCGAGTCTCCTGGTAAAGTTGTTATTCTGCGAGCTTTCTGATAGCCTGGGGTACCTGTCTGTCTCGGAGAACTAAACCTTTCCTGTCAAATAGAGAAATAAGTCATACATCAGTTCAAACAAGGTATTGTCTGTAGAGTCCTCTGGTTAAGCTGTAATCCTGCAAGCTTTCTGATAAACTGGGGTTCCTGTCTGTCTCAGAGAACTAAACCTTTCCTGTCAAATACAGAAATAAGTCATACATCAGTTCAAACAAGGTATTGTCTGTAGAATCTTCTGGTAAAGTTGTAATCCTGCAAGCTTTCTGATAGCCTGGGGCTCCTGACTGCCTCAGAGAACTAAACCTTTCCTGTCAAATAGAGAAATAAGTCTTACATCAGTTCAAACAAGGTATTGTCTGTAGAATCTTCTGGTAAAGTTGTAATCCTGCAAGCTTTCTGATAGCCTGGGGCTCCTGACTGCCTCAGTGAACTAAACCTTTCCTGTTAAAATATGGCTTTCAAAAAAAAAAAAAAGAGAAATAATTTTAACTTTTTCCAGAAATATCACTTTTACTGTGCAATGCTAGAGGGCAGATTGTGAAATTTTAATTCACAATGGCAAAACTAAAGCTAACCCTTATCCCACCAATATTTTATTTTTGTCCTGAAAATGGTGTCTGCTTTTAATGCCTGCTGCATATATTCAAGTGCACTTTAGACTAGATTTTATCATGGAAGCAAACTCTATGAACCCTGAGCAGTCTGATCTGGGTCCATATTGTTTGCACTATATCTAAGAACATAAGCAAAGAGAGACCAAATGACAAAGTCATGACTGGCAGGAAAAGGCTTAATAAATGTCACTTCTCCCCAATTACATTAGGGAAAGGGTCCTAACTAATGTTGTGAGAACTAGTGACCCAACCCTGTTGCTGTAAATATTTGGCAATAAAATATGTTTAAACTAAATACATTAGGCATTAATAGCAACAATTTAAATGTAAGATAAAGTAAAATTATTTTGATTTAAATGTGATCAATTAAGGAATGCCGCAATAACATTTTTAAGTGGAATATAAATATTTATTTTATCACAAGCAGTGAATTCAATGCATATCAAATGAGAGTAAAATTGGTATTTTTCTACAGTGAAAAAATATCGTATTTTTTCACTAGTGACTGATACGATTTATATTTTCACTGTAGAATAGAATAGAACTGTAGCAAAATAAGGCTTTCTTGGCAATTTTGTGTTTGGGATTTTTTAACATAGGGTTTAAAGTGAAGCATATTTGTCAAAAATAACGGTACGCATGTTGTGACGTCAACATCAAACATAATGACGTCACTGTTTGACCTGGCATAGCGCCAGTTTGCACGTGACGCCTACCCTAAGGCACACTCAATAGACTTTCTTTAAATGCTGATTTCTTGCGTTTAATATTCTAAGCCATTTTCTAGGTGCAAATTACGTTTACACCCAATGTTATACCCAATAAACACACTGTAAAAGTCAAATCGAACGAGAAACGACCAAGTAAAAAGTAAGGTTGTGATTTCTTTATTTCCGTTGAGTATAAAATAAAAAGAAAATTTACTTTTTCTCGGCAAATACCAAATATATTTCATCTCGAGCGGTGAAATTATCAGCATTTTCACTCGTGCTACGCACTCGTGAAAAATACGTATTTTTTTCACCGCACTCGATGAAATATATTTGGTATTCACCTCAAAAAAGTAAATATCCTCTATATATCAGTGTGACAAGTGTTAAAGTTACCTTATTCTGTGATCCAACCAGACAAGGGAAGATGGTATCCTCAGTCAGCTTGTCAAGTAACAATAAGCCTCCCACACTGATTCCAAACTTCATCCCACTTGTTCTCGGTCTAGACTCAAACAACATAGAAATACCTGTACACTCTAGCTCTAGTATACTATAGGATACTCTGTCTCCTGGAAAAATATTTAACAGTAAATAAATTTTTTTTTTTTTTTTTTAAATTAAATTACCAAACTAATTATATTATGTGGATCAAACAATGCATATAATACATAGATGAATTTTTAAGATATTTAAAAAACCCCATAATGTATTGGAATAATTCAGAGCTCTCACTAGAGTTGTCCTGGAGCACCCTTTGCCAAAATGTGGGAAGTCCCACCAAAAAGAAAATATATACAAGCTTTCAAAAAAAATAGTATTCGCAGTGCCAAAAATGAGATTTCAGGACTGTAAACCAGGCATTAGTGAGAGCTCTTTTGGGTGGCTTGAAAGATGGATGGATTGATTGAAAGATGTTTGGACAATGGGAAAACATTATTCCCCCCTTTTTTCTCCTTTTTTTTTGGGGGGGGGTGTAAAAAGGGAATGCAATCTGATCTGGGCGTATATATTTGCTCCAGTCTACATGTCCAAGCATTTTACAAAAATATGGAAATAAGGAAGCATTTCTATGTTATGGTATAGTAACTGTATCCAGGCCCCCAGATAAGAGTGCGTAACTGAAAATTATTTTTCTTATTTCTCAACCGAAACATATGTTGTGGGTACTCAAAAGAACCGTCTCAATGAGACGGTTCTTTTGAGCACCCAAAACACATGTTTAAACTGATAAGTAAGAAAATATTTACAATTTTAAGGCTGAAAATATTTGTTTATCTAAACCTATGATTTCTATAGGTTATGGTATAGTAATTGTACCTGTTTGTTGTTCTGTTTTAACCCCTAGCAGTTTGAAGGAGCCTGAGTCAAGGGAAAAGTTGAGCTTAGCAAATACAGCATCTTTCTTCAGAGTTGACTTATCTTCTTCAGCGTCTCTTGTCACTTCTTCTATCACTTCTGTTAGTTCTTGTTCTGTAATATTACCAAATAGAGGATCTTACATGAGTGCTCATGTTTTATTGATTTCATTGAGTTGAGGAAAAGAGAAAAAATGTGAGGCTTGCCAAGCATTTTATCTTTTTTCGCAACAAGTTAAATAAATTAAATAGCACAGGAGCACAAATGTTAGATTTTATTTATCACATGACGTTAAAAATACTTAAAAATCACATTTTTGGCATGAAAACATCAAGATTTCCTCTCTTTTATGCAACGATATAATGGACCTTATTACATAACATTACTAAATATGTAAACCACAAGTGGTTTATCCATTTTATTGTATGGCATTATATCATTCCCAGACACATCATGTGATAACATGAAAATACAGCCCTACTTTTCATCAATATTCTTAGAAAACTATGGTTGAATTGTCCATGAAGCAGGTTTACAAATTGTATACTGTAAGCATGGTGGAAAACTAACAGTTTGGAAAAAAAATCTTGAACTTTCAAAATTCAAATCTTGAATGTCACAGTATGGCCACAAAAATATTAACCATTTCAAGATACAAATAACCAATTGTCTTTAGATCGCCTGAAATCAAATCAGAGAAACAGTTATAATCTACCTAATTTGATGCTGACTTTCCATCATATCCATGGAAGGGTTAATATATTTCAGAATCTGTCCATTTCATATGCCAGCAGAGGATTTTGTTATAGATCTCAAACATGCTTTTCTATGCATTAAAATCTGCTGGAACCCAAAGGGTCTAGCAGATGTTAGTGCATCAGAAAACCATGTTTGATAGTTATTATTGCATAAAGTTATTTTGTCACTTGAAAACTTTGGAAAAACACTTTGAAAAGTTCCTTTTTGTATTAATATAATGGCCTGCAAAAGTATGAAGGATTCGTAGGTGCTGAAATCTCCTGTTTTCAGAGCAAAGACATACCTCATCATAACATGACTAAACTATATTCATTTTATGCATAATACTGTTGATGACGTCAACTTTTGTTACAGCCTAGAATGCGTGTATGTAAAGAACAAAAGCCGTGCATCTACAACATGTGCATTGCCTGATTGATACATGGGTTTTTGCCAGTTAAAACATGGCTGTTAATAGTGTGCTACACAGATTTTTATACAATAATGTAATATTCAGCCTTTTTTCCAGAAAAAAAAGAGATCACAAATTTGATGTCTGCTTCAGTCATTATAATTGTTGCATAAAGGTTTAAAAGGGTGTTTGAAAACTCTCTAACAAATAAGGTAATTTACCAAGCTCTGATTTTGAAATCTTTGGTTCTAATGATCCCCCAACTGTCTCATCTGATTTGGATATCTTTCTTGGTGGTGGCTCCCCGACTGTGTCATCACTTGTCTTTGCTGCATCAGCTGGCTGAGAACCATACCAGCCACCCCAGCCAGGGAACCAGCGCTGGAGTACACCTTTATCTTCAGGTGAGGTTGGTGATTTGGCAGCTGCTGGTTCTGGGCTTGGTGACTGAAATATATATATGTATGTTGGAATAAAATCAGCTGGCTGAGAACCATACTAGCCACCCCAGCCAGGGAACCAGCATTGGAGTACACCTTTATCTTCAGGAGAAGCTGGTGATTTTGCAGCTGCTGGTTCTGGGCTTGGTGACTGAATTATATATATATATGTTGGAATAAAATCAGCATACCAACCACCCCAGCCAGGGAACCAGCACTAGAGCACACCTTTATCCTCAGGTGAAGGCTGCTGGTTCTGGGCTTAGCAGCTGCTGGTTCTGGGCAATAACTCTTGAAGGCTAGGTGTGATATGGACCAGTTTCGAACTTGAAGAAGACATTATGGCACTGAACACTGTAACCGTGTTTGATACTACAGTCTACTCTCGTTACCTCGAATTCCAAGGGACTGGACAAACTATTTCGAGTTAACAGTAGTTCGAGGTAACCAATTCCTGACATATGGCTACAATATTGGGGCGAAATTAATCACGCTCAACTCAGTTCAAAGTAAGTATCGGTAACTGGTCCCGCGGTCGCAGATTTTAACCTTTTCGTACGACGTCATATTTTTAAGAAGCACGTTTTAATTTTCGGCATAATAATCTATTTTTGGCATGACATGACCAATGTCGGAAAATGGCCTTACACGCACAACTGTCCGGTGCCTGAACAAAACACTGCATCTGTTTTTCAAAATAAAAATAAATTTAAAAAAAATGGCCTGGGAAACAATTAAATTATACTTTGGTCTTATTTAAAACGAGCAGTCATCGGACTCAAGAGATTGCTCAAATATGACACATTAGCTCATACTGTCACTTACCCGCTTTGAAGTTGTATGCAATAGTTCAATAGAATTCGCCGACCACGGTCAGTTATGTAATTATGCATTACACTAATTTACAACTGCATGTGTCACACGTGGATTAAGTCCGGTTGTTCATTGATCAAACAATTGGTGGTTTTAATGGGAATAATTGACGTTGAAAACGGTGGATTAAAAGGAGGCACATTCAGATAAAAAGGCAAGTTAAAAAAAGACAACCATGACTGTTGTTTTCTTATGTAATGGAATCGACTTAGGCGTTGTAAAATACACTAAAATTGATCAGCGGGACCAGGTTTTCATAAAGAGTTATCAGTTTTATTGACTTAGCCGTTGTCGAAATAAACGTTGTGGAATTGCAATAATATATAGGGGAAAATATCGGGACCAGGCCGTCGGGTCGAGATAAGTGATAGTATTGAGCTATGCATAGTTGAGTTAACGAGAGTCGACTGTATCTTGGTTAAAAACTAACAAGAGGACCCTTGGGCCCTAAGTTGCTCACCTGAGAACGACTATTTATAAAGGTATAGGAAAGCATAGCTCCTATCAATTTCTCAAAGTCAAGCTATGAATTTTGATAGATCTGCAGTTCCATTAAGACTTAACATGGGTTATGTTGACAAAATTCACAGGATGTAGAACCTCAACAAATAAAACATGTGACATCCACGGCTGGGCTGTTTTTGGCCGCCAGAGGCATAATTAGAACAAACTTGGTACAGGTTCACAAGATGTTGCTAGGCCTAGTGTTTTCAGGCAAAAAGATTTTTTTATGTTTTTGGCCCGAGTGACATTACTTAATTACTCTGATAATGGGGAATAACCCCTTTGTATACTTGAAATCCCTGAAAGGGTAGTTTGGTAGTTTGCTGCATTTCATCTGGGTCTGCACTGTTTGCTGTGATAAATGCAATACTCAGAGACTGAAATACACATTTATTTGGAAAGTCTACCTGTGACCCCTCAAACATATAATGGACAATCCCATCCTTATTGTAGCTATTTGTATCGGAAAATCAATTTTCCCAGGTTCAAGGGAAAAAACTCACTATAAACAAGATTTGTCTCCCTTACAAGATTCCTATAATATTTTTAATTTGGACTTAGTAGTTCAGTAGTAGATTTCATTTAAAGATATTTCTTATTTAGAGCTCTGGCAGCCCCTTTGATCAGTGAAATGGAACCATTTGTGAAATTTTGGTAGAGTGCATCATGAGGAACAATTCTGTTAAATTATTTTGAGTTTGGACCGATGTTACCGGAGATGTTGTTTAAAGACATTTTTTATCTAGAGCTCTGGCAGTCCCTTTGTTCAATGAAGCTGAACCATTTGTACAATTTTTGGTAGAGTACATCAAGAGGAACAATTCTGTGAAATCATTTTTAATTTGGACCAGTGGTTCAGGAGGAGATTCCATTTAAAGACATTTCTTATCTAGAGCTCTAGCAGCCCCTTTGTTCAGTGGACCGGCACCATTAACCCCAAAAATTTATTTATCATCAAAATATATACTTTTGAATACTATGTAAAGTTTTCATTTTGGGTCAGTGTACAACAATGGCAGAAAAAAGCAAATTTTCTTCCGCAGAGGCTATCTAAAAAAGAAATAGAAAACTTGCAGGTGAATTAATAACTACCGCAATAGCAGAAACAACCTCTGTGACATATACACCCATTCTTGAGCCAAAGCTATCAAAATCAAATACAAAATTATGTAAAAAGAAATGGAAACTACCTGAAATTGTGACTGGAAACTGTATTCTGATAAGGTAAACAGGTAAAAATATGATAGATTTGGTGTGTCCCTCAGAATTTGCAATTGTCCCCCTGAAATCAAGGTAGGGGGACACCAGTGTACCACAGAAATCTTGACTTAGGCACAACACTGCACTAAATATCCCAGCCATTGTCATGGCAGGGGCATAAAAACCATCTATTAGTAACATGTATCGCCTACCTTTATTATATTTCCTTCCTTTGTAATCTTTTTGTATACAACTTCTCTTAAGATCTTCAGCTCCTCAAAGCTATACTCCTCTTCTAGCCCAACTTTATGTTTCTGGAAAAAGACAAGATTTGAAAATTGCCAAACAAGGGAAAAACCCAACATAAAATGCTTAAATAATCTGGAAAAATAGATCCTTCTGAAAAAGAGAGAACCTACAATATTAGAAAACAGAAGACTCAGTTTCATTGAGTCTGTTCATGAGAACTAATAGAAAGTGTAACAATTCTCAAACACCCTAGTGCTGGCTTAAGCGGTATTCTGCTCTCCGTCAGAGCCCAAATAGCCTCGAAGGACCAGAATATGAATAAATATCAACACTATATTGATGCACTATATTGATAAGTGTTAAAATTGTAATAATTACATCTTCAAAGCAAGCCTTTAGTGACTCTTTGATTTTCACAACCAATCTAATCCCCATGAATAACAGAAACATAACTGACAGCTGACACATAAAATACTCTTTAAAGGAGCAAATTGGAATACAATTACATTCACATTGAAAATTTTCAAGTTCTGTGAAAACTCTTTAATTAGTACAGTCTGCCTAAAGCCTTAGTGACTTAAACATACAGTAAAACATGTGTAAAACAGCCACTCAAAAAAAGACAAAAAGAAGATCTTCATGCAAATGGTAGCCTAATGAAGGTTGAAAGTATTGCAGAATGCTCCCCTTGGAGCATTCTGCAAAACTTTTGACCTGCATTAAGCGAAAATTGGTCTTGAAAACCAATTTTCGGTCTGTTTGAGAGTGGCCATTTTTCACAGATTTTACTGTACAAAGTAAGGACAGAGAAGGTGTTAAGCAAAATTTAGGCCTCTTACCCCACTGTATAGCTGTGCAGGCATGTTATAAGATTAACAATGCATGTGAATTAAGTAATAAAATCTTGTGAACTGGGCCACTTCTCTTATCTAAGGATGTATGAGCCACGACGTGACAAAACCTGTCTACAGGGTTTCCGACAAAGTCAGATTCAAATCAGCCTGCTCAGCTACAGAGACTAGCTAAAAAATTGAAATTTTGCCCATAGCAAGTCTAGACATGATACTTTCCAATAGAGGAAAAACAAAAGCACTGATCAGACTGCACAGATGCGCAAGCTGGTCTTGGACTTTGTTGTTCACAAACCCCCGAAGACAGGTTTTCTAGTATGGAGGCCCATAAGAGACAGGCCTCTAGACGAAAGTGTTATTGAAAATAAATTTTCTAATTACTTAACCAAACATATGCTGTGGGTACTCAAAAGAACCGTCTCAATGAGACGCTTCTTTTGAGCACCCATAACATATGTTAAAATCTAGGCCAAACAAAAAAATAAGTGTGTTTTGGGTAACGGGTCTGAAAATTTCAGGTAGGGTAGGCACACATATTTTTTTTAATTATTTTTTTTCTGGAAAGGCCTTTCAAAATGCATAAAATTATATTTTTTCCAGAAAACCTGAAAAAAAATAGCTTTCACCAGTAAATTTAGGTAGGGTCAGGTTACCCTATTTTTTATTTGGCCCTATGGATAAGCAATAATTAACTTTTTTACACTCAAAATATTTTCTTTATCTAAACCTATTTCAGAGTTCTCACCTTAGCTACAGGATCTGTAATTCAGCAGCATAGGTCTTTGTGTATCTGACAACATCTTGGACTATTGTTATCAGGTAGTTAGTTTGAATATTTGTGTTTGTCAGTAGTGGTTGCTCTGAATGCAGCCACGGCTTTACTTGCACTGGACACCTTTACAATAATTAACAATTAAAAATCTCATGTCAACCTCATTTCAACTTAAGTTTCTCTACTTTAACTGTTTCCTTGCTAGCCGCAACTTTTGTCATCTACTGATAACCTTTGCAAACAGTTAGGATCAAGATCAGGACCAACATTCTGTTGGTCCTGATCTGGATCCAAACTGTTTTGACACTCTGATGTGTTCCATGTAAGAATTTTTTGAAAAAGCTAATTTTTGAAAAAAAGGAAGCTGACGACATCAAAAGCATAAAAATATGCCCGTCATGCCAAGAGTTAAAACTGGAAAATGGGCTGAGAAGGAAGCTGAGGCAATGAGAATACTATCATTGCTATGCACTAATTCTCACCTTAGCAGCTGCATCAACAGATTGTTTCTGTAATTCAGCAGCATAGGTCTTAGTATATTTGACCACATCTTGAACTCTCATTATCAGGTAGTTCTTTGTGAGTCGTTTATTCCTCTCTTGAATCTTTGTCAGGTGTATGGAGATGGCAAACTTCCACCATGATGCAGGGCTGCAAATATATAACAGAATAATTATAGTAATGCTAAATAATTGGACAGATAGATAGAGAACACTAGGTGAGTGTCGTTTGATATCAAGTTTACCAGGCAAGGCTTTGAGATCGCTTGTTGACATTGTGAGGTTTGTCGAGTGATTCAACATGCATTCTCAAAGCTGAGCCTGGTATTCTATTTATCAGTTTACCCATTGTTTCACTCTTCAAACTAGCGATTATGATGTAATTATAGATTTTTGTGTCGATTCAATGTCATTGACAACGTCATTCAAAAAGTGCAACATCCTCATGACCTGATAAAGGCACATGCCGTGAGATAGGCAACATTTATCAGGTCAACGTGCAACAATGCAGTTAATATGAGAGGTTACTGATAAATCAGGATATTGTCTTGCTCTGACAAGTACACAATGCAGTGCCTCTGTTATGTCTCATACAAGTGACCCTTTGATCTTAACTTTAACACCCTACCACTGAGCCACTGCGCTCTTCGTCACATTGTTGAGCAACAAAAGGCTATGGCGAGCCTTTGCTGCTCCCATACATGAAGTATGAATGTAGATGAAGACTTAGACCAAATTTAAAGACCTCCAGCCCCACTGGATACGTCATCATGGGCATTTAAAGGAAGCTTAATGCCATTTTCTCTGTTGTTACCTCTTTTCATGCTGGGTAATATTTCATGCTTTTGTTTTTGTCTGCTGACTGTTTTTAAAATTATTTTTTTCTATCAGGAACACTATCAGAGTGTCAAACAGTTTGGATCCAGATCAGATGGACATTTTGTCGGGTCCTAATCTGGGAGCAAATTGTTTGAAAATGTAATCGGCAGAAGACAAAAGTCGTCGCTTGCAAGGGAAGAGTCAGTGTTCTATCTAGAGGGGGCCCTGGGGAAATTGGCCCCTTTTTATCAAATGGCCCCTTGCTCAAGCAAGAGTGGGCTATCTTTAACATTATGTCAATGGGGAAATTATGGGCAGTGTTTTATTTTCATCTGAAATCAAATGAAAATGACCCCCTTTAAAATTTCTTATTTTGAACACTGAAAGTTTAAACAAGAACATAACTCTAAGAAACTCACTTTTCCTTAACAGAGGAGCTAGGTCGGGATTTTCTGAATTTCTTTCTTCTCTCAAATCTATCAAACTCTTTTAGCATCAGAGCCAGGTTTCTGTATTGATCCTCACTAAGGTTAAACGCCATTTTCTCTGTTGTTAGATCTATGGTATTCCTGGGTACCGTCTGTGAGCGCAGGGGTAGTTCTGTTGTAAACCTTTTCATCTTCGCTGTAGAGGTTACTGGGGATAGGATGTATTCATGTTCCTGTAAAAGATTATAGTAAAACCTGTCTAAAACGGCCACTCTAAAAAAGACCAAAAATGGGGTTTCAAGACCAATTATCGCTTAATAAAGGTTGGAAGTATTACAGAATGCTCCCTTTGAAGCATTCTGCAATACTTTTAATCTGCATTAAGCTACTACATGGCTTTAAGACCTTTGATTTGTCTATTTTTTGAGTGGCCTCTTAAGACATGTCTACTGTACATTTTAATCCCATTATAGTCAAGAGAACCTGTTTGCCAAGAAAATTATATTGTAATTGGTACATTATGTTCCTTTGTATTATTATTAATCCTTTGTATACGGGAAACCACTAAATGGATACTTTTACAGAGAAGACCCATAATGCAGCATTTCATCACGGTCTACACTGTTTGTTAAGGTAAAAAAGATCTTCAAACAAAAAAATACAATATTTTTTGACACTCCTAGATATGTACAATAGACTATCCCAAGTTTATTGTATCATACCAGAATGAAGAACCCATTAGTTTACAAAGTGTTAAACCTTAACATGCTGTATATATTTTGTAAAACACTCTTAAATAACTTTCAGGATTCCGATAAATAGCAAGTATTTACAAGTAGATTAGAAAACAGTGTGGTTTGTTAGGGTTATAAGCAGACAACAAATGTTGTCGCTAGCAGGAAAAGAGTTAAAAGAAAGATCAAGGAGCAATTTTGATGGCTAGACTCATACTATAGGATCGAAAAATGCTGACATGACTTTCTATCGATGATACAACAAGGGAACTACAAGGTTAGCAAAGAGGTAGTTCATGAACTCAAATTTGGAGCTGTAGCTGTCATGCAAATATAAACAATTTGCAGTATAGTGACAGGTATTTTAATACTGATTGGCAGTTTGAGATGTTTAAAAGAGGCAAAGACAATGGAAATGGTACTTAGTATAAAGGGAAATTTCAAAATAGTTTTTCTTATTTTCAGTAACATATGTTGTAGGTACACATTAGAATTATTATAGAGGCAATTCCAATGTGTTCCTAAAACATATGTCTTTTCATTGTTTCAGTGAAATGAGCTAATAGAAATGAACATGTTTTCATGAAGTTTGTCATGCACCTGTATGACAATAATTGGATGTCTATTTTATGCTTTTGACAGCTTATCTTAAGATGTTTCATTGGAAGATATTGCTAAAGGTTGTAAGCCTTGTTACAAATTGGCAGTTTCTTAATTAGAGGACCTTTAAAGTAATTTTCTGTTTTCATAGTGGCTCTTCTTAAAGGAAAGAATTTGCTCCACTCTGGGAGCAAATTCTTTCCATAATAAGTATCCAATTTTAAAGGTTTTACTACCCAAAGAAACAGATATTACCATTTCAAAGTTGTTTTTGTTTGTTTTGATTCTTAACGTTCCAGTCAACAACTTTTCAGTTATACTGGGACGGGTCTTCCTGTGTTGAACCAGTACTAAGCAAAGGATAAAGTGTCATGCTCTAGGACACAATGCTGTGCCTCCGGTGAGGCTAGTACTGTACCCGCAATCCCTCGGTCTTCAGTCAAGTACTCTACCACTGAGTTACCAAGCTCTTCTCAAAGTTGTTTTATTGATACAACTAGCCTTATTCCATGGATGAGTGTCTATTTATTGCATTAAATTCTAAACTGTATTTCATGGTTTTTCATTTTGTGATTTTCGTTTATATCACGAATAGTGCCAAATTTCAATTACCTCCAAATATAGGTGTTTTACAGAGCTGAGAACTTACTTTGAATTGTCCTGTTATACTGGACACATACATTTCTCTTTGAAGGGAGTCCTGAAGTATAATTATAGAATATTTCTTTAGACAAATAGATAATTACAAACAATTGTCAATAGTTTTTCAGAATTACATGACTAAAAAAAAGTTTTTACATCCAAGACAGGATCATTGATAGCAGGTGTTGTTGAACTAATATGAAGAATCACAAAAAAGTTGTTGGTTTTGTCTTCTGCTGAAATGTTTTAGAAGCCTCTTAAACAAACAGTGTGAATTTTTTTTATTTTTGGCAAGCAGTTCAAAAGATGTTTTTTACAGACTTTTTTTATTTCTAACCTCTGGTTGCCATTTTGTTTGGGCAATTTTGGTAGAGGGCCTTTAATATGAGATGTTGTTGAAAGATTTTTTTATATTTTTAGCTCTGGTGGCCACTTTGTTCTGTGGAGCAGAACCATTTTTTGTAGTACATTTGTGTGACATTATCTTAAATTAGAGCCAGTGGTTTATGAGGAGATGATATTTAAAAACAAAGTTTACCAGACAAAGACAGATAACAAAAATTCACCTGTGAGCACTTTATCCTCAGGTGAGCTAGAAACAAGTGATGTGTTTGTGAAACACAAATGCTCCCAGGGCACATTCAATTTGCCAATGTTTAATTTTGCAACTATATCAAAAGGAGGTCAAGGTCAATATTTTTGTGCATAATATTTGAAAGGCTCTCTCCTCAAGGTATATACATATGAAATATCAAAGCCCTTAAAATCTGGTCATTCAAAAGCTAAAGCCAATATTAAAGTTTGTTGCCCACACACATGCTCAGGCACACACCCAGGGACAAAAACAATATGCCCTCCAGCAGGCCTTCAGATTTATGGTGGGCCCGGGTCATTGTCCCATGACTTCAAAACATGGCCCTTAACTTTTTAAGGCAGTGGGCCAGGAGGACCCATCCTTTTTAGCTATGAAAAAATTTCACTTTGATAAAAATATTCATCTTACAGCGAGTCTTTGATCTCACAAAACAGTTGTCAATACAGTTAAACATGTCTCAAGCAGCCACTCAAAAAAAGAAACAAAGATCTTAATAACAAATAGTAGTTTAATGAAGGTCAAAAGGATTGCAGAATGCTCCTCTTGGAGCATTCTGCAATACTTTTGACCTCCATTGTGTGGTAATTGGTCTTCTTTTTTAAGTGGCCACTTAAGACAGATTTTACTGTATAATCAGCAGTCAATATACATATATGTATACAAGCGTCTGTGTCAGTGTGTAGGTAAAGTATACTACCCAAATGTCAACTGTGGTTCAGGTTAGTTTGATTTGCTTTGGCCCATCATTTCAGAAAATGACATACCATTTTTTGCATCATGGGACACTTCGGCCCACCAACCTTGAAAAAAGTCTGAAGCCCTACACCAGATCTTTGATAGCAGAGGCACAAAAAGAAACTGCAGTATTACTCACCTGCATATCAGATTTCTTGAGTTCACCAACCAAGGTTGTGTTTGTGTCAAAATAGATGGCAAAATTCTTCAAGTCAATCAACTTATGCATTTGTTCACAATTGGCCCGACTCACAAACTTGGGAACCTACAAGTATATCAATGAACCATCAAAATGCTTAGCCTTAACAAAATCTGCGAATCTTAAAGTGAGATTTTTAAAAAAATGTATTTTAGTTTTTATGAGCAGTTGAAATTTCATGCTTTTCAATGTAATGTGCTACAATTCTCTCCATTTTGCTATTTTATATTCTCCTGTATGTGCTGATATCATCTTGCTTTGTTGTGAATGTAAGTCTAAATAGAGAATACTAGGTGAGTGTCTTATGATAGTAAGTTTACCAGGCTCGGCTTCAAAAACTCATGCTGAATAGCTGGGCAAGCCTTGCTACTTGACATGCATTCTTAAAGCTGAGTCTGGTAAACTTGATATCAAAGGACGCGAACCTGGTATTCTATTTATCAGTTTACAAGTTGGTTCACTCTTCAAACTAGACATTACGACACAATTATCAATTTTTGTTGATTAACAACATCAACATTATTGACGACGTCATTCAAAAAGTGTAACGTAATGATGATTTTATAAAGGCACAAGTTGTGAGATGGGCAACGTTTATCAGGTCAAAGACCAAAAATGCAGTTTATATGAGAGGCAACTGATAAATTGTTTTACAATCATACTGAAAATGGAAATAAAATCAACTCAACTGATTTTTCTTTTGTCTTTATTACTATTTCATTTTTGGTAAAACAGTTTTACTACATCTGTACTGCAAAGTATGATCTGGAAAAGCTGATTAAATGAAATTGTACATATATATTGTATTTGGATCATGTCACAATTGGTTGTATCTCGAACTTCAGATAACAAAGTGATTTCTCTGTTCCATTGGACTTTGAAATAACAATGATAGATTCAATATAGATATTCCTCTGCTCTTTATTTAAATTTTCTTAAATTAGGATTTACAATGTATTCCATTCTGCTTGTAAATACATGCGAATAACAGGACTGTATAAGAATTGGGGAAGAGTGTAGTACTACATAAAAATATCCAGCATGACAGGGGCTAAATGCTTCAATTGTGATTAAAACTTTACAGGTTTTATTACTTACCCAAGCTCCATCAGTACTCTGAGCACTGAGTTCTTTGATGACCACACCAAGAGCAAAAGGGCAGGCAGGATTAAGAAGATCATCTTCATAGCGGAAATGAACATCTCTTATCTTCAACTGAAAAGATAAAGAAAACAACCGTTATCATTTTTAAACATTGCAGATGAGAAGACACAAATAGGGTCTAAACTGTTTCACCGGCAGTTCTCAGTGCAGATTTTTTTTCTTTTTTTGAGGGTGGAGGGGGGGGGGGGGGGGGGGGGGGGGTGGAATCACAAATCCAAAACTTAATACAGTCAAAAATTGGCCTTACTCTTTATGAATGCATCTGTATCGGCATGTATTGTGTTCTCGATATACTCACATTCTTGATAGGTTTTGTCCCCGTGAGAATTTTGCGAGATTTTGACGTCATGCATCCTGATGTAAACACAGAATTATCGACATCTTATCTGTTCAACATTTCCATACATTTTCGAGAAAATGCTGATTTTCAAGAAAATGCTGGCCCATAAAGTTATTTTACATAAACTTCCATCTGCCTTACCATTTTTTAGAGTTTTTCACATATTCGACTGCTAATCAATTATAAACCACATATTTTAACCAATTTTGTTTTCTGTTGCTACCGACGCTTTTCTGTATTAACTGCTCTTAAAATAGCACCTGACAGTTTGGCGGGAATATGCCCGAGAATTTTTTTTTATGGAAGCTTGGAAGAGTCATAGTTTTATGTAAACGAATTTCTATTGCAAAATTTTTGTTTTTAAGTTGAAAGATAAAACACTGCTAGTATTTAAATAAATTTTGTTTATATAAATTCATATTAAACTTTAAACTATGCTTATTTGCTCTGGTTGAGTTTAAGTGCTGTTTTCAATGGAATACAGGGCAATAGTTATTGTAAAAGCTGTTTTGAATATGTACAAGTCTGATCATTTTAAATTTCAGAACAAAACTCATGAAATTAACTGTGTCGGTTTTTAAAGCATCTCTGCGTGATGTATTCTTTATTCTCTGCAATTTTACTGTTTGTAGACACCGTACATTATAGCACAAAAATGCCACAATACATGGTTTTCCCCATCAGCTCAGCCACCTGACCGTATGGCGTCATTTATATTTGTCTATGGAGAACATGGGTATGCGTATTTGATTGGCTGGATTTAAGTAGGTTACTATGATCTATAAAAAGAACACGGAAAGAAAGAAATGGTTGACTGTTGATTACACATTTTACCGGTTAATGATTACACTTTGTTTAGATGCACACATCTTCTATTCCATTTATTCCAAAAGGGAGGGGCAGAATCTTACACTATCGAGAACTGAGTAGTCCAGGATATGTAAAGTCAATCTTGCTGTTGATTATTTTCACAACCTGACACAAGACAAAATCTAGCAGTTAACCATTTTCATTCTCAGACTGTGAGACTGATGGATTTTCCAATAATTGTTGATACAATAGGTATAGGATTGTCCATTACTTTATCAAGGAGTCACAGGTCAAAATATCTTAATAAGGGTGTTTTTCTGTCCTTTAAGATTGGTTTTAGCATTGTAAACACTGATGAAATGTCACACTGATGAAATGCCACATTCTACCAGGGAGGTATATTAAGAAGGTTTTGTCAATTATGATTGTTTATATTGTACAGTAAAGCCTGTCTTAAGCGGCCACTCAAAAAGAAGACCAAAACTGGTTTTCGATACTGATTATCACTTCATGCAGGTCAAAATTATTGCAGAATGCTCCAAGGATTCTGCAATACTTTCCACCTTCATTAAGCTACAATTTGTCATTAAAATCTCTGTTTTGTCTCTCTTTTGCCTACTCTCACCAATGCATTATTAACAGGTGCAAACGTGGTCAAATAAAGAATCTCCCTGGTAACAGGTATCAACAGAAAAGGGTAAAGGGAAAAAGACTAATAGGGGCCCAGTCACCCAGTGCCCCTAAATTTGGGCTGGGCCCCTAAAATATATGTTCAGGGGCCCAGCTTGCCACTGAAAAAGGGGTAGTATGTGAAAAAACTGATTCAACTGATTCTAAATACAGATTACTGTTAATATGGTAAATAATTAGAGGAATACAGATAGAGGATCTCTGACTTCAATTATGAGTAAAGTCAATGCTTGGCAATGGTGTTGCAATTAGTTAGATATTTTGCTGAATCCTGGGCCCCTTCGTTTTAGACTGGGCCCCAGTCATATTGTTTTAAGGGCCCAGCTTGCTCCTGGAGAAAAAGTGTTAGTCTGTATCCCCGAGGTATCATGATACCGTTATATTTCAATGAAGCATTGCACCTCTAATTACCTGTAAGTTCTCAAGTATATTTGTGAGAACTGAAGTGCCATATGAAAACCAAGATGATGTCTCTGCCTTATCCTGCTGCTGAACCTGCAATATAAGGAAACATTCAATGCTTAAATCTATTTATAAACTGGAGCTATTCATATACAACACTATACTTTAAGTTAACAAAATAGACCTCTAACTTATATTAGAGCGACATGAGGCTCTGGATTGCTCACCTGAGTCCTGGTTCATGAGGAGATGTTTTCTTAACCAATATGAGAGATGTTTTAAACGAAAAGCAAAATCTGCTTCCTAACCCTTTTAGGACCAATCGAATGTACCTTAAAACTACATACAATGAAGTCAGGATGGCCCATTGTGTATATTGTGGGCTGATGAGTTATAGTTTGCAATCAATATTGTATTGTTTTCTCTGAGGATTGATTTTATCCTAGCAAACAGTGCAGACTCTGATGAAATGCTGCATCATGCAGCATTTCATCTGGGTCTTCAATGTTTGTCAAAGTACCTGTTTAAGGGTTTCTGGTTCACAATGGGTTAAGACAAGTTCTTATTATAGTAAGTAGATATTATTTGTTTAAAACTTTGTTGACAAGCACATTACTGGCAATGATTTTGATGGGGAATAAATATATGTTGTATCAGTAGTTTTCCTAAATGTGGAAGTCCCTGGTCCAAAATGGAAACAGAGAGAATTCTTGTTGGAGATATTCTCATGATTTTATATCTTACCTGGTATTTAGCTTCGAGAGCCTCCAAAAGTTTGGCCTTCCTGGTGGCTTCTGCTGCTTTCTCTTTAGCCTCATCATACTACAATATAGATATGAACTAGCATTAACCCTTTTCATTCTGATGGATTATCCAATAGATATTGATACGATAAGTATGGAATTGTCCATTTGGTATTTTAAGGGGTTGTCGGTCAAAATTGCTATAAAATCACAGGCTTTGATAAATAAAAATTTTCAGCGTAATATTGCAAATATTTTCTTACCCATAATTTTTAGCATATGTTTTGGGTGCTCAAAAGAACCGTCTCATTGAGACGGTTCTTTTGAGTTCCCACAACATATGGTTTGGTTGAGAAATAAGAAAATTATTTTTCTGTTACGCACTCTTAACTAAAGTCCTGTACAAAATGAGGTATTTCTGTCCCTGAGAACTGTTTTATTTTATCAAACAGTGCAAACCCTGATGAAATGCCGTCTTATGCGGCATATCATCTGGGTCTTTACTGTTTGCCACAGTATCCAGGATGAAAATGTTAAAGATAAACTGGTGTAACCACTGGAATTAACAAAAAACATTTCCTGAAGTTATTACAAAACCTTGAAAGCAGTTTATTTCTCTAACATGTTGTCTTCTCATTCTAGAAAATATTGGTAAAGTATATCTGGATTTCCTAATTTTGTACTTTGGTATAGGAGCATAATGCAACCCACATAATGGGTACCAGAGATTAGGCAATTTTGAACATACTATTTTTACTGTAGAAAATTAATAATTTCGGTGGAAATACTGTCCATGATTTAAATCTCAACCAAAACATGTTGTGGGTGCACAAAAGAACCGTCTCAATTAGACGGTTCTTTTGAGCACCCAAAACATATGTTTAGACTGTCAGGCTGACCTTAAAAAGATGTTGGTTTGCCGTGCTCCTACCTACCCACCCAAAACAGGCCCTACCCCAAAAAAATTACTGCCTTTTTGAGAATCTTTTCAATTTTTCTCTAAATGCTGTTAACAAATACTTCTTTAAAATCATTGAAAGCTGTATTTTAATTGAAGAAAGGTTACAGAGACTGTTATTATATGCATTCTTACCCTATATATATACAGCATTTGTGCTAGTAAAAAGGTCATAAAACTATGCTGAATTTTTAAAAAAAAAAAAAAAAAAAAAAGACCTACCTACCTACCTAACCAAACTGAAATTGATTGGTAGGAGCACGGCAAACAAATATATTTTTGAGGATGGCCAGATGGGTTTGAAAATAATTACAATTTTATGATAAAATTTGTTGCTTCTCTAAACCTATGCCTACCTGCGTATCTTTGAGTGGTCCAGCCACAAGGTACAGTCTCTCCATAGAAATTACCCATGGTTCACTGTGTAGACGGCTTAGAGGGATCTGTAGGGTAATTTTACCAATAAAACCTGAAAACACAAAGTAATTGCTACAAGGTACAGTCTCTCCATAGAAATTACCCATGGTTCACTGTGTAGACTGCTTAGAGGGATCTGTAGCTTAATTATACCAATAAAACCTGAAAACACAAGGTACAGTCTCTCCATAGAAATTACCCATGGTTCACTGTGTAGACGGCTTAGAGGAATCTGTAGGGTAATTTTACCAATAAAACCTGAAAACACAAAATAAGTGTTACAAGGTAGTCTCTCCATAGAAATTACCCATGGTTCACTGTGTAGACGACTTAGAGGGATCTGTAGGGTAATTTTACCAATAAAACCTGAAAACACAAAGTAATTGCTACAAGGTACAGCCTCTCCATAGAAATAACCCATGGTTCACTGTGTAGACGGCTTAGAGGAATCTGTAGGGTAATTTTACCAATAAAACCTGAAAACACAAAATAATTGTTACAAGGTACAGTCTCTCCATAGAAATTACCCATGGTTCACTGTGTAGACAACTTAGAGGGATCCGTAGGGTAATTTTACCAATAAAACCTGAATTTTATCAATAAAACCTGAAAACGCAAAATAATTGTTACAAGGTACAGTCTCTCCATAGAAATTACCCATGGTTCACTGTGTAGACGGCTTAAAGGGATCTGTAGGGTATTTTTACCAATGAAACCTGAAAACACAAAGTAATTGCTACAAGGTACAGTCTCTCCATAGAAATTACCCATGGTTCACTGTGTAGACTGCTTAGAGGGATCTGTAGCTTAATTATACCAATAAAACCTGAAAACACAAGGTACAGTCTCTCCATAGAAATTACCCATGGTTCACTGTGTAGACGGCTTAGAGGAATCTGTAGGGTAATTTTACCAATAAAACCTGAAAACACAAAATAAGTGTTACAAGGTAGTCTCTCCATAGAAATTACCCATGGTTCACTGTGTAGACGACTTAGAGGGATCTGTAGGGTAATTTACCAATAAAACCTGAAAACACAAAGTAATTGCTACAAGGTACAGTCTCTCCATAGAAATTACCCATGGTTTACTGTGTAGACGGCTTAGAGGAATCTGTAGGGTAATTTTACCAATAAAACCTGAAAACACAAAATAAGTGTTACAAGGTAGTCTCTCCATAGAAATTACCCATGGTTCACTGTGTAGACGACTTAGAGGGATCTGTAGGGTAATTTTACCAATAAAACCTGAAAACACAAAGTAATTGCTACAAGGTACAGCCTCTCCATAGAAATTACCCATGGTTCACTGTGTAGACGGCTTAGAGGAATCTGTAGGGTAATTTTACCAATAAAACCTGAAAACACAAAATAATTGTTACAAGGTACAGTCTCTCCATAGAAATTACCCATGGTTCACTGTGTAGACAACTTAGAGGGATCCGTAGGGTAATTTTACCAATAAAACCTGAATTTTATCAATAAAACCTGAAAACACCAAATATTTGTTACAAGGTACAGTCTCTCCATAGAAATTACCCATGGTTCACTGTGTACACAGCTAAGAGGGATCTGTAGGGTAATTTTACCAATGAACCTGAAAACACAAAACAATTGTTACAAGGTACAATCTCTCCATAGAAATTACCCATGGTTCACTGTGTACACAGCTAAGAGGGATCTGTAGGGTAATTTTACCAATAAAACCTGAAAAACACAAAATAATTGCTACAAGGTACAGTCTCTCCATAGAAATTACCCATGGTTCACTGTGTAGACGACTAAGTGGGATCTGTAAGGTAATTTTATCAATAAAACCTGAAAACACAAAATAATTGTTACAATGTAAAGTCTCTTCATAGAAATTACCCATGGTTCACTGTGTAGACGGCTTAGAGGGATCTGTAGGGTAATTTTACCAATAAAACCTGAAAACACAAAATAATTGTTACTACGTACAGTCTCTCCATAGAAATTACCCATGGTTCACTGTGTAGACGGCTTAGAGGGATCTGTCGGGTAATTTTACCAATAAAACCTGAAAACACAAAATAATTGATACAAGGTACAGTCTCTCCATAGAAATTACCCATGGTTCACTGTGTAGACGGCTCAGAGGGATCTGTAGGGTAATTTTACCATTAAAACCTGAAAACACAAAATAATTGCTAGAAGGTACAGTCTCTCCATAGAAATTACCCATGGTTCACTGTGAAGACGACTCAGAGAGATCTGTAGGGTAATTTTACCAATGAAACCTGAAAACACAAAACAATTGTTACAAGGTACAATCTCTCCATAGAGATAACCCATGGTTCACTGTGTAGACGGCTTAGAGGGATCTGTAGGGTAATTTTACCAATAAAACCTGAAAAACACAAAATAATTGCTACAAGGTACAGTCTCTCCATAGAAATTACCCATGGTTCACTGTGTAGACGACTAAGTGGGATCTGTAAGGTAATTTTACCAATAAAACCTGAAAACACAAAATAATTGTTACAAAGTACAGTCTCTCCATAGAAATTACCCATGGTTCACTGTGTAGACGGCTTAGAGGGATCTGTAGGGTAATTTTACCAATAAAACCTGAAAACACAAAATAATTGTTACAATGTACAGTCTCTCCATAGAAATTACCCATGGTTCACTGTGTAGACGGCTTAGAGGGATCTGTAGGGTAATTTTACCAATAAAACCTGAAAATACAAAATAATTGTTACAACGTACAGTCTCTCCATAGAAATTACCCATGGTTCACTGTGTAGATGGCTTAGAGGGATCTGTCGGGTAATTTTACCAATAAAACCTGAAAACACAAAATAATTGATACAAGGTACAGTCTCTCCATAGAAATTACCCATGGTTCACTTTGTAGACGGCTCAGAGGGATCTGTAGGGTAATTTTACCATTAAAACCTGAAAACACAAAATAATTGCTAGAAGGTACAGTCTCTCCATAGAAATTACCCATGGTTCACTGTGAAGACGACTCAGAGAGATCTGTAGGGTAATTTTACCAATGAAACCTGAAAACACAAAACAATTGTTACAAGGTACAATCTCTCCATAGAGATAACCCATGGTTCACTGTGTATACGTCTTAGAGGGATCTGTAGCGTAATTTTACCAATGAACCTTAAAACACAAAATAATTGTTACAACGTACAGTCTCTCCATAGAAATTACCCATGGTTCACTGTGTAGACGACTTAGTGGGATCTGTAAGGAAATTTTACCAATAAAACCTGAAAACACAAAATAATTGTTACAACGTACAGTCTCTCCACAGAAATTACCCATGGTTCACTGTGTAGACGGCTTAGAGGGATCTGTAGGGTAATTTTACCAATAAAACCTGAAAAACACAAATAATTGCTACAAGGTACAGTCTCTCCATAGAAATTACCCATGGTTCACTGTGTAGACAACTTAGAGGGATCTGTACGGTATTTTTACCAATAAAACCTGAAAACACAAAACAATTGTTACAAGGTACAATCTCTCCATAGAAATTACCCATGGTTCACTGAGTAGACAGCTTAGAGGGATCTGTAGGGTAATTTTACCAATGAAACCTGAAAACACAAAACAATTGTTACAAGGTACAATCTCTCCATAGAGATAACCCATGGTTCACTGTGTAGACGGCTTAGAGGGATCTGTAGGGTAATTTTATCAATAAAACCTGAAAACACAAAATAATTGCTACAACGTACAGTCTCTCCATAGAAATTACCCATGGTTCACTGTGTAGACAACTTAGAGGGATCTGTAAGGTAATTTTACCAATAAAACCTGAAAACACAAAATAATTGTTACAACGTACAATCTCTCCATAGAAATTACCCATGGTTCACTGTGTAGACAACTTAGAGGGATCTGTAAGGTAATTTTACCAATAAAACCTGAAAACACAAAATAATTGTTACAACGTACAATCTCTCCATAGAAATTACCCATGGTTCACTGTGTAGACGACTTAGTGGGATCTGTAAGGTAATTTTATCAATAAAACCTGAAAGCACAAAATAATTGTTACAAGGTACAGTCTCTCCATAGAAATTACCCATGGTTCACTGTGTAGACGGCTTAGAGGGATCTGTAGGGTAATTTTACCAATAAAACCTGAAAACACAAAATAATTGTTACAAGGTACAGTCTCTCCATAGAAATTACCCATGGTTCACTGTGTAGACAACTTAGAGGGATCCGTAGGGTAATTTTACCAATAAAACCTGAAAACACAAAGTAATTGCTACAAGGTACAGTCTCTCCATAGAAATTACCCATGGTTCACTGTGTAGACAACTTAGAGGGATCTGTAGGGTAATTTTACCAATAAAACCTGAAAAACACAAAATAATTGTTACAAGGTAGTCTCTCCATAGAAATTACCCATGGTTCACTGTGTAGACGGCTTAGAGGGATCTGTAGGGTAATTTTACCAATAAAACCTGAAAACACAAAACAATTGTTACAAGGTACAATCTCTCCATAGAAATTACCCATGGTTCACTGTGTAGACGGCTTAAAGGGATCTGTAGGGTAATTTTACCAATAAAACCTGAAAACACAAAATAATTGCTACAAAGTACAGTCTCTCCATAGAAATTACCCATGGTTCACTGTGTAGACGGCTTAGAGGAATCTGTAGGGTAATTTTACCAATAAAACCTGAAAACACAAAATAATTGTTACAAGGTAGTCTCTCCATAGAAATTACCCATGGTTCACTGTGTAGACGGCTCAGAGGGATCTGTAAGGTAATTTTACCATTAAAACCTGAAAACACAAAATAATTGCTACAAGGTACAGTCCCTCCATAGAAATTACCCATGGTTCACTGTGTAGACGGCTTAGAGGGATCTGTACGGTATTTTTACCAATGAAACCTGAAAACACAAAATAATTGCTACAAGGTACAGTCCCTCCATAGAAATTACCCATGGTTCACTGTGTAGACGGCTTAGAGGAATCTGTAGGGTAATTTTACCATTAAAACCTGAAAACACAAAATAATTGTTACAAGGTACAGTCCCTCCATAGAAATTACCCATGGTTCACTGTGTAGACGGCTTAGAGGGATCTGTACGGTATTTTTACCAATGAAACCTGAAAACACAAAAAATAATGCTATGGATTAATGCTATGGACAGATGTTGCACAAACATTGCTCTTAACCGCAGGGCTGTGGAAATACCATGCCCGACTTGTCCGACTTTGTCCCATTTCATTCAGGACAAGTTGAAAATTTCTATTAACTTGTCCTTGGACAAGTACAAATGTATTAAGTTAATACAATTCTGTATTTCATATTTTGATTAATTATTACGAGCTAACATCTTGCATTGAAAACAGTGTGGATCCTACTCAGCTGGCTTCTTCAGAAGCCAGCTGATCTGGATCTACACTGTTTACAAGAGAAGCCAGCTGATCAGGTTCCATACTGTTTGCATGAGTTGATATATATCTGGTTTCATACCGGTTTTAAAAGAATAAATTGTAAAAGCACTGCAAGGTATAAGCTAATTTGTTCTTTCAGACAAGTAAAATTTTCTATGGACAAGTACATTTTGGTTTTTTACTTGTCCCTGGACAAGTAGAAATTTTTACTATTTCCACAACCCTGCAGTAAACCGGCTACTTTATGACTTTATCATCTATTGCAAACCTTTACAAACAGTTTGGACCCTTATCTGTATCCAAACCGTTTGTCACTCTGATAGCATTCCTGAAAGAATTATTTGAAAAAGTTGATTTTGAAAAAAAAAACAGACAACAACAAAACCATGCAAAATTACCAGGCATGCAAGGAGTTAAAAGTCCAATAAGTCTTGTGGACATTTCAAATGAATTTTCTGCAAGCAAACGATTCACATAAAATGTACACCTCATTTTTCCTTGAAATAAAGAAAACTGTCACAAAATTATCGTCTGCTGCATTCATCGCTGGAGCATCGTCAATTTTTTCCCTGCTAGAGAGGACTTTTGTCATCTGCTGATATCCTTTGTAAACAAATTACCCCACAAAATGATGCACCAGGCCTTGATCCAAACTGTTTGACACATTGATGGTATTCCTGAAGGAATTTTTTGATAAAATTAAAGGGGTACGTGCATTAAGGGGCTAAAATGGCCCCCTCTAGAGCCTAAAACTGAAAGGTGCTTTTCATCAATTTCATCATTTTGGTTTATTAGATGAATGGTTCAAGTGTAAATTCTGGCATTTATTTAAATTTAATGGTTGCTATGGTAACAAAAATGGCCGCCAAAATAGACCTAAAATAGAGAAATTGCCATTTTGGGCTAAATTCAAGGCTTTTTTAGACCGATATTTTAAGAATTAGATATCAGCACAAGCGAATACCAAAAAAACCTTTTGATATATTGTGTGCCATGATAAGTTTCACCCTCTGTTAAAATATCTTTTGCTATATGTTAATTTCTCTCTCAAATGTCTTAAATTTGCTCCAAAATGGTCACTTTCCTATTTGCAGCCTATTTTTGCAGCCATTTTTGTTACCATAGCAATGGTAAAAATAAAATAAAAATCCCAGACTTTTACACTTGGGCTTTTGTTCTTATAAAATGATAAGAAGAAACTTGTTAAAAGCAATTTTCATTTTTTTGCCTCATAGGGGGGCCAAAATAGCCCCTTAATGCACATACCCCTTTGAAAATAATGCAACAGCAGACAATAAAAAAGCATGCAAAATTACTCAGCATTTGAGGAGGGAAGGAGTTAAAAGTAAATGAATTTACCTGACTTTACTTCTAGAGGCAGGCCCAGACTCTTGAGGGCATCTTTCTTCAAAGGGAGATTATCCAACTCCACAGCACCTACAGAAGATAAAGAAAGGGTCTAAAAACTGACAATCTTGACAACTGAAAATTGAAATATGGATTTTTTTCTTCCACTAAGTCATGGAGCATTTTCTTGATAAATGAATGATAATTGGAGGGTAGGAATCCTAGACACTGGTGTCAACAATAAATGAGTGTAACATGAGATTTCCAACAATGTGGTATGTGCGACCAGCAAAGGCTCAGACCAGCCTGCGCATATGCGCAGACTGCTCAGAGCCTTTGCTAGTCTCTTAAATATTCTTTGACAATTAAGCTACTGACCGAACATCATTTGGAGTTTCTAAGTTTAAAAAGAGGCTGCCCAGGCTCATCTGAGTCTACACTTGTCAAAATGCCACATTGTTGGAAATCACATGTCGCGGCTCAAATTTTTGTTTTTGTTTACATCAAGCATTTTTTAAAACCATTTTCCAGTCATTTACATCAATTCTCATCTACACTGAGCCTCTCTAGTCTGCTTATTGGGTTTGGTAGGCTTAATTGCCTACAATATGAACCCACTTCAGATTGTTCCCTTTGTCTGCTAATGTACTTTGGTAGCCTTTATTGCTATCAATATGGACCCTTCACTGAAGAGAAGTCTGATCAGGGTTCATAGTGCTTGCATTTACAGTAAAACCTGTCATGAGGGGTCACTAAAGAATAGACAAAACAAAGGAATTAAAGACAAAATTTGAGCCCGTGCATGAGATTTCAAACAATGTGGTATGTGCGACCAGCAAAGCCTCAGATCAGCCTGCGCATATGCGCAGTCTGATCAGAGCCTTTGCTAGTCGCTTATTATTCTATGATTGTCAAGCGACTGACTGAACACCATTTGGTGTTTCTAAGCTTTAGAGGAGGCTGCAGAGGCTCGTCCGACTCTACACCTGTCAAAATACCACATTGTTGGAAATCACATGTACTGGCTAAAATGGTAGCCTAATGAAGGTCGAAAGTACTGCAGAATGCTCCAAGAACAATTTTTGGTCTTCTTTTTGAGTAGCTGCTTAAGACAGGTTTTACTGTATGCAGTAGATGTAAAAAAAAAAGCGGAAGACATTTCTAGGACAATAATTTATTGGCAGGGTAAGGGTCAATATGGAATATGCGTAATATATGTACAAGGTATGAGAAGGGGTTGGCGAGGCAGATTTTGACAATATTAATGAATGAGAATGCTTAAATGTTACATAAAAGAGAGCTTGCAAATACATGTCAAACATGTACAAAGTCATGTATCTAAAAAATAGTTTTAATATTTGAAGCTTTCAAATAGCTGATGAATAAAGCCTGTGCATATGTACAGCTTCTCAAAACCTCGTAAATCTGAATAATTCATAGGAATGTTTATTTTTATGCATTGCCAAACATTTGTTGCATAGTAAGTTTGCTAATTGTATTAGAAGTTATATTAAACTTTAAGTTAAGTTCCACCATTAGATGAGCCACACAAAGTATCAAGCCTTAATTGAGGCAAAAATCAAGGAATATATTGCGAAATTTGTCATCTACTGCAGTTTACACCAAGTACGCAGCGATTAACATTTTTGTAAAAGCAATTTCAATTGCTAAAACTATGATCGTAGAACGCAAATTTAACATTATTGATAGCTAAAATGTGCATTTTTGCAATGGAAAACATCTTCTTTTGCTATCAGAAACACAGTTTTGTTTAAAATCACCTTCTACCTGGTCTGCAGTTAATCTTGATTGGTGACTGCAGGCCTTCAGATTTAAGGTGGGCCCATGTCATTGTCCCATGATTTCAAAATATGGCCCATCACTTTCCAACGCAGTGGGCCCAGTGGACCCATCTCTTATAATTCTGAAAAAATCTCACTTTTATAAAAATATTCATCTTACAGCGAGCCTACCAACTCCATAAAACAGAAAGTACATGTAGGTAGTCAATACAGTAAAACATGTTTAAAGCAGCCACTCAAAAAAGACAAAAAATAAAGAGCTTAATAAATGGTAGCTTAATGAAAGTCAGAAGTATTGCAGAATGCTCCCCTTGGAGCATTCTGCAATACTTTTGACCGCATTTAGCGATAATCGCTCTTCTTTTTTCAGTGGCCGCTTAAGAAAGGTTTTACTGTATCATCAGCAGTCAATTTACATATGCATACAAGTGTCTGTGTCAGTGTGTAGGTAAAGTACATTACCCAAATGTCAACTGTGGTTAGTTTGATATGATTGGGCCCATCATTTCAGAAAATGACCCACCATTTTTTGCTTCATGGGTCACTTCGGCTCACCAATCTTGAAAAAAAATTGAAGTCCTGTGACTGATGAGCTAAGATTACCTTGTAAGAGAGCTATAGAGAGTTGGTGAGTGTTCAGGTTCTCCACGTATTCTCCCACGTATGTATTGAGTACCCATGCTGCTAGACCCTCTAACATTCCTTTCAAGCTTTAGTCAAACCTCTTGTACATTTGTATCTGTAAAAAATATAGGTAAGCTACTCATTAGAATAGGTTCAGATAATCAAAAGAAAATTGGGCATAAAACTGGGAATATTTTCTTATCCATCGGTTTAAACATTTGAGACGGTTCTTTTGAGTACCCACAACATATGTTTTGGTTGATATATAAGAAAATCATTTTTTAATTAAAAACTCTTATCTAGAGGCATGTGACATAGCATATGTGTTAAGTCACTATTTATACATGTATTCACAGCTATCTAGTGGGGATCTAAGTCCAAGTTTGGATTTAACTGAGCATTATTGAGGTGAAGGCTCTGACAAGACTGTTGCTCCGTGTAAATGTGTCATGTAGAGTGGGTAATATAGATATAGTAACAATCTATAACTCTTTCCTTGCTAGGGGCGACTTTTGTCGTTTGCTATCAAACTTTGCAAACAGTTTGGATCCAGACCAGGACCAACAAAATGTCGGTCCTGATCTGGATCCAAACCAGTTAGACACTCTGACAGGGTTCCTAAAAGAATGTTTTGAAAAGGTTAATTTTGAAAAAAAAAGTGAGCAGATGACAACAAAAAGCATGGAAAATATTACCCAGCATGCAAAGAGTTCACATGACTTATTGCCAAAAGATTGTTAACCCTTAACGACTGCAGCAGACGACAAATTTTTCGACATCTTTCCCAATTTTTGAAAAAAATAAGGTAAGATATTTCATGAGAATCGTCTGCCAGCAGACAATTCTCATGAAATATCATGCCTTATTTGTTATTTTTGAAAAAGCAGCAAAATTTGAAATTGTCGTCTGCTGCAAATTATAGGTGGAGCAGTATGGGTTAAAGAATTTAAATCAAATTTTATCTGATCTTCGTCATATTACTGGACATGTCCTCAGGCTACAAGTCAAAAATAATCATACTTCCTGTTAGACTGCCAATTTACATCTCTTACTCTATATACATTTGCTTGTGCTGACACTTTACAAAGCAGTCAACAATTTTTCAGTAATGTGACATTTCCTTTGTTGAACCACTACTAAGCAGAGAATAAAGGGTCTTGCTTAAGGACACAACACAGAGACTCCAGTGAGGCTTGAACCAGCTTCAGTGGTCCCATTATCTCAAGCCAAACACACTACCACTGTGTTCCTAGTTTAAAGACCTTAGGCCAGAATTTTTTTATTAGTTGATTTACGGGATTTTTTTTTCAGATTTAGGGTCGGGGGGGACGAAAAAAATAAATAAAAAAGTTCTGAAAATGACCAGTTAACTGGTCATTTTCAGAGCTTTTTCTTTTTTATTTTTTTTAATATCTCCAGAAAAAAAAGTAAAACTAGTAAGGCAAACCAACAGTCTGTATTAAATTTTTAAATATTTTATCATTTACCTAAAATCTGGACAGGACAATCACTTTTTACAGTGTCACTCTCAAAAATATACAGACATAACCTCAAAAAAAATTTTTTTTTCAACGAAACAAATAATATTTAGAGTCGGTCGATAAAATAAATAATTTTTTTAGAAATTAAATTTTATTTTTTTTCTACTTTCCAGAAATTACAGTAGGAGGGTCGTAAATCAACTAATAAAAAAATTCAGAGACCTTAGGAAGGACGAGAGATTTCATTTGTGTATTATCAGCTGTTTGAATTATAGGGAGGTAGACAAAAAAATGTATAACCCCAAAAAATTATTACTATCAGTTTTTTCCCTTACAAACGTAAGTTTAGCAGGGATTTTCCTAGGTCTGATTCCCAGAATTCCCAGCAAAACTCCCCAAAATAGTGTAGTATATTATTCCCACTTTCTCAGTTCTACAGTTTAGTGGAAATTTTATGAAAATCCAAACAAAAATAGCTATTGCTAGGTTACAGATGCATGAAAATTTGCATAAAAATGATTCATATTTTTATGTTTTTATGATGGGCAAATAAAGCAACAAATATTTTACAGCTTTTCTGGCAGTCCAGTTCTTTCAAACTGTTTCAAATTTTCTCAATTTTGATGGTCAAAATGCTTTTTATTCCCTGGCCCCAACTTCAGAAAGGTAAAAATATCCCTGGCTTAGGGAGCATAAAAGAAAGGTGCCAATGAGACTTTTCTTTTAGCACCAAAACACATGTTATAATAGAAAGTTATTAAAATAGATATATGAATCTAGGTCCTATTCTCTGAATTCAATGAGTACCAAATTTATTTGAAGTAGAGAGTACATGTACTTCGAACATACGCAAATCCAGAGGGGGGATAGGGTGTTGGGACCCCTCCTGGAAAATCACAAGTTCTATAGGTTTCTATAGAAATTTGTATTTGGACCCCCCTCCCCCACCGGGAAAAAGTTGGAACCCCTCTGGAACCTTAAAAATTATAGTTTCTCTTAAAATAAACCATTGGACTCCCTCTGTAAAACTGTAAAATAAGTTGAGGACTTTTCTGTCAGTTGAGCCTGTGACCCACCCCCTTGATGAAAATACCTGGATTAGGGCGTGTCGAAAAGTCAAAGTTCAAATTTTGGAGGTTTTACTGTACATGTATTTATCGTAGGCGCTTGTTCATTTTGAGAAAAAGCATGGGACATTGTGAGTTAAGGTTTTTTGGGCCTATTTTGACAACCGATATTTGATCGTGTTCCCAATGGCAAAAAGTATGTTTTTTCCCAATTTCAAGACAAAAAATCCCAATTCAAAGAAAAAAAATGGGGGGAAAATGATAAATTATTGCCATTTCACCGCATGTTTTTTGTTTTGGAAAGGAGCGAGTCCGAATGATACAATTCAGTAACAAGGGAGGCCCACTTGGAATCAAGCTATAGTTCCTACTAAAGTTCTGACGTAAAAGGTGTGCATGCACGTTTTCACCCTAACTGCTACAGGTCAGTTGCAACTTTTACTTTAGTTGGTTGGCAAGTAAACAAGTATGGTTGAAGTGAATAGCCATGTATGTCCCCTTTCAATTCTTCATCGTAGACCAAAAGGATCTGTATATACTGCACAGCCTACTCTAATTAACAATTAAGAATAAGGGGGACCGCAAATGAAGTAAAGCAAAGATTTATTTTGTAAAAAAAATTTTTTAAGGCTACTGACAGATCTGGAAACCATCTTGCTAGAAAGGTCTAGAGCAGGGAACCAGACTATCTACTAGAGTAACGGTGGTCCAACCCACCGTTGATCTCTAGTAGGTTCTTGAAGTCACTATAGTAGCGGTTATCAATGTTCGAATCAAACTATAGTTACTATGGTAGGAACTATTGTTCCATTCGAAGTGGGCCGGAGATTATCGATGATTGCACGTTTTTTTTGACTGGTATCCAACTCTGTCGTATTGATTTCTGTTCTATAATTCGCTTGACGGAGCACCATGCTGGTAAACAGAAAAACAGACTTTGTAACCAGTTTTCATGATGTTTGCTATCAGTTTGGTCCTTGTTATTTCGTGTGAACCAGTCAATATAGAAAGTGAAAGTCGGAATTTCTCAGCTCTAGAAGTGCAGGCTGTCTGTGCAGCGTGTTTAGAGATGGCAATAAAACAAGCATCCTCGTTCCTTCTTGCCTACGTGCATAGTGACATCACTGTTTTGATCGATGGGTGATCAAACTGTACATGAAGACAGAAACAACGTGACCTGTTTTAAATAAAAGTATAAGCTTTCAAAAAAATTTTGGCTAAGCATACATAAAAATAAATACATCTAAGGACTGAAAATAGCTGGTAAGGATTGAATTTCATTTGGACCAGCACCCGTACTGATGGTAGTAAAAAATTATCCGGAGCACTGTTCAGTCATGTTTGGGGAAAAAAATGGGATTGACAAAAAGGCCCCAAACCCCCCCCCCCCCCACCTGGAGTTACTTATTGCTTTTATATGTAAACCAAACTTTAACTCTCTACGGACTGTCAGTTAAAATTGCAGGTACAATGATCCCACAGACCGTCAGGTGACTGTCTGTGAAGAGCAGATAGTCGGCTGATAGTTGGCGCATCTTTTATTTGATTTAAGCTGTTTTTTTAGGGTCAACCGACTTCCAAAAAATTATAGGAGGTTTTATCGTGACGTACTTCCGGTTCTATAAATAGACTTGGGATATACTGGCCGTCAACTGTGTATTGTCTAGACAGGGAAAGCAGTAGAACTTTCAACATTTTCCATCGATTTTAAGCTCCCTCGTTACAATTTGCTATTTAATTTATATAAATGTGAATTGTAAATGCATCTTGAATGCATCTAGAAATACTTCGTCAAATAATATTAACATTTATTGAGATAATTTGTCTGTCGTTGTGTTTGAAATGAATAAATCGGGAGCCGTTAAACTTTTCAATTCAATTTAACACAACATAAATTAACCATTTTAAGGCAACTATTTTGGTAATTAACGAACTTTTGTCAATGACACACTTCATTTATTTTCTTTAAAAAGTGTTTGCTGACAATAAACAAGGCGGTTAATTTTTATTATTATTTATTTTATGTAACTAGACTCTGAAACCGAATGTAGATATTTTCAACTATTATTGTAAAGAACTTACAAATGGAACACATTTTGAAATATACGAACATTGCATTATTTAATTGCATGTACAAAATTTCACCATGTCGCATCGTGTAGGAATTCATCTTGGGTGCAGGGCAACTCGACCCAAAAATTTATAAGAAAAAATTCTCTCGAGCAGCGAAGGCTCATGTGTGCATCCTCGCCAGAACACACACTGCTAAAACAGCTATTTCAACAAAACTGAATAGATGATTGTGGAAAGAAAGGAACTAACAAAAACAGAAATGTGCACTTAAAAAATGGAAAAAAACTTTCCTCTCAAGCAGCGAAGGCTCATGCGGGACTTCACATGCGCGCCGTTTTCGCAAGAAAGTTTTGCCGGGTCTGCCCTGGGTCCAAACTGTTTGAAAAGGTTTTCAGCGGACGACACTAGTAGCAGATGATTAAGGACACAAATGGGCGCGGAAAAAAAAACAGAACATTTTTTCTCGAGCAGCGAAGGCTGATACGAGTCTGCACATGCAGGCATTCTCGCGAGAACATTTTGTCGGGCCTGAACTGTTTTCAAAGGTTATCAGCAGTCGACACTTGTACATATAATTGTGGAAATAAACTAGGGGCTGAAAATAGAAAAATATAATATTGACTTTCTTCTCGAGCGAATGCGCACATGATGGCGCTAAAACATAATTACATTTTCCTCTCGAACAGCGAAGGCTCATTCGAGACTGCACAATGTCAACCTGTTGCATTGCCTTAGGTGAGTCTGTGCAGATTCGCGGGGGCATAAGGAAGATGAGATGGATATTCAGAAGAAGAAGTGGACAGTTATACGACAAAATATGTGTTAACTGAAGCTTTTGTGCATACATGCACACGTACAGAAGGACAGAAAAACTGATACATGTAGAAACATAAGTGTGTATATGCGTACACATGTATGCGCATTTAAAGACAGGCCAGTTTCATTTTAATTCATTGCCTGTTTTTTGTTGTTTTTTTTTTGAAAAGCGCTAGCTAATATATAATGTCTGTCTGTCTGTCTGTCAGGACATGTGTATTTTGGTTTCTATCCGTCTGTCTGTCTGAACATGCACATGTATACGTCTGTCTGTCTGTCTGAACATGCACATGTATGTTCCTTTCCGTGTGCATGTTCAGACAGACAGACGGATAGAAACATAAATACACATGTCCTGACAGACAAACAGACAGACATTATAAATTAGCTAGTGCTTTAAAAAACAGGCCATAAATTAAAATGAAACTGGCCTGTCTGACAGACAAACAGACAGACAGACAGACAATATATATTAGCTAGTGTTTATAAAAAAACACGGCAACGAATTAGAATGTAACTGATAGAGAACGAATTCAGTGTCGTTGCATTATGTCAGACTTGTTAAAATGTGTTATAATCTCGGACCCAGTAATTTTGGGTCCAGCTTATCGGCATCCTTATAAGATCTTTTATGACCCCCTCTTTTATTACACCAATGACAATCACTTGTGAAAACACTCTGATTCCGCCAGTCCGCGGGGCGTGTCGTTCATTTATTCAACAGAGGGTGATAAAACGGATCTGTTAGAACGGTGTCAACCGTGAAAATCAAATATTTAACATGGAATTTTAGTTATTTCTTTGGGACAAATTAAACGTAAGTTAACTGTTTTTAATTAGCCTAATTAAGCTACATTTTGGACTGTCAATAATCACTGGTTTTGAGATGATATCACGGATGCGTAAGAGAGAGAGAGAGAGAGAGAGAGAGAGAGAGAGAGAGAGAGAGAGAGAGAGAGAGAGAGAGAGTGTAAGAACTGGCAAACAAGCAGGTGGGTTCACTCTGTTCATCATTAAAGTGCATAAACAAACCAAAATTTTACATTTTTAAAGTTTTTATGGGTTATATTGGAAGAAATATCAGCGTTCTGCTCGACACTTCTGCACTTCCCGCAGCCTTATATTTTGCCTTTTAAATGGATAAACGTTTGTTATTCGGAACCATTATTTATCGGTTAGATGTATTTTGAATGTATATCAAAGAATACAAACAAGTTTTGATATGACACTGGCTATAAAAGCCCATTTTCTCAAAATATAAACCCACATTTAACACAGATTCCATAGAACTGGAAGAACCGTTGACGGCCACGGATATGCGCTTGCGCGAAAATGACGTCACTTTGGGAATTCCTAAAACCTCCTATAACTAGCCAGTTTTTGTGATTTGGCAATCGGTTTGGAATCGGGCAACCAGCTGCAGACTATCGGGCGACCTACGTCTCATGGGCCGACTTCATTTGTAAATTAGTCACTCAAACTCAACAGAGTCTCGCAAAATGTCGCCAAGTGCCGGTCAATGATGTTTTTTATAGGCCGATAGTCAGTAGACAGTCCCCAGACTGTACTGATGATGGCTGATGGTCGGCCCGTACCTGTAGACTTCCTTACTGCAGTAAAAGCGGTTTATGGGGCCTTGAAATGGTTCAGAAATATAATCCAATAGAACAACCTTACATGAGCTACACGCAAACAAAATGTTAAGTGATTTCTAACATTTTTTTTTCAATGTTTAGTGTGACGACAGCGTGTATGACATAGCTGTAGATGATTGATACCCCACCCACTGACAAAATTGACGTTTCCAGAATGAGGACAGACATGGTGATTTTGCATTTCAAAGATATTAGACAGAGATTATAAACATCGCTTAAATTTTGCGTTCCGCGATAATCGTAAAAGAATTGAAATACTAAACAATATTTGCCCTCCTCAAAACGGAAATGTTCTTACTTATTTCGCTTTCTTTTACGTCGAAAATTATTTCTGTTTTCACTTTCGGTTGACCCTTGTCACGGTGTTGAAGTAGAATAGCATCTTTGATATTCATCCGGTAGCTCTTGAAGTCATAAAATATAACGATTATTTTACAAGTTATAGCTTTTAGAAAAAACTCAGACCCAGTATATGTTTATTGGGTGCGAGGAAAAAGCAAAACTGGCACACTGATAGCATCTGCGTTTCTACATGCGTCTGCGTATTTGTCTGTCTGTCCGTCCGTCCGTTCGCGGCCTTCCCGTCCATCCATCCATCTGTTTGTCTGTCTCTACCTGCCTGTCTGTCTGTCTGTCTGTATGTATGTCTGAGCACCGTCTGTCCGCCCGTCCTTTTGTTTGTCTTGCCAGTCTGGTCTGGCCTTGTCTGGTCTGGTCTTCTCTGGTCTGGTCTGGCTGGCTGCCTGTCTGTCAGTGTGTCTGTCTGTCTGTCTGTCTGTCTGTCTGTCTGTCTGTCTGTCTGTCTGTCTGTCTGTCTGTCTGTCTGTCTGTCTGTCTGTCTGCCTGCCTGCCTGCCTGCCTGCCTGCCTGTCTGTCTGTATGCCTTCCACCAAACTTCCTACCCCTACCTGTCTTTCTCTCTCGTCAGCCCACTCGAAAATCCGCTCCTGGGAGTCCGCCCACCTATCCTAGAGGTGGGACTCTTAATTTTAATTAATACGTAGGCGCGGACCATTTTTTTTTGGGGGGGGATAGAGAATTGAAATTTCGCTCATAATAATACTAAATATAATACATTACCATAAGCGAATAACAAAGGAGCAGATCAGACTGCGCGGATGCGCAGGCTGGTCTGCGCCTTTGTTGTTCGCAAACCCCCAAAGACAGGTTTTCTCGGGGAACGGACAAAAGCCCACTGGGACAAAAGCCCACTAGGACAAAAGCCCACTGGATAATATCCCACTGGACAAAAGCCCACTGCTTAATTTGGCAGGGTGGACAAAAGCCCACTTCTTTGGAAAAAATAGGTTTAAGTCTTTTATTAAACTGTTAACCCTGATCAGACTGTTCCATTCAGGGTAAGTCACACCTGCAGTGTGTTTTCACTGGCATTATCATTTCTTCTGTATGTTGTGACAAACAACTTAATTTAGGTGTTAAAAGCCATTGATATTTGAAGAAAATCAATTTACAGTTTGGGTCAAACAATCTTTTATAATTGGGAAGCATATGTCTAATTAATCCAAATGCCCTTTGATCTGTCAGTAACAATTAGCATGCACCTTTATGAGAGGTGCCAAACGAAAAGAGATGTTTGAAATTTCAGATTTGAGAAGGGAGATTCTTCATCTTAGATCCGTCTGTCTGGGTGAGTGGGGGGGGGGGGGGGAATGTATTCTTATATTTTCATGCATATTCATTTCAGATTTGAGAAGGGAGATTCTTCATCTTAGATCCGTCTGTCTGGGGGGGGGGGGGGGGGGTGGGGGGTGTACTCTTATATTTTCATGCATACGTAGGCTCGGGCTATTTTGGGGGTTCAAAAATTTGAATTTCAATATTTTTGGGGGTTTCAGAAAACTGAATATTTTGGGGGGGGGGGGGGTATGAAGATTTTGTGGATATTTTTTGGGGTCATCACAATGCAATTTAGGGTCTTTTCTGAAAGTCAAGGTACAAAATGGAGGATTTTGTTTGGGTTGCTAAAATTTCAAATATTTATTTGGGGTGCTTGAAAATCTTGGTATTTTGTTTTTTAAATTTTTTTTTTGGGGGGGGGGGGGGTGAACACTAGATGCTGGGCCCGAGCCTAGGTATGAAGAAAAAATGAGAGTACCCCCCCCCCCCACCCTCAGTTCAAACCTATCCCTTTAAAATGCATATAAGTGGGCTTTTGTCCTAGTGGGCTTTTGTCCCAGTGGGCTTTTGTCCTAGTGGGCTTTTGTCCAGTGGGCTTTTGTCCTAATGGGCTTTTGTCCTAGTGGGCTTTTGTCCTACACTCGGTTTTCTCACGTCGAGGCGCAATTAAAGGATTATCCTTTGAAGGGAGTCTATAATTATAGTCAATACGACCGCTCTCTATGATCTGTGAAGGAACAGAAAAAATATTAATTATGTATTTCACAGTATAATATTTCAACAGAACATTATTTCTTGTGTGCCCAATTAATGTTTATTATTACATATAACAAAATAATATGCTGACCATCCGTTTACTTATAAAGTTTTCGAAAACTGCTTTTCTTAAAACTTTAAAATTTGCAATAAACCGTGCATGTTTAATCTATCTGTCATGGATATACCACCGGTTCCCAATCAACCTAAGACTTACAAATTTCCACAGCTTTGCTTTGGCAAGACAAATCCTGTGAAAAGAAGCTTTCAGGCTTCGTGGTTTTCAAACAGAACATGGCTGCATTATGATGAAGCAAATGACCTCGCGTTCTGCTACATATGCACGGTTGCCTACAAGGACGGAAAACCGAACAATCATACCCTTGACAAAGCGTTTATTATCAATGGATTTTCTAACTGGAAAGATGCTAGTGTATCCTTTAAGAAACACGATTCTTCTAAGTGCCACCGTGAATCAGTTGATATTGTGCTTACATTACCTAGAACAACCAAAGACATTGGTGAAATATTGTCGACAAAACACGCTGAGGATAAGATTCATAACCGAGATTGCTTACTTAAGATTCTGTCTAGCTTGCGTTTCCTAGGTCGACAAGGATTACCTATTCGTGGTGATGGTGATGAAACCGATGGGAATTACATTCAGCTTCTGATTCTTCGCGGTGAAGATGACCCGCGTATGCTTGAATGGATTAAACGTAAAAATGAAAAATACACGTATGCTGAAGTACAAAATGAAATGCTTCAAATTATGGCTCTTTCAATACTAAGGGACATCGCTCATAACATCAGGAACTCTGCCTACCACAGCCTCTTTCGACTGCCACTATTTGACACTCTGATGGTATTACTGAAAAAGAAAAAACAGCAGACGACAAAAATTCATGAAAAAAATCGAGAGGGCAAAAACCTCTTCTTTGCCCTCTCAATTTTTTTCATTTATTTTCGCACCAAGCCATCGCATATCACCACGACCCACCGAGGGGTCGAAATTGTTGATATTTTGGTGGTTGTTGGAGGGGGTGGCAGTCGAAAGAGGCTCACGATGGTAGGCATTTGAAAAATAGCTATAATGCCTGCAAAATAAGCTGAGGTTCACAAGCAAAAATGGTCTCAAAGTGCAACAGAATCGCTTCTTTAGTCATTTTGAATTACAAAATTTTCTTGGGGAAGGTCCCCCAAACCCCCCTCTCGTACACCCCCCCCCTCGTGCCGTCGGCACTCGGAGAACACCAACGGTGTGCAATGGCCGTACCACTTTCTAAAAGCCGACGACGGCCCTGTACTGGGTTTATAAATAAGCATGCAAACTGTCGGATCGGCTCTTTTAATTGACAAGGAAACGTTTGAACGACTATTTTGAATTCATAAACTAAATGACCATAAAATATTGGTTCTGATATGCTCTGATGTAGACGAGGTTTCAAGTCAACATTGTATTTTTAAAAAATCTGAGTAGAAAATGCATTTAATGTTTATGATATCGATAGCTGTGGTCTTTCTATTGATGCATTCACTATTATATTAGAAAATCTCTCACAAAACGAATAAGCTCCAAAATCTATACACCATAAGAAAAGTGGGTGAGGAGCATATCAAGAAATTATATACTATGCACAATAACTAAGCAGCAATTATTTTGAAAGGATCAGTCTATCCACACCAGACCTTAAGATTCAATTTCTTGCATGGAGATACAAGCGTCGATCATCCGACAAGGATGTTTGTATAAAAAATAAGGTTCTTTTTTTCAAACGCGGTTGTGCTAACAATTCGATTTGAAGACAAGCAGCCAGACAAAGTGGGCATTTCCGATGCCAAAAGATTTTTAGTCACTGAATCAAAGAAAGGAAAAACAAGTGCTGAACTTTGTTGAATTTAGGTCGTGAAATAAAGTTTTGACGTTTTCTTCATGCTTCTCACGTTATGATCTTTAAACGATGCTTCAAATCACGTTTTCCTGAACCACCTATACAAACATAGATGTTAGATACCAGCCAATGCTACGTTTCCAAATATTCAAATACTAGATTCAACATGCTCTTGCTTACACCAACAATTACACAGTTCTTGTAAGGCTTTAACAATTTCTTCACGAACCTAGGCATATTCATAAATATGTCTGCCTGTTTCAACTACAAGGACAACTCAAAATGGGCTTCAGCGTGACACATCCACTTCCCACACCCCCAAAAAGCAACAAAAAATAACAAAAAACAACAACAACAAAAAACGACAACACTTGTATGTTTCATACGTACATCAACTCTCATTTAGCGAAGTTTCTGGCGAGAGAATGCCTTCCCTGATCGTCAAATGACCTACCATATAAATACCAGCTGACACAAATCTCTTTGTATTTGTATAAAACGATAACAATCTAAGATGTCGCGAGAACGAAATGTACTTCAATTTTTTTCTCTGACGTCAAATCTTCAGTAACATATGGTATGGTTCTTTATTTATCGTTTACATTTTGGCCTAGTTTATATGCGCCAGTCGACGGAAAGCCAAAGCAAGGCATCATTGTCATAGCCTTCACTGTCCCATTGACAAACCACGGAACTATTTTTGGGGCTTAGAACAATAACCAGAGAGTCTAGCCTTACTAACTGGTTAGCAAGCACGCTAAATAGTGCTTTTGCGTATATTCGGCCAAGCTCCGTTATCTCGCGTGCAGGCCAATATATACTGATTGAAAAAAGAAACGATACACATAATTTAATAAATAAATAAATAAATAAATAAATAAATAAAAATAATATTAATAAAGAAAATAAATAAATGAATGAATAGACATTTGTAGAATAACCTATAATTATCATTTCCGTCTTAGGCAGTATTTATGAACCACTCCGCGAGAAAAGCTGTCTTTGGAGTTTGCGACTAGGTGCATTTTGTAAGTTGGAACCAGCCTACTCAGCTGCACAGACTAATATTGAAAAATTGCATGTATAAAATTAAGCTATTTTTCTTTCCAGATGGTGCTTATTAGACTTGCGCATGGTCTGCGCATGTGTTGTTTGCTTGCAACAAAATCAGATTTTTCTCATTTCGAAGTCCATATATATTCAAATTAAACTGTTTAGTTCTATTATTCTTTATAAGAGGCTGGTGATTGAACCAAATAATTAGGTAGCTGAACAGTGGTGGATCCAGAGGGGGTTCAGGAGGTCCGCTTGAACCCCCCTCCCCGCTCCCCAATTTTTAAATATCCTACGGAAAAAAAATAATGTGAGACCAAATTATTCATTTTCATGGGATATTAAATAAAATAAGATAAAATCAGCAAAGGGAGCCCAAACACCTTTATACATATGAACCCCCTTTTCTGGATCTGCACCTGCTGAAAATACAAAACATTTACCAATTCTGGACCAAGCAGGGGCATACAAAGATATTGTATATGAAAGAAGAGAAGTCCAAACCAGAGATAAGAAAAAATCGCAAAAAGTATATAAATCGCAACTAGCAATACAACTGTTTTGCCCATACCTGAAATATGAATACCTTTCCATATTTCTATTGTGGTAATCAATCCAAATATTCATCAAGATACTGGCCAATTTATGAAGTATATCAGAGTTTTCGTTAGCCAACAGCCAGAAGATTTTTTGAAAATTATCCGAAGTTATAAAAGTGATATTGGTGCTGCTGACAGTTTAAAAAAAAGACAGTTTCTGTTTTCATTAAACTTAGGGCTTTCAATCAAAAAGTGTTGCTCATCCTCTATTGTGCTCATCCTCTATTGCAGCCAAGCAGGACTTTTGTCACAAGGTCATAAAGCAAACTTATAAACGAACATTTTTCAGACTCATTTTTTCTGACTAAGGCACAAAGAATATTGAATGAATTCTAACCTAATCATGAGCATTTCAATGGACCAAAGTTAAGAGGTGTTTCGGGATAGTTTTCATTCATTTTACATTTTTGGGGTTCAATAATGTAAAAATCAACGTTTTTGGTGAAAAAAAATTTTTTGGTGCATTTTTATCAAATTGATGTGCCCAGCTGACTTAAAAACACCAAACATTTGACATTTGATATACTGCAGATCTTTTACGCATCTTTAAAAAAATGGAAAAAATCACATATTTCGAGATTTCTGAAAATTGTCAGTAGCACGCGTTAATATCGTTGTAGGCATTTAATTTTATTTGAACATGGTAAACAAAGCCCAACAGAACTCGATCAGTCCATTCTGTGGCGGTAAATCGTCCACGACTATTCCACACTTCCGGTTTCATTGTGCAATTTGACGGCATTTGTTTTTTACTTTTCAAAAGAAGAACAGTGACTTCTTGTAAAATGAAGAATCGCTGAAAATGTCAATGCCGTGCAGCAGATAATACAGCGTACAGAGCAGTACAAAGTTTTACCTAAAGTGCATGCTTAAAGCCAAATTTCTTAGATTAAGCTGCTGATAGAGCCTGTCTTCATGTTAACTACGGAAAAGAAACAACGAGTCCGATTGTGTCAAACACTTTTGATTCTTATTCATCTTAAATCATGGCAGTCAGTAACATCTTTAAACAATCAAACATGTAAATGGGTAATGTTTCTTTAGATTGTATTGTTGTGAAAAGTGTTATTTTTTTAATGAGGGAACCTTTACTCGGATTTCGTCTGTGTTAGACGAACGAGTCTCAGCAAACCCTTGTTTTATTTATAGAATTAAAATTTTGTATGACAGAATTTTATTTTCTGAACTAGCATAAAAAATGTACTGTGTTCGTTTTTAGTTTGCTTCAGTGTATATATCGCTGATGCTGACGAAATGCTACACATTCTATGTTTACTCACGTTTCATTTATGGAACTCCGAAATACTGTCGTGCCAACCAAGAGTGACAGTGACGTAATATTTTGTTTACAATGTTAAGTAAAACATTAACTTGTACACTCCACTTGAGCTAACACGAATCGATAGATCACGTGTGTATTAATCCTATCCTGCGGATAGGATTAATACACAAGTGATCTATCTATTATAAGTCCCTGATAATTTTGTAAACAAAACATGACGTCACTGTCACTCTTGGCTGGCAGAATAGTAGATGTGCGTAATTGCACTTTGATGATGCTGTCATCATGACAGGTAAATCCGTGACAGGTAAATGCAATAAGGATAGGGTCACACTGGTAAATGTATACGTCGATTTGGTGGTATTTACGCGTATGGCCGGTATTTCATAGACCGGAAGTGGTAGATATTGGTGTTAATACTATATTTTTAAGTATTCAGTATGTGCATGGCGATATATGTAAGCATTTAGGAATAGATTCGAGTACCGATCATCCAGATCGGTACTCGAATCTATTCCCAAATGCTCACATAAATCGCCATGTGCATGCCGAATGCTTAAAAATGATCTAATTCTATAGTCCTTTAGGCATATGACATGTTTTTTCTATATAGTATTAACACCAATATCTACTACTTCCGGTCTATGAAGTACCGGCAATACGCGTAAATACCACCAAATCGACGTATACATTTACCAGTGTGAGGGTGGAATTGTCCATCATATACATTTAAGAGGGATCACAGGTCGGAAATTCCAAAGGATTATTATCAGATGTATTTCTGTCCCTGAAGATTGTTCTAGACTCTGATCAAACATGTCACTTCATCTGGGTCTTCACTATTTGCCAAAGTACTCATTTACGGATTTTCAGTATATTACTTGACTTTTCGCTTCATGTAAAGGCGGCAACTTTAATATTCATATCTGGGTGTGGTTTGGCTATTTCATCTGCCAAGGAAGGGAAATCAGGTTTTATTTATAATTTGGTGAAGAGTTAACAAAGCTTTTTGAGCCGCGCAAACGTGCATTGTAGAGCCACAAAATGCTCCATACACAATATGCTCTCTCGAGGTGCATATTGTGTACCCTGCATACACAATATGCTCCCCCTTAAATCGGGAGCATATTGTGTAGGACATGTATCATACCTACACAATATGCTCCCTAGCTGAGGAGCGCAGTCGTGGAAGAGTGCTTGACCCGATATCGATGGGTTGCGGGTTCGAGCCTCACCTGAAGCACTGCGTTGTGTTCTTGAACATGACACTAAATATCCTGTGCTCAGTACTGGTCCCCCCCCCCCCCCCCGATGAAGTCGGAGGGATATTGTTTTGGCGTCGGCCGTCTGTGCACCCGTCTGTCTGTCTGTCCACCTGTCCTTCCAGAAACATACCTATGTACCTATTAGTCAGAATGGATAGTACCATGGACAGTCCCAAGTGCAGATCCAGAGGGGGAGGGACAGGGGGTCAGGACCTCCCCCGGAAAATCACAAGTTATATATTTTCTATAGGAATAAGCAATTGGAACCCCCCATCCCGGAAAAAGTTGGACCCCCCCCCCCGGAAAATGTTTGACCCCCTCAGGAACCTTGAAAAATGATAGTTTTCTTTAAAATTAACCATATGCGACTGTAAAATAAGCTGAGGACTAAAAAACAGGTTGTCAGAGATTTTTTTGTCTGATTGACCTGGACCCCCTTTAACGAAAATTCCTGGATCCGCGCATGACAGTCCTATATCGTATAAGTTTCGTCAAGATCATCTGATAAACTCATTATTGCACTGGAAGTTATAATGCAAAAGTTGTAATGGCTTTCTTAGAGTAATGATCTAAACATTTCCCCAAAGCTTTATGTATAAAAAGCCTGTAGAGATAAGTATGACGGTGTAAAATGTAAAAATAAATAACCCGCTCACTCGAATCTTTAGGCAGGGTCAAAGGTCAAATACATTAATTTGGCAATATTTTAGTCAATTTTCAATATTATTACCGAAACTTTGTATGCAGACAGATAAAAAAACAAACAATATGTCTGAAATATATCAGACTGGATATTTGATTGGATGCCTGGATCAGATCCCCTGGGTAGATTTAGGGGATGGGGCGAGTCCAAAATGAAACTTATTCTGAATATTGTCATGCTGCATATAAAATTAAGGGAACAGCACATGACAGCAACATGATAGCAATTATTTAGCACGCAGAGACACCATTGACCACTGAGGAAGGGGGTCAAAAGGTCAACGCATTTTCACCTTGAAATAAGTCATGTTTCGTAGAGCACCTTGAAAACAAGCATTCTGTCCTTACATACACCGTAACCACTTGGGTAGTGGCAAAAGATCAAATATTCATTTATTGAATATGGTCATGCTGCATATCAAATAGAAGGGACTTACGCATGCAGCAAAATGGAAGCAAGCATTGTTCCAGAAGACACACCGCGACTTCGGAGGTGGGTCAAAAGATAAAACATTTTTTTCTGAAATCAATCATGTTGAAGATCAGAATGGAGTGTATAGCACACTGAAAGTACAAAGGTCAAAGATCACCCACACTAGATCAAATTAAAGGGGGAAAAGTGAAGATTTACTTTTAGGTGGTCTTACTGATTGGGTTCACGGACTGCACAAACCAGTAATCGGACATCAAAAGTAAGGAAAATCTGCTGTTGTGCGTTATATGCTCGCAGCATATTGTGTACCTTACCTACATAATTTGCTTACATTATCATACTACCAAGGTAGCATATTATGTACCTTAACCTACACAATATGCTCAAATTCTCATAATACTATTCCATTTTCATAATACTACCAAGGTAGCAAGCATATTGTGTACCTTGCCTACAAAATATGCTCCCATTATCATAAAAAAAACTAGGCAGCATATTGTGTACCTTACCTACACAATATGCTCCAAATATCATAAAACTACTAAGGTAGCATATTGTGTGACTAACTTACACAATATGCTCCCATAATCATAATACTATCAAGGTAGCATATTGTGTACCTTACCTACACAATATGCTCCCATTATCATAATACTACCGAGGTATCATATTGTGTACCTTACCTACACAATATGCTCCCATTATCATAATACCACCGAGGTATCATATTGTGTACCTTACCTACACAATATGCTCCCATTATCATACTACAACAAAGGAAGCATTTTGTGTACTTACCTACACAATATGCGCTAATTATCATAATACTACCGAGGTAGCATATTGTGTATCTTACCTACACAATATACTCCAAATATCATAATACTACATAGGTAGCATATTGTGTGCATTAACTACACAATATGCTCCATTTATCAAAATTCTACTAGGTAGCAAATTATGTACCTTACCTACACAATATGCTTCAAATATCATAATACTACTAAGGTAGCATATTGTGTGACTTAAAAACACAATATGCTATTATTATCATAATACTACATACATGTAGGTAGCATATTGTGTACCTAACCTACATAATATGCTCAAAATATCATAATACTACCGAGGTAGCATATTGTGTATCTTACCTTCACAATATGCTCCAAATATCATTATACTACTAAGGTAGCATATTGTGTACATTATCTGCACAACAAGCTCCAAATATCATAATCCTACTAAGGTAGCATATTGTGTACCTTACCTACACAATATGCCTCCAGTATTATAATACTACCGAGGTATCATATTGTGTACCTTGCTTACACAATATGCTCCCATTATCACACTACAACCAAGGAAGCATATTGTGTACTTACCTACACAATATGCGCCCATAATCATAATACTACCAAGGTAGCATATTGTGTACCTTACCTACACAATATGCTCCCATTATCATAATACTACCAAGGTAGCATATTGTGTACCTTACCTACACAATATGCTCCCATTATCATAATACTAACAAGGTAACATATTGGGTACGTTGCATACACAATATGCTCCCAATTACATAATACTACCAAAGTAACATTTTGTGTGCATTACCTACACAATATGCTCCAATTTTCATAATGCTACTCAGGTAGCATATTATGTAACTTACCTACACAATATGCTTCAAATATCATAAAATTACTCAGGTAGCTTATTATGTGACACCCTACATCATTTGCTCTCATTATCAAAATACTATCAAGGTAGCATATTGTGTACCTTACCTACACAATATGCTCCCAATATCATAATACTACCAAGGTAGCATATTATGTACCTTACCTACACAATATGCTTCAAATATCATAATACTACTAAGGTAGCATATTGTGTGACTTAAAAACACACTTTGCTATTATTATTATAATACTACCTACATGTAGGTAGCATATTGTGTACCTTACCTACACCATATGCTCAAAATATCATAATACTACCGAGGTAGCATATTGTGTACCTTACCTTCACAATATGCTCCCATTATCATGATAATACCAAGGTAGCATATTGTGTACCTAACCTACACAATATGCTCCAATTGCCAAAATGCTACCAAGGTAGCATATTGTGTACCTTACCTACACAATATGCTCCTATTATCATATTACTACCCCATTATCATACTACGAAGGTTGCATAGTGTGTACCCTACCTACACAATATGCCCCCATTATCATATTACTACCCCATAATCATAATACTACCAAGGCAGCATATTTTGTACCCTACCTACACAATATGCTCCAAATATAATAATAGTACTGAAGTAGCATATTGTGTGCTTTACCTACACAATATGCTCCAAATATCATAATACTACTGAGGTAACATATTGTGTACCTTACCTACACAATATGCTCCCATTATCATAATGCAACCAAGGTAGCATATTGTGTACCTTTCCTACACAATATGCTCCCATTATCATAATACTACTGAGGTAGCATATTGTGTACCTTACCTACACAATATGCTCCCATTATCATAATACAACCAAGGTAGCATATTGTGTACCTTACCTACACAATATGCTCCGAATGTCATAATACTACTGAGGTAGCATATTGTGTACCATACCTACACAATATGCTCCAATTATCATAATACTACCGAGGTAGCATATTGTGTACCTTACCTACACAATATGCTCCCATTATCATAATACCACCAAGGTAGCATATTGTGTACCTTACCTACACAATATGCTCCGAATATCATAATACTACTGAGGTAGGATATTGTCAACCTTACCTACACAACATGCTCCAATTATCATAATATTTCCAAGGTAGCATATTGTGTACCTTACCTTCACAATATGCTCCCATTATCATTTTCCTACCAAGGTAGCATATTGTGTACCTAACCAACACAATATGCTCCCATAACCAAAATGCTACCAATGTAGCATATTTCTACCCTTCCTACACAATACGCCCCTTTTATCATATTACAGCCCCATTATCATATAATACGACCAAGGTAGCATATTTTGTACCCTACCTACACAATATGCTCCAATTATGATAAAAGTACTGAGGTAGCATATTTTGTACCTTACCTACACAATATGCTCCCATTTTCATAATACAACCGAGGTAGCATATTGTGTACCTTACTTACACAATATGCTCCCATTATCATAATACTACTGAGGTAGCGTATTGTATACCTTAGCTACACAATATGCTCCAATTATCTTAATACTACCTAGGTAGGATATTGTGAACCTTACCTACACAATATGCTCCCATTATCATAATACCACCAAGGTAACATATTGTGTACCTTACCTACACAATATGCTCCCATTATCATAATGCAACCAAGGTAGCATATTGAGTATCTTACCTACACAATATGCTCCCATTATCATAATACTACCGAGGTAGCATGTTGTGTACCTTACCTACACAATATGCTCCCATTATCATAATACTTCCGAGGTAGCATATTGTGTACCTTACCTTCACAATATGCTCCCATTATCATGATACTACCAAGGTAGCATATTGTGTACCTAACCAACACAATATGCTCCCATTACCAAAATGCTACCAATGTAGCATATTGTGTACCCTTCCTACACAATACGCCCCTATTATCATATTACTACCCAATTATCATATAATACTACCAAGGTAGCATATTTTGTACCCTACCTACACAATATGCTCCAATTATGATAATAGTACTGAGATAGCATATTGCGTACCTTACCTACACAATATGCTCCCATTTTCATAATACAACCGAGGTAGCATATTGTGTAACTGACCTACACAATATGCTCCCATTATCATAATACTACTGAGGTAGCGTATTGTGTACCTTAACTACACAATATGCTCCAATTATCTTAATACTACCGAGGTAGGATATTGTGTACCTTACCTACACAATATGCTCCCATTATCATAATACCAACAAGCTAGCATATTGTGTACCCTACCTACACAATACGCTCCGAATATCATAATACTACTGAGATAGCATATTGTGTACCTTACCTACACAATATGCTCCAATTAACATAGTACTACCAAGGTAGCATATTGTTACCTTACCTACACAATATGCTCCCATTATCGAAATGCTACCAAGGTAGCATATTGTGTATCGTACCTACACAAAATGCTCCGATTATCATATAACTACCCCATTATCATACTACAAAGGTAGCATATTGTGTACCCTACCTACACAATGTGCTCCGAATATCACAGTACTACTGAGTAGCAATGTGTGTACCTTACCTACACAATATGCTCCCATTATCATGATACTACCAAGGTAGCATATTGTATACATTATCTACACAATATGCTCCCATTACCAAAATGCTACCAATGTAGCATATTGTGTACCCTACCCACACAATATGCTCCCATTATCATAATACAACCAAGGTAGCACCTACACAATATGCTCCCTTTATCATAATACTACTGAGGTAGCATATTGTGTACCTAACCTACACAATATGCTCCCATTATCATAATACCTACAAGGTAGCATATTGTGTACCTTACCTACACAATATGCTTCGAATATTATAATACTACTTAGGTAGCATATTGTGTACCTTACCTACACAATATGATCCAATTATCATAATACTACCGAGGTTGCATATTGTGTACCTTACCTACACAATATGCTCCCATTATCATAAAACCACCAAGGTAGCATATTGTGTAGGTAGGGTACAAAATATGCTACCTTGGTAGTATTATAAGATAATGGGGTAGTAATATGATAATGGGGGCATATTGTGTAGTTAGGGTACACAATATGCTACCTTGGTAGTATGATAATGGGGTAGTTATATGATAATCAGGCATATTGTGTTGGTAAGGTACACAATATGCTACCTCGGTAGTATTATGATGATTGGAGCATATTGTGTAAGTAAGGTACACAATATGTTACCTCAGTAGTATTATATAATTGGAGCATATTGTGTAGGTAAGGCACACAATATGCTACCTCGGTAGTTTTATAATAATGGGAGCATATTGTGTAGGTAAGGTACACAATATGCTACCTTAGTAGTATTATAATATTCGGAGCATATTGTGTAGGTAAGGTACACAATATGCTACCTTGATGGTATTATGATAATGTGAGCATATTGTGTAAGTAAGGTGCACAATCTGTTACCTCGGTAGTATTAGGATAATTGGAGCATATTGTGTAAGTAAGGAACACAATATGCTACCTCAGAAGTATTATGATAATGGGAGCATATTTTGTAGGTAGGGTACACAATATGCTACCTTGGTAGTATGATAATAGGGTACTAATATGATAATCGGAGAATAATGTGTAGGTAAGGTACACAATATGCTATCTCGTTAGTATTATGATAATTGGAGCCTATTGTGTAGGTAAGGCACACAATATGCTACCTCAGTACTATTATTATAATTGGAGCATATTGTGTAGGTAGGGTACAAAATATGCTACTTGGTAGAATTATATGAAAATGGGGTTGTAATATGATAATGGGTCAAATCGTGTAGGTGGGGTACAAAATATGCTGCATTGGTAACATTTTGGTAATAGGAGCACATTGTGTAGGTTAGGTACACAATATGCTACCTTGGTAGTATCATGACAATGGGATCATATTGTGTAGGTAAGGTACACAATATGCTACCTCGGTAGTATTATATAATTGGAGCATATTGTGTAGGTAAGGTACACAATATGCTACCTCAGTAGTATTATGTAATTGGAGTATATTGTGTAGGTAAGGTACACAATATGCTACCTCAGTGGTATTATGATATTCGGAGCATATTGTGAAGGTAAGGTACACATTATGCTACCTTGGTGGTATTATGATAATCGGAGCATATTGTGTAGGTAAGGTACACAATATGCTACCTCGGTAGTAGTACATGTATGATAATTGAATCATATTGTGTAGGTAAGGTACACAATGTGCTACCTTAGTAGTATTATAATATTCGGAGCATATTGTGTATGTAAGGTACACAATATAATACCTTTGTGGTATTATGATAATGGGAGCATATTGTGTAGGTAAGGTACACAATATGCTACCTCGGTAGTATTATGATAATTGGAGCATATTGTGTAGGTAAGGTACACAATATGTAACCTCAGTAGTATTATGATATTTGGAGCATGTTGTGTAGGTAAGGCACACAATATGCTACCTCAGTAGTATTATGATATTTGGAGCATGTTGTGTAGGTAAGGCACACAATATGCTACCTCAGTTCTATAATTATAATTGGATGCATATTGTGTAGGTAGGGTACAAAATTTGCTAACTCTGTAGTATTATATGATAATGGGGTAGTAATATGATAACTGGGGTATATTGTGTAGGTAGGTTACACAATATGCTACATTGGTAGCATTTTGGTAATGGGAGCTTATTGTGTAGGTTAGGTATCTAATATGCTACCTTGGTAGTATCATGATAATGGGAGCATATTGTGTAGGTATGGTACACAATATGCTACCTCGGAAGTATTATGATAATTAGAGCATATTGTGTAGGTAAGGTACACAATATGCTACCTCAGTAGTACTATGATATTCGGAGCACATTGTGTAGGTAACGTACACAATATGCTACCTTGGTGGTGTTATGATAATGGGAGCATATTGTGTAGGTAAGGTACACAATATGCTACCTCAGTAGTATTATGATAATTGGAGCATATTGTGTAGCCAAGGCACACAATATGCTACCTCAGTACTATTATTATAATTGGAGCATATTGTGTAGGTAGGGTACAAAATATGCTCCCTTGATAGTATTATATGATGATGGGGTAATAATATGATAATGGGGGCATATTGTGTTGTTAGGGTACAAAATATGCTACATTGGTAGAATTTTGGTAATGGGAGCATATTGTGTAGGTAAGGTACACAATATGCTACCTTGGTAGTATCATGATAATGGGAGTATATCGTGTAGGTTAGGTACACAATATGCTACCTCGGAAGTATTAAGATAATTGGAGCATATTGTGTAGGTTAGTTACACAATATGCTACCTCAGTAGTATAATGATATTCGGAGCATATTGTGTAGGTAAGGTACACAATACGCTACCTTTGTGGTATTATGATAATGGGAGCATATTGTGTATGTAGGGTCACACAATATGCTACCTTGATAGTATGATAATAAGGTAGTAATATGATAATGGGAGCATATTGTGTAGGTAAGGTACACAATATGCTAACTTGGTAGTATTATGATAATTTGAGCATATTGTGTAGGTATGGTACACAATCTGCTACCTCAGTAGTATTATGATATTTGGAGCTTATTGTGTAGGTAAGGTACACAATATGCTACCTCGGTAGTATTATGATAATTGGAGCATATTGTGTAGGTATGGTACACAATATGCTACCCCAGTAGTATTATGATAATGGGAGCATATTGTGTAGGTAAGGTACACAATATGCTACCTCGGTTGCATTATGATAATGGGAGCATATTGTGTAGGTAAGGTACACAATATGTTACCTCAGTAGTATTATGATATTTGGAGCATTTTGTCTAGGTAAGGCACACAATATGTTACCTCATTACTATTATTATAATTGGAGCATATTGTGTAGGTAGGGTACATAATATGCTACCTTGGTAGTATTATGATAATTGGGTAGTAATATGATAATGGGGGCATATTGTGTTGGTAGGGTACACAATATGCTACCTTGGTAGTATGATAATGGGGTAGTTATATGATAATAGGAGCATATGGTGTAGGTAAGGTAAACAATATGCTACCTTGCTAGCATTTTGGTAATGGGAGCATATTGTGTAGGTTAGGTACACAATATGCTACCTCGGTAGTATTATCATAATTGGAACATATTGTGTAGGTAAGGTATACAATATGCTACCTCAGTAGTATTATGATATTCGGAGCATATTGTGTAGGTAAGGTACACAATATGCTACCTTGGTGGTTTTATGATAATGGGAGCATATTGTGTAGGTAAGGTACATAATATGCTACCTCAGTAGTATTATGATAATTGGAGCATATTGTGTATGCTGGGTACACAATACGCTACCTTAGTAGTTTGATTTTATTTTAAGCGTATTGTGTAGGTACGGTTCAGTATAATGGTACTTAGGTAGAATCATTGTGATGGTATACTATTCAAAGTTATATAACGCTATATGTTAAGAATTTGTAGAGCAAGAAACTACTGCGCCAACGATTATGAAGTAAGTGCATACATTAAATCATCACCATAAAACGGTCAGTTGCAAGCAAGTTGTCAAAATACATTATTCAAGTTTACTCAGTATTAGTTCTGATCATAATCTTAAAACATACATACAATATATGATTCGTCACCTTTATAATGAATCGTCTCATATCTTTGCGAGCGCCCGCTTACTAGTAAGTGTCAGTGCAGAACATTGTATGTTTCTGTGGTCAATACCTGAATTAACCGCGTTCAGAAAGTCTCTATTCCCATGTTAGCCCCATGCCTTCCAACATGTTTCAGTATAACCTGAAATACATGTATGGTTTTGAGAGTTATGCCTTTTGAAAAAAAATCAAAATAGTTGCCATGGGAGCCAAATTGGATATCAGAATCGAATGATTCAAGCAATTCTGAATGTCCATGTTGCCCCTATCCCTCAAACCAAGTTTAGATTCAATCTGACGTAGGGATGGGAAAAGATGGTCTTTGAAGGATATCAAGATGGCTACAATGGTAGTCATTATATATTCCAATGGAACAGGTATAGTATTTATGAATGTCCATGGTGTCCTCGACTCATACAGGTTCATTACATTTCTACATTTAACCCCCGGCGTTTCCCCATTTTTCCTTACTACGGTTTCCAAAGGTTGATTTCATGTCGGGAAAGAAGCCAAATGTGGAGACAACGTCTCCAAAATGTTGTTGATGGGGATTAAAGACCACTATTATACAATTATGATGCGGGCATGGCTTTATACATAAGGTTCGTAAGATAGACAGATGGATGTCGAGAGGACAGTTAGACAGAAAGGCAAACGTACCACGAGACATGTTTTCAAGAAGAGCATATTGTGTACCCTCGGACAACCACTGAAATAACATATGTACCGACCTTACACAATATGCTCCTCTGGTAGCATATTGTGTATGCAGGATACACAAAATGCTCCAGCGGAGCATATTGTGTATGCAGGGTACACAATATGCTATTAAAAGGAGCATATTGTGTAGGGGAGCATTTTGTGGACCCACAGTGCATGCATTTCATGAAAATCCTAACCGTTTACACACTGAACTCACATTTATTAACCCTTATAGCACATAATCACAAAATGTATGTTTTTGTTGTCCACTAAACTATTTGAAGCCTCATAGATAAACAGTGTGAACCCAGATCAGACTGCTCCTGTAGGAGCAGTCTGATCTGGGTCCACAATGTTTGCCTCCCTGCATATGTTAAATAGACATTTTCAGATGCAGTTATTTTGTTAGCGTTTTAAGGACTCTATAATGAATGAGGTTGTGGCACAAGATGATACAGTTACTTTTGAATAAAACCACGCCTCATTTTCAGCTTTTACCTATGCCTAAAGTAGACCAGTCCTAATTACGCATTCATGAGGCGCCGCCTTTACAGAAAGCGAAAAGTGAAGTAATACAAAGGGTTAATAATCATTGAAAAAACAACTCCAAAATATGATAGTCTATAATAACTTAAGACCCATAGTGATTTTGTATGGTATATTCGAAGGTTTTGGTCGAGGTTGCATATATCACATGAACTCTGAAGTGCATCTTATTTACGAGCAAGAACATTAATGAAAAGACGCCATGTCTTGAAATGTACAGTGAGTTAAATATTTTGGCGACGCTTTTTTAAAAATACGAAAAAAGAGAAAATGCCATTTTACATTTATGCACTTTATATCTACCTATACTGGCACGATTACATGACCATTCTGACAGGAAGTACTTAATTTTGATTTAAAAAAAAACTATAAGAGAGAGAGAGAGAGAGAGAGAGAGAGAGAGAGAGAGAGAGAGAGAGAGACGTTACAGGAAGTTGATTGGGGCCTACTAGAACGCATACGCTAAGGCCAATGACTAAATGAGAGCCATGTTCTACTCTGATCAGTTTCGTTTGTACTCTAGGGTAACTACTCTGATCAGTTTAGTTAGTACTCTAGGGTAACTACTCTGATCAGTTTAGTTAGGACTCTAGGGTAACTATTCTGATCAGAGCTGTTAGGACTCTAGGGTAACTATTCTGATCAGTTTAGTTAGGACTCTAGGGTAACTACTCTGATCAGTTTAGTTAGGACTCTAGGGTAACTATTCTGATCAGTTTAGTTAGGACTCTAGGGTAACTATTCTGATCAGTTTAGTTAGTACTCAAGGGTAACTACTCTGATCAGATTAGTTAGTACTCAATGGTAACTACTCTGATCAGTTTAGTTAGGACTCTAGGATAACTATTCTGATCAGTTTAGTTAGTACTCAATGGTAACTACTCTGATCAGATTAGTTAGTACTCAAGGGTAACTTCTCTGATCAGTTTAGTTAGTACTCAAGGGTAACTATTCTGATCAGTTTAGTTAGTACTCAAGGGTAACTACTCTGATCAGATCAGTTAGTACTCAAGGGTAACTACTCTGATCAGTTTAGTTAGTACTCAAGGGTAACTGATCAGTTTAGTTAGAACTCTAGGATAACTACTCTGATCAGTTTAGTTAGTACTCTAGGGTAACTACTCTGATCAGTTTAGTTAGTACTCTAGGGTAACTACTCTGATCAGATTAGTTAGTACTCTAGGGTAACTGATCAGTTTAGTTAGTACTCAAGGGTAACTACTCTGATCAGTTTAGTTAGTACTCTAGGGTTACTACTCTGATCAGTTTAGTTAGTACTCTAGAGTAACTACTCTGATCAGTTTAGTTAGTACTCTAGGGTAACTACTCTGACCAGTTTAGTTAGTACTCTAGGGTAACTACTCTGATCCGTTTAAATAGTACTCAAGGGTAACTTATCAGTTAGTTAGTACTCTAGGGTAACTACTCTGATCAGTTTAGTTAGTACTCAAGGGTAACTACTCTGATCAGTTTAGTTAGTACTCTAGGGTAACTACTCTGATCAGTTTAGTTAGGACTCTAGGGTAACTACTCTGATCAGTTTAGTTAGTATTCTAGGGTAACTACTCTGATCAGTTTAGTTAGTACTCAAGGGTAACTACTCTGATCAGTTTAGTTAGTACTCAAGGGTAACTACTCTGATCAATTAAGTTAGTACTCTAGTGTAACTACTCTGATCAGTTTAGTTAGTACTCTAGGGTAACTGCTCTGATCAGTTTGGTTAGTACTCTAAGATAACTACTCTGATCAGTTTAGTTAGTACTCAAGGGTAACTACTCTGATCAGATAAGTTAGTACTCTATGGTACAAAAGTCATATCTCTACTTAGAAGGATAAGTCAACAAGTGTCTTGATTAGCAGCTTCAGTCGAAATACTGTAAATTCGGGAATTTTCGCGATGGTTTTATATTCGCGAAACTTCGCGGATGCGGAGTTTCGCGAAAATAAAACCCTCGCGAAATAGCGAAATCACTCTTGTCGTTTACTGATTAGGTAAATCATGTCCAAGTCGCGATTTTTAAAAGTGTCATACGAGTATGTGATTTTAACGCTATTCGCGAAAATAAAATTCTCGCGAAAATTTCCGAATTTACTGTAAAACTGCGGTTATGCCGGTATCCAGCAAAGGTACAAGTTGGCATGAGCGCCCATGAGCGCCCATCGAAGACTCAGATTAGCTTGCACAATCGCACAGTCTGATCAGAGTCGTCGATGGGCGCTCTATGGATAGCCGGGGGTCCAGCCTTTCTTCAGTCGGAAATCAAAGACTGACCAGACTGTGCGGATGTTCAAATTGATTTGCAATATCGCTGTACGCACATGCAAGCACGGATCCAGAAAGTTTTGTCAGAGGGGATCCAACTTTTACAACTTTTTTTTAAGTTGATGAGGAGAGGAAGGATTCAGATACCACTATAAGCGGGCCATCATTGGCCCGCCGGTGAAATGCCATTTAAATGGCGTTTCGCCGGCGTGCCGATGATGGCGCAACATTGAATGCTGGCTTGTTAGCTTTGTGATTTGCCAGGGGATCTGGACCAGTATTGCTAAGAAACCCTATATTGATGTGATTTTTCAGGGGGGTCCAGACCCCCTGCCCCCCCCCACCCACTCTGGATCCGCACATGTCATGCAACCTTGTATCCTATGCTGGAATTTTGTCAATCGGCTTACCATGGCCCTGAGCTCTGAGAGCAGCGAACTGACATGAGCACTATCACCAAAGCACTTCGGGCCACATCAACATGCTTTTAATGTTCAAAATATTTCGACATAAAACGGTAGGAGATGCATACACAATAAATGATGCACTTTGATAGCATTCGGGCCTGGAAAATTGTGAAGATAAAACTGCGGATAAAATAATATAAAAAGAATGCTTAGGATTATACCAAGAACACAGACACTTGTTCAGACTATGATATAAACATCTGGCAATTTTCAAGAAAAAATTGGTTGGGGTTGTTGCGTACACATGATGCCCATTGCAAGAGGAGGCCACGGTGCTAGAAGTAGGCTACAGCACTGCAGAAAACCTAGAAGTAGGCTACAGGAAAAGTAGGCTTCAGGAAAAGAACTCTATAAGCATTTATGCTTTCGTTCTAATCCTTTGTATGTTTACAATGTACGTATGTTGTATTGTACTTTCAAAGATGGATGAGAATCGATGTAAACAATCACTGGCAAGTTTACCTTGATTTTGGGCGTGCAAGTAGTCTCAGTTTACAGTTATATTGAATCTACCACAGATTATTGCATATGCCCTTAGCAGTGAAAAATCATGCTTTACCTGTTTATAAGAAAAATAGAACAGCCTCATTACTGTGCATCTTTGAAAGCACAATATATCATTTGTATTTATTGAATAAAATATTGTGGATTTAAAGATAGAAGAGAATTATGGCGAGTTTACCTTGATTTTGGGCGTGCAGGTAATCTCAGTTTACAGTTATATTGAACCTACCACAGATTACTGCATATGCGCTAGCAGTGAATAGTCATGCTTTACCTGTTTATAAGAAAAGTAGGATTGTCTCATTACTAAACTCCGTTCAGAAATTGTGTGGCACCGGTTTTTCGCGGTTCCTGCTTTTTTATGTCATTTTAGGTCCTACATAGCTGTGAGAAAGCTACTCGTATAGGCTTCCCCTAATTTCTCCAGCAGGTTCTGTGGCTGTGCGAGCTTCTGGCAAAGCCCTGATATCTTGGGAAAAATCAAGAAATTGATAAACTCGCCAGCAGACTAAGACAATTTGACAGTTTTGAACCGCCCTCCATCAACGTATTTGGAAATGGCAGTATTTTCATTATAATATTTGGGAGTGGTTATTCCAATTGGCGAGAAATTCGTGGGAAATTATAAAGCGTGACTACACACCGTATATCGGGAAAATTAAACATACGCGCCTACATTAGTGAAAAATAACATTTCCTACCATTACAACCTGAGGCTAACATTTCTCCAGCATAAATATTAAATATTTCTACCTGATATTGTTGTAGCTATTATGCGGATCAAAACCACTGAACAGAGTATAGCTTTAAAGCAGTTAAAAGGCACACCCAGATCAATTGCTGTTCAGCTGCATCCACTCCGACAACGGACAATTTTTCAAATATATGTACACCTTGAAAAGTAGTTTAATTGTTCCATCAAAAGTGCACGGGTATGACATCATAAAACACAAATTAAGTTGCATTGTCGTTTAAACAAAGCGATTATAAATGCTGATAGAAATGTCTCATTCAACTGTAAAATAATAATAAGACTTTTTGTGAGCATAGCCATACTTTCATGAAAAATGCTGAATTTGTAATGGTCAATGAGGTTAAGGGCATCCCTGTCGAAATGGCACAACTTACATCGAACATGCTACATCCATGCACTCACGTCACAACGTGGGTTTATAACATGAGCTTGCTTGCCCATTGCCTTGGAATGACACTTCTAGAACTAATAAATAATTGACTCCATTGAAGGCCCCAAGGCCCTTTATCAACCCCTGTCGATTCTTACTTTCACGTGTAATAGGACTGGTAAAAATTTAGCATATTTTTTTTGTAGAATCGTTTTTGTTCGGACTTGTTATGGAGACATTCAATATTCGAGTAAAGGGTGTGTTGCGTTTGAGTAATTTAAAAATAGACCCAAAAGACGTGAAGCATATCGATGAATATTGATGTATTTTATGTGGCAATTATCGTCAACTGGACTTAGTCTGTGGGCGCATTTCTGAATTTTGTGAATTTCCCCAAGATATCAGGGCTTTGCCAGACGCACAAGCTGCCATGGAACCTGCTGGAGAAATTAGGGGAGGTCTTCAAGAATACTTTTCTCACAGCAATGCAGGACCTAAAACGACGTATAAAATCAGGAACTGCGAAAAACCGGTGCCACACAATTTCTGAACGGAGTTTATGCATCTTTGAAACTATAATATGTTTAAACTAAAACTAGAAGTAGGCTACAACACTGCAGAAAACCAAAATGGGGTCTGATAATAAGATAAGTGAAAACACCCTCTTTAAACGTCCATCCTGTCATTTACAGCGGGCTAAAGGTCTAAATTTTAATCCGAGTCCGTGGTTTCTGCATGCGAGCAGCGGGGGCTCTGACAAGTCTGCGCATTTGCAGGGCCTCGCCTGAGCCTTCGCGGTTCGCACATGCGAAAAGTACTAAATTCCATGTATTGGCTAATATATACGAGGGTCATCCAATGAGACTTTCTTCATAGTCTGAAAATCTGTGTGTGCATTTAGTTAAAATTCACCATAATGATAGTATGACATCTTAGCAATTCAGGAATAAATAATATGTTTGTGATTGATCAGTTGCCATAGTAACGGGATATTTCGTGGAAGGACTTGAAGATGCATGGCCGCGTTTATACTATTTTTTGCATACCTATGGTCATTCAAATTCGTTTATTTTCGATCACAGAAATAATTTAACCTCTGTTTATCATTTCTTCAACTGAATAGTCTTAGTGTTGCATAACATTCTATAAAAGAAGAACCAAATATGCATATCCTTTATTTTGGTTGCCTAGCAACCAAATTACTAGACTTTTTATAAACACAGTACTTTGCGTTGCTATGGTAACTAAGTTAGCAATGTATATCCTACTAAAGGTATGTTTTTGTGCAGTTGATTGTTACTTAGGTTACATGAACAAAACCCTGTTCAATTTTATTGCTTTTAACTAACTGGTATTAACTTTTAAAGTCAAGTGGTCAGCGAAAAATACCAGATATTTCTTGGAAACTTAATTTTTTAAGCTTTGTTTCCATGGTAACAGCTGAAGACTCTGGAGTATTACTTTTCCCTTTTGGTTAAAGACAGATTGCATGAGCATATACAAGTATTACTAGAAAAATAAACTATACATCTTAATCTGTTGCCATGGTAACCACCTATAGTGAGCCGGCCACGAGTATTCACCTAGTCTTCTTATGTTGCCTAGCAACAAAAATTGGAACAATGTGACACATCGAATATGGTACATATGAATAGCCAAAAGGGCATGCTAACTTTAAATGAGATTTCGTAAGTCTAGCATGTAAATTCACTGCGCTATAGCAAAAGTCTCAGTCTTTATTGGATGACCCTCGTAGCCTGTCTTCAGGTCCTGTAATAAGACATCTAGCTGAAAGTTCTATAACTACTACAGAGATAAATTTATGATACTTTATTACTTACCTGATACTTTATTACTTACCCATTGCTCAGAATACAGTAAATGAGACAGTCAGTGATTTTTTTCAGAGATGTAAATGCTTGTTTATGAATGTGCACATATTTTACTATACTTAAGGAATAAAGAAACGCAACAGACAAAAATATAATTTTTGCGTGTTTAAATGACGGTTTGGTGAAATCTCTTTTGAAAATTTCTTATTGAGTATTTATAGCATGTGATGAAATACTAAAACGTCATTTTAACGCTACATTTTATGCTACAAGATGAAAACATATGAAATCGTAAAATGTGACGTTAACGTCAAAATAAAGATCAAGAAACCTCGTCTTTTCCATGTTCGGTTATTTGGCGTCGACTTGACAATGTGCAAATAAAGCAAACGTCCAATCATATTCGTAATGCAGTCAAATATTGCGTCAAAACACGCTACTTGAATGGCAAGATACACAATGGTAGTGAATAAGCGGTAAACGTCACTTAGAGCCGTCGGGTTTGGGTCGCTGGTGAATATACGGGATAAGATAAACCTAGAGACATCAGAACATGCTTTCTTGGGAAAAACTGACTTTTCAGATACCGTAGAAATACGCTGGTAAGGTGTTTATATTGACGTTAGCCAAGCAAAACACGGCATAATGCAAGAGAAAACATTTGATCACATGCTGAGAGTGAATACAAAACTTGTTAACTGTAACCTAAACTTTGTCACTGGACCATTTTTTCATTAAAAGACATAAACATCATGGAAACCATTAAAACGTAGGATATCGAATTTTGACGTCAGAATTGAGGTTTTTTGACGTCTGAAGATCTCATGTCATAATTCTTGAACAAAACGTCCTTGTAATTAATAAATCTCAAGCAGAAAAGAAAGTTTACGCGTTTTACGCAGACTTCAGAGTTGACGTTAATGACGTTAAGCCGTTTCAGAATCCTACAGAAACGTCGCCATTTGATCATTTCCTTGATCCGCAATCTATGTCAAGACTTTTTAAAACAGTAAACCGATGGTTGATTCAAACTTTGCTTTTATTGACATTGTTTCTGCAGTTTGCTACGGGGGGTCAGGCTGGTTACGCGCATACAAAAATGATTACGTAATCGATTATTACGTTGAACCTGCTGTAATTTGAAGAACACATACAGTTCCTATGGATACATATCATTTGCACTAAAAATTTGCATCAGATTGTATGCTTACAGTGACTTGAAGTGTTTGTTGCGTTTCTTTATTCCTTAAGTATATTTTTCTATTACCAGTCTAGCTAATATATTGTATTTACTTTTACTGTCGCCTTGCATTTTTTCCGAAAGGGCGGGGAGACGAAAAGAAGATATCAGATGTGCCACATTGAGCATGCACAGACAATATCTAAAGATTAGCAGTAATATTCTGCCAAAGCTGACACTTTTACAGACAATTTCCTGATTTTTATTGCCATTATTTGCTTAATGATGATGCAGTCTATCAGTCAAAATATAATCTTAGACCGTCTTACACGTTTTTTGATGGTATTTTGTTCACGATAAGCTGATTTGTTTGAACTAGGCGTTGAATGTCACGATTGTACGTCAATGCCACATGCTGAAGCCATTGTCTGAAACTCATATTCGTACACTGCGATCGTCGGTCGATGGTGCATTAGCTGTTCCAAGGTCCCGCTCTTCCTTGTTTGATACACCATTTTATTCTTAGATTTAAAAGTTTTAGTTTTATACGCCCTTCCACTGCAAGTTGCTTTTTTATTTACACCAAATGTACAGCTCAGGTTCGGGCTCAGGCTAGGGTTGCACCCAAACTGGTTGTCTTTTTGCATCCATCTGCTGGATCTGGGCCACTGAGCTGTGATTCTCCGTCGCCTGAGCACAGAAGCTTGTCACTCCTCAAAGATGCATGCTGATCATTTCAATGAGGCCGTGCTTACAGTAGTAAAGGTTTATCATTTTATATATGTCATGTGAATGTACTTTTTATACCCCGCCACACTTTAGTGGCGAGGTATTATGTTATACCCTTCGGTGTCTGTCCGTCCGTCCGTCCGTCCGTGCTCACCATTTCCGATCGATAACTTGAGTATTTATTCACGGAATTTTTTCAAATTTTGCATACATATTGTTATCGGCGATGAGTGGTATGGGATTGTTAATGGGCAAAATCCGTCCATTTTTAACGGAGTTACTGCCCTTTTTCGTATTGGAAAAATGGTTTCTGGCCTGTTATTCCTTTACTGTTCATGATATCTGAATGAAACTTCACAGATATGTTGCACATCAAAGGTTACATATTGTGACTAAGGACCGTCACTCTGACCTTCCCAGTTTGTGAGTTATCCGCCCTTGATAGGTCTGAAAAAAGGTTTTGGACCTATTGTTCCTTTACTATATGGAATATCTGAATATAACTTCACAGATATGTTTCACATCAAAGGTAACATATTGTGACTAAGAACCATCACTCTTACCTTTCCCGTTTGTGAGTTATCCGCCCTTGATTGAATTAAAAAATGTTTTTTACCCGTAGTTCCTTTACTATGTGGAATATTTAAATGAAACTTTACAGATATGTTTCACATCAAAGGTTACATACTGTGACAAAGAACCATCACTCTTACCTTTCCAGTTCATGAGTTATCTGCCCTTGATTGATCTGAAAAATGGTTTTTGACCTGTAGTTCATTTACTATATGGAATATCTGAATGAAACTTCACAGATATGTTGACCATCAAAGGTTACATATTGTGGGTAAGGATCGTCACTCTTACCTTTCCAGATTGTGAGTTATCCACCCTTGATTGATCTGAGAATTGGTTTTTGACCTGTAGTGCATTTCATCCGTCCGTGCTCATGACCATCAAAGGTTACATATTGTGGGTAAGGATCGTCACTCTTACCTTTCCAAATTGTGAGTTATCCACCCTTGATTGATCTGAGAATTGGTTTTTGACCTGTAGTTCATTTCATCCGTCCGTGCTCACTGTTTCCGATCGATAACTTGAGTATTTATGCACAGAATTTTTTCAAATTTTGCATACATATTGTTATTGGGGATGAGTGGTATGGGATTGTTAATGGGCAAAATCCGACCATTTTCGATGGAGTTACTGCCCTTTCTCCCTTTAAAAAATGGTTTCTGGCCTGCTTTTCTTTTACTGTTTATGATATCTGAATGAAACTTCACAGATATGTTGAACAGCAAAGGTTACATATTACAACGAAGGACCGTCACTCTTACCTTTCCAGTTCATGGGTTATCTGCCCTTGATTAATCTTGTCTATCTCAGTTCTGTTGCTATTTAGGCATTATATATCTCACAAAATAACTTTTGGTGCCCCCAGCAGTGGCGGGGTATTATGCAGTGCTTGTGGTGCTTTTATTGTATATGTTGCGTTTGTTTCTGAGGGCCACATGGTACAATAGTTTTATTTTAAATTAGCTGAATGTGTTTTACCCTTATGAAAGAATGTATATATATAAATAAATAAATAAATAAATAAAAATCCATGCCACTGTTAAATTTTTTCCTTCCTTGCAGCATTTTTGCCATCTGATGATAACCTTTGCAAACAGTTTGGACCCAGATCAGGACCGACGTTCTGTGTGATACGATAATTATTATTGAACATTTTATTCATATTCCAATTCTTTACATCAAATATCTCACAATGCACAATACTTGGTGCAAATGCAACAGAACAGAATGCATATTTAATTGACGTAAACTGTTCAGTTTCTTGTCAGACAAAGTAACATGAATATAACAAGAGATTCATAAATGGACACACTAGATGTATACATGATTGGACAACAGTATGGTTTGCGCATCTGTACGGGAGATAATCAACTCGCTAAAGCTCGTGGATTATCTTCCCGTACAGACGTACAAACCATACAATAAATATCACATAAATGTATTTTTCATTATTATTTTTCTTTTTAAATTGCAATTTTTATATCAACGTTTGTTTTGAGTACACACAACGTATGTTTTGGTTGAAAAATAAGAAAATGTAATTTTCAATTACACACAGTCCTGATTATGTTTTATGAGACACTATCTGAAAATGAGGCGTTTCTTTTCTTGTTCAGAATAATATCTTTTGAATTAGTAATCATCTTTGTTACCACATTTTGCACATTCCAGATATGTTCTAGATATGTTTTACAATCATATTTCCTTACAAACACTCATTATCATTCTATTCTGTTACACGCTTGCTCTTCTATAATGGTTATATCGAATGCAAAACACAAATATCTATGTGCTAATTAATACTGCTGATAGGGTATGCATCAATAGTTTTACTTGTAGGCACGGTTGCATATACAAAAAAAACAACAACAACATATTTTACTATACGTATAACACACACATACACACACACACATACACACACACGCACGCACGCACGCACGCACGGATAAGCAGTTCGTAAAGTAATATTAGGCGTTAATAAAGCGGAATGTTTGTATAGTAGATATATAGGATCATATAGTAGATATAAATATGTGAATCTGAATCTGAAAAGAAAGTCCGAAAGCTAGATTAAAACTCGAAAGAAGCTTTTACAAGGCCTCGAGTTTATACAACTAGATTCAACTAGGGGGGGGGGGGGGGGGGGTTAAAATCATTTTTTTTTTACTTTATGCCCAGGTCACACATTCACGGATCACCTCGCCGGTTCTACTACGGATTAAATCTCACGGATGACCCAGGAAATGCCAATTTCCAAAGTCCGATACGGATGCACTATATACGTATGATTAAGTACTACAACGTATGATTACGGATGCAATACGGAAAGCTACGGACCAATACGGATTGCCACGAATGATGCCGGATTGTATCTGTGGCTAATCCGGCGTCCAGTCCGTGCATATGTGACCTGGGCTTAAAACAAAACTTAAGTTTCTTGTTCCTCTATTACCGTATGTGTATTGGGTACGATGGATTTCAATGGTTTATTGAACTAAATACTCTATCCCCTATGTCTCTTTTGGTTGGAGCCGCCTGGTCCGTTTTCCCAATTTGATGCTGTGGATTTCGGTTATTTTTAGCTTTACTTTTTTAACTGGGTGCTCCAGATTTTGCCGTTGGAGCTCTGAAATTTCTCATCTGGGTTCTCTGGACAATGTGTTTGGAGCTCTGATTTTTCTTATCTGGGCTCTCTGGATAACGTTGTTTGGAACTCTGCTATGTCTTATCTGAGTGCTCTGGGTTTGGTTGTTTGGAGCTCATTTTTATCTGGGTGCTCTTGATTTCGCTTGTTTGGAGGCCTTTGTCTTATCTGGGTGCTCAGGAATTCGGTTGGTTGGGGCTCTGATTAGCTTATCTGGGTGCTCTGGATTGTATTTCTTATCTACATGTTCTGCTCGACCTTCTTCTTGCCGAATAAGATATCGTAATAGACCTGACATTATGACAAGTAAGGAGAACGCAATTTTCTTAAATTGTCGAACCACTTTTCCTGAGAAAAGGTAGAAAAGAAGAAATAAGTAAACTGGAAGAAAACACATAACCAATTTTGTCTTTAATTATTTGCCAACAACATGCTTTAGTGATGTGCATGTGCATTTTATGCAAGTAGAACTCACTTTTTAATAGTTAAAGTGTTAAGAGGGGTAATCAAAAGATATGCAGAGTTATGTCATCATTTTTACACTTGTAACAAAAGTAATAAGTTTTTAGTATACAGTCGAATCTCATTAATTCGAATACATCCAGACCTGATTTTACTGCGAGTTAAATTGTTTCAATTATGGTTGAAATCAATGAGCATCTAGCATTTCCCCCAATACTTTTTCATCACCCCTCGTATTTTTATGTCAGTCAAGTATTTATTCCGAACACTTAACCGTTATACAGCTTTCTTTGCTTTTAGGCAAATTATGACCTATTGCCTATCAAAGGTAAAAACGAGTCCATTCTCCGATATTTGTATTGAGGAGAACTGGAATCGATGGAAGTAGTTGATTTTGACATGCACGCACACACGCATATTCGCACACATACAATAAAACAGCAACCAAAAGCAAAATTTGCCAAATGTACAATTTGCAATGAAATTTGGGGATTCTCCAACATTGCATACAGTCAATCAAATATTAAAAATGGCAGGCCTCATTGAATTCTTAGAATTCAGATTCGGGATAGGAAGAAATCAAAATCCATCCATAAAAACATTCTGGAGCAGCCAAGCTGTTCAAATAGTTAATGATATTTCATTCACGATGATTGGCTGTCAATGTTCATGAACTGTAAAAAACTGTAAAAAATACATGTAACATACCACCAAAAGAGGTGGCAGCTGCACTTTTGTTTTAAACTTGCACATACTTTCCTTCTAAAACAACTCAATGCCAGCATTTTTTAAATGATAAATATTAAACATTTCTACCTGGTATTGTTGTAGTTCTTCTCCGGATAAATATAATGGAAAAGCAGATAGCTACATGGAAGATTGCACCAAGATCAGTGGCAGTTGAGCTGCCACCAATTTGGTGTATTACACATATTTGACAATGTGTTTTTATACAACACTGAAATGCTAGCAAAAGAATGTTTGTCTTTTGTGCTTCGTGCAGTGCGGTTCAAATGACAAAATTTGACAATATAGTTTTAAGTTGAACACCGTGATTTGTAATTAATAATATGCAGTTAGCCCTATCTAAAACGGTCACTCTCAAAAAGACCCAAAAATGGCTTTCAAGACCGATTATCGCTTAATGCAGGTCAAAATTATTGCAGAGGAGCATTCTGCAATACTTTCGGCCTTCATTAAGCTACCATTTGTCATTAAGACCTTTGTTTTGTCTATTTTTGAGTGACCCTTTTTAGACAGGCTTTACTGTATGTGTGGCTGACGGACGGATTGACAAACGGACGACAAAACATAAACGTGAAAATAGACAGATCATACCAAAATGGTACGTATCATATTGACGTAGTCATTCTTTAATTCGTTGACTGCTTGGTATTTTTGCATGTATACGAACATAAGTGTTTTGAAAAAAAAAAATTTGAGCCGCCAACTTCCCATTGTCTAAGCAAATATTCTCATAAACAAAGTTTCATGATCTAAGCAACCGTTTTCGAAACACATCTGCGGACGGACGAACACGACATGGCGAACGATAGGACGGGCGACACCAATCGAATATCCCATCCAATTTTTCGACAGGGAAAAAATAGGGCAAAAACTCCATGTTTTTTTCTAGATTTTTGGATCTTGTGCACTGCACTTCATATCGACTGTGAAACATGAAGAATACTACTATAATATTAAACAGTTTTTAAAGTCAATGAGGAATGTTCGTTGACCAGCAAATAAAACAACAACACAAAAACTTATGTAAAGTGATGAAGAAGTTAAGTTATTATCCAGAACGTGACACTGTCTTTAAAGTCAATGAGGAATGTTCGTTGACCAGCAAATAAAACAACAACACAAAAGCTTATGTAAAGTGATAAAGAAGTTAAGTTATTATCCAGAACGTCTTTAAAGTCAATGAGGAATGTTCGTTGACCAGCAAAAAACTCCAAAAGCTTATGTGCAGTGATAAAGAAAGAAGTTAAGTTATTATCCAGACTGTGACACCGTCTTTAAAGTCTATGAGGAATGGTCGTTGACCATCAAAAACAACAACCCAAAAGCTTATGTGCAGAAATAAAGAAGTTAAATTATTATCGAGACTGTGAAACTGTCTTGAAAGTCAATGAGGAATGTTCATTGACCAGCAAAAAACCCCAAAAGCTTACTGTGCAGTGATAAAGAAGTTAAATTATTAGCCAGACTGTGACAGGGTCTTAAAATCAATGGGGAATGTTCGTTGACCAGTAAAACCCCCAAAATCTTACTGTGCAGTGATAAAGAAGTTAAATTATAAGCTAGACTGTGACACTGTTTTTAAAGTCAATGAGGAATGTTCGTTGACCAGCAAAAAATTACAAAAGCTTATGTGCAGTGATAAAGAAGTTAAATTATTATCCAGACTGTGATACTGTTTTAAGCAGACAGTGACATCATAACCCTGATCGTTATTCAAAAAGTTACATTTCTGTGAAAATGCAGCTATTACGAAACGATATTCAAACATCGAAGGGGAAATTGCAGTCTTTTCATTATCTTGCGGTTTTCAAATAGTTTCAAAGCATTCATCTGACATTTGTACTAAAACAAAGTTCTAACCGGTCACCTTACATTTTTACGCTAGTTCAGCAAGTGAAACATAGGGTATACACAATTTATGTTTTTTATGTGAAGCAATACTTTGCCCAGACTCTGCAAGTTATTTCGTTTAAAAATGACGTGTCCTTCTTGCACGGAAAAAGCTAGAGAAAAGGTACCCTCATTTCAAAAAGTCACACTTTTTCTCTGATATAAGCCATAACACAGAGCCCTTATCAATTAATGTTTTTTGTTTGTTTGAAGATGTTACTGGCTACCGTGATATAAGAAGAATAAACCTCAAAAGTTTTGTTTTCATCGGACTCGTCGTTTTTGCTACTCAACAACATAAGACAAAGTTAATTATTGAAATTCAGCTTTAAGCTTGCAATTTACATAGAGAATTTGCACTGCTCTGTACGTTTATTATCAGCGACACGGCATTGAAATTTTTAGCGATTATTCATTATCACCAGACGTCACCGTTCGTCTTTGAGAATTGTAAAAAACAAAAAAAAAATACTTCTACCAAATCGATTTTAAACTCTCATTAAAACCGGAAGTTAAAACGTTAATCGCCAAAAATGGACTTATCAAGTTCTAGTGTGTTTGGCATACAGTGTTCAAATAAAAATAAGTGCATTTAACAATTTTACCAGGAGCTATTGGTGAATTTCAAAAATCTCGAAAATTTTTGAAAAATGCAACATTTTTAAATATGCGTAAAATCTACCATAAGCAAACTTTCAATTGTTTGGTGTTTTTCAAATCGGACAGACCACTTTGTAACCACCTAATATTCAATTTTATAAAAACTACTATCAAAACCTTTTTTTCTTAAAAAAAAAGTCGATTTTGCATTTTAACCCCAAAAACTTTTCAAAAACACCGCTAAACGTTTGCCAATTAAATTGCACATATATAGGCAAAAATTCATTTCAATTTTATTAGTGTTTGGTCAGAAATTATGAGTTTGAAAAGTGACCGATTAGAAATTGGTTTTAGTATATAAATGATTAAATGACCGCAACAGATGCACAATGCAGAAAATCTTTTTTCTGTGTTTGCGAAAGTTTTCTTAGAAATCTCACGATTATGGACACTACACTTTATTCAAATGGTACAGACTGGTATCATATGGTATGGTGTAACGTGTTTGATTTTATTTTCGTAAATGTAATCAAACACGATTTTATTTTAATAGGAAGATACCAAATATTCCACCTTGCTAATTAAATCTTATTATCACATGATGTCGCGTCTGGGAGTGAAATAACACCATGCAATAAAATCGATAAACCACTAGTGGTTTATAGATTTACGGGAAATGTTATAACGTCCATAACAACGTTGCGTACATAACAAAATTATCACGTTTTTACGCCAGAAATGAGATTTCAAAGTATTTGTCATATGATAAAAACGGAGTGGCTGCTGCCAGTTAACTGGTAGCAGCGATTTTACGTTAAAATGGCTGCTGTCAGTTGACTGGTAGCAGCGATTTTAACGTAAAATCGCTGCTGCCAGTTAACTGGTTATAGCCATTTTAACGTGAAATCGCTGCTGCCAGTTAACTGGTTATAGCCATTTTAACGTGAAATCGCTGCTGCCAGTTCGCTTCAGCATTTTTATTGTTAGTGTGTATAGAAAGTTATTTTGCATCGACTGAAGTAGCCAAATGTTAGTTAATAGTAACCAAGATAGTAATGGTTGATAAGGATTAAAATGAATTAAGTGTTTTAAAATCCAAATTACCTAGTGCAACTATATTACTGTGTAAATTTCACGTAATGAAATATTTTAAGAAGAAAATAAGTGATTTAAACTGTCTAAAAGATGAAAAGCATGAGTTAGCTATGCTGGTACAGAAACTGATAAACAGTCAAAATGAAGAAGACTATAACAAGTATCATTCAGAATTGACGTTCACGTAATGCAGGATGCACAGGACGATCGTAGTCAAATATGTTTAAATTATGTCACAAAAGGGCCTAATGTATTTGCTAACATTAGTCGTTAATTTTATTGTTGCTTTCTATACAATGTTTGTACGATATATATATGTTCTTCAAAAGCAAAATAAAATTAATAAAACTTAAAATCCCATTTTGTTTCCAAACCCTCTGTGAATAATTACATGCGCGGATCCAATGGGGGAACTGCGGATCCGGACCTCAGACCCTCCCTTTTAAATTGTGCAACTTTGTCTGAACCACCCTGGTCTCCAACTAGACACCCTCTCCCCTCCTGAGACACATTTCTGGATCCAGGTTTACATTATTGCATGTATAAACACTGGTTTGCACCATGCGTCACCGACTCAAACCTTCTTGTCAAAATAAAAATAAAAATTTAACTGGAAGCAGCGAATTTACGTTAAAATCGATGCTACCAGTTAACTGGCAGCAGCGATTTTAACGTAAAATCGCTGCTGCCAGTTAACTGGTAGCAGACCTTGCCTAAATAGAATCTAACATTCGTGCTCCTGTATTATTGAATTTATTAAACTCGTTGCGAAAAAGAGATAAAATGCTCGGCAAGCCTCGCATTTTATCTCTTTTCCCCAACTCGTTTAATAAATTCAATAAAACATGAGCATCCATGTAAGATCCTCTATATGTTTCACGACACAACCAATCCAAATTCCGTTCTGACGGATTTGGTATACCATGATGCCCCACAAAAAGGACGCTAGAGTAATATGAGTTAATATTAGAACCAAAGAAAGCCGTTTTTGATCAGACCTCAAACTCAGACTATGAGTTCCTATGTTGGCCTGTGGAGTCTAGCAGGTCTGTCGGCGGATCCTCTAGGTTCAAAGCATATGCATTAACCTCGAAGCCTGTTGTTTTATAACCTTGGTGGTATTTATGATCAAGAGGTACATGGAACAAATACGCGTGCGAATGCCCCTTCGTATATTAGCACTCTGAATAGTTTTATTAAAGCTGCCTTAGGGACCCCCATATAGCCCTTACAGATTTGTCGAATAGTCGAGTTTGTATCGATGGGCAACGGAGATGTTGAACAGACTCACAGAACCGTGTCGGCTGGTATATACTTGCTGATCCCTGCTCTATTCGCATTAGCTTTGAGGACCATTTTCTCTTAACATGATTATGTATGTTTGCTCTGTTGTTATGCTTTATAATTAGGACCTCCCAACGAAAAGTGGATCTTGTAATGAACGCTAATCTATTAATCCATATAAGCCTAGCGTCATTTTATGGTATATCGGCAACAGTGCAGAACCAGATAATACGCCATAGAACACGGTTCTGCACTATTTCTTACAAACATTTTTCAGGCCACTGTTAAGTCATATAATACTGTACCGGTTAGGATTTGGGTATCAGTACACAACATTGTACCAAAAACGCCTTGTCAATATCTTGTATAGCTGGTTCAGGTGCCTAAAACCTGTATAATTGCTCAAAATGCAGCACAAGGAACAGTCAAAGTGACGTCATATAGATAATTTTGACCAACTTTGAACAAGAACTTTGTCGGTGTACAAAGTCATCTCTATGTAAATTGACAGATCCCCCACTACACACACCCAGTTATTCGTCGCATTGTTTTTGCTCGTGAGTGACAAGACACAGAAAAGTGAAAAGGCAGCATATCCTGTTCTTGAAATTCTCCGTTCTTTGGTTTGGGCATAGTTTATTAGCAAATTTGCTTGACGTTTTCATACATCGTGGTTACAATGATTCTTTGATGGGTGGTCACAAAAGTAAAGCTGAACTCAGGCCAGCGTCATGGGCTAATCTTGCTAGTTTGCCTCACATTCTGTAGTTCAAATGGATCTACAGTGCCTGCACCAGTCCCTCGACCGTCTTGACTATATAAGAATGCCAAACTGTCCTGAATTGGTGGGAGATGAAGCTCTGTCAGCATCTGTGTAAAGCACCCATGGTCCCTTGAAGTATATAGTCTCCTAAGATAAATCTGGCAGTCTTACGTTATACTTATTTTTTTCTAATTTCTTTCTGAAGGTAGGAGCTCCATATCACTGAACTGTATACAAGTGTGTTGTAGGCTGTCATCCTGCAGTTAAGAGGGCAGTGTTTTTGGTTTCATTTTAGGAATCAAAGGGTAGAATTAGACTTCTTAATAATTTTACTGTTATGTAAACCGCACGCACTTCAAGCCATCTGATATTGTTTCACCTTGGTTTGGGTTTTCTGAACCTGCTGTAGAATGTGGCCATCCAGCTGGTAGATGTGTGTGGATTTTGAGTAAATGCTCATGATGTAGCATTTTCTTGGCATTTGAACGCATTCCCCATGTCTTTGCCCATGTCTCTAGATTTTGAAGGTATTGTTTGAGTAAGATGTGGTCTTCCCTAATTGCAATAACTTCCTACTAAATACATATTTTGCAGAGAAACAAACACTATGTAAACCATGATTAGTGGGTTCATGAAGTTATATCACTCTCAGACGAGACGTCATGTGATAAAATAGAATATTACAGATGATCATGTATACTAATCCAACATATTGATAATGCATTATTTGCCGAAGAAAGCAAACATATACATGTAGTTCCTGATCAGACTAAGGGAAATATGTTGAGGGACTATGTTGTTTGTGCATGCTTTTCTTTCCTAAGTAATTTATTCAAAGAGTTAAGAATATTTGAGCCAGCATTTGAGATTTTGTTACTTGTCGCATTCCCAAGCAACGAAGGCAAAGGCGAGTCTGTGCATATGCGCAGACTCACAAAAGCCTACCGATGCTCGCATTCACTAAGTAATGATGTAGATGAAACTTCAAAACCAAAATTTATACCTCTAACCCCACTGGATCCGCCAGCACGTGCGTTTATTAGAGGCTTTCGAGTATAAGCGATAGTATTTGATGTTTCAAAGATAGACGATAATCGTTGTAAACAAACACTGACGAGTTTACCTTGTTTTTGGGCATACATGTAGTCTCAGTTTACAGTTATAATGAACCTACCAAAGTATACTGTATATGCACGTGGTAGTGAATATGTCATCTTTACCTGTTTATAAGAAATATAGAATCGTCTCATTACTATGCATCTTTGAAACATCAGTACTGAAATTTCATGTGATGGCTTTTTTCTTGATGTTGCAACTTATAATTCATAATGTTGTTATATGATTCATATTATTATATTGATTGTAACTGACATTTATGTGCTAATAGAAACATTATTAGAAGTAGGTACTCCAAAGAAAAATATCAGGAGTTAGCTAGACTTAAGGTGCGGATCCAGGATTTCTGGAAGGGGGGTTCATGTGTGTAGAGGAAGGGGTTCGCTTTCCTGATTTTATCTCATTTTTCTTAAATATCCAATGAAAATAAAATAATTTGGTCTCAGTGTGAAATAATTTGGTCTCAGCGAGACCAAATTATTTCATTTTCATGGGATATTTAAAACTGGGGGCGGGGTGGGGGTTTGAGCGAACCCTCTCTGGATCCGCCACTGTTATAAAAGTCTCCTTCTTATATCATTTTTAATATTAATGAAATATATTTTACTTCGTGTGCTTTAGTTCTCAGGGGCTGAATAAGGAGTCACTAATGCCAGTGCTATCAGAGAGGACTAAAGTGGACTGTGTACTACATTATATGAAGTCACATGAAATTGCCATTGGATACTGAGGCCAGAATTTTTCTATTAGTTGATTTACAAACCCTCCTACTGTAATATTCCGGAAAGTACACAAAAAAAATCTAAAATTATATTTTTATTTTATCCGCCAACTGTAAATATTATTTGTTTCGTTGAAAAAATAATTTATTTTTGAGGTTCTGTCTGTGTCATTTTCATAGTTTTTTTCGTCCCCCGACCCTGAATCTGAAAAAAAAATTCCCGTAAATCACCTAATAAATTTTTTTGCCTGACTATCAGTCTATAAGTTAGCCTACTGCTGCAGACATTGTTTTTGTTTGATTTGATTCTTTACGTCCACTCAACAATCTTTCAGTTATGCGGGACGGGTCTTCCTGGGTTGAACCAGTACTAAGCTAGGATAAATGTGTCTTGCTCAAGGACCACAACGCAGTGACGCCGGTGAGGCTCGAACCCGCGGCCCTTCGGTCTCGAGTCAAGCACTCTACCACTGAGCCACTGCGCTCCCACTGCTGCAGACATGAATGGAACTTACTTAAATAGATAGATAAGTGACTATATCTCAGTAACGTAAGGAATGAATGCCAGCTCATATAGTTTCTGCGAATGTTCAACATACCGTACTTCTTCGGCTCAACAGCCATGGCAGCGGGTGGTTTTCACAAAAAAAAGATCTCTCTAACAAGACTAGCAAGATGGAGTTAGATTCTTGGGGGCGATTCGGTTTTTGGTTATTTTGGAATGAGTTGGGTTTGTGGTCATTTTGAGATAATTTGGTTAGTGGTTACTTTTGGATAACCTGGTTTTGATAATTTTGGAATAACTTGGTTTGTAATTATTTGTAATTATTTGGTTTGTGTTTATTTGGAATTATTTGGTTTGTGTTTATTTGGAATTATTATATTATATATAGACTGTTTACACTATAGAAAGTACTGGGCAGCGTTTCATGTGACCTTGACCATTTCAGCCGAATGGAATTTCCCATTAGTATCGATTGGACCAGTCCATTTCCGTTTTAAGAGTTGTTAGGTTGTATTTTTCATTTTTATCAAAATTCTAATAGGACTTTATGTAAGCAAACAGTGGAAGTCCTGATCAGACGCCGCGTTCTTTGGCGTCTGATCTGGGTCTGCACTGTTTATTTATGTCCCACAAAAAGGACGCTAGGCTTAAATGGATAGGACTTCTGTATAGATGGTTCTCTACAAAGTTACTACAAACTGCCCTGTGCTTACAAAACATTCTTTTTTTGTAGAAAATTAACTTCTTATCATTCTATTATATTTTTGGCAGAAAATCTCTTATTTTTGCAGAAAATATAGGCTGTTTGCACTCATTTGAAGAGTTTCAGGTGTATTCCTAGAAAGTATCCGAAACCTGTATTTTGACAGAAATAATAATAAAAAAGATAAAAAAGCAATAACAGCAACAACAACAGCAGCAACAACAAAAGAAACAGAAACCCGATTGGAACCCTGTTTATGAAAGTGAGGGCGATTGAATTGTTATCGTGAAAAGCAAGACATGCATAGACATGCATAGCATGTCCTTACTTAGCAGTTTGTTGTGATGTTTATTCAAACAGAAAAAAGGAGTTTTGTGAAACACTCACCATGCTGATTTGCAAACTGTATGTTTAAAGTATGTGAAGCAAGGCTCGTTTTCACAAGATCTCATTCTTATTCTGTTTTTTTTTTCTGATATTTACATCAAGAATAGATGTACAACTGTTAATACACTGTAGATTGCTGTAACTGGTTAATAAAATGGAACATATTTACGTTTTTATGTATCAATTGTATGCTTTAAATCTTTGAGTACTCAGGCAGGAAAAACATGTGCAAATACAAAATAGTCACAGAGGAGCATTTGCTTTCCTCAGTAAATAATTTTGGATAACTGGTGTGGATAAGTTCTGATCGCCAACTTGAAGAATCAAGTTTAGAAATTCGGCACTTGAATATTTAATTTTAATTCTATCATTAGTTTGTGCATTGAATATGTTTTTGTGTACATTATATTGGAATATATATATGTTAGAGGATTTGGTTCATTTTATGAAATGCTGGTGAGATGCAGGAAATACAATAAACATATTTCTTTATTTCTTTTAAGATAATTTGCTGTACTGTAAAAATAAGTATAAGTTAACACCAAAAGAGGTCGCAGCTAAGCTGTTGGTGTTAACATACACTTCCTTTCCTACATATTTACGTTTTTATGGAACAAATGTATAACTCTTTGAGTACGCAGACAGAAAAAAACATGTGCGAACAAAATAGTCACAGTGGAGTAAATCTTATTTATTTTGTTGCTTTCCTCAGTAGATTATTATTATAATCAGTAGGCTATGGATTAGTCCCAATCACCAACAGGAAGATTCCATTTTAGAAATTCAGCACTTGGATATCAAATTTTAATCCTATCGTTATTTTTCGGATTGCATTTGTTTGAGTTTCTTTCGTGTATTGGAATGGGGAAATATTTTACTAGTTATTAGATAGTTTGCTACCAGGTAAAATTAAGTGTAAGTTAACACCAAAAAGGTGGAAACTTAGCTGCCACCCCATTTGGTGTAAATTCACCCCTTCTTTCCGAGGAAACTGACTTGATGCCAACATTCTCAAGTTATAAAAGTTTAAAAAAAGTTAAAAGTTTTCTACCTGTTATTGTTGTAGTTATTCTCCGGATCAATATAATTGTACAGAACATAGATTTTTATTTTAATTATTTTATAAATAGTTGAAGGGTTACACCAAAACCAGTGGAATTGAGCTGCATCCATTTTGGAGTTTATTTACACTTTTTTTTCGGTGCAGTTACAATACAGCGAAACCTGTCCAAAGCGGTCACTCAAAAATAGACAAAACAAAGGTCTTAAAGACAGGTGGTAGCTTAGTGCAGGTCGAAAGTATTGCAGAATGCCCCTGTCCTTAGCGGCCACTCAAAAATAGACAAAACAAAGGACTTAAAGACAGATGGTAGCTTAGTGCAGGTCGAATATATTGCAGAATGCTCCACAGGAGCATTCTGCAATACTTTTGACCTGCACTAAGATAATCGGTCTTGAAAACATATTTTTGGGTCTTCTTTTGAGTGACCGCTTAAGACAGGTTTTACTGCATACCCAAACTATGGCAAGTAAACGAAGTCATCAGATTCTAAAAAGTGTTAATGCCAGATAACAACGGACTCACGGGGATTATCTTCATTGCTGCGTATGATATTCTAAGCTGTTGACGCCAAAAAGCAATGGATTAACTGCACTCTGAGACTGCGCTGCACAACTTCACACCGGATAGGCGGCAATCGTAAACGCTCTCAACAATCGACGAACGGGAACCAAAAATCGCAGAAACAGTGTTTTCGATTGCCATTTGTCGACAATTGGGCGACAAATGACATTGGAAAACTCTGTTTCTAAAGATTTTTGATCTACGTTCGTCGATAGTATTAACGTTTTCGATTGCCGCCTACCCGGTGTGAACTTATTGCGTGTGGAGATGCATTGTTGCAGCCAGAGTGCATTGTTTACGGATATGCATCACAATTTGTTAAAAGCATTTTCTACGCGCCTTTGAATGAACTATGCTTGCTAAAACTGGGTATACCTGATTTGTAATTCTTTATACCACGAGTCAAGAAAACTATATAAACTCGATTTTTTATGTTTTTCACATTGATTTTCGGCGATAACTTTTTCATTATTGATTTTAGTAAACTGTGTTCGCGATGAAAGTTGTAGAGAAAAATTAGCGCCAACTTCTCCAAGCGGTTCTAACATCATAGACGTTGCAATTAACTCTGCGCATAGATGCACTCTTTGAGCATTTTAAGCAAAGCGCAAATAAACTAAGTCAAATATGTCAGTCAAAAAGTTACATTGCACCGCCCCGATTCAATAAGAAAAGCGATGGATGGCTTGTTCAAATATATTGGAAATCGCGCCTGATTCGCCCGTGCGTTAAGCTAGTTGGGTCATCTCGAAACTGTCCGTTTAGGGGCACGTGCATATGAGAAAATGGCGCGTCATGCGATATCGCAGCTTCTGTACTTACAAATAAACATGCTCATAGTAGATTCTGAATATGCACGGTACATTCTGAGTCTACATACGGCAGGATTATGCTATAAACAACCGTTGAATAACTGTATATACACCGATTGTGAATATTCTTTTGAGACGAACCCTTTCTGTCACGCCTCTACGAAATTTACCTGTCAATAAAAGACTTAGAAAATTGGGCTTAATTCAATTTATTGCAAAATCTTCATCTATATACACAAAAATCTGTTTGTGCCAGAAACTTCGGACCTCTTGGAGAAATCGGCGCTAATTTTTCTCTACAACTTTCATTGCGAACACAGTTGACTAAAATTAATAATAAAAAAGTTATCGCCGAAAATCAATGTGAAAAACATAAAAAATCGAGTTTTTTTTTTTTTAGATGTCTGAATATGCATTTGACTTGTTATATGTATTTCGAAAACAGTTATTCAATCGAAATAAGATTTGGATACGTTAAATGTGAATTGAAGGGAGTTGTTTTGAAATATTATCTAACGGAAAAGTATTTATTTAATTTCCAATCAAAATATATCTTGCTTGTGGTTACTTTTTTTAAAAAAACCCGTCTCAGTGAGACGGTTCTTTTAAGTACACACAACCTGTATAATGATAGGAAATCAAGCCCCAAAATTACAATGCCTACTTAAAGTTAAGTACTACATGTACCTTCGTTAGGATCTGAAAAATGGGGTTTTAAACTACTTAAAATCAGATTTGTTTCATGTATTCTGTAGATGACAGTGCCATGACAATTTATTAAACATGTATTATATCATGTTGAAATATCGATACATAACTTAAAGAGGCCCAGGAATTTAATTCGGATGTGCACCCTAAATTGTAAAAATTATGTGCAACTTTACACCAAATTTGGTGGAATCTGAACTGCCACTGATATTGCTGTAATCGTTCAACTGCCTTAAAACGCAGAATAACTACAACAATAACAGGTAGAAATATTTTAATATTTATCACTGGAGAAATGTTGGCCCCAAGATGTTATGGTAGGAAAGTAGGTGTAAGATTACACCAAAAGGGGGCAGCTCAGCTGCCACCTCTTTTGGTGTTAACTTACACGTATCTTTACATTGTATTTTCTGAATCCAACGTATGGAAAATTTAATTCGGCTAAGCGAGAACTCCGAAATATCGAGGTTTTATGTATAACTCAAAGTGGAAATTGTACTCTCGTTGACTTTGAATTATCGAGACTTTCCACAATTTAATGTAATACAGCTGATGTATATTAGTTTGTATGCAGATGGCTTTCTGACCATACTGTAGAGATTAGTCTTGGATTAATTGCCTGAAATGAGCTTTTCAACATCAATGATGAGCGAATTATCGAAGGCAATGTAAATAGCTAGCTGGAAAGCTGTGTTTGAAGAGCGGTTTGAAATCTTAGGCATACCGCAACTCTGTGGATAAAGTGAGGCCTGTTGGTCGCCATATGTAACTGAAAAAGAATTCCAGTAAGCCTATTAAAGAGGACCACCATCGGACCACCAGCGAAACGCCATTCAAATTGCGTTTCGCTGATGGGCCGAATGTGGCCCGAAACTGTATTCTAGGAATAAAATTATTGTCAATAGGTGTGAGTAAATTAGTTTGCAGAAATCAAAGAGCCTCTATGCTGACTGAGATATTCTAGGAATACGATTCCGTTGTGTTTATACATGTAATAGTTCTGAGTAGATTAGTGTGCAAAAGTACATAAACTTTTCTCTCTGAAACTAGCCTATAATAATTTTTATAAAGAGAATTTGTGTTTGTTCGACATTCCATATTATTCGAGAGTTTGTGTCTTCGAAATGCGATTCTCCAGTATATCTTCTTGTGACATTGGATATGTACGAGGCTGTTACAAAGGTAACACTGGAACAAAAAGTTGTGATAACGGTATAAAAATGTTAAAAATGATTCCATAAAAGAGGACAAGAATGTCGTTTGATCTTCTAGACAGTGTTAGGACAAACGGACAACGAAATCCTAAAGCGACTATTGAACAAAGACACAGTCATCATACTAGCAGGGAGATTAATATTCTAGTTCTGGGCATGCATGGAACAGGGAAAACAGGTAAGGCAAAAAAAAAAAAAAAAAAAAAAACATGCGTTTAGGGTAACCCGATCCTACATGTACCTAAAACTGGTGAAACCCAAGATTTTTTCTTTCAGGTTTTCTGGGAAAAATATAATTCTATGCCTTTTGAAAGGCGAAATGCCTTTCAAAATGCATAAAACTATATTTTTCCAGGAAAAAAATAATTAAAAATTTGTGTGCCTACCCTAACTAAAATTTTCAAGGCCGCTACCTGAAACACACTTATTTTTTCATTTGGCCCGAACTCTTGCAATATGGATAATTTTGCATGATGCCGTTTTGTTGTCTGATAATTTTTCAAAATTAACCCTTTCAAAAAATTCTTTCATGAATATCATCCGAGTGTCAAATAGTTTGGATCTAGATCAGGCCCGGTATTTCGACTAGCCTCATCTGGATGCCGAAACTGGTTGCAAAATACTAAAAGATGAAGAGTTGAAATTCATAAACAAAACTAATGTAGCATACGTTTATAGCAGAGTAAGGCCATGTTGCATATCAAATAAAAGGAAATGAAGCATACAAAACATGTTAGCAAATGGGTTGCCCTTACACACACCCTTGACCCCTTAGGCGGGGTCAAACAGTCATTTTCTTTTCTATTCTTAATGTAGTCATGTTGCATGTCAAATTAAAGGGAATGACGCAGAGAACACAACGCAAGCAAATATTCTGCTCCTTTATATACCCAGGACCCCCAGATGGGGTAAAAGGGTCAAACCCATTTTTTTCTGAAGGTCATGTCAAATTAAAGAGAAAGAGGTGTAGACCACTATGCAAGTTTGATCTATTGGGCTGGGTAAAAGGTCAGACATTGAAATTGTGCAGATCATTGAAGTATATTTTGATTGTACTAAGTGAATTTGTAGTCTTTAGTTATGATCTGAGTAATACCCAAGATGAAATTAGGTGTTGGAGAAATGGGATTTATATTTTGTGGTTAACAATCTCTCCTTGTGACAAGAACTCGGGTGAGCGACCCAGGGCCCATGAACCCTGTTGTTTGATGTTTGTGTTTTAATAATAAACTATTATATTGTTAAGATAAAATTGAAAGAATTTGCATCGTTCATAAGACCGCTTGCTAAGATTTGCCATTTTGTTAACTCGCTGCATGCTGGGGAATCTTGCATGCTTTTGTCCTTTGCTTTTTAAAAAAAAAAATAACTAGATATATTCCAGAAAAAAAAAGAAATCGTGAATAACATCAGTGAATCAAACAGTTTGGATCCAGATCAGACCAGACATTTTGTCAATTTTGCCCAATATGTGCGTAAAGTTTATCAGCAGACGACATGAGCAGCTAAAGAGTTAATCTAATGAAAATGTGAAAAATGCCATTTAACCCTCTAAGCGCCAACAAGATTTAAGCAGCGGACGAAATTTAATGTAATTGTGAAAAATTCCATTTAACCCTCTAAGCGCCAACGATTTTTGCAGCGGACGAAATTTTCAATTGTGTTCCTGCTGGCTGTGGTTTGATCATCAATCCTTTCCAAGAAAATAGAATTAACAAAATGTTTCTTAGGCTGCAGCTACGAAGTGCCCTCCGGGTTAAACTCTGGTTAAAGAATGCGGTAATTTCGGCCCCACTCGCTGCCAAGCCAGAAATCCAGTTCTGTATAAATTACGGTCTATAAAGAGGACTAAAAGATTGCCTCATCCCCTTAACCCGGAGTGGAAGAAATCACCAGTACACTCGATGGCGTTTTCAGACTCCTACACGGCTGGCACAGAGATTGATAAAGGCAGCTTGGAACGCCCTCCCGGAATGCTCAAATTGTGGATGATTTTGTTTCTATACTTTTCTGGTGAGAGCTAGGGACTAATTTCTCCAACTACATGTCATGCTGCATTTTAACCAAAATACAGCCTAGCATGTCCGTTTGATATATACCCTGCAGGTAGCCTTGTGCACTCAGATATGCTGTAATTATTCTGAGCATGTAGCATGCAGATTACAATAATCAGGAATCAAAAATAACTTAACTCTCGGCGATAAGCAAAGTACGTTCCGTACAAATCTGTTTCACAAAGACTACAAGGTCGATTTCGTGTTCGACTCTTCTATAGAGTTAGTAACATGACAGAATGATTTTGGCATAACGCACCCACAGAGTTTATTCACCCGATCAACCCTTAGCATGCTATATATACTACGTGCTACACTCTTCCCCATTCTTTATCCTGTTAAACTGCAGCATTCCAGTTGTAAGCATGCGCTTTCCGGCAATCAGAGTGGAAAATAGTGTGGATCCTGATCAGCTGGCTTCCTCAGAAGCCAGCTGATCTGGATCTACACTGTTTTCATACAATGATAGATATGGATTCAGCAGGCTAAGGGTTAAAATGCATATCAGAATCAGATAAAAGCACCTGTAGGATTCAGAGATTTATCATAAAACATCATAAAACATGTCTAAAACATGAGCATATCCTGGGGATATGCTAGGAATTGAGCTAACTAGTTCGCCGTTTATAAACACGTGCATCTGGCCAGGAAACGCAACATTCACAGATCAACCCATGGCACCAAGAGGATGAAGGGCTAGAACACAGATAAACAGAGACACGCACATAAAAGCAAAAATATGTCTTCTTCCGGTACTCAATGAGACGAGTGTCAAACAAGAAACGTCACATCCTACTATTATAGAGCTATTCGGTCACTGTATCGCCACGAGGTATGCTTGTAAAGCTAACGGAGATAGGAATTAGTTGGGGGCGTGGCTAGACAGTGACCCAAAAGCGGAATTATATTAAAACAATATTTATTTTCCTGTAGAAATCAAATGAATAGTCCCCTTGACCAGACTGCTCACGAAATGGCAATCTGATAAGGGACTATACGTTTGCTTTCAATGTGATTCTGTTCATTGCGACCTTTGTATGCTTTTTAGTGTGACAACCATCTCGTTGAGGAAGAGGAGACTGGTTGCTTTGCTTAGCATGCTTAGTCTGTGCGTGCATTTGTTTGTCTATGTTCTAGCCTCTCTTCCTCTTGGTGCCATGGGTTGATCTATGATTGTGCTGTTTACTAGTCATAGAATCTCTTCGTGTGCCGTCACCTATTTACCCAATGAGGAAAACATGTGCATAGAAAATAGCCTCTGACCAGACTGCATATACAGAAGAGCAATCTGACCAGGATATTTCTGTGCACATGCTGTTCCTCATTGAGTAAGAAACTAGCTCCCGATAAACGATAAATTTTACTGACATTATTTATACGGGCGAACTAAATGCTATGCGCAGTTAATTTTCTTTTACTGTACAAGAAAAAAAAATCTGGTAAAAATATAAACCCCAAAGTGTCTGATTGGGTCCAACTATCCTGTGCTCTGTCATTGTGCTGCTTTCCAAGCTGGTGCGGTCATTTTGTTTATTGTAGCAATCTATTTACTCGGTTCTCTCTCTCTCTCTGTCTGTCTGTCTGTCTGTCTGTCTCTCTAATACACACTCTCTCTCTCTCTCTCTCTCTCTCTCTCTCTCTCTCTCTCTCTCTCTCTCTTATAGAAGGCGATGTGCCTAAGCGTTCGACATTCTGATTTTAATGGCTCTTTTTTATATATTACTCATGCGGCTGGTAATTCTCATTGCTATAAAACTATGAAATTAATCCTTAATTTTACTACAGGAACCTGAATGGAACTCTTAACAGATCAAACGGTTCTGAGAGCTTATAACTAAATGGAAGTTCATAAAACTGATTAATGTGCTATGTATCGACGTTCATTCAGAAATGAGCCGTGGCATGTGATTTCCAACAATGTGGTATTTTGACCTGTGTAGACTCAGATTAGCCTGTGCAGCCTTCTTTGGAGTTTAGAAGCTCCAAATGGTGTTCAGTCAGTAGCTTAACAATCATAGAATACTCAAGCGACTAGCAAAGGCACTGATCAGACTGCGCGTATGCGCAGGCTGATCTGAGGCTTTGCTGGTCGCACATACCACATTGTTGGAAATCTCATGCACTGGCTCAAATGCAAGGCATGAGATTTTGGTACTTTTCATTCAAACTAAGGGGTTTTATTTGTAAGATAATAATACCAAGGGTAACAATCTATGCCACAGCGCATATGGTGGTACCATTAAATTATTAGTGGCCAATTGTTGACGACACAAGATGGTGCAGGACGGACAGAGTGCACTATGAACCTATGGCTCAGGTGAGCCAATAAGGATGTGTTGGGCCATTATGTATTTTAAGGCATCAAGGGCTACTATAATGTCCAAGTAAAATCGTATTTCTGCCCCAGGTTAGTATTTTTGTCTAGGCTAACAGTGCAGATCTTGAAGAAAGATCCTGAAAATATCAAATCGTTTGGCATTTCATCGGTGTCTTCGCTGTTCACCAAAGTACCCGTTAACAGGTCACCAGTATCGAAAGGGTTGCATGACATTGTGCGGATCCAGAGGGGGGGGGGGGGCAGGGGTACGGTCCCCCTGAAAATCGCAAAAATATAGGGTTTCTTAGAAATTCTGGTCCAGATCCCCTGAAAAATCACGAAGCTACCAAGCAAGCATTCAATGTTGGGCCATCATCAGCACGCCAGAAAAACGCCATTTAAATGGCGTTTCGCTGGCGGGCCGAAGATGGCCCGCTTATAGTGGTAATCGGATCCTCCCACCCCTCATCAACAAAAAAAAAGCAAAAAAAAAAAAAAAACTTTGTCAAAGTTGGACCCCCTCTGACAAAATTTTCTGGATCCGCGCATGGGTTGCGAAGGTGTTCTATGAGGCTGGATCATCTGCAATGCCGGTCTTCCATGACTGTACTTTTCCCAGCAAATTTAGAATCCATCATTGTTGAGCTGAGCTGTCTGGATTTTGAGGAGATGATTGCGAACATTATTAGATTTAATTAGGTAATTTGACTGAGCACAGCGTGAAACAAACAGTTTAATATAATTATCTCGTATTTTCTCGCATTCTAATATCGCTCGCGGCATTTCGAAAGAAATTTGGCATCTTGGCGGGACGCCCGATGAGGCTACAGACAGTATTGTGCTTTTAGGATCATTTTTTTCGAATTTTTAATATAAATGTTGCAATATATGTTATAGTGCACGGCGTTGAGACCGTATTTCGCCATAGTATGTATGCCGCTTACCAGAGTTTAGTCATGATTTGGTGACCTTGACATATTTTCAAGGTCACCATCTTATTAAGACAGTAAAATCAGCCATTTTCGCTCATTATCTTCTGAGCCAATGGGAGAAATTTAACCAAACATTCATAGATATGTTGTTAGGAGGGTGTTAAGAGTTGATTAGATTTGGTGACACTGACCTTATTTTAAGGTCACACCAGCACTTTGCTATTTCATATTTGACCAAAATTATGTTTTCGCATGCTATCTTTTAAGAGTACTGTTGGGCCAACCAAGAGTGACAGTGACGTAATATTTTTTTTTCAATTGCAACGTAAAACATTAAATTGTACCCTCCATGGCACTTGAGCTAACGCGAATCGATATATCACTTGTGTATTAATCCCATCCTCCTAATAACTTTGTAAACAAAACATGACGTCACAGTTACTCTTGGCTGGCAGGACAGTAGTTGACTGATTTCAGTCTTCAGTTTTATAAATGTGACACAATAATGTAGGTAATCAGATTTAGTTTTCCTCAGAAAAGACTGCTTTTAATTTGTTTTAGCTTCCAGTCAATCACATGTTATTGGTATAATTTTAAATAACATTTCTTGTATCATTTCACATGTTAATGCACACGTCTTTATAGAGCGTTGCACTTGTGCAATTAAGCTGATTAAAATGCGACAGGTGTTTTAATAATTAACCAACTTAATTTCGATGGTAGTAAGTGCACCGTCTCAAGTTTCAGTGGAATGCTGCAAAGCTATTGAGAATGTTGAAATAATTAGTTATGAATTAACTCTTTGCATACTGGGTATTTTCAAGATTTATGTCCTCTGCCGATTCTTAGAATCAACAATTTAAAAAAAAAAGAAAAGAAAAAAAAAGAAAAGGAGAAAAACAAACAAAGACTTTTAGGCATACCACCAGAGTGTCAAATATGATTTTAACAAGCATTGTTATATACCTGTGTATATAAGTGTTTACTATAGAAACAGACGTGTTTCAATCGCTGACAGTTGTACATCTCAGCGTGTCGTAATGCGGCTGATCGGTGACCAAACACTGGTCGCGGGCTTCATTATCATTCATACACGGCAGCAGAGGACTTCATTGCCATATAAGCAGGAAGGTTTATAACAACGGCGATAAAACAATCTTTTCCGTATTCATCTGACATAAGAGTATCTGAAATCTGTATTGATCCGAATTCGGAAATCGTCGAAAGACAGGACGCAGACAACTCTCCTTTTCCCGACGCAGGAATGGTGCGCATAGGAAATTCACCGTATACTTGTATGTCTTTAAATATCGACAAGGTTAGCTTTTAAAAAAGCTTAGAACCATCGCATGGCGTTTTACAGTTATTAAAGAAGAACGTTAATAGTGTTTTATTATTGCATTTGCTGAAGCCACTATTTTCAGCGTTTCATGGGATTCAAGCTCTGAGTATTTTTTGTTTTAGTTAACTATTTGTACACAGGTGATCCATTGGAAGCAATAAAAGACAAGAAATATGCATATTCCAGTAAGACTCTGCTCATGAACACACTGAATAATTGTAGAGTTAACCCCCTCCCCAGCAGTATGTATTCATTCAACCGTATTTTTCAATCGAAGTCAATGGGGGCATATTGAAACTGACCCGTCTACATCTAGATATTTCGTCACATTTAGTCTAGAATATCCGAAGGGCCCACGTTTGATCGGGATTCTCGCTCAGTGGTAAGGTCTCTAATAGGCCTTTTCGCTTTTAGAAGCAATCCAGCATCCAAAGAATATCAACATCGCTCACGCAATGATAGAATTTTGGAAGTAATTTGGCCGACGGGGAGTCTGAGAAAGAACTGTTAAAAGACACTGCTTTTGGGGAGTTAACACCTGATCCATTTCCGCAACTTGCTAATGGAACAGGCTCGAATCTGGAAGTTTACTAACGTATATCACTGGCTGAATATTTCACGCGGTTGTTCACCTTTAAAACACGTTTGTGAATGCACGCATCTCTTATCAAATGGAATGATTTAAGCTGATGCAGGAATTTATGAACATGCTTCAAAGCGGTCAAGGAACATGCAAGGATTGATGTTTACCTGCTTATACAGGTGTAGTTCTCATTAACAACCCAGACCCACCATTAAACATTGGTAATTAGCTTAATTGTATGTTACGTTTGTATGTGGTACGGTGCAGTCGAAGGCTTCAAGTAGTTTGCATATTTGCGCAGTCTGGTCAGATTCTTTGTAGCCAAGATAAGCGTTCTTAGTGGCTAAACATTATAGTTTAATGTGCAACTGTTGCCTAGATATCGAAAATGTTGAAAGGCAAGGCTAACGCATTCACTACTTAATCTCTAAATGCTGAATTGCTGTAAAAGAATCGCCTCGCTCTCCATACTAGTTATCACTATATAATGGAAAATGTGCTAAGCTACGTAGACCAGTATCGGCATGCACAGCTAAGCAGGTCGAGAGGTCAGATTTTCTCGACCTCTAATGCAACTGTCAGGTTGCAGAGTTAAAGGTTGTATTTTTTATGTTTATGAGAGTAAATCCATTTTTCCTTGTTCGGATCAAGATTGTTTATATTTTCCTGAGCAGTTCGTGTTCATACATGTTAATTTGGAATTGAGATTACTTCATTAGTAATGCTTAATGAATAAAAGATTGTTGTTTTACTTAAACGTCTGACTCGATCATTAACTATTTGCATACTGGGTATTTTATGGTTCTGACTTTTAAAATCAAATTTTTCAAAATTCTCTTTCAGGAACACTATACGAGTGTCAAACAGTTTGGATCTAGATCATGACCGACACTAGCAGACAAAGAGTTGATGCGAGCAAAGGAGGCGAAGATCAGGCTGTGCCTCCACACGCTCAGGCTTAGAGGTTATGGAACGTTTTCAGGCTCACTCAACTGAGCATTAAAATTATTCTGCTCATAAATGTTAAAATTTTCAAAAATTGTTGGCATTTTAACATTTATTAGCAAGATAAATACATCTGAGAGTTTTAGAGCAAGAACTATCATATTTTCCAGCATTTTACTTTTATGAGTAATTGAAATTTCATTCTCCAGTTGAGTTGAGCATGAAACGTGTTTTAATATAACCTCAGGTCTGATCAGTACCTATGTTTGTTTATTTGTTTTGACTCTTTACGTTTAAGTTAACAATTTTTCGGTCATTCCGAGACGGGTTTTCCTGGGTTCGACCAGTACTAAGCAGAGAATAAGGTTTCTTGCTCAAGGACACAACGCAGTGCCTCTGGTGGGGCTCGAACCAGCAACCCCTCGATCTCGAGTCAAGCACTCTACCCGAATGAGCCACTGCACCCCCAGTCCTTTTATTGTACATTTACTACACTATAAAGGCCTTGTCGAGTTGATCAAGTTTGTAGCTAGTGTCCGTATCCTGAGCAGGACGGTTTGTGTCTAATTTAGACCGTTGCCTCGTCACGTGACTCACATGTTTCCCATCTTCCTTTTCAGCTCTTACAGTAAGGTACCTGACGAGGAGATTTATTGGCGACTATGACTCCGAGGTTGGTAAGTATCAGTATCTTTTTAACAAATTCAACCCTTTCCTTCACGAATATTCATACTAAGCTCCACCCACTATGAATAATAATACTGAACAAAAGTGAAAACGCTAAACCTGAATTGTTTGCCATCTATATACAAAATTATGCAAACCAAGAATGCAATTGAAAGTGCATCTTTATGTTCAAATACTGTATAATGCATGACAGTGAAAGTTTTACGGATGTTGTTAGGAGGAAACACATGAAAGCCATTTAAATGTGACAGGGGTCCATTTTTCAGGTTGCCAATTTGAACGGAAATCTAACACAATTTAGGCATTCAGAAATCCACTACCTACGAGATCCGACTGCACAAAATGGTAGTCTAGACATGTGACAGCCAGAAATGTGAAGGACTTATCGTTTAGAAAAACAATCTTAAAAAGCGGATTTTCACTCAAATTGCCAAGTTTAAAAATTTAACACTGAAATCTCCATAGGAAAATCAATGTGTTGTTGCATCTTAGTATGAGGACATTACTAGTCTAGAAATGGCAGAAACAATGTGCTGAGAGGTCTACCTGATTTGGCAAAAGAAAATTATCGAAAATCGTGATAAATCGAAGATTAACAAACATTTAATATTCCATATTTGTTTTTGTCAAAGGGAGATAATTTTCAATATTTTACAAATTCGCTAAATTCGAAATTGATTTCTGAGCTTGTTTCAAGTGATTAAGCAATTTTCTTGTGTTTTTATGCAACACAATTAAGACCAATTTTGATAAGCATAACGATTTTGATTTGCTCATGCGCAATAGCAAATTTCAATGAATAAAGCTTTAAACACTTAAAGGAGCATAACTCATACATCAAACGAGACAAATTGGTGGAGTTTCGCCGAATCGTTTGCTGGATGTCAGGGCAACATTATTAAGCTTTAGTAAATACTTTTTGTCCAATACTTTCTCATAAAATATAGATAATTGGAGTGTAGCGTTTTCACTTTTGTTCAGTATAAATAAATAAACTCTCAGGTTGGTACGTACAAAGAACAAAATTACTAGTCAGGTTTACTAGTGCAGGATCAGATATATCATATTTCCATATTAGCAAACAGAGAAGACTCTGATCAGGCAGTTCTTACAAGAGCTGTCTGATTTTGGCATGCACTGTTTGCAAAAGCGTTAAAAGACGTCTCTATTAGGTAAAGGGCTAAGGTGAAAGGACTTTAACATTTTAATCATTTGGGCAAGGAGCCGGTGTGAGTTAGTGTGGAAACCACTCTCCTTGTACCTTGTTCGATCCCCGGCTCCTGCAGGTTTCGGCTGAGACTCGAAGCCGTGGCCCCGTCTCCTGTGACTATTTAAACACAGAACCACTGCCAGGAAGCATTCGAGCAAAAACGAGTATGACGAAGAAATGCCCCGATTACATCTCACAGGCCAACTCAGGACACCAATTTATGTAAGTGAACAATGACGTATCTGATCCATGTCTGCACTATTGCCTATGCCCCATAAAAGAGACACGAGGCGCATACCCAAGCTTGGACCCCTCGGCGGAAGGGTCCAATTGCTCTTCGAGTGAGGTCCGAACGACCCACTCTGAAATTCGTTGATGACTCAAAAGTTTTCAGGACACCCCCCACCCCGACGGAAGTTTCAGCATCCGTGCATCGTGACTGGCTAGAAAAGGGTTAACTGCAGGGATTGGTTTGTAAACGAATGTTAAGGGTCCCATAGTCTTTATATAAAATTCGCTAAATATTTCTGTCTTCTACAGTTTCGCTTCAAATGTAGAGGCTTCCTTTTGCAGCTTGAAATGAATTGATCCGATGAGCTAAGAATACTAGTATGCTAGCAAATTACGTTTCTTACTAGGAAACAAAGTGACTGACAGGTTCGTCGTAAATGACAATATTCATCGCATCAGTGTAGCTTAGTTTTTGCTTATTTACAACTAGAATTGTCAGAAAATCTGACTATAGCCCCGCCTCAGCGCTTTTCATGCTGTAAAGGCCAAGTGTGCATACAAATCCAAATCAACTTCAATCAAGGGCCATAGCTCTGCTGAAAATTTGCGAAAATTACAGGTAACAATCCCAATTAACCTAGACCTTTTCAATACCAATGCATATACAGAATTAGGTTAAATTCTGTCTATTATTTCTAAAGATATTGAGCAGAAATAAAATTCTGACATCAATGAAGGGCCATAACTGTGTTACAAATTTCCGAAATATAACATGTACAAATCCCAAGCTAGATCTTGTCAATATCAATCCTTAAATAAATTTTGATGAAATTCTGTCCATTTGTTCTTAAGATATTGAACGGAAAAGAAATTCTGACATCAATCAAGAGTCATATCTCTGGTACAAATTTGTAAAAACTTTTTGAATGACAGGTAACAATTCCAACCTAGATCTTATGAATATTCATGCATATACAAAATTTGGTTAAATTCTGTCTATTTTTTCTAAAGATTTTGAGCGGAAACGAAAATCTGACATTAATCAAGGGTCATAACTCTGGTACAAATTTGCGAAAAATGACAAGTACAATCCCAACCAAAATCTTGTCAATATCAATGCATATACAACGTTTGGAAAATTCTATCCATCTAGTTTAAACTTCTATTTCATTTTTGTCTAACAACATGTTTACACCTAATACAATAAGTTCACATACAGATCATTTCGAAATACAAAAAAGGAATTCCATCAGTTCTCAAGATATTGAGCGAAACGAAAATCTGACATCAATCAAGGACAATAACTCTGTTACAAAATTGCGAAAGATGACAACCCCAGCCTAGATCTTGTGAATATAAATGCATATACATAATTTGATGAATTTCTGTCCATTTGTTCTAAAGGTAATGAGCGGAAACGAGAGATTGGTTTAAACAATATCTTATTCAAAGTAACTTTTACATAATATATTATATACGAGTTGCTGAATGCATGAGAAGTGAACAAAATAAAGGTATAGTGTAGTAATGAACCTAATGGAAAGAGTAAGATGGCCAGATTGAAGAGAGAGAGAGAGAGAGACAGAGAGAGGGAGAGAGAGAGAGAGAGATTCTGACATCAATCAAGGGCCATAACTCTGTTCAAAATTTGCAAAAAATGACAGGTAACAATCCCAACCTAGATCTTGTCAATATCAATGCATATACAAAATTTGGTTTCTGTCCATTCTTTCTAAAGATATTGAGCGGAAACGAAAATCTGACATCAATCAAGGGCAAGCTGTTTCAAATTTGCGAAACATGACAGGTAGCAATCCCAACCTAGATCTTGTCAATATCAATGCATATACACAATATGATGAAATTCTGTCCATTTGTTCTAAAGATATTGAGCAGAAACGAAATTCTGACATCAATCAAGGGCCATAAATCTAATACAAATTTGCTAAAAATGACATGAAACAATCCCAACCTAAATCGTGTCATTATCAATGCATATTCAAGGTTTGGTAAATTTCTATCCATTTGTTCTCTAGATATTGAGCGGAAACGAAAATCTGACATCAATCAAGGCCATAACTCTATTACAAATTTGCGAAAAATGACAGGTAACAATCCCAATCCAGACCTTATCAAACATAATTCGGTCATATATCCCATTTGTCCTCAATATATTGAGCAGAAACGAGATTCTGAATGAAATTCTGACATCACCCAAGGACCATAACTCTATTAAAAAATGTGCAAAAAGACATAATGATGTGCATTAATCCCAGCCTAGACCATGTCAGTATCAATGCATATACAAAATTTGGTAAAATTATATCTGTTTGTTCTCAAGATATTGAGCGGAAACGAAATTATGACGAAATGACGAAACGAGGGACAACCTAAATCCAGTATAGACCCACTTTTTTAAAAGTGGGCTATAATGACAGGTAACAATCCCAACATAGAACATAGTTAATATAAATGCATGTACAAAGTTTGGTCAAATTATGTCCATTTGTTCTAAAGATATTAGCACTTTCACTGCCAAACGCGACTGTAGTCGAATTTACCGTTCACTGCCAAACGCGACTACAGTCGAAATTTAAAGGCACAGTTGATAGCTGTTTAATTTAAACGATTATAAGGGACGCAACTCTTTGTTCTGTATTTCAAAATGTTCAGGTGACATAAAACTATCGTATATGAAGGTATACGCAATTTTCTGTACAATAATAGATTTTACAAACCTGTTTGTAATGTCATTAGATTTCGCGGAAATTAAAAATATCGAATACATGTCCATGGGGATGGCATATAGGACGCATTAAGCCCTTCAACTGCTATACTTTGATTTATTTATGATGAAACAATATATGAGAATAGATCCTGATGTTTGACACTTGATGTAGTTGGATGTTTATCTATTTTTTGCATAAAATAGTTGTTTATAGGTATTTTTCATATTTTCAATTTAGCTTCCAAAATGGTCGCCAAAGGTCACGTGACTATTTTTTTTTATTATTGGTTCAAATAAAAGTTTTAATAAATAACAACATTCTGTGAAAGTTTCACAGCGATAGGTTGAATGGTTCTGGAGATACTCTGTGTTGAACCCATATACCCTCAATATTCAGGAGTCCTTGAAACATGCTTGGCACAAGGGTATTGGTTTTTTGAGGCGCTTGGCAGCGAAAGTGTTAAGCGGAAACAAAATTCTGACATAAATCAAGTGCCATAACTCTGTTACAAATTATCTGACTATAGCCCCGCTGCAGCACTTTTCATTCAGTAAAAAGACCAAGTTCTAAAGATATTGAGCAGGAAAAGCTAAATATATTGAGCAGGAACACAATTCTGACATCAATCAAGGGCCGTAACTCTGTTATAAATAAGCAAAATATAACAGGTAACAACAACCTATATATTGTCAATATAAATGCATATACAAAACTTGGTGAAATTCTATCCATTTGTTCTCCAGATATTGAGTGGAAAAGAAATCAAGGGCCATAATTCTGTTACAAATAAGCAAAAAATGACAGCCCACAATCCCAACCTAAATCTTGTCAATAGCTATGCATATATAAATTTTGGGTGAAATTCTGTCAATTTGTTATCAAGATATTGAGTTGAAACGAAATTCTGACCCCAATCAAGAGCCATAACTTTGTTACAAATTTAATAAAAATGACATGACAATCCCAACCTAGATATTGTCAATATAAATGATTAAATAAAATTTGGTGAAATTCTGTCAATTTGTTCTCAAGATATTGAGCTACAACGTAATTCTGGCTTAAATCAAGGGCCATGTGTGAAAAATGATGTGCAACAATCTCAAGCTATATTTTGTCAATGCCAATGCATATATAAAATTTGGTGAAATTCTGTCAAATTGTTTTCAAGATATTAAGCGGAAACGAAATCTTCTGACGTAAATCAAGGGCTATAAATCTGGTACAAATGTACGAAAAATGGTGTGTAACAATCTCAAACCAGATCTTGTCAATATTAATGCATATATAAAATTTGGTGAAATTCTGTCGATTTTTTCTCAAATTATTGAGCAGAAACCACATTATGGCATAAACCAACGTCCATAACTCTGGTGCAAATATGCGAAAAATAATATGTAACAATTTCTTTATTTATCCCAACTTAGATATTGTGAATATAAATGCATATATAAAATTTGGTAAAATTCTGTCAATTTGTTCTCAAGATATTGAATGCAAACGAAATTTTGGCGTAAATCAAGGACCATAACTCTTGTACAAATGCGCATAAAAATGACAAGTATTAATCTCAATCTTGACCTTGTCAATATCAATATATATACAAAATTTGGTAAATTCTATCATTTTGTTCTCAAGTTAATGAGCGGAAACGAACTTTTGAACAAACTTCTGACATCAATCAAGGGCCATAATTCTATTACAAAGGCTTGAAAAATGATGTGTGACAATCCGAACCTAGATCGTATCAATATCAATGCAAACACAAAATTTGATGAAATATATCAATTTGTTCTCAAGATATTGAGTGAAAATGAAACTATGACGGACAGACGGATGGATGGATGGAATGACGGACAACCATAATCCAGTATAGGCCCCCTTCATACAAAGCAGGGCTATAATTACAGGTAACAATCCCATCCTAGGTCTTGTAAATATGAATGCATATATATACTTTCGTGAAATTGTATCAATTTGTTCACAATAATGAGCGGAAATGAAATTCTGACGTCAATCGAGGGTATAACTGTTACAAATTTGCGTAAAATAATGCGTAGCAATCCCAAAATATACAAAAAAAAATGTAAAATTCTATCATTTTGTTTTCAAGATATTGAGCGGAAACATAATTCTGACATTAATCAAGGGCCGCAACTCTATTACAAATGTGCGAAAATGACAGGTAACAATCCCAAACTAGATCTTGTCAAAATCAATGCATAAACAAATTTGGTGTTATTCTATCAATTTGTTCTCAACATATTAAGCGGAAACGAAATTATGATGGACGGAATGATGAACGGACGGACGGAATGACCGACAACCCAAATCCAGTTTAGCCCCCTTTTCAAAGCGGAGCCGTATAATTAGTAACGTATAATCGGGTATCAGCTTTTCTAAGCACAAAAAGAGTTTGTCCAGGAGTAATATGGTACATGTGCTGACTCAAATAAGCTGGCAAGCATTTCGTACTAGTCCCCATAGTTCATTAGCCCATTCTGGATTCAAAGTCATCTACAAATAGTGTAGAAATACAGTAAATACCCACATATGATTTCACATTTCCATTTCAGAAATGCTTTACAGCCACGCAACAGCTCTTGACGGGAAACACGTGACCTTACACATTCTCGATACTGTTGGACAGGTAAGTATTGGGCGGGCAATCTATGTCTGTGGTAATGCTTTACGACCAAATCAACAATTTTTCAATCATATCGGGATCATAGGATAAATTGTCTAGAGTCCTGAATATGCTAGCTGTATTAATGTTGAGTCCTTATCTTTGTCTTATCTCATTTTATATCCTGATTTGTATGTACTAGCAGATGATGCATCGATAAGCTAGTAATATTTAATGCGAACCAAACATCTATCTGTCTTGATCCCCATCAGAATTAAGGGTGAGGTTGGTACCGTTAGACATGTTTAAGTATTTTTTAACTGACCGTTCCAAGGCGGTGCTTTTTTGTGGATCTTTTTTTTATATTTATGTTCCACGTTTGTCTTTATTATGCTGTCTTGTCTGTTCTTTGCAGCCTTGTGATCACCTGCTTGGAAAGGGCTGACCTCTTGGCTCTCTTGTGTGTGATGTTTTCTTGTGTTTTTGTCACTTTCCCACATTACATGGTGCCTCTGGTCAGGTGTGGTGCTTGATTGTATCGATTCCTGATCTTTGCCCTCTCCTTTACTTTGATCATGGACACAACACAGTGCCCCGGTGAGCCTATTTGTGCCGATTAGTCAACAATTTTTGGTCATGTCGGGAAGATAAGCAACCTTCGTATTTATTTTCATTTTTCATCGTCTATTGTTTTACCACAAAGGTCCATTTTCAGGAACTGATAGAATGGCTAGATCTTTGCATGCAGGATAATCATGATAATTTTACAAATACATTGTACTTTATCAAGCTGAGTTCATCAAATTAATTTTCTCCAAAATTATTCTGGGAATGTGATTAGAATGTCCAACAGTATGGACCCTGATTAGGCCCGGTATTTTGCCGGGCCTGACCTGGGTTCAAACTGTTTGACATTTTACGAAATTCGCCTGCAGCAGGTAAAGCACTATCGTCATAAGATCAGACGTACTCGACAGCATTTTTCTCCTATTGCCAAAGATTATCTGGAGATTTGTTTCCTTTCCTATCTAAACAATTTAACAATGTTACAAATGTTTTCTCGCCTCGTAAAATTGTCAAAACTCATTGGATTCAACGTGTACGTGGTATACGTTATTAAAATTTAAACAGAATTTATGAATATGCGTTTGTTCCTGACATTGCACATTCGTTTCTCTGAAACAAAACACGGATAAATGAACAACCCTTCAAAAAATGGCGAGTCTGCATCATGCAGGTATTTTGAGCATATATTCCTATTAGCTCTGTTGTGCAAAAAAAGCACTAGTCATGATGACAGGGACTTCTGCTAGTCAGTCGTGATGAAAGTGAATGTCAATTTTCCGAGTACACATATACGTGTGTGAGCTAGATCAGTATATGACACGAAAATGCATTTTCTTGTGGAATGGCCAAATAACTGTTTTTGATCAAATAGCGAGTTGCAAGTTTTATTTTAATCACAACAAAATCAAGAAAAAATACCCAGCATGCAAAGAGTTAAGCATCAATCTCTTATTTAGAGGCTACATGTAACACTGGGTGGGAGCGAAAAGTACACGTGACCCATTCTGTTGATCTGTATAGTGGACAAATCCTGGTGTGAAGCATGTCCGGTAAGTTTCAGAGTGTTTATTTTTGTGATTTAATATTATTTACCTTGAATATTTCAGCTTCATACCAGTAGTACAAGAAGCATAAGTAAAGGTCTTTTCGATGTATTACTCCGTTTTTTCTGTTTATTGCCGTGATTTTGGTTAATTGCACGTTTATTCTTAGAAAATCATCATTCTACTTTCGATTTTAAAATCAACACCGGTACGTTTTCATGTATATTTGCCGAAAACGCTATTTGAAATGACTGATGTTGCATTATGAGTATTTCATGATGTATTTTGTTTCAGATTATATTAATATTTCTAAATGCCATGCTATGTAAGTGCAATTAATTGCAATGATAATCGTAGAGGGTTCAAAAATTGTTCTGCATCGCGTGTTGCAAAACTGACTATCAGCACTGGCTGTCGTGTCGCAGGCATGCTGTATAGTATGTTATGATAATATTATAAAGGGGTTTCGATGTTTTTTGTAGGATAACATTTAAATATGTTCGAAATTCTTTTTTTAAAGTGGGAAAAATTAGCAGATGCACACATTGTTTATTGAATACTAATAGTACAATTGTTTGTTTGTTTTGTTTGATTTGATTCTTTACGTCCACTCAACAATCTTTCAGTTATGCGGGACGGTCTTCCTGGGTTGAACCAGTACTAAGCTAGGATAAATGTGTCTTGCTCAAGGACCACAACGCAGTGACGCCGGTGAGGCTCCAACCCGCGGCCCTTCGGTCTCGAGTCAAGCACTCTACCACTGAGCCACTGCGCTCCCTCTAATAGTACAAAGTGACACTCTTCTAGTCGTGGGGGTTCCTAGGCAGTGACTATCCGGGGGTGGGGGATGGGAGGTACTCCGATATTTTCATTTATATTTAGATTCGGAGCATTATTTTTGGTTAAAAATTTCAGAAAAGTAATACTTTTGGGAGTATGGAGATTTGTGGATTTTTTTTTATTTTTATTTTTTTTTGGGGGGGGGGTCATTACGAAATCGGACCTTTTTAAGGGGGGTCATTTCTATACATTTTAGGGCTTTTTAAGGTCAAGATACAGAATGGGAATATTTTTTCGGCCGCAAAATTTCAAATATTTTTGGGTATGCCTGAGGGTCCAAGCCTATGTATGAAGAAAAATTGAGAGTACCTCCCGGAGTGTCTTTGGGTACAGATTTATACTTCTACTCTAGCCTTGTATGGCGGGCTCGAGATTAGGATGCTTCAAATTACCAGGCTAGAGGCACAGTTTGATAATCCTGATCATAACTAAGAAATACGATTCAGAAATGTCTCCATCTAGACGGGAAAGTCTAACAGCCCTTTACTCCAGGAAGCCATTATATGTTATATAATCATCATGTATAAGTGCATGACTGATCCTGGTTATCTCAACTTGATGGCCGGCTACGGATATGGATGCGTTTCTCTAGCACGTTCAAATAGGCCGAATTGCCTCCTTAAAGACGGGAAAGGCTAAAAGTCTTTCACTCGAGGAAGCCATTGTTTTGGTGTATTACTTGTCCTGGATATCCTAACTTGGTTACAGAAATTCCGGAAGATCTAGTTTAGCATAAACATGCTTATTTCACTAGATTAGCATGCGCGGATCTAAAGGGGGGATATGGGGTCCGGACCCCCCCCCCCCCCCCCCCCCGGAACATAACATTAAGTTAAATGTGTTTCTATAGAAAAAAGTATTTGGACCCCCCCCACCCTGGAAAAATGGGACCCCCTCTGAATCCTTGGAAAAGCATATAAATAAGTTGAGGACTCAAAAAACGTAATCAAGGCTGTTTTCAAGCTGTCGGAACTGGATTCAGAAGGGTCCAATTTTTGCAGGGGGGGGGGGGTCCAAATGCTTATTTCTATAGGAACACTTTCAGGGGGGTCCGGACCCACTACCCCCCTAACAAAAATTCCTGGATCCGCGCATGATTAGCTACATTGCTAATTGAGCATGCGGAGTTCGCCAAAGTTCACAATTTAGCCAGTTCATGTGACTGATATTTAATGAACTGGATCACTTACCTCATGTGAACATGATACAATGTAAGGCTTTTCGCATAGCAGAGCAGCGAGTGCTACATGCAATACGAGTCTACACAGTACCGACCAGGAATTCTTTCTTGGCCTAAGTAATGGTAATTTTTGGCCGATATTAATATTTTGAAGAGGATTTTAGTTATGTTAAGAGCTCCTGAATATTGAACCGTTCGTAATTTTCAGGGAGTTTATGAAACGCAAAATATATAAACGACTGTGCCAATGAAGATTCAGATCAGAAAGCATATCCACCCAGTCTGGCCAGATTCTTCATTGTGCACTTAATGATTAGCTTTCTTCACATGGACAATAAAGACTCTGATCAGGCTAGGCAGTGGCTCAGACTAAGCTTAGTCTTTGCTGGGCGTATAGGTCATTTTTTTTTGTTTTGTTATGGTTCAAATGAAATTGTCTCATTTTGTTTATTTTACTAAATTCAGATATGATGAATTAATCTTTTGTGGTGGGTCCGAATGAGGAAGCTTTTGAAATTGAGGAGGATTTGTTTAAATGTGGCGTCTGCGCCTATACCTCACGTTTTAAACAAAACGTCAGGCGTCACGAGCGTCGTCATCTGACGGAGAGCGATGCTCCAGCGGAAGTCGAAGATTCAAGAATTAGTATTCTGTGTGACCAATACGCAAGACCTTTTAAGACGTTTGACTGAAACTTGGGACCTATGTGGAATAACCTCCTCGCTTCATTGCATAATAAAAGTTGATAAATTAGCATATTTAAGGTGATGTTGCTATGCACTCGAAGATAGTCTCTTAGAGATATGTTTTGGTGCTGATGACATTTCTGACAAAGCATCTATGAAGTTAAAATCATTTCAAATCTACGACGAGATAATAAAGGCCCTTTATCACGCCACTTGTATCAAACAATGTGTAAGCAATGTTTTAAAGATGGTTTGCAGAAGCAGAAAGTATTTCGATACGTATTATATTTCATTGTCTAGCAAAGAAACTCGATGGAAATTCTATTTTTGACAATTATTGACAGATCTTGTTATGGTATAGCAACAGTTTGTTCCAGAAAATAGTCAAATATGCATTTAGATATTAAAAGCAATTACTAAACACAATGAAGTACTCATAAATATGATACTTATGCAATAGTTTCAATTCTGGAATGAACCATTATAGGTGGGGGTGGGTGTTACTTTTGTTGGTGATTTTTGTCTAGGGAAAATTGCCTTATCCTCACTGTTTTCTTTGGAATAAAATTCAAATGCCTAAATTAAAGTTGTTGCATTTAGTAAAAATGGATGTATGCATTTTATTTGCAACAAATGTACAAATTGATGCCGCTCACTTTTGTAATGTGTTTCCATAGCTACGATTTATTCCAGCATGAACGCATGGCATAAGATCGCGCTCTTTGTTTGCTTAGCAACAGCAACCTTTACTTTGTATGATCATGTTTTTGCATATTCTGAGGCAGGATAGTTCAAATATGCCAAATTGACTTTCGTACGTCAACTTAATTAAAAGATATGAATCAGCTTTCTTTTAATTTTGAGTTACCCTCGTATATAACTTGAATTTGGGTAGAAAACAATGTGTGTCTTAAGAGATCATTTTAGTGCTATCATAGGCCAGCTCTTAAAACATTACCCCAGGTCTATAGACTAGACTACTAGCTTTAAAAGTTTCAGGATATCTTTATTACAAGATATCTTTATTTATGTCCAACTTTGCAAAGGGAAATGACTCGAAAAATGCAAAGGGCAATAATCGAAAAAATAAAATAACATTTTTTTAAATCTTCACTAGGTTATCTACTCATTATCCTCTATCAGCTATTCAAGTTTGTTCAAAGCTACTAGCTGTAAGAGTATTTGAGATATCAAGTTTTCTATGTTCAAATTTGCAAAGGGCAATAACTGAATTTTTTTAATTTTCACCAGGTAATCTCCTCATTTCTTCTATCAGCTGACAAAGTTTGGAGCTCCTAGCTGTAATAGTTTTTGAGCTATCTTAATTACAAAGTTTCATAATGGCCTCTAAAAAGGGCATTAATCCACAAAGGGGGATAATCCAGACTTAATAAATTACGGGTCACTTATATTTTGATGAGAAATCCAACTATAAAAAACAAAACCCTATCTTAAATTTTGAACCGACTCACGTACCGACAAGCTTATTTCAATATGGCCCTTCAACTTTCCAAAGTTGTGGCAATAATCAAATTACACGATTGTACATTGACCTAATAAATTACTTGTCATATCCACTATATTGTAACCTTTTTTTTATTTCAAACAGAGTTAACGCTGATCAGGCAACTCTGACAAGAGCTGCTGATCTGTGTCTGCCCTGATTGAAAACGTGTTAAAGGCGTCTCTCATTGAGGTAAACGGTTAACGTAGCTTAGCTTCACATACTTCAGCATATTTTTTTGTTGCAAAGAAAAATATTTTTCAAATAAAATTATAAACTACTGCATATCAAAATCGACACACGATACAGAAAAATCGAAGTGTATCAGCACAAACTATGCACTAGTTCTGTGACATGCCATGCAGTCTGAAATTTTTGGGAATGGTCACTCATGCTCCTCGTGTGCTTTCATACGCATTTCTAACGACAATTATCTTAAGTGAATGTCATCATAGATCATTACCTTAACTTAAAAAGGCATTGGCCGATGTTTGTTTCAATCAAAGCGCTCAATCTGTCGATTTTTTGTTCACAGGTGGTGTGTAATTCTCGCAAGCAATAGTGATTTGAGGACGAAAAAAACAATTTATACCATAGAAAACGACATCTTTTCGTGCCCAAAGCTTTTCAATAAGAAGAACAAGAATAAATAAAACACGCTTACCAAGTTGTCTATGTCCAAAACCTCATTACACAGATGACAATACACACACCGTCATCAAGGTCATAGAAAACACAAGGATTTGTCCACTATACAGATCAACACAACGGGTCACATGTACTTTCGCTCCCACCCAGTGTGTAAGAACTCCTCAGATAGACAAACGAAACAGTCATCTTTCAGTGATTTGGTCAGGAAAAAATCTTAAAGTTTCTATATAAAGTAATTGTAATTGTAATCATTACATTTCTATTGTCATTGTAATCATTACATTTCTACAGGTCCTGTAATTGTAACGTAATTGTAATCATTGATCAGTGAAAGTAACTGTAATGTATTTGGGAATACTTTTCAACGGATTTGACCCTAGGTCTGACTATTGCAAGTGACAATGGAGAAGTTAAAGCTGGAGATTTGTGTTTCGTCAATGAGTATTAAAAAGGAATCTGACATTGCTTTATACGTAAAGCGCCATCACAAAAAAGTCGTCTGCTTTTGTCGCCTGCTAGAATGTTTTAGAAACCTCTTCTCAAACAGTTTAGGAGCAGTCTGATCTGGGTCCACACTGTTTGCCTCCAAAATTACATTAGTTAATAATGATGTTAAACAATATTATGCAACAGACGCCATTAGCAGATAACATCTTCAGATACATTTTTGCAGCACTTTAAGGGTTCTTTAAGAACTTTAAGACCTCTTGGCTCTCGTTTGTGGTGTCTTCTGTGAGTTTGTCACTTTCCCATTGGTATCCTGGGTCAGGTGTGGTACTTGATTGTATCGATTCCTGATCTTTGCAACCTTACTTACTTTACTTTACTTTTATAAAGGGGCTAGATTCTGAGAGAGGTTTGGAAAGGACCCCACCCACACCTTATTTATAGCCTAATCGATAGGGTACATATGGTAGTGTGACCTTAATTGTTACTCAGGGTGTTGTAAGCTTGTAAATAGTATTTGGTGGCATTGATCTAATCATTTCCATTTGGCAGTAGAGTATAATTGCCTTCCCTAAGCCTAACAACACATTACATCATTCTAAAGTAAGCATAAAAGTAATTTGGCAAACTCAGACGCTCAGACTTCGCACAAGAGGAGGGGATGCACTTTTAACCCATGTGTGCCAAATGGAATTACTCACCCTTATCAATAGGACGAATCGATTTTGACTAAAAGAGTGGTTAGGTAAAAAGTTTGAATTTCACTTGAATTTTATTATTACTCTCTATAAGCAAAACAGTGCAGAACTTGATCTGTTTTACACTGTTTGGCAATGTCTTGTAAAAAGGACGTTATGCTTAAATGGTTTAAAACCCCCTTGTCGTACCCAAGTATTGCACCTTTTGGCTACGAACTTTAACAATCAGTTACTTTCTGAAACCCGAAATCCCTATACATGTATATTGGCAACCAGTACGGATTTAGATAGAAGAGAGTATGTACGTTTAGCTTAAATAAATTCCCCATGACTAGACCCCCAAGGTTATAAAACTTTTTATGTTCAACATTGAATTTCAAATGAGCAGTTAATGTGTTGAATGAATAATTTACGGGATATATTGGGCCGTGCACGATAGTATAAGTTGAATATGTTCTCTAGCTGCTTTCATTGAATTACTAATGTTAGGTAAAAGTAGCAAAGGTATAGTACAAATTTAAGGACAGAATAGTCACACAGAATATTGTTGATGTTTGACTGATGAATTGGCAAAATGCTCGAAAACCAACTCTAGTTTGTTTTCATTTTTTCACGTGGGTTCCATATATATGATATTGACGGATGGCTGAGAATGGGTTTGCTCCCCCCCCCCCCTAGGGAATTTTGCAGACATATCCTATCTTGTAGAGAATTGAAAGCCGAGTCTTTTAAGAGATGTTTGCACTCTGTGCTCTGGGGCGTTAGTCTGTAAGAGCCTGTAACATACGTTACGTAATCAAACTAAGAAAAAGTAAATTGAAAGTTTGGGCTACAAATTAAAGACATTAAAATATTTATTTTTTAAAATCATTCATATAGTCTGCATACTGGATATCTTAACTACGTATGACAGCCATTTGAACAAAATTGCGGCTTCCTAAGGTGTCATATGCGTTACATAAATCAGATAACCCATTAAAATTTGCAAGTGTAGCTAACATCATTTACATTCACAATTTCTCTGTGTGTTTTGCAAAATGTTTTAACCATGTCTGACTAGCTTATGCAATTGGCTAACAGAAAAATTAAAGTTTGTTTCCCTAGCTTAAATATTTTTTCTGGAATATGCAATTAAACAACCCTACCCCTACCCAGTTTTAAGGTGAAATGTTTGGTATTAAAACTAAAGTAAAAATAGTTAAAAAATATTTGCAGTTGATGAATGTGTTTCATTGTTTGGGATTTATTTGCTTATATGAAAAGACTCATAAATCTGCAAGTTTGTTGCAAAAAATTTAATATCAGAGGCTGTAACATATGTTACCTGATGTAATAAATGGGCAAGCTCATTGTCTTTACGTAAGATATGCCTAAAAATGTTTTAATCTCCGAGAGGGAATTTTGCAGACATATTCCTTCTTATAGTACAACTCAAGCTGCATCGAATAAGGGATGTTTGCACTCTCTATGTTGGGGCGTTAGTCTGAAACAGCGTGTTACATGCGTTACTATATCAAATAAAGGAAATGTAGTTTGAAAGTTTGAGCTAAAATTGTGAAAAAACTTGCAGCTGTTGGATATCTTACATTGTTTAGGGATTTTACACTGGCTTGTATGATAAAGACTTATAGATTTGCTAGTTGTCATCAAGTTTTAACGATCAGAGAGCGTTACATATGTTAGCGTGATAAGTAAAATCATCAAACAGTATTTTGACATCAAGCTGAGTAAGGGCCTGCTCCATCCTAATCCTCTTTGGAATTCTGCAGACAAATTACATCTTATGTAACCATTCAAGGTGCTCTTAATAAGAAATGTTTGCACTCTGTAAATAGGGGCGTTAGCCTGTAACAGCTTGTTACATATGTTACTATATCAACTTGAGAATAAGAAATTTGAATGTTTGAGCTACCAAAAGAAGATATTAAAATTATCTAATAAATTGACATTCTTATAGTCTTTATACTGGATGTCATTACTACATATGGAAGCTGTTTAACATTTGTACGGCTAACTGTGGTGTTATGTGCGTTACATGAACCTAATTATTATTTAAAAGCTATAATTATGGCTATCGTCATTTAGTTAATCAACTACTATGACTTGGTTTCAAACTGTTTTATTAGATTTTACAAACATATAGTCAATCTATGAATAGGAAAAACAAAGTTTGCTGTTCTATCTTAAATATAATGTCTTATAGGAGCTAATACACAGCCCTACTCCCAGTTTTACAGAGAAGCGAATTTTGTTATTAAATGTACCATTTAAGTAAAACACATGAAAGCGATTACAGCGTGTGGATATTTTTCTTAGTCTGTCTTGCTCATATATCTGCAAGATGTCATTAAGTTTAAGATCAGGACACTTAATGTGTACTTATAAGTCTTTGGTGCCAAAGCACTAGAAATTATATTCATTTCTGATTATCAAGTCCATGGACTGTTGTTACAGATGTTATCAATGACCTTTTGGACACATTTCCTAATACTGTGCATATAATGCTAAATATAGAGCCAAAAATAGAAAAGATAGTTTTACATTTTTACAAGAAAATACAATAAATAAAATGGTCCAAACTATTTCTCATCGATTTAACACTCATGTTAAACGTTGGTCGTTGTCTGCTTCTGTGGTAATCATTACTATCACACGCCTCCTTGCAACTAGTAGAATCATCACACAATATTTCAATCATTTACTGTTATTCAATTTTACCACCAGTCCACTCAAAATTGATGAGCCATTATCAACTTTCCAATTTTGCCATTTATGGCTTGGAACATTCGGAAACTGATATGAATTCCTAATAGTTGGCTCTTTGAGTATGTGTTTCAAGTGATACTCTGCAAGTAGGAGAAAGACTAAAGCTTTATAAGGAGGAAAACTATGCCATTAAGAGCAATGAGTACCTGGACTGATGTACCTTGGTATTTCTGTGATAAAGAATCATATCTTAGCTGGTTAACTTTTATAAATGTAGCCTTTCCATACATGCAACCCACATATCTTCATCTAATAATGTCTCTGCACTTATTATCTTTCCCCATGCATTCAAAAACTTATTTGTAGTCTTAGTACTTCTGAAGTGCTGAAACCGAGGTAACTCTTTCCCTTCAGAAAACGAACTAGATGTATCCCAGCAGGTAAAGCAATGAAGTGCAGGATGAACAGAGTGCAAATTAGACCCTTTCAATTCAATGATTCACTAAGTTTCTATGATAAGAGCGCTTATTTAAGGATGAAACATATATAACTCGTCATAATAAATGAGCAAGGGCATTGTCGTGACATTCTTTTTGATTACACAGTCAGAGGCAAGTGTTTTCAATTTCAGTGTTTTCAATGGATCATGAATTGAGGCACCTTATCAACTTGTTTACTTTGTATAAATCTTCCATAGAGCATAAAATAGAACTACTGGTTATCCCATTCTACCTATAGTCCACTTTTCTTCTTTTTGCAACAGCTAATGATATGGGTGCAAAAACTGAGAAATCATAGGTTTTACATTATTTTAAGACATGCTTCAATGTACTGACATGAAAAAACAACCAACTGCAAACATAATTGATGGCAATGTCCAACTTCATATTCTTTCTCTTAAACCAGATAACTTTCAAGGTGTAACAGAAATTGTTTCAGACAGTCTGCCAAAACCATCAAGAGTCAACATTGTAACTAAAGAAAACTTATAAAGTTCTTTGGGCGCAGCAAAATACTATTGATCTAACCTGAGGACTTAAGCACCAAAAGACTGGATAGGTTCCATGGCAAATGATGCAAAAAAGCAACCTATCAAATTTCTGTTCGACCAATGTCAGAAATTTTAAAGTATTCTTAGAGGTACGCGGTAGAGACATAGATTTTGCAAAATCAGAGCAAAGTTATCATTTGACTAGCACGGATGCAGAGGCAGCTGCAGTTAGATTGCTCTTGCCACTTCACAGGAAGAGATATATACCAGAGTCATACTCCATTGTATGCATATATGTGAAATGGCATTAAACCCATATTTAATCAGGTGTTTGATCCCATGACACTGACATGCTGTTTCTGCTTTTGAAGAATGCTAAGGATTTAAGTTTGGCTGAGTAAAGTTGTTTGACGCTGGCACTGGCCACACATACAAAGAAAATTAAGTCTTTTGATGGCAAAAGGGGAGGATCACACGACATGCTTATAAGTGATGTTTGTCACAATTACCAATCTTAAAAAGTAATCTTAATTAATGTAACACATATAACACCATAGGAAGCTGTATATTTGTTAAAAAAATCTTTTCTTATGAATCAAGGGTATTCAGCATGCAAACTACATGAATAATTCAAATAAATAGATAGTTTTATGTCTTCTATCTGTTTCTCAGACTTTCATTTCATTTATTCTTAAATTGATATGGTAACATACGTATCATAACATTACAGAATAACCCCCTAGTTAATAGAGTGTAAACATCTCTTATTTGATGCAGCTTGAATTGTTCCTTTAGGTAGGCTACGTCTGCACAATTCCCAAAGGGGTGGAGAGGAACAGGATTGTACTCAGTTTGCAGTTCTAATACAATGCCATGATTCTACTGGTTGTGATGAAATGGCTGATTACTTTGCCATAGAAGCAGACACAATGATAGACATTGTGAGGGTGACTTGAATAAAGATTGTTTTTTGATAATTTTATTTAATAGGAATATTTATTAAATTGTGTCATTTAAATGAGAACTATTATTTTCTATCTATATGTCTATATATTTTAATATTATAGGCATTAGGAAATATGTAATTAAAAAGGTTATATATAACATAGGTAACACAATTCCATAGGCTTGTTATCAGCAATGACTGTAATTACTAAGACTAAGGCACCAGAGGCTAAAGATTAAAAGGAAAACATGTGAAAAATGGTATTTTTCTAAAATATCATCTCTTACTTCCAAGAGAATTTCCTAGCTCATTCATTATGCCATGTAACATACGTTACATACTTTAATAAGTGCTCTGATCCTGATTTCAAACTCGCAAATGTATGATTCTTTATTGCATTAGCAAGACAGTGCCAAAAATGTAAGATATCCACGAGCGTCAAATATTTTCATATATTTTTCTTCAATAATAGATACCAAAATTGGATACTTAAAATTGGGGGTAGGGTTGTTTAATAGCTCATATAAAACAATGTATTTAAGATAGAAAAGCAAACTTTGTTTTTTCTATTAGTCAAATGAGTATTTTAGTAAACTAAGATTAAAAACACTTGTAAAAATGCACAAATTGTCTGTAAAATGTTAGTCACGATTTCAACTTTCAAAGGGAAATTTAATCTATGTAACGCATATAACACCATTGAAGGCTGTAATTTTGTTTAAAATGCTGCTTTTATGTAGCTTAGGCATCCAGTGTGCAAACTACATAAAAAATTTGAATAATTAGATGTTTTAATGTCTTCTTTCTGTAGCTCAAACTTTCATTTTGATTTTTTCCTCAGTTTGTTACAGTAACATATGTAACAGGTTGTCAGAGACTAACGCCCCGGAGCACAGAGTGCAAACATCTCTTAAAAGATGCGGCTTGAAATTTTCTCCAAGATAGGATATGTCTGCGAAATTCCCTAGGGGGGGAGCAGGACATTTTTTAGCTCGAAGTCTAATAAGTTCTTGAAATGCAAGAGCGATATAAATTAAGAGCACCTGGGTTTCCAATAATTGTTGTTCTTCTGATGTTACCGATAATCAGCATGCTGACGTCAAATTATTTCTTCATGTTAAACAAGTCTCAACCTTGCAAAGTTGCACGTCATAACCACTTTTTCAAAGCATTCAAAGCCTCAAGCTATTAAACTGTTTGCATGCTAAACTTCCAGGGGGGATATATGAAATTGTTTTTTTGCCACGTAGGCTTGGTCCTAGCATCTACTGTCTATCCCCCAAAAAGATTAGGTACCCCCAAAGTGTTAAAAACTAAGCATACCCCCCAAAATATATTACCATTCTATACCTTAATATTTAATAAAAAAAAAGCCCCCTAAAATGACCAAAAATATTGTCCAATTAAGAAGTAACCCCAAAAACATATCCACAAAAATCTTCGTACCCCAAAAATATTCATTTTACCTTTAAACCTCAAAAATATCGAAATTCAAAATTTTGAAAGGTCAATTTTCATGAACAAAGGGCAATGACTGCAGAAAGCATGATTGAATTTGGACCATTATCGAACTTGAAGAAGGCATTATAGAACTAAACAATGTGACCAAGATTCATAAAATTTTGATCAACACTATTCAACAGAGTAGGGCAGATATTGCTTTAAACTGTGAATTTTCATAAACAAAGGACCATAGCTCCTGAAAGCATGGTGTGATATGGACCATTGTCTTACTTTAAGAAGACATAATGGTACTAAACAATGTGACCAAGATTCAGAAAATTCTCATCAAAACTATTCAATTTAGTGACCGGACATCGTTTCAAATGGTGAATTTTTATAAACAAAGGGCCATAACTCCTAAAGACGATGTGCAATATAGACCATTATCGAACTTGAAGAAGACATCATGGTTCTCAAGAATGTGACCAAGTTTTATAATATTTTGATCAAAAGTATTCGACTTAGAGAGCGGACATCATTTCAAATGTTGAATTTTCATAAACAAAGGGCCATAGCTCCTGAAGGCATGGTGCGATATGGACCATTATCGAATTTGAAGAAGACATTATGCTACTACTCAATGTGACCAAGTTTCATAATATTCTGATCAAAAGTATTTGACTTAAAGAGCGGACATTGTTTCAAATGGTGAATTTTCATAAAAGTATGCAAAATTTGATTTAAATATCTAATGTCGTTGAAACTATATATGAGCATTTTCACAAACTGGCCACAACAGGCCGGACTGATGCTCAGCAAACCCTCGTCTATCAAAAAGGTAGTTTTGCATGTCAGTGGTTAGGGGATGTTGACATTTGAAGATTTGTAAGCACATGTACGAGTTAAGTACCATTTTCTTGAGGTCTGGTCTAAACATGAAAAAATATCTTAGGATCTAGTCTAAATACAGGAGCAAGAAATAACTTATCTTAATGCAGTCTGATATTAAGAGCATTATCATGACTGTAGATAAACTGGCATTTATTGATTCTATGAATATATATTTTTGTATGCACCACGCACAAAAAGTAAGTCCAGTAACTCAAAAAAGTTCAAACATATTTTAGGTATTGGTAGAATAAATAAAGAGACCCGGGTTTCAACATCCATTATTTTTCTTATTCACCAAACATCCCGTTCTGTTGTTACTCCCAACCCCATTTTTTATTAATCTGTCTACAAAATTACTACTTAATATTGTCTCTTAAAGGTGCAGTCAGGTATTCTCTTTTGGTTTTTATCCAAGCTTATTTCTGGTTACGCCCTTGAAAGATATGTCATACGTCAGTAAATTTCTAAAAAAAATCTAATAATAGGTGCCTGCAAAAACAGACTGTAGACAAACAGCACTGAGCCAGACAGTCTGATCAATGCCTTGAAGACCCTTCTCTGTTTGCTATTCTGACATCCATCCCTGAAACCCAACATTTATCTGAAAACAGAGAGAAAAATTAGAACGTTTTTAGCGTATCAGATTGTTTGTAATAATAATAATAATAATAATAATAATAATAATAACTATATAACATAATACAGTAAAGCCACTCAAAATAGAAAAAAACAAAGGTCTTAATGTCAAATGGTAGCTTAATGAAGGTAAAAAGTTTGCATTCTGCAATACTTTTGACCTGCATTAAGCGATAATTGGTCTTGAAGACCATTTTTTGTCTTCTTTTTGAGTGGCAAATTTGCTTTGAAAGCAGAGTCGAATAAAAGGGCATTTGAGCCAGTGCATGAGATTTCCAACAATGTGGTATGTGCGACCAGCAGAGCATACGCGCAGTCTGATCAGAGCCTTTGCTTGTCGCTTGAATATTCTATGAGTGTTAAACTACTGACTGAACACCATTTGGAGTTTCTAAGCTTAAAAGGAGGTCGCATAGGCTCGTCCGAGTCTACACGTCAAAATGGCACATTGTTGGAAATCTCGTACACTGGCTCATGTAAAATTATTTTGAATTTGGTCTATAAGTCCAAGAGCTTTTCAATTTTAACTCTTATGGCTATTTTATTCATCTGAGTACATGTATAACTGTTTTTAAATAAGGCCAAATAAAAAATAAGTGTGTTTCACGTAACGGGTCTGAAACTTTTAGGTAGGGTAGGCACACATATTTTTTTTAATTATTTTTTTCTGGAAAAACATATAATTTTATGCATTTTGAAAGGCATCTCGCCTTTCAAAATGCATAAAATTACAATTTTTTTTTCTAGAAAACCAGAAAAAAATCTAGGTTTTACCAGTTAATTTAGGTGAGTTGGGTTACCGTAAACACAAGTATTTTTTTATTTGGCCTAAGCAATTTCCACAAGAGCCTTATGAGGAACATTTGTGTGATTCTAATTTATTTTGTTCAGAGAAGTTGAACCATTTGTGCAAATTTAGAGAAGGGCATTATGAGACATGAGAAGCCATTTTGAATTTGTACCTGCAGTTAAGGAGATGTCATTTTAAGGATTGTTTGTTTTCTTTAGCTCTGGTGGCCATTTTGTTCAGGCAAGCCAACCCGTTTGGGCAAAATAGGTAGATAGCTTTATGAGGAACGTTTAAATATAATTATTTTGAGTCTGCACCAGAAGTGAATCAGAAGTTAGGTACAGATGGCATTTGTGTGAAATTATTTTGAATAAGGGCCAGCAGCTAAGGGCTGGATGTCGCTTTAAATATTTGTTTTTGTTTTGGTGACCATTTTGATTGGCGGAGCAAAACCTGTTTGAGCAACTTAGAGTAAGGGACTAAGTGTGAAATTATTTTGAATTTGGACACGCAGTCCAGTAGGAGATATCGTTTAAAATGTTTCTATCTTTAGCACAGTAAGCCATTTTGTTAATTGCAGCAAAACTGTCTGGGCTATTTTGTTGAAGGGTCTTATGAGTAACACTTGTGTGAAATTATTTTGAATTTGGCCAAGCAGTTCAGTAGATGTCGTTTAAAGCTTTTCTGTGTTTAGCCCAGTAAGCCATTTAGTTAATTGCAGCAAAACTGTTTGGGCTATTTTGTTGAAGGGCTTTATGAGTTACATTTGCGTGAAATTATTTTGAATTTTCGCCAGCAGTTCAGGTGTCGTTTAAAGGTTTTACTTTTTCGTTTTAGCTCTGGTGGTGATTTTGTATGGCTAATTTTAATAGAATGCCTTATGAAAAACTTTGTACCAAATTATTTTGAATTTTAACCAGCAGTTCAGGACGAGATATTTAAAGATTTGTTTCCATTTTAAGCGGAACCGTTTGAACAATTTTGGTAGAGTGCATTGTTGGGAACACCTTAATGAAATGACTTTGATTATGGGTCAGCTACTAAGAAGGAAGGCATTGTCGTGTAAAGATATATCTATTTCAAGCCCTGGCGGCCATTTTGTTTGGCAAAATCGTTTGTATAGTTTAGGTAGAGCATAATGAGGAACATTTGTGCGAAATTATTTTATACTTTAGCAAGCAGTTCACGAGATGTCATTTTAAGATTTTTCTATTTTAGCTCTGGTGGCAATTTTGTTTAGCGAAGACAATCCGTTTAGCATTTTGGTAGAGGACCTTATGAAGAACATTTTGTGTGGAACAATTTGAGCCGCGACATGAGATTTCCAACAATGTGGTATGTGCGACCAACAAAGCCTCAGATCAGCCAGCGCATAGGCGCAGTCTGATCAGAGCCTTTGCTAGTCTCTTGAATTTTCTGTGAGTGTTAAGCTACTGACTGAACATCATTTGTAGTTTCTAAGCTAATGAGGAGACTGCACAGACTAGTCTGAGTCTACACTTGTCAAAATGCCACATTCTTGAAAATCACATTTCACGGCTCATTTTAATCATGTTCTAGTAGGTCCAACAGAACATACATGCACCTTTAAATCAGTTGAGAGGTTACACCAATATCAATGGCAGCTGAGAATGGCAGCTCAGCTGCCACTATATTTAATGGAAGGTTACTAATATTTACAATGTGGCTTTTACGCTACGTGGTGTACCTAGTCAGCAAACAGTATCGTCCCACCAACGAAACGATGGCGGGCCGATGGTGGCCAACTGTTATATGTTTACTGGGTGTTTTTCTTATTTCTAGGTATCGCCAGAAGACGTCAGCACAGAGCAAGTTTTATGGGCAGATGGTGTATTCCTAGTCTATGCCATAAACGACAGTAAAAGCTTTGATCTGGTGAAAACAATTTTGGAATATGTTCAACAAGCCAAAGGCAACGAACCTCTTACAATAGCTTTAATAGCAAACAAAAGTGACCTTATTGACCGGAAACAGATCTCAGACACGGAAGTCTCCAGGTTATGTGCGGAATATAGTGGAATTTTATTTTTTGAGACCTCTGCGAGTGAGGGTCATTCCGGAGTAGTTGAGGCTTTTATGACAACGAGTAGAGAAATTAGACTTGTTAATAAGAAGCGAGAGAAACTGACGCGGTTTATGTCCAATCCGGCAATAGCTGCCAAGTTACAAATTCAGCAATCTTGGAAAAACTTGGAGAGAAGTTGGAGAGCTAGAACATCCACGTTATAGGGGAGGTTAGATGTGATCATCTCTTGCAAAAACAAACAACTGTAACAGGTGAAAAATGCTTATCACCTTTGTCCATGCTGAGGATCGAACGCGGGCCGCCGAGTCCCAAATCAGACACTCTCAGCAAGTGTTGCAGAGGATAGATATTATCATAAAATGATATACAGATATGTTTAATTATATGGTTCAGGACGACATCGAAGTATCAAGTGAACACATTATCATTATGCTATTGCCTGTTTTTCTAGCACATGAATATTTCGTGAGATATCGCATTAACGAGATTTGAATGCGCAACAAAGTCTCACCAGAGCCTTCATTGTTGCCATACACAAAGAAATACTATTCTCATGGATATCTAACTGCGCATGTAAGCAGATGCGATGAGTACTACAATCTCAGTGGCTAGTACATTTGGCCATGGTGTTCGGAGTTTCCGAACAAGTTAGACTCAAACCAGTCTGCTAGCTAAATTACTGAAACAATTTATGTAGATAGTTTTGCCATTATACTATTTAGAGAGCGAATAACAAAGACGCTGATCAGACTGCGCGGATGCGCAGGCTAGTCTGCGCCTTTGTTGTTCAAATGCATCAAAGTCAGGTTTTCTCGCGTCAGTTATGTGCCTTTATTGTTCCCATGCAGCAAAGTCAGGTTATCTCGAGGCCCATTTAAGCTGTTGCATGACAAAACCAACAAAGTGGTTGTGCATCTAGCGATGGCTCAGCCAGTCTGACCAGAGTCTTCGCTGTTCGCGGGAATAAAGCTTGGATCCTTAGCTTCCCATTGAGGTCACAGTGAAGACTCTGATCTGAGTCCTCGCCGGATGCCTACTCATTTTGTGCGTTTTGTCATGTCAGGGTTCATTATCATTCTGAACTAATTCATATACCCTACATTCCATTTACAGCTCTTTGGTAATACCAGTTAAAATGTCCGCGTAAATGTGGTCACACATCCCTTTTAAGTATAGTTTTTGTAACATATAGTACTGCAGATCTCAAGGCTGTCAGAGGGGTCTACTGGTCAGATCTTTGCAACATCTAGTGTTACATACCAAATGAAAATGTGGAGCCTATAGTTTTTAAAAGTAGTGATGACATCTCTGATTCTGAGTACTAACTGAGTTATCTCCCCTTGAATTACCCCACCCATTTTGATCACATTATAAGAGGTTATGATCATCAGTTTGTTAAATAATTGAGATGAAGCATCCAGAAAAAAAATATACCCATCACTACTCATAACCGTACTTGAAAAAGTAGAAAAGTTAAGTTTTAGCCAGAGAAATGGGGTTTTGAACAATTTTGTTCGCCTTTTGAAGTTATATTATGTCTCCAAACTCCTTTGAATAAAACTATATTTGAAACTTTCAATTTAAGAATCTGTCCATAAGTGTTATGTCCTTTGAATTGACTAAGAATTCAAAGAAGGCTTCTTTATCTATGTTATCATGATTTCTATATTCCAATTTCTGTATACGGAATGCTCTGGGGCAATGGTAAGCATATAAATACCCCACCCATCAATTACTACTGCAGATCTCAGGGCTGTTTTAGGGTGACCTTGTTCAAATTTTGCTTACATAAAGTGTCATATACATTTACATGTACCAAACAAAAATGCAGATTCTCTAGTAAATAGAAGCAGTTGATGACATCGCTGATTTTAAGTACTGACTGAGTTAACTCCCCTTAAATTACCCCACCCATTTTGATCATATTATGAGAGGTTATGATCATTAGTTTGTTAAATAATTGAGATGAAGCATCCAGGAAACAATATACCCATCACTACTCATAATGGTACTTGAAAAAGTGAAAAATTAAGATTTAGCCAGAGAAATGGATTTTGAACATTTTGTTTGTCTTTTGAAGTTAAATTATGTCTCAAAACTCATTTGGATAAAAACATCTTTGAAACTTTCAATTTAAGAATCTGCCCATTAGTGTTATGTTCTTAGAAATGACTAAGAATTTAAAGAACGCTTCTTTATCTTTGTTATCAGGATTTCTATATTCCAATTTCTGTTTTACGGAATGCTCTGGGGCCAATGATAAGCATGTACATACCCCATCCACCTATTACTACTGCAGATCTCAGGGCTGTTTTAGGGTGACCTTGGTCGAATTTTGCTTACATCTAGTGTCATATACATGTACATGTCCCAAATAAAAATGCAAATTCTCCAGTAAATAGAAGCAGTTGATGACACCGCTGATTTTAAGTACTGACTGAGTTAACTCCCCTTGAAATACCCCACCCATTTTGATCATATTATGAGAGGTTATGGGCATCAGTTTTGGAATATAATCGAGATAATGCATTCAGGAAATTAATATACCCATCCCTATTCATAACGGCACTTGAAGAAGTAATTACATTAAGATTTGGTTAGAGAAATGGGGTCTTCGTGTATTATAGTTATGTCATATTCCAAAACTCAGCTGCTTTGAATAAACATAGAAACTTTCAACTAAAGAATGTTGCCCACTAGTGGTATTTCTTAAACAATGAATAGTAATTGTAAAACCAGTACCTCAGTTATACCAACAGGGTTTCTAGATTCTAATTTTACATACGAACTGCTTTGATTCAACTACTAGCATGTAAATACCCCACCCACGTATAAGATGAGGTGATAACGTTAACATTAGTAAAAAAAATATAATACTAAATCACCAACGTTCTTGTAGCCTAAATAAGAATAGGATTTTTTCTGACAGGATAACTGTATTGCAAGTACATTTATATGTTTTGTCTTAAGATTGTCAATCATACCCAAGAAAATCATTTTAGGTCACTAGTGCTAACAATAACCATAACTCTTGCAAGACTAAACACAATTTACCTTATAACTTGAATACATGTTACCGTTTATACCTGAAACTTACTGGGGCTAATAGACTTAGCACGTCAAACTTAATTATAATACATTAAACTATCTAGATAATGTAGCAAGAGTTACCGTCCTTGCTTATTTTTACCATTGTCTGTATGGAAAACGGCATGTTAAAATAATAATAGCTTAATAAGTTAAGTTTGAAAACTTATTTTCTGAATAGGAATAAATCTGACCTGAACCAATACTATGTCAAACAGTAAATCAAAATTTGGGGTACGTGCATTAAGGGGCTAATTTGGCCCCCTCTAGAGCCAAAAACTGAAAGTTGCTTTTCACAAATTTCATCCTATTGATTTATTAGAAGAATGGTTTAAGTGTAAAATTCTTGCATTTTTTTAAACTTAATGGTTGCTATGGTAAAATAAAATGGCCGCCAAAATAGACCAAAAATAGAGAAATTGCCATTTTGAGCTAAATTCAAGGCTTTTTCAGACCGATGTTTTAAGAATTAGATATCAGCACAAGCGAATACCAAACAAACCTTTTAATATATTGTGTGCCATGATAATTCTCGTCCTCTGTTAAAATATCTTTTTGGCATTTGCTTGTGCTCTTTGTTAATTTCTCGGTCAAATGTCTTAAAGTTGCTCCAAAATGGTCACTTTCCTATTTTCAGCCTATTTTGGCAGCCATTTTTGTTACCATAGCAACGGTAAAATAGAAAAAATCCCAAACTTTTACACTTTGGCTATTGTTCTAATAAACTAATAAGAAGAAACTTGTTTAAAGCAATTTTCATTTTTGGGTCTCATAGGGGGACCAAAATAGCCTCTTAATGCACGTACCCCTTTGTTTCTGCAACATTTTTTTCATTTTTTGAAACATGTTTTTATCCCTGAATGGCAAGACTTACATAGGAAATAGGTCAATAATCGAATTTTCCTCCAATACCTTGCTTACCGAGGATCTGATTGCAATAAAATTGTTTTACATATATTTACATCATCTATTTACTTTAGCAATATAAAACACAGCATGGAACATGCATTATTGTCCTTGAGTTTGCTCTTTAAGATTAAAAATCAATGTAACAGGCATTATAAATAAATGCATCAATGGTCCCAAAGTATTGGTGAAATATTGAAATTGCCTTCATTTTTATATGGTTTGATGACTTTTGCATTTGTTTTCATGTATTACCCAACAAAGAGCATGTGTATCTGCAATTGTTCGAGTCATTTTTAATCAAACCATAATAGATAATCGTTGAAAAGGTGGGCGAGGTACGAATATACTGACAATCTTAATGGCTTCATTTTTCATCTGAAATGATGACTAATATTAATAATTCTAAATCTTAACAGTATCTAGCTCTTTAGTGTTCTAAAAATAGATGTTATGTTAATTTATGACATCCACTTGTTTTATTTTCGTCTATGCTCTGAAAAACACTTATGCCTTTTTGAACCTTGTTAGTATTAGGAACTAATTTTAGGATACTATCGATAAACCAAATTAATTTCCTAAACATCCTTTTTAGGATGACCCTGCAAGACATACTACCTAAAACTGATATCATTAACCTCAAATGACAACCTTACTATCTCACATTTTCTCGTCAATAAGTCAACTCTATAAATTAACAATGGGCTGTTTTAGTCAAACTTACTTAGAAATAAATGTACTTTAATTTCATACCACTTTCAATTACCTTATTTTAAATTATACATATTTTTCAAAGAACATGTTTCTAAAATACACCAAATAAACTGGGCCTGCAAATGGTTGACAGATTTTCTTTCATATCTAGATTATAACACACCAAGATGTAGACAAAATATTTTGTGTTGAATCTGAAGTCATTGGTAGTGATGACAGTATGTTGAACCTGCCCAGTTCTCAGAAAAAGTGATTTTTCTCTAATGGCAAGTTTTCTATAATAGAAACCTCACTGTAATTTGATGCTATTCCTAATTTGATTTCAAAAAGAGTGATTAGAAAGCGTTGTAGCTCAGTGGTTAGGCACTTGCCTCTGGTGCTAGAGGTACCAGGTTCGAATTCCGCTTGCGGCGAGAAAAAAATCGATATTCGAAACGCTTTCTCTAGTGTCATTTGCAGGGATGACGCTAGAAAGGTGCGTCGTCCGTCGGATCGGGACGTTTACTGGATGTCCCCTGTGCAGGGAAAGTCACCCCCTGTGCAGGTTAAAGAACCCTACGGTAATTTAGATATGGTAACTTGTAGGCTTTCATCCTGCAACCCGGTGTACAAAGTACACCTGCCGATAATACTTGGTTTCAGACAATATTTTTTCATGTACCCCATAATAAAAAAAGCAAGTGAGTATGATCAGAAAATACCACAATCACACTCTGCAGACCAACCCACGGCCTATGTAAATTATGTGAACCCGGGGGCGGGACAATTTGTGGCCACATGGGCATAATTTGAACAAAAAGGGCAAATACCTACTAAATAATGCTACACAAAATATCAAGGCTATCAGCGGTGTGGTTTCAGACAAGAAGATTTTTAAAGTTTTTGAAAATCTATTTTTGCCCATGTAATCTAGATATTACATTTGATCATTTGAGAGGGCCATTTGAGGATCATTCCTGTCAGCCAAATTTGATAAAATTCAAGCCATTATTTTAGGAGGAGATATCGTCTGAAGCAATTGTTGACGACGCACAACAGACATCCAGCGATCACAATAGCTCACTTTGAGCTTATGGCACAGGTGAGCTATTAACATATACTAAATATTGCGATTTTGGATATGTCTATTTGACCTTGACACTCGACGTTTGAATAGGTCATAACACAAATTTTGACTCTGACATGCAAAGAGTGTAGACTGTTACTTATTTTGATAAAACGAAATTGACGAAATATGGCAAGTGAACTGTTTTAATATGGGTAAAGAATTTTGGATGCAAAGTTTACATTTTCCTTTTTCGTTGAAGCTATTTTCAAACAGACACGGACAAATACACCGTTTGGTACATGTATCATTGATATTGATAATTTATTTTAATGTTGTTTTCCAACCAATACCAAACTAGTCAAAAAATGTCTTTAATAAACGTATCCTGATCAATGAATGCAATGATCTAGACCAACTGTATACAACATATGAATAATCCTGTATAAATGGTATGTACGGTTCAAGGGCCGTAACTCCGTTAGTACTTATATTCGATGATGTCATCAACTGGATTCCGAAGCCGTATATACAGACAAATATTTTGGTATATTTGGCACTTGATGTTAGCACAACCTTAACAGTAAAGTTCATAAGAACTGGGGAATTCTGACCAGTCGTATGCGGAAGTATAAAGCAGTTATCATCTTGACGTCTTTCAAACTCAGGCCGTTACGGAATAGCCCACGCTTCGCTTGATTGTGGTATTTACTCCCCTTTGGTGGCAAGGAATGGGTCGAATTTAAGTAAGGCTATTACTTATACGTTAGGCTTCAAACAGACACAAACACTACTTATACTAATATAAAGATACATAAAATATGCATTTTTTGTGATTTGGCGGTATGTCTATTTGACCTTGACCTTTGACCTTGACAAAGGTTACAACTTGATTTTAAGCTTTGACCTAAAACGAATGTATACTGTTGCTTACCTTGATGAAAAATAAAGAATAAACTTGCATTTTGAACTAAATTATGGTTAAAAGTTGTGTTATAAAATATAAGCATTGCCCTTTTACATTGACACTATTTACAAAAAGACACACAGACAAACACACCTTTAGGTATCGTACATGTTGAAACTATATTCCAGTGTTGTTTTTTAATCCAAAACCATATAAATCATAAAAACATTTCAAATATGTGTGCTTATTAGAAATAAATGCAATGATATCTGCCAACTGTATTCACAATTTTAATAATCCTTTATAAAGGGTATGTATGGTTCAAGGGCCGTAACTCCGTTAGTACTCATCAGCGACGATGTCATCAACCGGATACTGAAGCTGGACATACAAACGAACATTTTGGTATATGTCACTAGATGTTGCACCGATCTGACCAGTAAAGTCCTTAAGGAGAGGACTTTTGGCCAGTCGTCTGCTGTACTAATAGCAGTAGGTAGTGTTTGGATATGATAATTATATCTATAATTATATTAATTTCTTATTTTGTAAGATAACATGCAGCTTTTAAGAAGAGCAGCTTGACTGTGCCTGTCAAGTCAAGCTCTTTCAAGCTCTAATACCTGACATGGATACCAGCACTTTTGATGAATGAACAAGTTAGTACAGAGACACAATTTCCCATAATAAGACTATGTTAGATAAACCAAATACTGTATACATCTCCACACAATATTGTTGGGGACACGAGGAGTTGAATTTTGCTTACTGACCCCTTCTGCAATTGTTGCTCGCCCCAAATGCATAATTAAAAGATTGCGTTTGTGAATTCGTGATTTCATTAGCCTAAATTCCCCTTCTAGTCATTGCAATTGCTTGATATTGCTCTTAGGTGGGCAAAATAATATGCGAAAAACAAGACAATTGCGAAATTTACTGTGCATAGTATATATTAGCCACAACATGAAATTTCCAACAATGTGGTATGTGCGACCAGCAAAGGCTCAGACCAGCCTGCGCATGCGCGCAGTCTGATCAGAGCCCTTGCTAGTCGCTTTACTATTCTATGACTGTTAAGCTACTGACTGAACATCATTTAACGTTTCTAAGGTTAAAAGAAGGCTGTACAGACTCGTGTGAGTCTACACTTGTCAAAATGCCACATTGTTGGAAATCACATGCCGCAGCTCATATATGTGCAAAAGTCTCCTTTTATCCATGCTGAAGTATCCAGCGAGTCTAAAATGCCCAAAGTTTAGTTTAATTCTTTATTTACATCCATATTACGTTTTTGCAAGCAGCAAAGGCTTTGGCGAGACTGCACGTTTGTGCATGCTCGCCTTAGCCTACTTTGCTCGCCGATACGATAAGTATCTAAAGCACATACCAGTAAGCTTGCTAATGAGTACGATGTTCATTAATAATGTCATTATATAATCATTATGAAATATAATAAATATCCCATCGATTCACAAGATCTTGACTTATTTATATTTTATCACATATTTTGATATGCCAATGCCATTATGAATGTTATAACTTACGAAAACTAATTATAACTGAAAGTCTCATTCGATAGCTAGGGACCCCTGTAGGGATATCATAATTAAATGTTGTTGAACTACAAGGCTTTATTAAGGTCACTGATGAACAATGTACTAGCATATATATAAAAGTTAAGCACCACTCGATCATTTTTTCAGTGACGGTTTTCGTGTATGGTTTTCTTTAAAAGAACAGAATGTCATTTTATACTTTATCTAAAGTTCTACGGTGCCATGTATACACAAACCCCTATTTGGGGATATGCCCTATAAAGCAACATGGCGCACTCGAAGTGCTTCCTTTGAATTCGTATTAACGCGCGAAAATAAACTTGATCTATTTTTGCAGACTAGTGCCAAAGAGTTACCGGCGAACTCAGGTTTCTTGCCAGTTACAGACTGAGATAGCCCATATCTTTTGTTCTATCAGAGATATTCATCTGAAATTTACACAGATTTTTGTTTTTGTTTTTGTAATAATATGAAACTTACAATTTTTATCTCGTAGTGGTATGGAACTGCGCAATGGGACCATGATTAGGGACATTTAGTGGTAAGTGTGCATTTGCCATGCCCAGTCGTTAACCTTAATGCTAATCGAATTAAAATTTGCTGTAAAGTGTCACCACTTAATGCTGCATAGTCTGTACCTTTTGATCTATTAATTTTAGAAATTAAGTTTCTATTTTTCAAGAACACAGTAAAAATACTCAAATTTAGGTAATTGTTTTACCGTCTTCGTAAATCTTAACATATTTTCACTATCAAAACAACAGCAGTTATGTTAAAAATCAATTATCTAGAATTATTGGAGGGACGTAAATAATTACCAACAAGAGCAAAACACCCGTTTTTATAAGATAATTTACAAGAGCAAAACACCCATTTTTATAAGATAATTTACTTTTCCATGTAGTTTTCAGCTGTACTGAACATATTTATTTTGAAAACATAACTTAATTCTATTTTTGCAAATGATTTGAAGATAGAAAAAAGTTTCGAATAATGTTCATAGCTACAGAGTATGCAGCTTTAATCTAATTTTATGAATATAACATGTTTCCTATTTAGAAATCTTCATTGTTCGTTTTGGGTAATTTTTAGGTGGTGCTTAAATTTTGACGCTGTGTATATCTATAGTTCTTAATGGATTGGAATGTCTGTTGCAAGAACAACCCTTAGAATGAACTACAGTCAGTGACCAAAAGTAGTTACACAAAGTTAGAAATCCCATAGATTTTAACGTATCTTTAACATTTGCAAGAACGTTTACTATGATCTAGCTAGCCAGCATAGTATTGTGAATTTTAATATCATTTGAATGATGAAGATTTTTCCATTAACTTTCGTCCATGCGTCTTTATACCACCCTTACCAACTTTAGCACGAAATATGTCTACACTGCTGTAGGTGGTATAAAATAGTTATACAATGTTTGTCCACCTGTACGTAAGATAATCCACTCGCTTAAGCTCGTGGATTATCTCCACATACAGGCGGACAACCCATGGTATAACTTTTACTTAAGCTAAAGAGATCGAACTTATTTGCAAGAATTTTTTGACGATTTTTGGACATTTTTAACATTTTGTATTAACTGTTGTATTTGAAAAATGGAAAATCGAAACCTCGTCTAAAACGTACAGTGCGTGCATCTATGATTTGGCTTTATAACAATTACAATGAAGAATCTGCTTAATCTTGCTATCAAACAATGAAAAGATTCTTGGAATCATGAACATGCATTACAGTCTATGTGAAATTAATTTTGGGGATTTACTTTTGGTTCTTGGCTGTATGATGTTACAGATTAGATTTTTGTATGCCGCCTTTTTAAATGAAAAATCTTATCAATGAAGTTTAAATGAGATACTAATGATATATGTATCTATCTAGATTAAAGGTAAACAACCACATGAAATGTTTGTGAAAGTTTTTTCTGGCTTGTTAATAGTGCCATTGTTCATATCAGACCCAGACTTAGTATTGGATTCTTTGCTTATTCCGGGGATGGGAGTTGGCTTTTTGTGTCAGAAAAACATAAGATCACGGTAGCAAGGTCATTGACTTGACTTAGGTAACAGGGAAAGACTCAAATTGGGATAGCTTTCGAAAGCTACCAGCTTCTCGCCAGCAATCAAGAAGAACAGCTACATGAATGAGGCAGCCATGACGAGAGAAAAACATAAGTCTCCCACACCAGATCGGGATGTCTGCTGTTTTACCTACTAACCGGTGGGTAAGACAAAAACTAACATCCGCACGACAATCTGTAACGTCATTTAAATGTTAAAATGACGTCAGAATGTCACGTGTATGTCGTATCTCACCATATTCAGGATTTTCTGGAAGCCTTTTTCATTTTTTCCAATACAAAATGAGGTATTTAGTGATGAGCAAGAAAAATAATCCATAATATGTGTGAGGATGGGATAAATATAATCCATCATTAGCGTTCAGTGGAAACAGGAAAATCCCAACCCAAGGGCCCATAGGTGCTGATCCCACTTAACAGTGGGCTTGAGGTTTTGAAATTTTCTTGAACCACAGAACAGTAATGATTATTTATGTCACATACCAACATTACATTTAGCAACATACTGTATACTATTTGTAGGTGAAGTCACTAAAGGTTGATGTTTACAGTCAATGACGCCCTCTGTACAAATCAACTTGAAACAGCGATTAAACATTACATTAAACAAATGGTTATTTAATCAAAATGGTTTTACAAGAACTAGCTTATTAGAAACATGTTAAAGGCCGACTTTATTCACTAAAATTCAACATTGAAAATTTTCCTGACTGTCTCGACATGATCAACAATTTAAATTTCTTTTTTCGGAAAGAATACAGTTGCATGACAAAAATGTCGCGTGTAGCTTATCGCACATTAGTAACCGGGCATGTGTAGCTTATTTCATATTGGTTATGCTAATCTCGCATGGGTCGCGAAGTGGGACATATTTTTTCGACAGCCAGCTAACAAAGGGATCACGCGACCTTGCATGCATTAGTTGGTGAGAAAGAAAAATCCGTCTCTCGCTATAAGCCAGCCTCGTGATGCAAATAGGTAATCCTCCCGATGGATTTTTCCATCCTGACCTCACACTCCTGATGGATTCTTATAGGCCAATCTTCAGAAAACAATCTCCAACCTAATACTATATCTACAAAGCTTCAAAGGAACCAAGGATGTACATGAAAGCTGAAAAGAATGAAGGCAAAAGCAAGAAATCTGCATTACAGAGGGGGAAAGCAACAATACTAATTTTATCTTAATTTTAATGATGCATTCCATCTACTTGGTAAAGGATTGAAGGTCTGTCTTAAACCCAAACTCCATGAGGCTACTAAAGTGACAAAAATACTTTCAAATATTGCAATATTGACGAAATATTTGGCTGAAACTTTTTGCTCTCCTTAACGACAAGGCTTTGACTCTGTCACAGTGTGGGTTGAGTCTTTATGAAAGTCAATGATTTTTTAATGAAAGGGTTACAGTTTTTTTTGGTCAGTTTAAGTTCGTAATAATTCATACAATTAAAAAGCTAAATTTTGTTCCCTGTCCATCTTCGCGATGATGGCTAATGAGTCAGGGATAAATGGACAGTTTAGTTCTGATGTTGATAATATCCATAATAAAAAATCACTATATTTATGAAAATAAATACTCAATCAAAGATATCTAGCATACAAATTCAAGTTCAATTTAAATGGCATTGAAAAAATAAATTTCCTCCGCATGTAAAACTATAAAGGGCTCATTTTAAATGACTTTTATTGACAAGCCAAAATCGGAGGTAAAGAATCAGTTAGTTACTGATTCTTTACCTCCGATTTTTGGCTTGTCAATAAACACTTAAACACTTTTTGGTAACTGATTCTTTATCACTCCTAATGATGGATTATTGGTGATAAATACTTTTGCTCATTCGTATACAAGTAACTGGCAACTTGGGTCTTCTTGAATTATGGGAAAAGGGAAACAATAATCGGTCAAAAATTTGGATTTGATCTTCTGCCTGCTTGCATATTATTGTTTGTTTGTTTGGTGCTTAACGACGCATCAACCCTTGTGGGTCATTAGTGTCAGACGGTATTAAACTAAACATGATGTGGATGGAAAAAGTAACAATTTGTAAGATAAAATAAAAGGAATGATGGTGATGAGTTTGTATAATGATAATAAGTTGTAATATGGTTGTTGACAGAAGAGACCACGTACAATATCTGACAGTTTCAAAGAGCTATTCAGATAACTGTACATGTTCTTTGACTGAACAGAATACAACATTAACTAATCTGTATTATGGTCTGATACAAATGTAAAACAAAACATGATTTTAAAAATGGTAATTAGATTTTGTTAAAAAGATTTATTTGTCTTAAAAATGCCATAATACTATCAATATGTATATCTTGAAATAATTCTTTCATGTTATCAACATGGCAGCAATTATTTCTTACTTGTTCAAAGTCGCCACATTCCAAAAGGAAGTGACGTACAGTGAATGGTGAGTCACAACCAACACATTGTAGCTGCTCTTCACCTTGTTGTAAGTATGAATGAGTGACTCTTGTATGACCTAGACGGAGTCGAGCTTAAATGACTTCTTCTTTTCTAATGTTTCGAACAACTGATTGATATTCACCAATAATTGGTTTTATGTCAAGAAGTTTATTTCCAATGCTATTATTCCATGAAGTTTGCCATTCTTCCAAGATATATTTATTGATAGATTGCTTAAAATTAGAAAATGGAATCTTAAAAGAAGTTGGTTCTAATGAAAGCGATATTTTTGCTTGCTGGTCTACCATCTCATTCCCCAGTCCCCAGAATGCCTATATGACTAGGAATCCAACATAGAACAATTTCTTTTTTCGCTAAAAGCTCGTGACATTTTTCTTAAAGTTTCTGAATCTGTGGATTCTTTTGTTTGTTTGGTGCTTAACGACGCATCAACCCTTGTGGGTCATTAGCATCATACGGTATTAAACTAAACACGATATGGATGGAAAAAGTAAAAATTTGTAAGATAAAATAAAAGGAATGATGATGATGAGTTTGAATAGTGATAAAAAGTTGCAATACGATTGTTGACAGGAGAGACCACGTACAATATCTAACAGTTTCAAAGAGCTATTCAGATAACTGTACATGTTCTTTAACTGAACAGAATACAACATAATATAATCTGTGGATTCTTTGAACTGGTATGGTTCATAGCTTTCAATACAGAAAGCGAGTCAGAAAATATAATAAATTTATTGTTAGTGTCACAAGTTCTTATAAAATCTAAAGCTAAATCAACTGCTTTGGCTTCAGCAGTGAAAATTGATGAATCGTCAGGTATACGTTGCAAATTACTATGGTTGTCTGATATAACAGCACAACCAACCTTTGAGTCTTCCTTTGACCCATCAGTATAAACTTGTTGATAATTCTTATAACGACTTTGCAGCCGTCTGAAATCTTTTTTTAATATGTGTGGATTTGATTCAGATTTTTTCCCAGAGTGTAAATTGAAAAGTATGTCAGGTTGTTTTACACACCAAGCTGGAATATTTGGTGTAAAATGTTTTTCAACATTTTGTGGTTTGATATTAGCAGATTCTAAGAGTGGTGAAATTCTGATGCCAAATGATTTAATAGCTTTAGGTTTTTGTTCATATAAATCAACATAATTTGGTGGGAATGAAACTTCATGAGCAGGATTTGATTGTTAGCAGCAAGTCTTATAGCATATTGCAATGAGATTTTCTCTCTTCGTGAGTATAGTGATGGTTCATCTGCTTCCACATAGAGACTAGCAGAAGTTCTAAAAGCTCCTAAAGCTAACCAAAGTCCTTGGTTATGTATAGGATCAAGAATTTGAAGATATGATTTTCGTGCAGAGCCATATATAATACTGCCATAGGCTAATTTTGACCGGACTAGAGACCGATATAGCTTGAGAAGTGTAGTTCGGTCCGCACTCCAAGAAGTATAGGAGAGCACTTTTAAAAGATTCAATGCTTTTATACATTTAGCTTTGAGATATTTAATATGGGGTATAAAACTGAGTTTTCTATCAAATAAAATGTCAAGGAATTTAGAGTCCTCAACAACAGGAATAGGTGATCCCTATAAAACCGGATCATCATGTTGCTTATTAGATTGGGTTTGGTTCGTAGCTCAATGTCCCAGTCAACAGCTAAGGTCATGCTACCTTACCACACTATTTTTCTGGACAGGCTTGAAAAAGCGGTTAACCAGTATTCCATGAATACACTTTCGCTTGTAACTGACAACAACCCTTCTTGAAAGAATCAGTGGAAGGGAAACTGGCCGTAGAAATTGTCATGATCAATCTCCAACAAAGTATGGGACCAGGCCTGGATCTTTGAACCAATGTAAGAAATTGTCCAAAAACTTTTTAACTTTCAGAAAATTGATAAGTTGTACTGTGTGCGTTGTTTTTTTTATATGGTATCTGTCTTTGGTGTATCAAACTGGTCAGAAGCACAGGCTGATCGTCGCATGTGTTGTTCACCCTTTACTAGAGCGTATTTTCTTAAGATACTGCTTACCACGTGCATTTATGACGACAGGTATATAGTTTTCGTATTTCTGTTCTTCATTTCATTTGTTCATTTCAAATTTGTCTCGTTATTGGAATTTGACTCTAGGTTTTGTGCTAAGTTTCTTATTTATTGGAAAGGTTTCTTAACTCTTGGGGGTTTATGCTCCGTTTAGGGGCTAGAGGTCCAAATCTAGGACACATTTAAACGTGCTTTTATCAATGTTTCGTTATGGAATACTCTTTCTGTTGAAGTTAATCGTTTTCCCTTTCAGACAATACTGTATATTCCAAACATGGATCTATCATATGATGAAGGAAGCTCCATATACGTGGAGGATATTAACATTTAATTGTCAGCAAACGAGCATGCCCAGCAAAGATAATCTGCCTCAAGCTACAGAAGATGAAATGAATATTTCATGTGGCATCAAAGAATATTTAGCTTATGATCCGATGTCAAATGAAGAACAATTCTGGACTTAAATGCCCACTAATGTTTCAGAAAACCCCAGCATATCAGTCTTTTTTGGCCACAAAAAGACAGCATGGCTCTTATTATTATGCCCCCAAAGGAACTTTGGGAGGCATATAGTAGTCACACTGTCCGTCCATCCCGCTTTGTGTCTGGTCCTATATATTTTGAGGTAAACTCCCAAATTTGGTGTGTGGATGCATGTTGGGATGGCGGAGTGTCGGGTACCATTTTGACCTCAATCCTAGGTTTTAGAATATTCGTGTCCTACGTATATGTGGTAGGAATCGCAAATTTGATGTGTGTGACAAAAAGCGATTATTTCTGAACGAAGTGTCCTCATATATAGAATGAAAGAATTGAAATTAATTTTTACCAAAACAAAATTTACCAGAAAGCTTAATTGAAAGAGGGAAAGCAAAAGCCATGAATTTGGACAAAAGTACTATTAAAAAGAAAACAGGTGACCTGGTTATCACTTATGTCTCAAACACACAACCTGAAAATCCTGAAATATGCAAAGTCATCCAGTTCAATCTTTCAATTTTACAGGAAGATCCTAAAATGAACGACACCAATCAAACTTTATAAGAGGATTAAAAACAACAGACGGCCTAGCCAAACAATTCGAAACGACTACTAAAAAGCAAAATTCAGCAACAGTAACCACCATGAAGTAAAACGGTGCAAAAAACAAGCTGTGGCCTCTGTATACCACTTACAAAAAGGAAACACTTCCGGTTGGACGTTGCTTGTTTTCAGAGAAAAGTAAATATGTGATATTTAAGTGAAACTTGAAAAGTTGGATAACTGTGTAGCCATGGATCAGTGAAGGTACTATTTTACTTATTGTTGAAATAATGAAACGCTTTTCGAATCAAAACAATCTTGCTATTAGAAGTATGGATCAATATTCAATTTCAAACATAAAGCCTCGATTTCATTGGTCAGTTTGAAATAACATGATGTGTAATCAGCGTATGATATGAAATCACTTTACTCACTGTAGCATATAAACCGGTTTCAAGGGTACTATAGTATACTGCCCAAAATGAGCAAATGTCAAGTAAAAAGACTACACTTTCTCGCACAACTGATCGAGATTTCAGTTAGTTTAACCCATGTGAGATTATTCTATATTACATACCTGTACCAGCCTGTGGGAAGGTAAACAAGACCAAACTCTGCTCTGGATCTGCGTCGTCAGTGCACATCTTCAATGTGTGAACAATCAATATGCAAAGTTCAAATACACAGGAATGAAATCAGATTACACCCAAATAACACAATGAAGTCTGCAGTAGGTGGTGTAGAAGTAACAATGTCTTAGATCAACGCTCAAAAAAATATTTCAATGTTCACAAAATATAGAGTGCGCATGTTCAATGTGTGAACAATCATAATACAAAGTTTGAATATAAAGGAATGAACATAGCTTGAGTTACAGATTACACAAACCAGATACCATAAGCAATTCGGATGGAAAAAATGTCTAAGTTTAACATAACAGACCTAAAATAAGAAAATATTCATCAAATGTGCACAAAAAAGAGGTGCAACTGTTCAAAGTATTAACAATGATTAACCAAAGTTTGAATATTTAGGAATGAAAACTTTTAGATTAACAGATTACACAAACCAGACACCATCTAAGCATTTGAATGAAAAAAAATGTCTAAGTTCAAGATCCTCAAAAATAAAATAAAAATCGTGTAATGTGCATAAAATAGAAGGTGCACATTTTCAATGCGTGAACAAACATTCTGCAAAGCTTGAACATAAAGGAATGAATACTGTTAGAGTTACAGATTACACAAACTAGCCATCCCCTAAGCTTTTCCAACGGAACAAAAATGTCTTAGTTCAACACCCATCAAATATAAAAATATTCAACACCTGTCAAAAAACAAAAACAAAAAAAAAAACCAAAAAAAAAAAAAACCACACCCCTCAATGAGAAAAAAATTCATGAAACGTACACAAAACAGATGGTGCACATCTTCAATATGTGAACAATCATTATGAAAAGTTTGAATAAAAAGGAATGAAAACCTTTAGAGTTACAGATTACACTAACTTGGCACCCCTCAAGTGTTGAGGACGGACGGATGGAGTGGACCCACTTCTAGACCTGCTTTTGATAAAGCAATGCAGGTTAAACAAACAACCACACGTCCATCAGTGACGTCAGTGTAAGCATTTCACGTCTCAGCGAATTCAGGATTGACTAAAAGCCATTTTTTTTTCAATATAAAATGTGGTACTTAATGTTGAGCAAGAAATAGGAATCATTATTCGTGTGAGGCAGGGATATATAAAGATCTAGCGTAGAAAACAAGTCATTGTTTCTTCAGCAAGAAAAAGGAAAACGGTCGCAATTTCAGAAGAAAAAAACCTGCACCTGTTAATTCAAATAAAGGAGGAAAACATATGTTAAAAGGATGACACATTCATCAAAAGACAACAGGACAGACAAACAGTAACCTCACAAGTCAAGGTACAGAGGTGGCCAGTACTAATTATGATAGTCCCAGGTCTGATGACATCTTTTCACTTCCATCCAGAAGCAAAGTAACAGATATGCCTGATTCTACTAATGCTAGACCACAGTCAGACAACTCAAAAGCTTCATCCAAAAGCCAAACTGCACAGATGCTAGATAATAACAATGACATTTTACAGTATATTTCTCCACTTAGGATGAAACCAGTTCATCCAATAAATGTGGTTCTAACAGAGATTCAGTTGAATGGATTTGCTGTGATTTTTGTGAGAAATGATAACACAGAAGTTGTGCAGGATTCAGAAGTACAAACAATGGGAGTTCTACTGATCTCTAACTGACAATTTCAATGTTTCCATTGTGGTTAGATGTACAAAATTAGTCAAGACCAGTCAGACTCCGACACAAGGGCCCTGCGTAATGCCCTACATTGAACAGGGAAGGCATTTTGGTGATATCATAGTACAAATCCACATTCAAACATGCGCCATAGTTTTAGAAAAAAACATTTTTGAGCATAAAATTGTATTTCATTAATTTTTTCATATCAATCTGTTTTACAATATGTTTTGGGTTTGTGACTAGTTCCTGTGATTAGAAGTACAGCTATGAGGAACCAATCAAGAGAAACCAAAATTCTTCAACACCAGATCAGAATTTCAGCTGTTTTTACCTATGTGAGATAATACCCCCTACCAACACTCGGGAAAGATAAAAATAGAACAACCACACACGCTCGTTGCACGTCCATCTGTGACAGACGTCATTGTAATGGACGTCAGCATGCCACATCTCATCTTCATCTTTTCTGGAAGCCTTGATCATGCATTCCAATATAAAATTAATCAAGAAAAAGAATACATGGATTGAAATTCTGTCTTAAACCCAAACCGCAATGATGCTACGAAATTGTTGGGAGATTGGCTGTGGCATTGATGTGTTGCAGCTGGCCGCGTGCTTGGTGGTCCTCCCGGTCGCGGTTGGCGGCTTTGCTTACCTCTTTAGTTGCACACTGGTGATTCTGGCTCTGTGACGGTTTCAGCTTGGGGACTTGTCGGTTGATGAGATGGAGGGGGCCTGGTGCTTTGGCTGTTGTCAGCTCCCCCTGGGGTTTGCCTGTTGGGTTTCTTTTGCCCCGGTGTTCGGTTTTGTGTGCTGTTGAGTCCTTGTCTTTGCTTTGTCACCTTTTTATATCTTGATTTATATGTTTTTGGAGATGATGCGTTGATGGCCTGGGTTCTCTCGTGCAGACAAGGCGTCTGTGTGTCTTGATTTGCATATGAGCTGGGTGTGGGATTGGCCCTGTGGGGCCGGTTTGGGCCCTCCAGTAGAGGTATTTTAAGCCGACCATTCTGGGACGATGCTTCTTATGTGGATGGTTTTTGTTAGTTATGCTTCATCTTGGTGTCTGTTGTGATCTCTTGTCTGTTCCTTGTAGCCTTGTGGTCACCTGCTGGGAAAGGGCTGACCTCTTGGCTGTCGTGTTTGTTGTGTTTTGTCACATTTCCAAATATGTCCTGGTCCACATCAGAATTAAGGGCGAGGTTGACGCCGTGTGACTGGTTTAAGCCCTCCAGTGAAATATTTTTACTGACTGTTCCGGGGCGGTGCTTCTTTTGTGGATCATTTGTGTCTTGTGTTTCTCTTGCTTTCGCGTCTGTCCGTTGCTGCCTTGTGGTCGCCTGCTGGGAGAGGGCTGACCTCCTTGCTCTTGTATGTGGTGTTTGTTGTGTTTTTGTTGCTTTCCAGTGTGAAGTCTTGGGTCAGGTGTGGTACTTGATTGTATCGTTTCCTGATCTTTGCTGTTTTTCTTACTTTCAATTGAAGAATCAGACTGAAAGATTTTTCTTTGCTCCTAAACGAAATTTACATATAACAGCAGTTTATCTGAATTTGGCTAATTATTGGTTTAAGAAAATCCAGAATGTCCAACACTTATACACACATTGGGAAAATCATTAGCAGCATATTTAAATGATTTGCAATATTTGTTTTTAAAAATAACTAAAATTATCCATTTGATCTAAAAATGTGACGGTGCCGTTATACAAAAGTGGTTTTCTAATGAAATTTGTTGGCACTTAGAATCTTATCTGTTACAAAGTATTAAAATCTAAATGGCATAAACCTTCATTTCTTCCTCATACATGATCATTGGAGAAGCACCACTTCCAATCAAAAATATCTATGCTTTTAAGATCGGCTAACATCTTTGTGTATATAGACTGCCATTTTGATTTTCCCACCAAAATGAGAACAGTGCGGTAATATGTAGTTGGATGAACACTGGGGCGCTATTGGTAAATACACAATGATGCCAATTCCAGCTTATAAGGTATGCATATTATACCCATAACCCTAGGTCTCCTGGCAAACTGTCGTGCTTTGTTTTCTTTGTACATACTTTTTTGCTAATTTAAAAGTTATTCCTGGCATACATTGTGCTCAAAATATCCCTAACGTGATCCAGCACATAAGGTATGCCTGGCAAACCCATGTGCTTTAGATATTCCTGTCATACTATTGTGCTTTTATATACCAATGTGCTAAAATTATTTCTGGCATACCATGTTTTCAATCTGTTCCGCATATATTCCAGCACATAAGGTATGCCTGGCATACCCATGTACATAAGGCATACCTGACATACCTATGTGCCTCAGAAAGTCCTGGCATACTATAGTGTTGTATGTTCTCCTTACATACCATCATGCTTAAGGTATTCCTGGCAAATCTTGCGTTTAAAATAGTCCTGGCATACCTTTTGCACGAGGTATTTATTCCTGGTACACCAATGATATTGACATTCTTGGATTATATTTTGAAACTAGTATATATTATGCTTTCTTCACATACCATAATGCTAAGGGTATTAATGACATACCCTGTGCTCAAATTATTCATAGAGTGCCATTGCACACAAGGTTTTGCTTGATACCTATGTGCTAGAGATACTCCTGGTATCTTGATAGTTTCTTTTCTTTTCCTTACTTACTATTTTGCTTTCCAATAAGTGCCTTTTTTATGTATGCTTGGCTGTAGGTATTGTTGATAAACCCTTTTCAGGTGAATTTTATATGTTCATTGAAATCAAATGGGCCTCATCGCGAGAAAACCTGTCTTCGGGGTTTCCACAAAGCGATATTCAAACTAGTCTCATCAGCTACAGAGACTATCTACAAAATTCAAATTTCACCCGTAGCAATTTTACATATGGAACTTTTACAAAAAGCGAATAACAAAGGCGCTGATCAGACTGTGCAGGCTGGTCTGCGCCTGTGTTGTTAGCAAACCTCCGAAGACAGGGTTTCTCGCGACGAGGCCCAAATGGCATTCTGAATTGTAACTTCAGTTCGTCAAAACGCTGCAAGGACCTGTATTTATGGCTGCATAAAAGGAGAAGTATCTAAGGTTGGCCTTAGATACCGCCTTGGTGCAGGTTCAGTTCTTCAAAACGCTGCAAGGGCCTGTATTTATGGCTTCATAAAAGGATAAGTATCTAAGGTTGACCTTAGATACCGCATTGGTGAAGGCAGGAATCGAGGCTGGGAATGAGAAAAAAGATTAATGCTGTATAAGATGTTTGTGGACCAAACTGCTTGTGCTCACTGGACAGAGGCAAGTTCACTTTATCCAGAACATACCAACGATGAAGTGATTATCAAACTGGCAGGTAATTAACGCAATGCTACTTAATTGTTTATTATATTAATTGTTTAGTTATAAAGTAGTTTTTGCAGTCTAGTAGGCAGGGAAATCGCAATCAAAAGGTTACCGATACCACATTTTCAGGCTTGCAATTATAACGATACAACTGATTTGACAAGTCATGACTTAACGACAAAATATTTTGCAACATACTATCGGAAACCTTTCTACTCTATGAACAATGTTGCTTGTAATTGGTGTACGTACTGTTTTAATGTTTCAATTTTTACAATAGCAAATATCATCCCTTCTATAAGCTGTCTTGGTTTGCCAATAGAGACATTGACTGCCAGAAATGAGTGGTCAACGTCGGGATTGGACATTATGTTTGGTTGACATCACGTCATGGCGATGGCTGTTGAACGTCATTGCCGAACATGTCAATTAATAACATAACATTTCTGTGCCTTGTATTTTGCTGATTTTGCGTGGAATCTTCAGGACTAACGCTGAAAAAAAATTCAAAAATAAAAAGTAAATATAAAAAAATGAAAGTCTATTTTTTACCCTTTATGGCGTGATGAAGACCGTTGTTGTCGCTAAATTCTAACACCGCTGGTTGATAAAGGTTGAAAAATAATCTTTTAATTCTTAATGCATGTCAAAAGATTTGGAATTATGATCTCTTAGTCTCAAAATGAAAATTTAAAGTCCAATAAAAGTATGTGTAAGTCTACTAGTGTACATCTGTGAATACTGAAACTGCTGTGTTTTCTTAATGACTGACATGTACTTGTTGAAAGACTTGGTGAAAATTATTCCCTAGATATGCAAACTTCTGACACACAATCATCCAGCAGAGGAAATCAGGGAATCAGCGGGGTCATTCCAGTCACTGATGTTCTGAGAAAAGAATCTACATTCATATACATCTAACACTAACAGAGAGTTTATCTGAAATGCAATGGAATGTTAATTTCTACGACATTGTGTCTTGGGTACAACGTCACATCTTAATTTTAGATTTTTTCTTCAAATGCCGCTGTTTTTCATTGAATGTCATCTTATCATATATAATGCTATGCCCACGCGTGTATTAACACTTTGGGAGAACAAGAAGCACCATGACAACGTCCCTGACAACATAGAAAACTAGAGGACCTGACGGTCCTGAAGCGCTCACCTGATCTCCTTAATAATGTTAAAATAGGTTAAGATCAACTACTGCTTATAATGAAACATATTTGTTTTATAAGGGTTGTGGTCATTTTGTTCAAGTGACCTAAAACAATCTAATGAATACTCCATCAAACAGCCCAGTGACTTCTGAGGAAGAGATGTTTTGATAGGTATATGGCAGCCAAAATGAGTGGCCTTGGATAAAAGGTCCCAGGTCAGCTTGACATTTGCACTTATATAAAAGCGTTGTCTCTTTAGGTTAAACATTTCTTGCAAGTATTATGATTTCGGCCTAAACAGTTATATAAAAATGAACATTTCAAGATTTTTTCCATAAAAGTACATTAGGAATCAAATTTGGTCTTGCCATAAAGAAGGTCAAGGTCAACCTAGATTTATCATTTGTGCAAATCTGGTAGGGCCCACATCCCCAATGCTAAATAACAAGTCACAAAAAAAGTGAGTATGATCAGGAAATACCACCATCACAAGCTGCAGATAACCCCGTGGCACCGCGAGGAATAGCCGCTCAACCATCACCAGACATCAGGGAAGACAAACTAGAAATGTGTCCATGGGACACGGATGCCACCGCTATTGCCAAATTCACATAAATAGGGCATTGTCATTAACAAAGGGCCATAACTCTAAAAATAATCAGTGGATTTTATCCGTAATCGAACTTGACCTGTATTTTATGATTACATACCTGTATATGAAATATGAATCCAATACACCAACGTATTCAAAAGATATCGCCCGGAAACCATTTTTCATACGGAGATCAAGGGCCATAACTCTGATAACAATTGGTTGATTTTATCCGTAATCAAACTTGACCTGTATTTTATGATTATATACCTGTGTATGAAATATGAATCCATTTCACCAATGTATTCAAAAGATATCGCCCAGAAACCATTTTTCGTACCAAGATCAAGGGCCATAACACTAATGATAATTGGTGGATTTTACCCGTAATCGAACTTGACCTGAATTTTATGATTATATACCTGTGTATGAAATATGAATCCAATACATAGCTGTTTTCAAAAGATATCGCCCGGAAACCATTTTTCATTCGGAGATCAAGGGCCATAACTCTGATAATAATTGGTGGATTTTGTCTATAATAGAACTTGACCTGTATTATATGACTATGTACCTGTGTATGAAATATGAATCCAATACACCAATGTTTTCAAAAGATATCACCCAGAAACCATTTTTCGTACGTAAGGGACAGGACGTACGGGACGTACGTATGTACGTACGTACGGACAAGGGTGATGCTATATGCCCCCCCAGTATAAATGGCGGGGGCATAATTAAGCAAAGCAACCAGCAAGATGATTGTAATACTAGAATGGACATAAAGTAACGTACAACAAAACATAGAACAATTACAGACTCTCACAATGTGAGTAACAATAAACAAAAAGTCAACAACAGCAGAACCACCGCCTTAGCACGGACAGCAGCCTAAGCCTTTTGGCTTCTGAGAAGAAGATATTTAAAGGGTTTTACCATATATGGGCGTGATGGCCATCTTGGTCATGTGACCAGTACAATTGGTATAAATTTTGGCCAACCTATCATAAGGAGTCTTCATATGAAATTTGAATTCAATTGGCCGAGAGTGGTTTCTGAGGAAACTATGTTTTAATGTGTTGCTGGTTCTCCAATATGAGCGACCTTGGCTAAAAAGTTAAAGGTCAACCTTGACCTTTGAAACTTATTTACAGCAATTGTCTCATTAGGCTTAACATATCAAGTGAAAATAATGACTTTGGCTTCAACAGTATTCAAAAATTAACTTTTCCAAAAAAAAAATCCCATTTAAATGCATAAGGAAGCAAATCTGACCTTGATGTTAAGTAGGTCATGGTAAGTAAGGGTGCAAAGATCAGGAGTCGATACAATCAAGTACCACACCTGACCCAGGATACCAATGGGAAAGTTACAAACTCACAGTTAGACACCACAAACGAGAGCCAGGTCAGCCCTTTCCCTGCAGGTGACCACAAGGCACATATAAATAGACGCGCACAAAGACATAGCAAACATAAGACAGAACAAAAAGATCAAAGATCCACAAAAGAAGTACCGGCTTGGAACTGTCAGTAAAATATTTACTGGAGGGCTTAAACCAGTTTAACGGCGCGCCAACCTCACCCTTAATTCAGATGTGGATCAAGACACATAGATATTTGGTTTGCATGAAAGACCCCTTACTTATCAATGCATCATCTCCTAAAACATATACATCAAGATATAACAAGGAGATAAAGCAAAGATAAGGACTCAACAGTAAATAAAACTAAATAAGGGAGCAAAAGAAGTCCAACAGGTAAACCCCGTTTGGCCGGACAAACAGCCAAAGCCTCAGGCCCCTACCATCTCATTAATAGATAAGTCTTTAAGTCGGAACCATCAAAGAGTCTGAAGTCCGACCCACCGGCGTACAATTAAAGAAGAAAACAAAGTTGCCAACCGTGATTGGGTTGACCACCAAGCATGCAATCTGTTGCAATACATTAATGTTATAGCCAATCTTTTTATAATGGGAAATTATTTTAATGGACAGCGCTGAAAAATTATTAGAGCCAACAATCTTCTTCAATTTATACACCAAGTCACCATAGAAATCAGGTTCCGAAAGTCCATGGAGCAAAAGAGATTTAAGTCCAACTTGGAATTTAGAAATCAAATCATAGTATCGTCTATCGTCAAGGTCAACTTAGGATCATTATTTGAACAAACTTTGTAGGCCCCACATCCCCAATGCTACATACCAAGTCCAAAGGTCACCGGCTCTCCGGTTCTGGAGAGTTTTAAAGGGTTTTTGCCATATATGGGCATGGCGGCCATATTAGTCATGTGACCAAAATATTTTGTATAAATTTTGGCTAACTTAGCATAAGGAGTCTTCACACGAAATTTGAGTTGAATTGAGCCAATGGTTTGTGAGAAAACTATGTTTTAATATATTGATGGTACTCCAATATGAGCGACTTAGCTGAAAGGTCAACCTTGACCTTTGGAACTTATTTAAAGTCATTGTCTCATTAGATTAAACATATCAAGTGTGAATAATGACTTACGCTTCTAATTTTCAAAAGAATCAACTTTTCAAACAATTTCCCATTTAAGTGCATTAGGAAGCAAATTTGACCTTGACATTAAGTAGGTCAAGGTCAACCTAGGATCATCATTTGAACAAACTTGGTAGGCCCCACATCCCCAATGCTACATACCAAGTCCCGAGGTCATCGGCCTTCTGTTTCTGGAGAAGAGATTTTTAAAGGGTTTTTACCATATATGGGCGTGGCGGCCATCTTGGTTATGTGACCAAGACTATTTGAACAAACTTACGTTCCCGCCTCCTGAGGAGTGTCAATATGAAATATAAGTTTAATTGGCCCAGTGGTTTTAGATGAGAAGATGTTTTAAAACGTTGACGGTCTGACGGACACTTGAATGACTGGTATACTTTTAGCTGACACAAGAGCCTTCCACTCAGGTGAGCTAAAATAGCTAGTCAGGTTTCTTTAGTCGTGAAGTATATTGCAGCCTTTCATCTCGCAGCTGGTAGATGCAGACAATTAATGGCATTTTATGAAGATGCGAGGGGTGATCAGAAAGTTTGCGATAAAGTGCTATTGAATCGCATTGCTTTAATCGATTGCAATAAAAATTCATAGATATAAACTACCATTCATAGCAAGTTGTTTGAAAGCAAAATTTAGAAAATGTGACGTAAGAAGTATGAGCACCAAGTGCCGCCACTTTGCTTGAACCGACGTATGAGCACTAGGTGCCGCTGTGACGTCACTTTGATGGAACTGGCCCATCTGTACCCGTGGGTTGCTTCTCGAGGCTAAAACTTGTAGTTGTGTTTGAATTGAATTTTTTTAACGGAAAATGTTCCGTCATTTTTTGAACATAATATGAGGTTTTTATTTTTTCTAGTTTTGGTATGACTATGAGCATTTTAGTTTTTTCAAGCGTTTATCTCTTCTAAAAAAATATCATTTTGACAACGTTTTTTTCCATATATGATATATTACCGCAGTTCTGGGGCACAAACCAGATAAGATACTGAAAACTGTTTTGTGTCTTTTTAATGAGAATGAAGACTTTCCCATAAAGGATAATTCTTGGCAACTTAATGAATCCAGGGGAAAGATGCTAAAGCTGGAAGATGACCCCTAAGAAACATCTCAATGATTAACGTCAGTTTAATAGCATTTCTTCAGAAATATTTTGAAAAAAAACACCAGAAGAATATAATTGTTGAAAAACAGAAGAAAAAATTATAGACGCTTGTCAATGCAAGAGACTGTTATATTTAACGGTGTCACAAAGGCTTCAGGAAACAAAGATTCTTCGTATTCTAAAAGTAAATCAGGACATGAGACTAAGATATCAAAGTAAGAAAAAGGGGCAAAGATATAGCAGTGATCCAGATTTATCAACCTTAGGTACGAAACACATGTGATGTGAATCAGCTGTTCTTTAAAATTCGATAACAGCACTTTTACTTATTAAATCATCGATGTTGTTTTGTGACATTTGCACGATTGAGTTAGGATTAGCTTACCTTATGTGCTTACATGCTTGTAATCCATGAGAATGTGTAAATGATGGTGTAGTTCATGATAATTTGGTCTTAGACAAGCGTGTTTACAATCATTAATCTCCATGTTGTATGCTGTGTATTAGGTTGAGTGAAATGAATTATGGGAGTATGTTTGTGTGAACGCAGCGACCTTTGTTCACGTCATCTGTCAAAACCAATCGTCTGTCAGAAGTCCGTTGGACCGAGTTTTGCAGAGATTTATAGTGCTTACCCCCCATTTATTCCAATTTTATTGTAAGAGTCATTTAGAATATTCAATTGCGGTTGTTTTCAGGATGTTTTTATATTGAAGTTCATAGATAAATATTGAGTTTGCAGTGTATAAAATGAGATACCCCCTCGAGTTTTCTCAATGTCAGCAATGGCAGACAGGGAGATTTCTGTAGTGGGAACGTCTTCCAACGTTTCTGACGTTGTGGGATGACGGGATACCGTCGCATCTTTGCTGTGGGTTGGAAATCCCGCTGCAGTAGAGCTGCATGTTTGCAGGATCATTGAGTATAAAAGCAAAGCGCAAGTGGGAAAGGGACTTCACTTTTGGCTTTTGTTAAGGCAACATATCGGCGGTTTTACTGAAATTTCCTAAATTTCACTTGGTTTTAGCAAGCTAATTCTGGTAATAAATTCCAAAGAGAGAATCATTTCTTTGGTAAATTCTGTCAAATTCTTATCAAATCCTCGCGATTTTAGCCTTTTAGATTCCATGCTATTTTGAGATTTATTTGCTATTTTGTACATTTGCATTACATTTAGTCAACCCAAGGGGTGGGTATTTTACCACTTATTCTGCTTTTAATTCTCTAGAGGTTAATTCAAAAGTATTTCTAAATGACTCATTGACTCGTGCAATCTTTATATCACTGTATCGTTGATAAAGGGGTAAACTTAGGACTGCGTTGTTAATCGGTTGCGTCGTGCCCGTTTGAGAGTGTTGGATTTAGATTAAATATTGCAATTTAATTATTGACCTATAGATCTAGTTATAAGATAGCTAAACAAATCTTGTAGTTTTTTTTATGATTATCCAATTATATATTTTTTGCTCAGCAGTCTATAGTCTCTTGTTTTTTTTCACTTCCCACACATTCCCCCAGAATCGAAGGTCATTTCACTTGTCACAATCACACACACAAATCCCCCTATTTCCATAGAATACACGAAGTCCTAATTTTTTAAGTAACAAAGCTCTGAGAACTTTGTGGAAAGGTAGATGAAACTTGCACTGAAAAGTACATGTTTGCTTCGGCTCATATATATTATTATTAGACTACAGAATTGCATGAAAGACTTTCTCTCACCAGATATATAGTCAAAGTCCATTGTCACGCTACCGCATTTTCAAACATAGGACTTTGAGAGATAGACACTTTGAGCTAATTCGCACCAGTTTATTGAGCAGTCAGTCTAGCACTTTGAGTCTAATAAGAAGTCAAATAATAGAGGGGTCGTTTAGCCCTCTAACACCCGACACGTAACAATATCAAAGCCTTCGATACAAGGTAAAAGAAAGAAATATAGACCAGTTAAAGATACTCCCATGACTTGAAATTAAATGTTAACACAAAATCTTGATCAAGTTGAATCCTTGAATTCAAATCAACAAAAAAGCTTTAAACCTGTTCTGTTGAATCAATCCACAGTTCACAAGCTAGCATCCAAAATGAGTAAAAAATGTGAAATCCCCGGGCAGCATCAATAAAAAATATGCAGAAGCCATCAAAACGGAGAAACCAGAATTGAAGAAAAGAACAAAGTACATGTACTGGATACAGCCATTTAGCAGCTGATTATGTGCCTTCAAACCATAAAGCAAACAGGCGTTTTATTAGAATATCATCACGACGGAAATGGAAACAACAAAAGAAAGTTCATAAACGAGTTCAAAGGGGAAAGAAAAATGCTTTAAATAATTCAGATTACAGACTACTTGGAAAAGCCTTAAGCTTTGTCCAAAAGCCAAACATTGCAATGAAATAAATCTTAGGCAAGATGTTTTTGAATTTACTAGAAAACTCAGATTAGAAGAGTTTTTTTTTCTACCAAGGATGAAGAAATCGATAACTAAAATAATAGTGAAGATCATAATTCAAATTTACCAAAATTTCGTAAAGAAAGCCAATCAAGTTTAATTCCACCAGCTGGTTCAGATTCCACTATGGACTTTTATTAATTATAAATTTCAATTTTTCCGTTTTTAAAGTCCTTCAGTGTAGAGGCTGTTACCCATGAAATACTCCATAACGACAAGATATACAAATATAGATCAAATCTTTCACACGAGAAACAGGTATTTCTCTGTTCACTTCAACAATATGATAGTATATTCATATCAATAGGGTCCATGGGCCCTGGGTCGCTCACCTGAGTTCTTGTCATAAGGTGAGGATGTTAACCAAACACATAAATCACATTTTTTTCACACCTAAGTCCATCTTGGGTATCACTCAGATCATAACTTAAGACTGTACCAATTCACTAAGTTCAATCGAAATATATTTATCTGCACAATTTCCATGTCTGACATTTTTACCCAGCCCAAAAGGTCAGCGGTGTGCATAAGGTCAAACTTGAATCATGTCCTTTCCCTTTAATTTGATAGGCAACATGATCTTCAGAATTTTTTTTTAATTCTTGACCCATCTTGGAGTCGTAGGTGTATACAGTGCGCCACTTTAGTTACGCACCACTTTTTAAGGGCCCACATTTTTTCACAAAAATGCTGGAATCGAACATTCTCAATGATAATTTACTTATTGACATTTTGACAGAAAAACACCAAAAACAATTATTTTATTCAAGTAAATACCCTTTTTCGGTCGTTTAAATCAGTAACACTGTTACTGTTTGAAGAAATGCTCGTTTTGACGTCATTTTAACGTCAGTTACAATTATCAAACAGATTTTCCTTCGTAAATTGTCTTGTTATGAGTCACTTGTTGACATAGAAGTATCAAAACACTACAACATCTTTTCATCGACACGTCTTATAGTCTTGGTAGAAGTGACGTCATCACTTACGTCAACACTGTGACGCCAATAAATCCATTATTTTTTTACGAAAATAAAAGGCGCATACATGCTTGTTTAAAATGAAATTATAAAAGAAGTGTTTTGATAACTGGTTTACTAAGAATCATACGAAATTTTATCTAACTAAAATCAACTTTTTTCAAACCTTGGCCAGCTGGGAACCAAAGTAGTTAAACGTTAAATATTTTTTTATAAAGTTAACAAACACATTCCAGTTTTAGATATTGCCAAGAATAAATCGGTTCTTATCTCTGGCATAGCAGAAATTCGACCCTGAAAAAAGTGCAATGTGATCTGAGTTTCATTCGAAATAATGCAATGTGAAATAGTGTTTTGAGGGTAGTGCCCTTCAAGATTCAATTTCTCATTTGTTTCTAATCTGATCACAATAAAATTTCAATGGCTAATGCAACTATAAATGCGCTTTACGCTGGTAGTCTCAGAATAAAAATATCTTATTTCTTTCTTGAATAATTTTACATTTTATAAGTGGTGCGAAACTAGAGTGGCTCACTGTAAAAGGGCAGACTATTTGCCTGCATTGGATTCTGTGCATCATTCCCTTTAATTTAACAGGGAACTTGACTACTTTCAGAAAAAAATGACATTCTGACCCCACCAAAGGGGGCTAATGGTGTGTGTTGGGGCAAAACATTGCTAGCAGGTTATTGTATGCGTCATTCCCTTTAATTTGATATGCAACATGACCATATTCTGAAAAAGTTGATTTTATTTAAGCATAGTGACCCCTGCAAAGGGCCAATTATTGGCCACAGAGACATAATTTGAATAAACTTGGTAGAGGTCCACTAAGTGATGCTATATAAAGGCTCTAGGTCTTGTGGTTTCAGACAAGAAGTTTTTTTTAAGTTTTCCTTATATAAGCCTATGTAAACTTTTGAAAATCAAATCTTTCACCCATGTATAAGTGTCACTGTTCATATCAGTCCCACACTTAGCGTTGGATTCTTTGCTTATTCTGAGGTATGGGAGTAGGCTTTTGTGCCAGAAAAAGGTCAGGGGGTTATAACACTTTTTCAAGCTCAACTCAGCTGCGCATGAAATTACAACTTCTAATTAAAACTAAAAATCTGATAAATAATGATTTTTCTTGCTGTTAAAGTCTTTGTTGGTGTATTAATCTGCTAATAAATGTTAAAATGCCAAAATTGTTGGCATTTCAACATTACTGAGCAGGAAAAAGTTTTATAACATTGGGGCGAGGTCACTGACTTGACTTTGGTAACAGGGAAAGACTCAAATTGTGAAACCCTTCCAAAACCACCTGCTCATCAGCAGCAATCAGAAGAACAGCTACGAGGAAGCCACGAAGAGGGAAAATTAAAATTTTCACACCCCAGATCGGGATTTCTGCGGTGTTTTTTCCATCTATATGAGATAATTCTTTCTTGTGAGGTGTGCTGTCAGCTCATGTAAGAAAATTATATCTCACATGACCAACTCATTTGCATACAGCACTACTTTTTGATCGTCTGCTTGTAAACAAACAAAATGGCCGCCTCCAGGTTCCAAGCCATCAATACAGAAGATTTTTGGCAATAAAAATCAGAACACACTACGGAAAACTCTGAGCCACATCAAACTTCTGAAGCAATAGCTGACTGAGAAGTACCAAGAATCAAGGGAAATTCACCTGACTCCAACTGTAGAGCTAGACCGTTATCTGTCTGAATTTGTTATAAATGTTCGTAGGGGTGACGATACAGAGTATGAGCCCTCATATTTGCGGGGATTGATTGGTAGTTTTGACAGACAGTTAAAGAAACATAAGTATGGTTCTGTAATTATCTCATCTCCGGAATTTGATGACATTAGGGAGGCCCTAATATTAAAGCAATGGCATCTGAAGTCACAAGGAAAAGGTAAAAAAACAACTTAAAAGCTGACCCTCTCAATGACCATGACATACAAACTATATGAAACTTGCCAACTAGGCATATATACCCCAACATCTTTAATTTACACTATTTGGTATCTGAATACATTACATTTCGGCATCAGAAGTGGTTGGGAGGAGCACAGACAATTTCAATGGCTGACATTTTGCCCAAACATGACATTGCAACAAAACAAACACGAAAGGACAACTAAAACAAGAAGGCCAAGTGGCCCTAAATCCTCACCTGAGTTTTATTTAAAGCTAACATAAAGGTATCTGTTGAAAGCTGGCCGTGTCCCTGGTGACACCTGGGGCGGGCCAATTTGGCCCCAGGGGCATAATTTGAACAAATTAGGTTTTTGGTCGACAAGGTCATGATACATACTAAATATCAAGGCTCTAGGCCTTATGGTTCCAGAGAAGAAGAGTTTTTCATGTTTTTCCTATATGAGCCTATGTAAAACATGTGACCCCAGGGGTGTGGCCATTTTTGGCCCCAGGGGGGATAATTTAAACAACCTTGCTAGAGGCCCACACAGTGATGCTACATATCAAATCTCTAAACCTTGTGGTTTCAGAGAAGATTTTTTACAGTTTTCTTCGTGTAAATCTATTTTTAGCCTGTATGACCTAGATATGCAGTGGACTGGAACCATTTGAACAATTTTTAAAGAGGGCCATATAAGGATCATTCCTACCACGTTTGGACAAAATCCAGCCAGTAATTTAGGAGATGTCATTTGAAGCAATTGTTGACGATGGACAACCAATAGCTCACCATGAGCCAATGGCTCTGGTGAGCTAAAAAGGTCCCCATTTTCCTTCGTTTTAACCCCAAGTATTTTCCTTAAAAATGCCGCCAGTGTATAAATCCTACCCATATTGAGCATGCCCTGCATGTGCACGCCAAGCCCTTTTTCGAAAAAAATTATACCATCAAGTAGCCGTTGAATTCTAGTTTCCAAGCATGTATTATTTGATACCATTTTATCAACGCGTTGAGGAGTTATGATGCCATGCTATGAACTTTCCAAATAGCCCTCGTATATATCTAATGGTTGGGTGAAATTCTGTCTATTTCTTCTCAAATTATTGAGCAGAAACTAAATTCTGGCCCCAATCATTTTGCATCCAGGAAGTAGCACAGCCCAAAGATAAGGAAGTGGCCGACCAGACAGTGTACGAAGAAACATACATTCTAGAAGTGACACAGCCCCACCAAGCAGAGGTATGAGCTACAGCTACTGACGGTCCCCTTAAGACTGTTTGGAACTTTTGTATATTGCACGTCCCTTTGATGTGCACTATAATTACTGTGTGAGTCTGTCAGTCCGACAATTTACATTAAGTGAAAATTAATACTCATAACTCTTGCTTGAACTACATGCTATATCTTGATCAAATTGTGCATATTATTGACATTTTCTCAGTATCACAAGCAGGCTGTGTGTGATCTAGCTTTTAGCTTCTGAAAGGCATTTTTATTATGATGGACTGACATACAACCAAAATCCTGCATAGCCCCCTTTCACAAAGTGGGGCTAGCACACTTTTTTTTAACAGGGATCAAATTTATCACTTGCTCACTTGCTAGTAGTTTTGCCCAAAAACAAGTTGAAATAACCGCCACTTGCTATTTTTAGCAAGTAAGTACAAGTCATTGTAAACATCAACTTATTGCCATATCATGCATAAACTGATGGATAAACAGTGTAGATCCAGATCAGCCAACGCTTCTGAAACAGTGTAGATCCAGAAGCTGGCTGATCTGGATCTACACTGTTTGCAAGGTAGCCAAAATGTGATTTCAGAAAGGCGACGCTTTTAATAATTTTTGCCTCACATCTTGTCAAAACACATATATGCTATAATTGGATTTGTTCGAGTGGATAAGCAAGTTGAACATCAACTTTAGCAAGTCAGAAAAATGATCACTTGCTGTTTTTAGCAAATGGTTTAAATTCTAAAGATCCCTGTATAAGTAGGGCTATCTTTTTTTTTGACAAATTTACAACATTTTTATTGGCTGCCTGACTGGATTCAGGACTCAGTCTGTCCATCTGTCTGACTGAAATTTTGGTATATGCATATACTGGTCCCCTAAACAACAGTATGCATATTGTTTCATTTAAAGCTGATTTTGTAATGTTTGTATACTTTTGTTTTATTTGATTTGATTCTTTACTTCCCATCAACAATCTTTCAGTTATAAAGAGACGGGTCTTCTTGGCTTGAACCAGTACTTAGCTAGGATTAATGTTCTTGCTTAAGGACCAACGCAGTGACGCGGGTGAGGCTCGAACCGGCGGCCCCTCGGTCTCGAGTCAAACACTCAACATGTTTGTATACTGGTTGCCTTAAAAACTGTTTTAAACTTTAGATGTACAAGTTGACCCTTACACTGATGAATCGGGATATGCTGGCAATTTTTTGTCTGAAATTTTGCTTTCAGAATGATGCTGAGCACCAAGATTTAATTGCCGTGCAAGAAGGAGCAGAGCCAGTAGAAACAGTGACAGGAGCTACAACTACAGAAGGTTAGACTCTCAATCAAGAGTATATATCACCACCCACTCCCCGATCTCCTGTAACAGGGGTATACCAAAAGCCCTATATAAGCCTATGTAAAACATGTGATCCCTGCGGCGGGGCCACAAGGATATATTATTAACAAACTTGGTAGAGGTCTACTAGCTGATGCTACATACCAATTATCAGGGCTCTAGGCCTTATATTTTCAGACAAAAAGATGTTTTCAATGTTTTCCCTATTTAAGCCAATGTAAACAATGTGACCCCTGGATGGGGTCATTTTTGGCCTCAGTGGCATAATTTGAACAAGCTTTGTAGATGTCCACTAGATGATGCTATATACCAAATATCAAGGCTCTGGACCTTAAGGTTTCAGACAAGAAGATTTGTTCATGCTTAACCTATATAAGCCTATGTAAAACATGTGACCCCTGGGGCGGGCCATCTTTGGCCCCAGCGGCATAATTTGAACAAACTTAGTAGAGGTTAACTAGGTGATGCTACAGTCCAAATATTAAAGCTCTAGGCCCTGTGGTTTCAGAGAAGATTTTAAAAGTTTTCACTTTGAAAATTTATTTTTAGCCTGTATGACCTAGATATGCAATGGACCGGAACCGTTCGAGCAATTAAAAAAAATTGGCCATTTAAAGATCATTCCTACCCAGTTAGGTCAAAATCCAGCTAGTAGTTAAGGAGATATCCTTTGAAGCAATTATTGACGACGGACGACGACGATGGACATCCAGCGATCACAATAGCTCACCATGAGCAAATACTATTTGCTAGCATGTTATTGTATGCTTCAGGGCTTTAGATAAGCCTGTGTACCGCGTAAATTACGCAAATATTTGGCAGGATACGTAATTATATAAATCCAAATTTGTTTCTCTCTGGGTATGTTCGTTTTATTATGTATGCTTCGCAAATCTTCGTAATCTTATTTTAAATATACATCAGTTAGAAATAAAGCACACGTAAGTCTCCAGTGGATCAATGGTGTAGCTTGCCGAAACAATGGGAAACCACTGAGGACGCTGTGTTGTTAACTTTCGGTTTCACTACACGCCATAAAAATCAAGCCATCCAAGCACACTTGTTTTCTTGAGAGAAGGTAATTTTGGTAAAACATCTCTGAAATCCAGCCGCTTTTTCTTTTTAGATAAGTGATCAGGAGACCTGTGTTGCGAGAAACCAAAACACAAAATCCAAACTAGTATTGACTTATACAAAAGTCGGCCCTATTTATCTATTATTGTATTTTGGTCTATCTGTCTTGTGAAAATAAATTTCAATAAAATCATTCAGATCATACTGTTCATGAGAGCACAAAATTTAAGCTACCAAAAAGGGACTCATAATCATTAATGCTCCAATTGGCACTAGTTTTTTTCCCAAAATTCTTGATTTAAACTTTATTTTATTTGTATAATATATGACAAGTATACAAACAACACAGTATACGATTACAATACAACCACTATACAAATGGGATTCAGAAGAAAGTCAAATGACTTATTTGAATCTGTATCCCAAGAGTTCACATTACTAATATATGTACTATCATGTCGTAATTGTCATTTATGTAGAGAATAATGGTCGCACTTTGTAGCTGTTTGGCAATAGAGGTACTAGTTGGCTGTTGAGGGCTCCACGGGGAATGGAATGTAAAGTCATAATTTCAGTGGTCTGTTGTTGGACTAGATTCATTCATAACAATTATATTTCTGAATGAACTACTATTGGGCGTATGCGTACCCGCAAATTAGAATCCGCAAAATAGTATCATATTAGGTTTTTACTTAGTTTTGATTAATTGTGTGTGCAACTATTGTAAGAACTTTCAAATGTGTACCTTTGTTTTTTAGCAGAAACGTTTTGTTTTTAATATATAATCTTGCACAGCTGAAAAGAGTTCTGCATTTTCAACATCCGTCAGATCAGTATTACCATATAAGAAAACATTGACCGTTGGTTGACAGTAGGTCGAGACTCTATCTAACAAAGCAATAGAGCTTGCAGTGTAAGAAAAAATGTGAAGTATTTTCAATCTCACCGCACTCACATACAGGATTATCAATGATGTGTTTCTGGAAAAGATGATACCTCAGTGAGCAGTTCAATCGTATGCGGGCATGGTATATTTGTCCTAATCATGAACCAGAAAAGTAGGAATTAAGGCAATCAAAATGCAATAACTCCTCTATAACTGATAACACCCTAATGAAACTTATTGTGCATAACAACACTATAGTTATATATATTCAGTATGTCTCCTGAAATTGCATCCATTGGATACCTAGTTATGACGGGAAAATGATTGAAATTTAGGCAATTAAAGAACAATTACTGACGATACCCCAATAAAACTTAACGTGCATAACCTCACCATGGTAATATATATTCAGTATGTTTCATGAACTTCAATCCATAGGTTACCTAGTTACAGCTGAGGACAGAAAGGCAGACAAACAGACCGAGAAACCAGAGGGACGGATGGACAACGCTAAACCAATATCCCTCCCCCTTCATTGGGGATATAAAACGAACATTCGCATGCTGGCCGCTCGTCGATTCGTGGTCATTGTAATGTTAAAATGACGTCAGCATGTCACATCTCAGAGTATTCAGGATTTTCGGGAAGCCTTTTTCATGCTTTTCTAATATAAAATGAGGTATTTAGTGGTGACAAGAAACAGAAGCCATAATTTGTGTAAGGATAGGATAGAAAAAATCTGCCCCTGGCTATCACCATTTGGTATTACTCCGCAAGCCTTGTGATGCTAATCGGTGATCCTCAGGATGGATTTTTCTATCCTACCCGCACGATTGATTCTTATAGTCCAATCTTCAGACAACAACTTAAAAACATCAAAGTTTCCAAGAAACAGAAGGTTTGTCAGACTTAAAGGAAAGCCAAAAGGAAGAAAGCCTCATTACAGAGGGGGAAAGAGACATTTAAGAAATGAATTCAATTTTTAGAATGTTCATGGAATCATGAATACTTCGGGTCTCTTGCAAAGTTAACGTGAAGCCCGAAGAAGGGCTTCACGTTAACTTTGCAAGAGACCCGAAGTATTCATGATTCCATGAACATTCTAAAAATTGAATTTATTACTTATATTTACATTTTATATTATCAGTCAAGTATCAATTTTCACCTAACTTGGCTGGTTTTCCAGATATTTTGAATTAAATCAGACATAACGTAGGGTTTGGAATAGCCAAGACGCCAAATTTCTGCGCTTAACATCATGGCGATACGTGTTCGACGTCACGCAAACGTCAGTAAACAAGCAACGTTATTGGATGGACTTGGCGTTAGCCCGCTCAAATGGCGCGTATGTGGGTGTGGCTTAAATCGATTTGTTCATGAAGGTATGAACCACATCTCAAATGTAAAGGTTCATTTAAAGACTCGCAGTGGAAATGTAAATATTAGTTAATGTGTCTTCATGACCTCTTACTGATGACGAATTCCATCTTATTAGCAAAGGATTGAAATTAATTCTGCCTTAAACCTAAATCCCATGCCGATACTAAACTGGCAGAAGAAACTTTCAAATATTGAAGAATAATGCGACTGAAAGAATTTTCTTTGCTCCTTAACCAAATCTATATATTCTAACGGGAATGCGGATGACGAGATAGATAAGATAGAGGGGCATATTCCACCAGGTATACACAAGCAGGTTCTTGGTGACTGGAATAATGACATAGAAATGGATTGTGATACAGCAATGAATCTAGAAGTTAACCAAGAACTTGCCACTTTGCCAGAAGTTCTCCTCAATGAACAACATAGTCCATCAGATGTAAATATCCAAGCAACACTGCAATAATTTATGTTTGATCATCCGATAAACACAAGACAGAAAAGAGAAAACTCTCTAATAAAAATCTTCTTATATGAGCCCAAACGTATAGAAGAATTAATTGGACCACAGTATGCCTTCCTATGCTACTCTTATTAAACATGCATAAGTAGTACAGACTAAACATTAGCCAAGTATACCTTACCAATTGATTTTCAAAGGATAAAGAACATAGTCATCATACTACATTAAAAGCTGCTTGACTTTGGTGCCAGAATATCAAGATACTGTTGTACTATTTTCGATTCGCTTCAAATTAACAAAAGAATTGAGAACACACTTGTTAACCCTTTAATCCATAATAACGCCTTTGAATTACCATGTATTTGAAAATATTATGGAAAGTGGAGCATTTGCTCTTTTGGAGTAAATGCTCCATTTTTTCATAATATTTTCAGACGTATTCAAAACTGAAATTAGATTTTTCTTGAATTTTTTCGATGTTGTCTAAAAATAGAAATGATGTCATGATCTAAAAAAAACATATGGAGTAAAAGATTAAGCAAAAATTCTTAGGCTTAAGAAAGTCTTAAGGATCGTCGCATCTTTTTCTTAAAGTGGTTTCACAAACATTTTCTCAAGTGCGGTGCGTTTCATTACATTTTTCTTTGTGAAGACTTCTTAAGCTACTCTTCCGTCGGAGGTTAGAAAATCTATAGCAATAAGCGCGCAGACGTAGTTGAAAGCACCAAAAGATGGAAAAGAAAGTTAAAACGCAAAGTTGGGCTTGAGCTGAAATTGTGGCTCTAGTCGACAGCTACTCTAGTTTTTCTTCCAAAATTGAGGGAAAACTGAACAATGTCAAGACCAATAACAACAAAACAGAGGCTTGGTCTGAAGTTGTGACCAGGTATTATACCGTAAAACTTGTCTTTTGTGTGCTCCGTTATTTGTTGTTGGTATCCCCGAGTTGGTCTCATATCTTCTTAAAAAACTATAACCCAATCATCATCAATATTATATGAAAGACTGCCAAACACTAAGAAAGATACTGTCAAGGGTAACCTTTGATATATAGTGGGGGTGTAATTGCCAAACTTCATTACATATACAAACTCAACATTATAAGTGGACGTGGAGCATGTCAATGGGAATGGAGTAGGAAAGTTGAAACTTGGGGGCCCTGTAACATATGCATTGAAAGTAAATGAAGCTGTACTTGAAAAAGAAACCAATGACTGACGATGTTTAATGGAAATAAAGCACACAAAAAAATGTAACACGTGGTTAAACTCATTTTACAGATGCCATGATGGTAGAATTTTTTCAGCAACTGGCCACAAAAGTATTGCATAATTTAACCAGGAGAAATTACTATCTCTATAGAGGAGAAAATCAGACGCAAGGTTGCAGGTACTGAGGAAGAACATTTGCAAATATAAAATGAACAGTTATCTTTCATTGATTCCTCATGCAGGACGTGATTTAGTCTTGATGTAATATTTAGAAGCTATTACTCAAGACATGAGATTTTACATAACACCAAGAAATACAAATATCAATTAATCCCAGCAGAGCAAAAGTCATGAGCCAGTGCATGAGATTTCCAACAATGTGGTACGTGCGACCAGCAAATCCTCAGATCAGCCTGCGCATATGCGCAGTCTGATCAGAGCCTTTGCTGGTCGCTTGAAAATTTTATGACTGTTAAGCTACTGACTGAACATCATTTGGAGTTTCGAAGCTTAAAAGGAGACTGCACAGGCTCGTACGATTCTACACTTGTCAAAATGCCATATTGTTGGAAATCACATGCCACTACGCTCAGCCATTATTTGACCTTTCACATGATGAAGCACTATCATTAAAAAGATGGACATATCCTATTTAGTCTTGATAATGATCAATAGTGATTATATTTAAGACGCAAAAAGATAACTGAAAAATGACAAATACAATCATCGACTGATTGAAGACATGTTCGAAAGTCTTGCTAAAGATATCAGAAATACTGTTGAAAATATTGCACAAAGAGAGCAAAAACTAAATTGAATGATCTAGTGACTTCTGGTGCTAAGGCCCTACAATTTGATATGCTTCCCAAGATACATGTAGTGGATTTGAGGTAAACTGGTAGAAGCCTGAAATGGAACTTCCCATTGTGAGGGTTTGTGGTAGATTTGCTGAAGCTGTAGGATTCACAGATTAACCGGACCGGATCAGTGGACAGGAGCTGAGTTGTCCAGGAATCCAAGTTCTTCAACATCATCGGGAAGCTTCCAGTATAAAAAATGCCAAGGAGCCCTTTCAAGGATGCACGCGGCAACTCACATTCCCGGTGTTTTTGACGATCAGCTACTACCCACAGAGCTGACCAGGAGGAGAATCAGCATTCTTGCATGGGAATTCGTTACGTTTAGCTGTTTGAAGCCACAAAATCCATGTTCAAATCATGCGATTCACGTGCTGTTTGAACAAGGCTTTTACTTAGCCTAAACTGGGCCCTAATTTATATGCATGACGTTACACGGGAAAGCGTTGCGGTCGTGACACATCATTTTGCCGATGATTTTGTTCGTGAAAACGTTGCATGCGTATATATGACGTTGTGGCGACATAAAGACGTTCGAAAGTTGGACACTGATGCCATTTTGTTTTGAGAAATCAAGTGTAAGAAAAGGGATATTTAAAGTTTAAGCGACGTTCTCAGCGCGATTGATGCTGAAATCAGGTAAAATATGCAAGAATAAAGATCACACATGGACCCAGCAATCATTAATGCATGAAAAAACATGTGATCCCTATATTCTCAGGATCTTGAAGAGCTTGTTACTGAGATCCGTCAATGACCTAGCAGGACTTGTGGATTTTGTGAATGACTTGGGGCAGGTCAAGGAGAACCAGTTCCATATCTCCATCAATGGTCCATTTCTGCCAGATCTTGACGTGCCAGAGGAATTCACCTTGGTTCCATTCAACTCCCCAGCTGTGTTACTGCATTGGTGGATCCTACTGGTCATTATTGCCTGTTTGAATAAACGAGACCAACGGCAACTGTTGGACAGGTATCCTGTTAACCCAGTGTGGGTCAGACAACTTTGACAGTCATTTCCACATCGACCGGTCTAGGGCTGTGCTGAGGAGGGATGCCACAGTGGAAGACCTTTGCTTGATGGTCCAGGACCATCCAGACTACCGCTTCAATCTCACCGGTGGCCATATTCTGCGACCCACAACCTCTCCTTCCCAAGAAGATACGTCACCGCCATTGGTTTGTACCCGAAAAGGGCACCAGACTACTGAGATGACGATTATGTGGCCTTCCAACAGTGTCTTGAGTATGAGGGAGTGCCTGTCTAAGGAGAAGTGGGATTGGACTACTCTCTAGATGCAGCCAGGTGGGAAGCCCAGCATGTGGCCCTTGACAGGACAGGATTTTGCACCACCTCCGCGGATCTCACATGCTGGTTCTCCATGGCAGAGGAGTTGCAGGCCAGCCAAAAGTGGGGTACACACAGCTACTGTATCAGCTGAAGGGCACAGTTCCGTCGCAGCAGAGGATTCATCTCCACTGCTTTAAAGAAGACACAGAGATGATGGAGAGATGAGCCCAGGAGTTCCCAAACACCTATTTTGGGTTTACCGGTCGTGTTAGCAGCTTTAACACCACCATTTTGCACCACCTCCGCAGATCTCACGTGCTGGTTCTCCATGGCAGAGGAGTAGCAGGCCAGCCAGCAGTGGGGTAAACACAGCTACTGTTTCAGCTGAAGTGCAGTTCCATTGCAGCAAAGGATTCACCTTCACTGCCTTAAAGGAAACACAGAGATGATGGAGAGATGGGCCTAGGAGCTCCCAAACACCTATTTTGGGTTTACCGGTCGTGTAAGCAGCTTCAACACCTCGAGACGGGAGGCACTTCGGAGGGTCCCAAAAGACAGTCTGTTTGGAGACAGACTCTCCATATTTCCACACCTGCGGAATAAAACAGTCTACACCTGCCCTGTTGATGATAGTGGCCAAGATGATGGCTGAAGTCAGGGGTGACACCTGGAGGAATGTCCTACAGGTGGCTTTGCGCAATGCGAGACTCCTCTACCTATGATTTCGAGAATAGGAAGCCCAAAATCCCGTCAATCGGGGCGTGGGGTAGGGCCAAAGCGACACAACTACAGCCTTTCAACATTTGATGGCGACGAAATATGGTATAAAAGTCCAGCAGAGGGCTTCTTCCGTATTTCAAGTCATAACCCCAGTGATAGAATATCAATGTCCAGCAGAGGAATTTTACCATGTTTCAAGTCAAAACTAAACAACAGTGACCCTAGGCCACACTCCTTTGAAGAAAAGTGGGGAGGAGTGTAGTGGATTTGAGGTAAACCGGTAGAAGCCTGAAATAGAACCAGGTTGTGAGGGTTTGTGGTAGATTTGCTGAGGCTGTAGGATCCGGGTATCTCGTGGCGTGACGTCACTGGCGGGAAGGAAGACGCTGGGGCAGAAGACATCGGGTGCCAAAGGAGAGCAAACATATATTCAAAGTTATCATCGTCTAAGGAAAAACGGTACCTGTAAGTACACTTCCCAGCCCAGGTTTACTTATTACACAAGGAACAAAATGTATTTTCCTATAGATTATCTTAGCCATCCAATCGTATCTGCCTGCAATTCATGTACAGTAGTTTTTCAGATTGTGAAACCCCTTGTCAAAAGTTCCTTGTGTACGAACATAAACATTTTAGTGACACTGGATGTTACATCACTGTACACACCATATAACGATGGAATAAAAAGCTGGTGAATACTTCATACATCATAAACCCAGCAGTAGTGGAATATCTACTGAATCTCTGTGTGAACTAATTTCAACTGTACTAACTAAGAATCACTTTCAGTTTAACTCTGTGCCCCCTGGGAAATATTTCATTGCTTTTTTTTTTGTCTGCTAATTTTTTTGAAACTCAGATTCTTCGCAAAATTCTCACAGGAATGTCATATGCGTACCAACAGATTGGTCCAGATCAGGCGCTGATTGGGTCCAAACTGTTTTCAAAAGTTATCAGCAGAAGACACTAGGAGGCAAAGACTTAATGGTGATAATTTCCTTCAAACTACAAAACGGTCACTACTTACACTTCCCTTTTCCATGGATTATTTGAGGAAGATTAACGAAATCAATATCACCGTCAACCCCTCATCTGGCTTAGAGTATTGGCTGACATCTTCCTGATATGGGAGCTATTCTGAAGATGAACTTCTTGATTTTATAAAGTACCTAAATAGTGTATGTCCGTCTATAAAATGTATATATCGGTATTGAACTGATGAAAGAACAACATTTCTGCACCCTGACATTAGTAAAACAATGATAGTACTTTAAATAATTCAATACATGTAAAAAGGACAATCATCAGTACATAGCATACTCTGCGAGCAATCGTCTGTCATGAAAAAAGGTATATGAGCCGCGACATGTGATTTCCAACAATGTGGCATTTTGACAAGTGTAGACTCAGACGAGCCTCCTTTTTAGCTTAAAAACTCCAAAATGATGTTCGGTCAGTAGCTTAACAGTTATAAAATATTCAAGTGACAAGCAAAAGCTCTGCGCAGTCTGAGCTGAGGCTTTGCTTGTTGCACATACCACATTGTTGGAAAGCTCATGCCATGGGTCATGTCGGTATTAAACTGATGAAAGAACAACATTTCTACATGTTGACATTAGTAAATACAATGACAATACATAAAATACTTCAATGCATGTTAATAAGACAAACAATCATCAGTAGATAGCATACTCGTCGAGCAATCGTCTGTCATGAAAAAAGGTATACCTAGAAGCAGTATTTTTAAACAAGTTCAATAAAACATCAATAGAGGATCTTACAGGAGTGTCCGAGTTTTATTGAATTTATTAAACAAGTTGGGGAAAAGAGATAAAATGCGAGGCTTGTCGAGCATTTTCTCTTTTTCGCAACGAGTTTAATAAATTCATTAAACAAGAGCACGAATGTTAGATTCTATTTATCATATGGCATTTAGCTTGCTTTGGAATCTCATTTCTGCTGTAAAAACGTTCAAATTTTGTCATTATGTACCTAACATTGTTATGGACTTCATAACAATTCCCAAAATCTGCATACCACTAGTGGTTTATCGATTTTATTGCATGGCGTTATTTCACTCCCAGAATTGACGCCATATGATAATGCTAGATTTGCGGCTATTGGCATCTTTTGTCATCTGTTGATCATCTTTACCCACTGGAACTAACAAAAATAGGTCGTGTCTGATCTGGATTCAAACTGTTTGACTCTCTCATGGTATTACAAAAATTTTGAAAATGTGATTTTGAACATTATCAGCGGGCGACAATAAAATGCACAATTACCCAACATCCAAAAACTTAAATGAAGATAAAAAAAAATGTTCAGAATTGCCTTTAAAATAATTACATCACTACCTGGGTGGAGCACCTGCTGCCGTGTTTACCTGCAATAATATCAAATAGCTAAGATAGGGGCCTCGACGTGAGGAAACCTGTCTTTGTTTGTTTGTTTGTTTGGTGCTTAACGACGCATCAACCCTTGTGGGTCATTAGCGACCTGTCTTCAGGAGGTTGCGAACAACACAGGCGCAGACCAGCCTGTGCATACGCGCAGTCTCATCAGCACATTTGTTATTCACTTTTTGAAAAGTATCATATCTATACTTGTTTGAAGCGAAATTTCACTATTCTAGCTAGTCTCTTAAGCCGAGGAGACTGGTTTGAGTCCTGCTTTTTTCGGAATCCCAGAAGACAGGTTTTCTTGCGTGGAGGCCCAATTATGTGCACGTCCTAACGTATTTAGCGCTGCAATTACTATGTAAACAAGTGCATTCTACAAACCTATAAGTAATAATGCATTAATTATTAGCATGCTGTGTCATTTGCATGCTAATTTGCCGTCTGCATTTCCCCCCAGTACCATGCTGTTTTTCTAAATAAAATCTTTCAGGAATACAATTAAAGCACTGCCGTCATGTATCGTACCCCACAACGAATTATTTTTAATACAAAGACAATTATTAATGACACGTTTTAATTGTTTAGAATTCATGAAGAATGAAATGTTATTATCTAAGCCTTGATCTTATGCGATGACACTTTTTTTTTATTATCAAAATCAATAATCTCTTCAAAAGATATTGAACAAAACACAATTTTGTACACATGTCTAGAGGCATGTAGTTTTTTGTGTCGACAAAATTTCATCTTCAATCCTAAAAGGCTCAGACTCACATGTGAAGTTTGCAAAAATTGGCCAAAAATGCCCATGTAAGCGATTAGGAACTTTTTTTTAGAGCAAGACTGACATTTTAACATCAATATATTATAGGGTCATAACTCTGTACTTATTTGACGAAATTTATTCATCTACAATCCTAAACAACTCTTACCTAAAATAAACTCTTAAACAATTATTGAACAAAATTTGGTCAAAAATTGCTCAAGACAGATTGCGGAAACGAAAGCTTTACCGTCTTTAGTCCAACAGAAGAACGGACATTCAAATGTAAATTTTGAATGGAGGGTATGACATAATACAATACACTTTTTTAATGGCGGGATATAACCAGAAAACAATTTGGATTCAGATCAAATTGGTGGGCATTATATCAACGTGGACCATTGTACAAGTCTTCAAATCTGAAGCTGCTTCCACTGTGCGCTCAAAAGTCGTGAGCTGCTTTACACATTGTTGTGTTCTAAAATATCTTCGAAAAGTAAGCTTTGTGTTGGTTTTTTAACAGAGATAACTGCATTTGAAAGACAAGATATTTTTTTTTCAATGTTTGCTTCGATTTTGAACCATCAACTAGTTTATTTCTGTACAATGATATATGATTCAGCTGTTTTTTGTTTACCCGCGATGAACCACAATTTTTGATTTTCGTCTTTCTTGAAGTAAATAAGGGTGCAAAGATCAGGAATCGATACAATCAAGTACCACACCTGGCCCAGGATACCAATGGGAAAGTGACAAACTCACAGTAGACACCACATACGAGAGCCAAGAAGTCAGCCCTTTCCCAGCAGGTGACCACAAAGCACATATAAACAGGCGCGCACAAAGACATAGCAAACACAAGACAGAACAAAAACATAAAAGATCCACAAAAGAAGTACCGCCTTGGAAGGGTCAGTAAAATATTTTACTGGAGGGCTTAAACCGGTTTAACGGCCCCAACCTCACTCTTAATTCAGATATTGAACAAAACACAATTGAAGCCATAATTCATATTTTCTAACTTAAGTCCATTAGGTGAAATGAAATAAGGGGCCTAATTAAGGAGTTGGTTGCACCCTCTAGGTACCAAGGTTCCTATATATCACTATAAAGCTGAAAGTGTGCTAAATATGATACACGATGTTGTCAAGCTGTTGACCTGTGCATTAATTTGTAAACATGCAAATAGAGAGGTACGGTAAGCGAAAGGTTTTCCATATTTTGTGTACAGCATATAGGTAACCTAAAGTATTTTCTTTTTATAGCTATTAAATACAATTATGATGGTTTATATCATATACAGTTTAAGCGGAGCATGTTTAGCATTTGTCAAGCTTGCAATGAATATTTATATCCAAAATTTGCATACACATCAAATCTTCGAACAGGCTAATATAAGACTTCCGTCAGCCTCCGCATCTGAAGTAGAGATGACATGAATTGACATTAAGACCAGACCAGACAAAGCAGCGTAGTAGAAAATGATTCCGACCAAAAGTTAGTTATTTTGTCGTATTGTGTGGCTGCGAATTTTTCCAACTAATAATTACTTTAGTTGTCTGCTGAAAGCAGCTTGGAAGCATTTTGGACCGACAAATCTTTGGGCATGGTCTGGACTGTATGACATTCTGATGGTTATACTAAAAGAAATTTTGAACACATGAAATCAATAAATCAGCAGACAACAAAAAAAAAACATGTAAAGAGCCTATTTTACAGGTGATGGCCTATATATAATTGTAAGATTGTTTTGACGTAATCTCGTTCAGACAATTTTACTGTCGTGCCAGCCAAGAGTGACAGTGACGTCATGTTTTGTTTACAAAGTTATAAGGGATTTAGTATCGATAGATCACTTGTTTATTAATCCTATCCGCAGGATAGGATTAATACACAAGCGATCTTTCGATTCGCGTTAGCTCAAGTGAAGTGTACACGACAGTGTTGTATTAAGCAATTGTTAACAGAATATACATCACTGTCACTTTCGGTTGGCACTACAGTATGTTATACAAACTGTTTATGCATCTGTCTTGGTTTATGATCATATGCTTAGATCACTGTGCCAGTAACTGAAGATTTTATGACTCTTTACCTACTGGGGAATTTTGCATGCTTTTTTGTCGTCTGCTGATTTTTTTTCATATTTTTTTTGAAAATTTCGATCAGGATTACAATCAGCATGCATGTCAAACAGTTTGGATCCAGATCAGGCCCGACATCTTGTCGGGCCTGATCTGGGTCATATTGTTTGCAAAAGTAAACAGCAGACTGCACTAGCAGGTAAAGCAGACTGCACTAGCAGGTAAAGAATAAATCTTTTCTGTTACAAAATACGACGATACGATCATCTTAGACATTGATGAAATTGTCTGCACTTTCATGGCACAGTTTCAAAGTACCAACTTTTTGAGATTATTTCGCTTATGAAATCAAAACCGTTGCTCCGTATTATATTGAGAGAGAGAAATAGAAAGAGAGAGAGAACATGATGCACTACTTGCTAATGTCAAATATATGGGTTGTGCATGTTTTAGGTGCATTGCGATTGCTGGATCCCAGGGAAACATTGTGGCATGAATACAGAAGTGTAGTTCTATTTATTTACAGGAAAAAAGGTCAACTTGTTAAAATGGGTAGGGCTTGTACACAGCCTATCCATATTATTTCTATAATAATTTAGCATTCTTAAGTTGAATAGCAAATAGTCATATGTTCAAAATTTCAGATAATTTGCATTTCTCGTTTCCAAATTATACCAATTTTAAATGTACTTAAATTTTGCTAATGAAGCATCGTTTGACATTTTGGGAACTCACTTATGGCCACTGAGTGTATATATTTAAAATTGAGGTTGGCGCCGTTAAACCGGTTTAAGCCCTCCAGTAAAATATTTTACTGACCGTTCCAAGGCGGTACTTCTTTTGTGGATCTTTTATGTTTTTGTTCTGTCTTGTGTTTGCTATGTTTTGTGCGCGTCTGTTTATATGTGCTTCGTGGTCACCTGCTGGGAAAGGGCTGACCTCTTGGCTCTCGTTTGTGGTGTCTTCTGTGAGTTTGTCACTTTCCCATTGGTATCCTGGGTCAGGTGTGGTACTTGATTGTATCGATTCCTGATCTTTGCAACCTTACTTACTTTGGCTCCTCTCTGTCTGACAATTATGACCAGGAGCAAGGTGTACCTCAAGGGGGCGTGCTATCTACAACACTTTTTAGTATCAAAATTAATGATATTGTGAGATGTTTAGGTAATCTTACTGATTGCTCATTATACGTTGACGACTTCTGTATCTGTTATCGCTCGAAAAGCATGGCAACAATTGAACGTCAACTACAACAAAATTTGAATAAGATTGAAAATTGGGCAACAAGCAATGGCTTTAAGTTTTCCAAATCAAAAACACAGTGTGTACATTTCTGTCAGTTGCGCAAGCAACATGATGATCCGGTTTTACATTTGTATGGATCACCTATTCCAGTTGTTGAGGAATCTAAATTCCTTGGCATTTTATTTGATAGAAAACTCAGTTTTATACCCCATATTAAATATCTCAAAGCTAAATGTTTAAAAGCATTGAATCTTTTAAAAGTGCTTTCCCATACTTTTTGGGTGCAGACCGAACTACACTTCTAAAGATGTATCGGTCTCTAGTCCGGTCAAAATTAGACTATGGCTGTATCATATATGGCTCTGCACGAAAATCATATCTTCAAATGCTTGATCCTATACATAACCAAGGACTTAGATTAGCTTTAGGGGCTTTTAGAACTTCTCCTGTTGCTAGTCTCTATGTGGAAGCAGATGAACCATCACTATATTCACGAAGAGAGAAACTCTCTTTGCAATATGCTATAAGACTTGCTGCTAACCCATCAAATCCTGCTCATGAAATTACATTCCCACCAAATTATGTTAATTTGTATGAACAAAAACCTAAAGCTATTAAATCATTTGGCATCAGAATTTCACCACTTTTAGAATCTGCCAATATCAAACCACAAAATATTGAAAAACATTTTACACCAAATATTCCAGCTTGGTGCATGAAACCACCAGAAATACTTTTTGATTTACATTCCGGGAAAAAATCTGAATCAAATCCACACATATTAAAAGATGATTGCAGAAAAATGCAAAGTCGTTGTAAGAATTACCAACAAATTTATACTGATGGGTCAAAGGAAGACTCAAAGGTTGGTTGTGCAGTTATATCAGACAACCATAGTAATATGCAACGTATACCTGACGATTCATCAATTTTCACTGCTGAAGCCAAAGCAGTTGATCTAGCTTTAGATTTCATTAGCACTTGTGATGCAAACAATAAATTTATTATATTTTCTGACTCGCTCTCTGTATTGAAAGCAATGAACCATACCAGTTCAAAGAATCCACAGATTCAGAAACTTTTAGAAAAATGTCATGAGCTTTAAACTTATAAAGAAATTGTTCTCTGTTGGATTCCTAGTCATATAGGTATCCAAGGGAATGAGATGGTAGATAAGCAAGCAAAAACATCGCTTTCATTAGAACCAACTTCTTTTAAAATTCCATTTTCCAATTTTAAGCCCTCTATCAATAAATATATCTTGGAAGAATGGCAAACTTCATGGAATAACAGCATTGGTAATAAACTTCTTGACATCAAACCAACTATTGGTGAATATCAATCAGTTGTTCGAAACATTAGAAGAGAAGAAGTAGTATTAGCTCGACTCCGCTTAGGTCATACAAGAGTCACTCATTCATACTTACTACAAGGTGAAGAGCATCCTCAATGTGTTGGTTGCGACGCACCTTTCACTGTACGTCACTTCCTTTTGGAATGTGGCGATTTTGCACAAGTAAGAAATAATTGCTTCCATGTTAATAACATGAAAGAATTATTTCAAGATATACATATTGATAGTATTATGACATTTTAGGACAAATAAATCTTTTTAACAAAATCTAATTGCTGTTTTTAAAATCATGTTTTGTTTTACATTTGTATCAGACCATAATACAGATTATATTATGTTGTATTCTGTTCAGTTAAAGAACATGTACAGTTATCTGAATAGCTCTTTGAAACTGTCAGATATTGTACGTGGTCTCTCCTGTCAACAATCGCAACTTATTATCATAAAACAAACTCATCATCACCATTCCTTTTATTTTATCTTATAAATTTTTAACTTTTTCCATCCTCATCATGTTTAGTTAATACCGTCTGACGCTAATGACCCACAAGGGTTGATGCGTCGTTAAGCACCAAACAAACAAACAAAACAAAATAAATTTCAGCAAAAACAACTGACATTATATAAATCATATGCCAGTGCCCAATCAGGATATCCTGAACTTTCTCATGCCTGACTTTGTTACGGCTATCATGTAAGAATGATCTTGAACTGGAACCTTTACATTTGAGATGATGAACAAATCGATTAAAGCCACACCCATATATGCGCCATTTCAGCAGGCTAACGTCATTATACTTTTCGATTAAAGCAATAAAATACAATGTACGAAATTGCCTAATCGTAGCTCGAGCGTTCAAGAATGAACTGACAAAAAGTATTTATTTACAGGGGCTTGAAGTTATGACTTTTGAGTGATTTTATGCATAGGGAAGCGTGATGCATACTGTTGTTAAAAGAAACATACTGAAAATTCAAGTAATCTGCATATTCGTCCGGCTGAGATAGTTTATGACGCGCGTACCGTTTAAATTACGTCACGCACGTAAAACAAAGGTGGCGGCTCCTGTAAAAATGCACTCGACAACGTCAAAACTGTTTATTTTGAAAAACAGACCAGTTTACATGGTTCGAAGAATCATTTTATTGATGAGATATGTTACATTGAAAACGATATCTGTCTAAGGATTTGAGAAACAAAAGTGAGGGACTATCTATCTATCTATCTATCTTCATATTCTGCCATACGCCCTCGCGGACATTTTAGGCAGTTGCGCGCTGTCGAGCAATGTTAGTAGAAAAAGAATAAAAGCATGATAGTTAAGGGGAATAAAAGATGTTAGGTTAAAAACAGTGAAGATGAGGTTAAAATCAGGTTAAAAACAACAGTGTCAGGATCTAGGGTTTTGAGTGTTGCAGTTTGCTCGCAGCGACCTTGAAGGCTTCAAGGTCTTGCAAACTAACAACAGACTCTGGCAGGGCATTCCACTGGACTATAGCCAGTGGTAAGAATGAATACTTATAATAGTTCCTGTTTGTATGGATCTGACGAAATGTCATTGAGTGACAGTAACGGGACACTCTATGTGTAGGCTGGACGTAATCTGGGAGGGGTACTGCCAAAAATTATGCCTAGAAATAAATGCCCTTTCATGATCTTGAAGATTTCTTGTGTCACTTTGGTATTTTATTTTATCATTTTTTTCTTTGTTATTTTCTCTAAATTTTTGGATGGAATTAAAGAGTAGGCCCCTAAGCATCAGACAAGGTTACAAATTTTCGCAAATTCGTGCACCTGTGTATTTTGCCATTCAGCTATCGGCTATTGTGCCCCATAAAAGAATTAAACAACATTTTTAGGAAAAAATAAGACATTGTGCAGACGAAAGCGATAAGCCAATACCTGTGCGACTCAAGCTTTCAAACTATTTAAATACCCGCCTCTTTATTTAATACGGCTTGTCATTAGTTTCGATATAGGCCTACCGACAGGTCATGGAAGTTGACGCTCATTAGAAACGACGCCCTTTGGTTGACTGCTCTCGTAGTCTGCACTCTTGTGTAGACAAACCTGTAACCAGCACTGGATTGTCTTCAGAACGTTCTGGGAGATATTTCATTAAAAGATATTCAATTTTTTGAATAAAGCACTGTTCTACCAGTCTGACTCAGTTACATCCCCATCAATCCCTGGACAACCTCTATCTGAAAGCCTCATTATTGTCAGGAAATATGAAAAAGAGAGAAATATTGTGCCAACTTGCACAGGTTTAGATAAACATGTTGTTGATAAACAAAAAAGTTCAGCGTAAAAATCAAGTGCGGATCCAGAGGGGGGGGGGGGCAGGGGGTCCGGACCCCCCCTGGAAAATCACAAGTTATTTGGGTTTTTTATAGGGAATAAGCAATTGAACCCCCCCCCCCCCCCCCCCCCGGAATAAGTTGGACCCCCCTGGAAAATGTTGGACCCCCTCTGGAACCTTGAAAAATATTAGTTTTCTTTGAAATTAACCATTTGACTTCTGTAAAATAAGCTGAGGACTAAAAAAAAACAAAAAACAAAAGTTGTCAGATTGACCTGGACCCCCCCCCACCCCTGACGAAAATTCCTGGATCCGCGCATGAAAATGTGAATATTTCTTACCCATCAGTATTAACATATGTTTTGGGTACTCAAAAGAAACGTCTCATCGAGACGATTCTTTTGAGTACCCACAACATATGTTTTGGTTGAGAAATAAGAAAATTAAATTTTCGTCACGCACTCTTAACTAAAGTCCTGGCAAAGAGCATTTTCACACCCAATTACAGTTGTTTGCCTTGAACTTGATGTTACAGCCTGTGGTTTAAAAATAACACCGGGGATAACTGCTGGAGGCTTGTGAGATGTACTCAGACCTTATTCATTCACCTTGTATATGAGCCACAACATGAGATTTTCAACAATGTGGTATGTGCGACCAGCAACAGCTCATACCAGCCTGCGCATACGCGCAGTCTGATAGAGCCTTTGCTAGTCGCTTGAATATTCTAGGAGTGTTAAGCTACTGACTGAACATAATTTGGAGTTTCTAAGCTTAAAAGCAGGCTGCACAGGCTCATCTGAGTCTACACTTGTCAAGATGCCACATTGTTGGAAATCACATGTAAAGGCTCATATCATTTCTGGGTGGGTTTTAAGATTGTATTTGGACAGGATTGATCTAACTCTGTATAGTAGCTGGATACATAGTCAGCTGTAGTTGCTTTGACCCTCTGGATTTGTAAACCACAGGTTTTTAAAATTTAAGAATCTTGAGCGCATGCTAACATGACATGAAGTTGGTGTACCACTGATAAAAACAATGGGTTGTCACTGATCCTTTAGTTCAGACAAACAGGCTGAAACAGCGTATTCTGATGTCATGTTAGCAACCTCAGAACGACTGAAGCTGTACCAACAAAAAAGCGCCATAAATTTTAAATTTTCCACAAAATATACTCCTTCCTATTTAAAGACCAAAGGAATGGTCAAGATCTTGTTGCTTCAGGTTTAACTGCCACTTTACTTGTGTCTCAAAGATGCTCCGGGAAGTTCATACTGGTCTGACAGTGGTGTTTATAGATAGGTACACATACTACCTCTTACCATCTCAATGTTATTCATCATATACGTTTGGGAATATGATATGTACTTGATTCTGAAGACCTGAACTCTACAATGAAACATAAGATTAAGCGGATGTTTATAATTTTGAAACAGAAAAAGAGGGTGAACCACGAAACAGCTAAACACACCAATATCAGCTCTCACAAACAATAAACCACTTGCGTCCTTCAGCAGAATGAATAGTACGTGTATGGTATAGATTGACCACTTGACAGTCACGTGACATTTTAAAATAGATGAACGTGACATTTCGTTTGTCAGTTTTTCCCCACGGCAAAATCTAGACTTTTAAACTTGTCAATTGTTTTTGCATTAGTGAAATTCAAAAACCCAACACCAAATAAGGTCAATTAAAGAAATTCTTACCAAAGTATCTGACTCCACATTTTGTCATCGAGCGTATTACCACTGTGTGTGCTGTGCAGCCAAGTGAAGTATGACGTCAGATCAGTCAGCCGATCAAAACAAAAATGGCGCCGAAACTTATGAGCACCAAAACACATGGTTGGACGGCCAGGCTGTGTAGTGCAGTTGCAGTCGGTAGCGTGTCTGCAATATGCGTGTCTGACTGCAGATCCAGGAGTCGCAAGTCCTACCCAGGTCCACAGGCCTCGAAATATCTGAAAACAGGCACTTGCCCTGCATCACAAAATTTATTGGCATACATTGGGAAAATTTAATTTTCAGTAGAAATATCAAAATATTCACTTGCCCTGCAGCCTGAGACACTCGTAAATACGAGCGGACGAGTACTATTTTCGAGCCCTGGGTCCAGTGCCATACTTTCATGGAGTTTGATAATGAAACAACCTTTGCGGTAATTCTCGCATCCGCTGACTCATTTGAGAAGGTTTGTTGTCAGTTACAAGCAACAGTATGTGGACAAAGTAGTTCAAGCTTGCCCAGGAGAAAGTGTGGTCAAGTGAACTGACTGTCTCGCCATGACGATAGATGTTGACTGGGACGTAAAGCAGTAAAACGAACATGATTAGATGATAATATATTGAAGTGGATTCACCAACACTTCCAAGAATTAACTGTTACTATATAAAACGAACTAAATCTACTTTAAATGCCAATGAGGTTGTCCTTTATGCCAATTGCAAAAATGTACATGATATAAAACGAGAAAAAATTTAGCATGTTTCATATTTTGTTCAATGCCAGCCGGTCTTTATCCAGGGGCATAATTGATATTCAGGGGCGTACCTACCTGTATGCCAAAAAAAGAGCTTACAGCTCGTTATCGCCATTATAGGGCTTACAGCTTCATATTTTGTTTTTTGGAAGGCTATGCCGTCATTGCTCAACGGAGCATGAAATGTATCATCCTCATAAGTCAAAATTTTATCAGCATCTAAGAGTTTGAAAGCAAGAAATGTCTAATTTTGCAGCATTTATTTTTTAGAGCAGTTGAAATGTCATGCTCAGTTGAGCATGAAGAAAGTATTATAACCTCTAGGCAAGGTAAACAATGGATTTCTATGTGCAGGGTAGGATTCCATGAATCAAAGTAAATTCACCAGGTAAGAGAATCATTAATAACCAGCACATTTTGTATTGCTGATGCTGTCAGATTAAGTTAAATATCTGATAATACTGGCTTCTGTATTATCACGAGTTTGTTTCAACATTCTGCGATTGAGATCAAATATCATTAATCAAGAAGCTAAAACAGCAACAAGTTGTTTTATTTTAATATATGATTTTGGCCTCAACACGAGAAAACCTGTCTTCAGGGGTTAGCAAACAACAAAGACGCAGAACAGTCTGGTCAGCGCCTTTGTTAATCGCTTATTGGTCCAGAAGATGCCACAATCACATTTCCAAAAAGTTTGTGAGTATGAACTGATAATGCCACAATCACACACTGTTGGTAACTTGTCAAAACAATAAATGAGCATTAATATGATATATCACGGGCCAATCCAAGCCAACTCAAGGAAGTAAAAGGGCAACTCTCTCAGCGAGATGATCGACGACCTAAAAATATACATCAAAATTACAGCACAAAGGCCAAATGCAAAAGACAAAAATCCCATATAAAATGAATGGAGCACTAAATGATGAGCCACCAACAACAGTATCGGCAGTTTTCTCTGTATAGATATATGCCATGAAATGAACTGACAGATCTTTGTATGTCTTAATCCCATTAGTTTTTCACTGATTGAATATCGGCCATTGTTTCAGTTTTATCAATAACACTAGGAACCTCTCAGAAGAACTGCATTGTTGCACGTTGACCTGATAGATGTCACAGCTTTATCATGTCAACATGACAATGATTTTTAATGACGTTGAGGTGACACGAACATCGATAAGCAACAATAAGGCCGCCATGCCCAAATATGGTACAGACCTTTTAAAAATCTTCAGAACCAGAAGGGTAATAACTCCACTGTTAAGGGGTCGATTTTACGGACAAAAAGGTGTCGAAGGAATAAATGTACAGACGACGCAAATACTATATACCTCCGACTTTGCTGGAGGATAACAAATGATGATTCTTGGTTGACCTTGACCTACCTTATGGCCCTCTTATTTTTAATTCCTGTTGCATTTATGAGGAAATCTTGAAATGTTCATTTTTATACCCCTATTTTGAAATAAAAAAAACAACTGATGTATTACGGCATGGCGCTCCCCCCATCTGTCTGTCAGTATGTAATCTTTGAGATCTTCATTATATTTGGTGTATAAGGTCAGGACAACGTGTCAAATATAATTATGGTTACCAATTTTCATTTCGGAGTTATGACCCTGTGATTGTTTTTTGAGGCTTATTTTGTGTAATTTTTGTTCACGCCATATATCGGTAACTGTTTGGGATATCTTCATGAAATTCTAATTGAATATGACAATGTCAAAACAATGTGTCGCAAAAAAAGAATGATTGTTCCCCCTTTCTGAGTTTTGCCCCTTTGATTATTATCCCCGACGAAGTCGGAGGGATATAGTTTTGGCGGCGTCCGTCCATTCCGTCTGTCCTTCCACATTTTTTGTCCGTCCGGAACCATATCTCAGTACCTATCGGTCAGATTTGATTCATTCTTGGTACAAATGATAAGTACTATAGACTCTCGATATCCTATAAGTTTGGTCAAAATCGACCCCATTACACTTGAGTTATTGCCCTTGTTTTGGTATAGGCAATTATAAGGCAAAACCTATATTAGCTTTTTTGTGTGATGATCTTCATATTTCATCAAAGCTTTTATATTTAACAACTGATTGCCAAGTGCCTGTAGATAAGCATGGCAGTGTCAAAATTTTACCCCACTCCCTTCAAAGGTCAAATATTTTAATTTCGCAATAACTAAGGCAGTTGTTGATATTTTTTGCTGAAATTTTGCATGCAGGCAGAGCAGCAATAGATATGAAACATATCAAACGGGATTTTAGTCTGAAGGCCTGGGTCCGAGTCCGTTGGGTGGACTTACATTGCATTAGTTAGATGGCCTCCATGCGAGCTGAACATTTCTTGTACTTCAACAACAGCAGAATCTAGGGCGAAGATTTGGGACCAGTAAAATGCATTTAAGCCCCCCAGTGGCTTAGGCTGCTGTCTGTTCTAAGGCGGTGGTTCTGTTGTTGTTGACTTTGTTTATTGTTACTCCCATTGTGGGAGTCTGTAATTGTTCTATGTTTTGCTATACGCTACTTTATGTCCATTCTAGTATTGCAATCATCTTGATGGGGAAGAGAGAGCTGATTGCTTTGCTTTATTTGTCTTCCTGGTGTCTCGTGATGGTTGAGCAGCTCTTCCTCGCGGTGCCACGGGGATGTCTGCAGTTTGTGATTGTGGTATTTCCTGATCATACTCACTATTTTTAGGGGTCGGGGCCGAGGCCAACGTAAAACTTTTTCAGAATATGGTCATGTTGCATATCAAATTAAAGCTGACGACGCTGGTAGCAACATGGTAGCAAATATTTTGCCCACAGACACACCCTTGACCCAGGGGGTTGGGTCAAAAGGTCAAACTATATATTTTTCTGAAAGTAGTCATGTTGCATATCAAATTAAAGGCAATTGAGCACAGAGCACCATGAAAGCAAATATGCTGTCATTACACACACCAGCGACCCCTGGGTTTGGGGTCAAAATGTCATTTTGTTTTCTTTTCTAAAAGTGGTCATGTTGCATATCAAATTAAAGTGGAAGAAGTGTAGACCTACATGCAAGGTAACACTTTGAATTTACACACACCATTGACCTCTGGAGTTGGGTTTAAAGGTCAGATATTGAAATTGTGCAGATGTAAGTACACTTTTTATAAAACTAAGCACTATAACATACTTGACAGGCGTTTGTTATGCACTGAATGATACTGAAGGTGAACTAAGGATTAGTTAAATGGGATTTATGTTTTGTGATTTACATGTTTCTCTCAAATAACCCTTCGTAGGGGGATATAAATTCGTCAAATTTATCTTGTTCTTTTTTTACATTTTCCCCAAAAAAATTCTTGTACGCCCCATAACTCGGTAACCCTTTGGAATAAATTCATGAAACTTAATAGGAATATATATCAGGTCAAAACAAAGTGTTGAGTGCAATTATGGTTGCTTTCTTTTAAGAGTAATGTTCCTTTGATTAAGTTTTGTGCTTATTTTGTGTAATTTTAATTCTTGTACACTCCTTTACTCACTCACTATTCGTGATATCTTCATGCAATTTGATAGGAATGTGCGTTAGGTAATAAGACAATGTGTCGCGTGCAAGAAAGATTGTTCCTCATTCCTTAGTTTCCCAATTATTCCCAATTAATAATTTTTCCTACAAAATTCTTGTACGACCAATAACTCTGTAACTGTTTGGTATACCTTCATGAAACTTTATAGGAATGTATATCAGGTAAAAACAATGTGTCACATACAATTCGAAACGTTAAAAGAAATTGTTTTGGCTCGACTCGGCTTAGGTCATACTGGAGTCACATATTCATACTACGAGGTGAAGAGCAGCTGCAATGTGTTTATTTCATGCACCATTCACTGTACGTCACTTCCTTTTGGGGTGTGGCGATTTCGCACAAATAACAGATAATTACTTACATTATTTCAAGATATACATATTTATCGTATTATGACATTTTAAAAGAAATAAGTCTTTTAACAAAATTTTATCGCTTTTTAGCTCACCTGAGCCGAAGGCTCATGGGTGAGCTAATGGTATAACAGTCACTATGGCGTCAGTCCTCCGTACGTCCGTCCGTCCACAATTTCAAACATCTCTGAAACCACTGGGCCAATAAAATTCAAATTTTATAAGGAGACTCCTTAGGACGCGGGAACGAAAGCTTGTTCAAATGGTCCTGGTCACATGTCCAAGATGGCCGTCACGCCCATATATGGTAAAACCCTTTAAAATCTACTCCAGAACCAGAAGGCCGATGACCTTAGGAAGTTGTATATAGCATTTGGGTTGTGGGCTCTACCAAGTTTGTTCAAATGCTTTCTAATGCATTTAAATGGGAAAATTTCTGAAAAGTTGATTTTTTTTAAACTGTTGAAGCCTTAGTCATTATTCTAACTTGATATGTTTAACCTAATGAGACAATGGCTATAAATAGGTTCCAAAAGTCAAGGTTGACCTTTCAGCTTAGGTCGCTCATATTGGAGTCCCATCAATATGTTAAAACATAGTTTTCTCACAAACCATTGGTCCAATTGAACTCAAATTTCATGTGAAGACTCCTTATGATAAGTTAGCCAAATTTTACGCAAAATATTCTGGTCACATGACCAAGATGGCCACCACGCCCATATATGGTAAAAATCCTTAAAAAAATCTTCTCCAGAACCAGAAGGCAGATGACCTTGGGACTTGGTATGTAGCATTGGGGATGTGGGGCCTACTAAGTTTGTTCAAATGATGATCTTAAGATGACCTTCAGGTCAAATTTGCCTCCTATTGCATTTAAATGTGAACTTTTTTGAAAAATTGATTTTTTGAAAACTGTTGAAGCCAAAGTCATTATTCTCACTTGATATGGTTAATCTAATGAGACAATGGTTATAAATAAGTTTCAAAGGTTAAGGCCACCACACCCATATATGGTAAAAACCCTTTAAATATCTTATTCTCTAGAACAAAAGGTCAATGGCCTTGGGACTTGGTATGTAGCATTGGGGATGTGGTCTCTACCAGATTTGCACAAATGATGAATCTAGCTTGACCCACTTTATGGCAAGGTCAAATTTGATTCCTAATGCATTTATATTGGAAAAATCTTGAAATGTTCATTTTATATAACTGTTTAAGCCGATATCTCAATACTTTAGAGAAATGTTTAACCTTATGAGACAATGGCTTTATATAAGTACCAAATCTCTTTATCCAATGCCACTCATTTTTACTGCCACATGTCACCAAAATGGCTGAAACCCCCATATATGGTAAAACAACATATGTTTTATTATAAGCTGTAGTTGACCTTGACCTATTTTAACATTATTAAAGAGGTAAGGTGAGCGCTTCAGGTCCTCTGGTTTAAATTGTGTTTTGTTTTTATTTGTATCAACCTATAATGCGCTATATATAATATCATTGGACCATAATATGGAAAGTTTAATGCTATATTCTTTCCAGTTAAAGAACGTGTGCATTCGTCTGAATAGCTCTTTGAACTTGTCAGATAGCATTTCAAGCAAAATCACACGCAGCTCTACGTGATTGGTAACCCTGAAAAGGCACTCAATCCATCGGGATAAATTGTGGCCATGTGTTCTACATGACGTTTAATGAGAGGTATTAAAATTTTCTTTGTGCGGTCGACAACAGGCTCCAAGGTTATAAAACTTTTTTCATATTCGACTCAGTTGAGCATGAATTCATCCAGCTTGTAAATATTGGCATTTTAACGTTCTCAAGACCCAAAGCAAGAAACTTCTTCCTTTGTCGTTATTTAAATTTTTATGGTGAGCAGTTGAAATTTCGTGCTCAGTTGAGTTGAGCAACAAAAAAGTGTTAAAATCTCAGGTCAGGATATAGTATTACAGTGCTTGACTGAAGCCCACCAACATTATCAGGGTATTATTTAATAAACATGTTTCCTCGGAAAAATGCATGGCTCCTCATTTTGTCCCTATTTGACTGTTCTCCTAAAGCCCTTCTGGTATACAAATAATCGTTCATCACATATAACAAACAAGAAGCTAGCTGAAAGAACTGGTCAGTAAGTATTCTCTGGGCATTCAGTTCTCAGGAATGTTGTCCAACATGGATCGCGACCATGTTGCTCTATTACAGACTGTATCAACAGCTGTTTCGCATAGGCTTAATAATTGTTTTCTAAAGAAATGCATATGTATTTCTATATAGTGGTGTATCCAGATTTAGGCCTAGACTGAATAATTGTTTTATTTATAAAAACTAGAGATGTATATAGATTTCTGGTCCAGTTTGAATAATTGCTTCCTTCAGTAATGTGGATACATTCATATATAGAGATCATTTCATTATCTCATCTAGATGTGCTGTCAATTGTACTTTTATGGAGCCTCTCATGGAATATCTCTTTTTTTGAAGTGAGACTTTGAAATATCCCAGAATGATTCTAATGTGTGTGACCCCATGGCAGAGTCAAGAAAATTCTCATTATGATTTACAGTAAGATGCGTGTAACCCAATGTATTTATTGAGGTATATACCCTGCCCACTGGTAAAAGTTGATAGTCGTACCAGGCAGGACATTTCTCTGGATTTGTGCCAAAAGTTCTGCAGCTGACTGGTTTTTAACGGTTATGTATCATGCTTTCACAGTCTTGCACTGAATTAGACCAAAACTTGTTCATTCTACCTGATGTATTTACGCCCCATTTACTTAAACTATAGTGTTTGGTCCCTCCAATTAGATATGGACACGTAATATCCTGTAACAATTGTAAAAGCATACTGGTTTGACGATTATGAGCAGATTATGAGCAGAGAGATACAAAATCTGGAGCTATACTGAGAGGGATTGTCTTTGAACTTCCAAGAAGCTACAAGCTTGGGTCTTATATTTTTAGCTCACCTGAGCCGAAGGCTCATGGATGAGCTTATAGTATACCTGTCACTCCGGCGTCCGTCATTCGTCTGTCCACATTTTCAAACATCTCTGAAATCATTTGGCCAATTAAATTCAAATTCCATATGGAGACTCCTTAGGATATGGGAACGAAAGTTTGTTAAAATGGTCCTGGTCACATCACCAAGATTGCCTGCCGCCTCGCCCATAAATGGAAAAAAAAAACTTTAAAAATCTTCTCCAGAACCAAAAGGCCGATGACCTTGGGACTTGGCTTGTAGCTTATGGGTAACGTCAAGGTCAAATTTGCTTCCTGATGCATTTAAATGGGAACTTTTTGATTTTTTTAAAACTGTGGAAGCCTTAGTCATTATTCTCACTTGATTTGTTTAACCTAATGAGACAATGGCGATGAATAAGTTGCAAAGGTCAAAGTTGACCTTTCAGCTTAGGTCGCTCATACTGGAGTCACATTAATATATTAAAACATAGTTTTCTCACAAATCATTGGCCCAATTGACCTCATTTCATGTGCAGACTCCTTACGATAAGTTTAATGCAAAATTTATGCAAAACATTCAGGTCAAATGACCAAGATGACCGTGCCACGCCCATATATGATATATTTTTTTTAAAAATCTTCGTCTCCAGAACCAGAAGGCTTGTGATATTGGGACTTGGTATGTAGCATTGGGGATGTGGGGCCTACCAAGTTTGTTCAAAATGATGATCCTAAGTTCACCTAATTAACGTAAAGTTCAAAAATGGTTCTAAATGCATTTGAATGGGATTTTTATTTTTTGAGAACTTGCCTTTTTGAATACTTTTGAAGCCAAAGTCATTATTTTTACTTGATATGTTTAACCTAATGAGACAATGGCTATAAATAAGATCCAAAGGTCAATAGTTTTCTCAGGAACCACTAAGCCAATCTAACTAAAAATTGATATGAAGACTCCTTATGATAGGTAAGTCAAAATTGATACAAATTGAGGTCACTTGACCAAGATGGCCACCACACCCATATATGGTGAAAACCCTTTAAATATCTTATTCTCCGGAACCCCAAGGCCATTGGTCTTGGGTCTTGATATGTAGCATTGGGAATGTGGGCCCTACCAGGTTTGCATAAATGATGAATCTAGCTTGACATTGACCTTTATGGCAAGGTCAAATTTGATTCCTAATGCATTTATATGGGAAAATTCTTTAAATGTTCATTTTTCTATAACTGTTTAAGCCGAAATCTTAATACTTTCGAGAAATGTTCAACCTAATGAGACATTGGTTTTATATAAGTACCAAATGTCAAGCTGACCTGTGACCTTTTATCGAACGTCACTCATTTGGACTGCCACATACCTATCTAAACATTGGTTTCTCAGAAATTACTGGGCTGTTTGATGGAGTTTTCATTAGATTGTTTTAGGTCACTTGAAAAAAATGGCTGCAACTCCCATGGTAAAACAAATGGCCCAAACTCCTTGTAACCCCTCTGGATTGGAGCATGTATTAGGACTACAATAAATTATTGATTAAATGCATTATGCATATCGGTGGGCTTTTGTCCTAGTGGGTTTTTGTCCCAGTGGGCTAATGTCTAGTGTGCTTTTGTCCTATACTCCCATATTCAGTCAGTGATTTTATGGTAACATGGGGTTTATCTGTATTTTATCTTCCATTTCATGAGTCAGGACTTGGGCTGACGGGTGGGTGGTGACTAAATATTTAAGTACTTCTTAATCAAATTATAATGAATGTAAATTATTATATAATTACTTTCATCTCACTTATTCCAAGATGAGTCAGTCTCTCCCTCAACTGGCCATTGAATTCAAGGAAAAGTTTCCTTGATTGCCTCACCTTGTCCTGAATAATAAGGAAAAACAATCTGTACAAAAACAGACTAGAGAACCACTGAGCTCAAACAGTGCAGTCATCATGTGTTGATTGCTGTAGATAAAGTGACAAGATATTGTATCTGTCTGTTATTTAATTTATGAAAATATTCTTAGCTGATTAATTAATTTTACATATATATGGCTGTATGTTTTTGACAAAATCTATGTATGCTTAGGGAATATCTATACTACAGTGATGTGGGGGCAGCAGCGTAAAGTGCAGTGGTCCTGTTCCCAGTTAACAGGTGGTTACAAAAGGAACAAGCGGGCCCTGTTTAAAAAGGTTTTTTTCGTTCGACATGTGGCATGGCATAAAACATGTGTTTTCATACAAGTTTTCAATATATTAATATAAGAAAAACTGCCCTCCCCCCTTGGTGGCCATGTTTTTCAATCAATTAAATAATTTGAACAACCCTCAGATAAAGGATCAGATAAGGACCATTTGTAATGAAAAATATAGAAATCTGAAGAGAAGTTTTAGAAAAGAAGTTATTAAGATTTGCATTTTGTTTGCCATGGCAACAAGACTTCTGCATGGAATGCAATGTTTTAGTTTAAACAATAATTTATTTGTAACTAAACATGTATATTACAGTGGTACAGGATCTGGCAATAAGTAAGCCCTTATATTGTAAGTCATCTCCTGCTACAAGTGAGATCATACAATAGTACGTAAAATGGAAGAAAGGAATGTTTTGAACAACTATGATATGGGACCACCCATGGGTCATTTCTTTTAGGTTTCGTTAAATTCCATGTGATTGTATTTATTCCTGCCCATTTCGTTCTTTCTTACTTTGATATCAAAAGTAACCATGACCATATTTAAGGATTGAAATTCATATTCTAAGCTTGCACTGGATGATAAAAAACATTAGCTTTTAATGTCTGTGAAACCAGAAGGGCTGCTTAGAAAACTAATGTTTTTCATCATTCAGCGCAAGCGAAAAATATGAATTTCAACCCTTATATTAACATACTATATTATCGATCAAATCTACCTAATTTTCCTCCAATTAACCCTGCTAGTTATTCTTAAATACTGAAATATTTGATTTGTAAGGGAAGTGTTAGAACAGCAAGGGAGCAGAACCTGTGTACATAACGTCGTAGTGAAATGTGAATTGCGTAAGGCAATCATCAATAAAAAAGAAAGCTATTGCTTGATGTTGACTTTACTCCGCCTACAGGTGCGTTCTAATTCATGTGACATTCCAATCTTTTGCATCGAGAAATGCAAGCAGCTAGAAACTGTAGTTTCTTTAACATGTCTAAGGCAACTAACGGAGAATGTAAATAGTTTGTGTTGCTCATTTGAGTGCACTGTCTGCTTGAATGCTAAACAAAAAAGAACAAGAAATCTTTCCTGAAAAGTCAAGTGCATGTACTTGCTCTTGGCATTATGGCTGTTGCCTATATTTTTTCCTTCTAAAGGTGTTAGGCCAGCATAAACATGCCATTGGATGTACCTGAAAATATCAAAATCACTGCAATATTTATGCTGTTACATCAAATCTCTACATTTTGTTTTGTTAATGTACATGTCTTTCCTGCGAAGCATGCATAAAACACAGGGATCATGACTTTCATTTTTGGTTTTCAATCAATAACTTTAAAAGGGATGCATCTATCATTCAAAGTCTACAGAATGGTAAAAAAAATAATGAATTACAGGTCAATTTTGAATATAGAGATAATCTGCAAGATTTTGACTTGAGTTATGCCGAATTTTCTATCTACTTGTCCTGGGACAAGTATTAACAAAATGCAATTCGGTATTTCATGTATTATTAATATCAATTATCATATGCAGTAACTGTTATTCAGTGGATAATGTCATGTTATTACCACACATTACATAACACTTTGTAAGGGCACAAGTTCAGTCATGACATCAACAAGACCAAACTATGCTCTGGACCTGCGTGGCCGATGCACATCTTCAATGTGTGAACGATCATTATCCAAAGTTCGACTTTTAAGAAATGAAATCTGTTTGAATAACAGATTACACAGAAATAAGCAATGTAAGCAGGTGGTGTCTACAGATGTAATAATGTCAACACTCTCCAAAATATCAAATGTGCACAAAATTATAGGGTTCACATGTTTAATCATACATATATATACACAAACCAGACACCCCCTAAGCAATTCAGATTGATAAAATGTCTAAGTTCAAGAGTCTTAAAAAGTAAGAAAATATAGATCAAATGTGCCCAAAATAGTAGGTGGACATTTTCAATGTATCAACAATTATTATGCAATGTTTGGATATAAAGGAATGAAAACTGTTTGTGTATTCCAATCTGGACACTGCAGTCTGAAGCGCTTCATCGCCCCTACAATAATGTAGATCTCACTTTGTTTGAAGAGTCAGTAACATTTTCTGCCTCTCTTTCTTTCTCGGTGTATTTGTTCAGCACTGCAAAGATGACCTTCATTCACAAGAATTTCAGGATGCCTAGCAGCAATGTCCCCAAGCAGATTTAGCTCTTGACAAAGCAACACAGAGTACCCCTGGTGTTTGTTTTTTGTTGTTGTTTTTTTTTCAATCCAACTGATGGTTACATGTACCGGGGTTAATAACAATAACTCTACTTCTCTCTTCAATGGCCATTCTTAGACATCTATTTATAGTCGTTCCCTTACCAAACCTGAGAGGTATTTGCTGTCTTTTGCAACGGAAACAGCTGCAGTAGAGTCTCCTTTACGCTTGTACAATAGGTATTGTTAAGTGTAGGGTGTTAAGAGCGCTAAACGACCCCTCTATTACTTGACTTCATATTAGACTCAAAGTGCTAGACTGACTGACTGTTCAATAGACTGGTGCAAATTAACTCAAAATATCTATTTCTCAAAGTCTTATGTTTGAATATGCGGTAGCGTGACAATGGACTCTGACTGGTGACAGAAAGTCTTTCATGCAATTCTGTAGTCTAAAATAATGATATATATGGGCCGACGCAAGCATGTACTGTGTTTCAGTGCAAGTTTTGCCTACCTTTTCACAAAACTCATAGAGCTTCGTTAATAAAAAATTTGGACTTCGAATATTTATTGGAAATTGGGGAATTTGTGTGTGTGTGATTGTGACAAGTGAAATGACCTATGATTCTGGGGAGGTGTGTTGTTACATGGGAAGTGAAAATAAAACAAAGAGACTATAGACTGCTGAGCAAAATATATATAATTGGATAATCATAAAAACTACAAGATTTGTTTAGCTACCTTATAACTACATCTATACGTCAATAATTAAAATACCATATTTAATCTAAATCCAACACTCAAATGGGCACGACGCAACCGATTAAACAACGCAGTCCTAAGTTTACCCCTTTATCAACGATACAGTGATCAAAAGATTGCACAAGTCAATGAGTCATTTAGAAATACTTTTGAACTAACCTTCAGAGAATTAAAAGCAGAATAAGTGGTAGAATCCCCACCCCTTTGGTTGACTTAAATGTAATGCAAATGAACAAAATAGCAATAACTCTCAAAATAGCATGAAACCTAATGTTAAAATCGCGAGGATTTGATAAGAATTTGACAGAAATTTCAGTAAAAACGGCGATATGTTGCCTTAACAAAAGCCAAAAGTGAAGTCCCCATCCCACTTGCGCGCTCTGCTTTTATACTCAATGATCCCACCTCCCGCCAACCTGCAGCTCTACTGTAGCGAGATTTCCAACCCACAGCAAAGATGCGACTGGATCCCTTCATCCCACAACGTCAGAAACGTCGGAAGACGTTCCCACTACGGAAATCTCCCTGTTCGCCATTGCTGACATTGAGGAAAATCAAACACTGCAAACTCAAAATTTATCTATGAACTTCAATATAAAATTATCCCGAAAACATCCGCAATTGAATATTCTAAATGACTTACAATAAAATTGGAATAAACTAGGGGTAAGCACTATGAATCTGCAAAATTCGGTCCAACGGACTTCTGACAGATGACGTAAACAAAGGTCGCTGCGTTCACACAAACATACTCCCATAATGCATTTCACTCAACCCAATACACAGCATACAACATGGAGATTAATGATTGTAAACACGCTTGGCTAAGACCAAATTTTCATGAACTACACCATCATTTACTCATTCTCACAAATTACAATCATGTAGGAACATAAGGTAAGCTTGAGGTTGAGAAATCTGGATCACTACAGTATTTATATAGATTTGCATGATACGAAGGAGGGACCAGTGTATTTTGGAAACTTGACCATGCACATGTAGGGAGTGAACCGTTTGGACTGGTACTAACACAATAAATAATGTTATTAGCAGTACCAATAGAGCCGTTGAAGAGACCAAACTTTTACATTTGAATTAGTTCTAAGCATAACTTTAGCCCTCTTACAAAGGTACAGTGTATGAACCAACCCACCAGGTCTATCACTTGAAGAGGATATAGCACGAGTACATCCAGATATGGAACATATTTTTTCAATTGGCTGTGTTTCGTGTAAATTGATGCATTTCTTTTTTTTATGATTCCATGATCAAAATGATTTGGAAGGGGTTTTACTTTTTTGTGATTCCATTATCAGAATGATTTGGAAGGGTTAACCCCCTCAGAAAATAGCGAGTATGATCAGGAAATACCACAATCACAAACTGCATACAAACCAATTCCACCGTGAGGAAGAGCCACACAACAAACAAGAGACACCAGGAAGACTAACTAAGCAAAGGAAACAGCTCTTTCTTTCCCATCAAGATGATTTCAAAACTAGAATGGACATTAAGTAACGTACAACAAAACCTGGAACAATTACAGACTTGCACAATTGGAGAAACAATAAACAAAAAGTCAACAACAACAGAACCGCCGCCTTAGAACGGACATCAGCCTAAGCCACGCGACCTGGGGGGGGGGGGGGTGGGGGGCTTAAGTGCATATTACTGGCACCAAATATTCGCTCTAGATTCTGCTGTTGCTGAAGTACAAGTGAAGTGGTGAAGGGGTCTCAGCAATCAAACTAATTATCTTATCTAGTGTAGCTGTCGCTGGTGCACGGGGGGAACCACCTCCTGTCTTCCCGTGGCTTCCTTTTATTTCTGCATCCTTGGCCTTCCCGTCAGATACTATATTAGACCCCTTTGTCTTAATCTGTGCTACTGTTCTGTGGGCAACGCCTAAGGCGTTCACCTTCTCGCAAATCTCCCTTAACACCGAATTTTTCCTCTAAGTTGTAACGACAGAATTGTGTTTCGACCTCAGCAATTCGTTATTCTCTGCGAAGAGATCTAGTATCAACTCATTCTCCTTTGTGTCGAAGTTCTTCCCTCTTGGTCTTGAAATTTTATTTGTGTTAACAGACGATTCTTGTTGTTGTGACGCCATTGTTCTTTTGATCTCAATAGAGGAAACGATAGATATATATATTAGACAAAATATTAAATGCCAGCTTAATGACAGCCTTACCTCCCATTAGTTTAGTCAACATTAAATTTGCTTTATGCTTAACTAGTGGACTGGTAAAAGTTTAATGACAGCTTAAACCTTAATGATAGCTTAATTTTAGTGATGGTTTATGCAACAGACCCCTGTCCTCTAAACTTAAATTTGTCAATTATTGAAACAAGGTATATGCCCAGCAATGATTAAAAAAAAATAAGTTCAAAATGCTATAAATTTGTCTTTTTTCAGCACGAAACTTTGTCTATACATCTTCAATATGCCTGTAGCATAAATAAATAGTAGTGAAGTTGGCTACGTGTTTGTTAACATGCAAATTCATCAAATGAAATTTCATCATTAAACTTCATACACAACTTTAATATATCTGTAACATACACAGCATTACCTGCGAAGTATAAAAATAATTTAGTAGTAGTTTATTTCAGATAGCGTATATAGCTCCTCGTCCTTATGCCAAGATAAGTCATGCCAATGTACCATTCCGTGGAACTTTGAAAACTCAGACCTGTACCAGCAAGCATTAACACCAAATATAGGGGCCATGGCATCAATGAAATAATCTTGACTTCTAAACTTGAAATATTTTTAAACAATATTAGTATTTTCTTGGAGTGATCGAAACAGGACATTTTTGTCATCAAGAATAACTGTTTTACCTGTGACATCACATATATAGTTAAATAAAAGACGCTGTAAAGGTTCAAAATGGAATACAGCACAGCTCTCACTTGTAAAAATGATGGAAGACCACACCCTTCATTTATTTTGACCTGAATTATCTCAATTCTTCCCCCCCCCCACCTCCTCCCTCTGCTTACAGTATTATGACGTGTTCCGCAATGTACAACTAAAGTAAAGATTTTTTTTGGAAATGGACTGATCCCGCTCTTGTAGTTTTTCCTTCAGATCGTCTGCAATTAAATGTTTGTCTAAAAATTTTATTGACAATAAAATTTGAATTGTCTAAAGCTCTTTTTCTCATAGTTATACATGTATTATGAGACACACACTTACAAAATACGGGTGATGAGCTAGCCACTATTTTTTTACCAAATTAAACGTTCTACCCAGTCAGAAAACGTTGTGCCTGCACACCTTCAGTTGACATGGTACGTTCACATGTCCAGCGCTTTCATTGTGCAGTCGTTTCAGTTAAGATCCATTATGATCACACCTTATAGATATACATTTTCTCTTTACTGATACGCTCAGGAAAACTAAATCTGAAAGAACTTGTACAGCGCAATTTTGAAGTAAGTGGTATTTGTCAGAAATAATGCTACGCATGTAATGGCAATCATTTTCAAAATTAATGACATTATCGTATGGCTTCAGGTGTAGTGCTACTTTGCATGTAATGTCTGTCCTAAGGTACACCTGAAATTCTTTCTTATAATACTGATTCTCCTTTGAGTATATAAAAAAGAAAATTTACTTTTTGGGCAAATACAAAATATATATTACATCCGTTGAGGTGGAACTATCAGCATTTTCACTTGTGACAAACACCTCAGAAAAATACTTTTCAATATACATGAAATATATTTGATATTTGTCGAAAAAAGTAAATATGATCTAAAATATGATCATTTGTATTCTGGGCCAGGTGTGGTATTGATTGTATAGATTCCTGATCTTTGCACCCTTACTTACTAAGTGTTTGTACATACTTTATAAATTTGCAGTGAATGCAAAATTGTCATGTTTTTATTTATTTGAATTCTATGTCACTTGGGGAGAAATTCTGATTATTCTACATTTGTAATGGTCGGCGATTCTGTTGAATGTATAATTCCTGTTTATCTAAAATATACTTCGTATAATGTATGTTGAATATTTAGTAACTATTTCAAGTATTTATATATTTGGGCATTTATCTATATGTAATCTCTGCTCACTGCCATGAAGGACATACCTTTAAAAAATGAGACTTGAACCTTGTCACATGAACTTTAAAAGGCTTAATAATCAGACATAACAAGTTAAAAATAAAATCTCTTGATCGTAGGCATACAGCTGAATAAAGGTTACACAGTATTTTGACTGGAGAAAGTCCATAAATGTATCATTTAATGCCAATTAACTAACTTTCCCTATATTCAATCTGATTACTGTTGGCATCCTTTTTTCCTCATATTTCTAAAAGAACTTCTTTAAAGTTTACAAATGTTTCCTCCTTAAAACTGGAATAGGGCCTATATAAGACCAGCAATACCGATACTTGGATTGATGTAAAAAGCCCACTCTTTGATTTTTGTAAAAGCCAATACTTGGTTTTGGCATTGTCTGGGCAAAAATGCTTCCCGGCTAAGACCATGTGAGAGATGGCGGCGATCTCTTGCAGACAAAATGTGCTTTTTGGAAAAAAAATTCTTCGTTCAAATAGCAAGCCATAATTAATCAATGGTAGAAAGCGAAAGAAAGAATGTTCCAGTGGTAAGAAATCTTCAATTGCATTGTCCGGTTCCTTATTATTCGCCATATTGCAGTTTAAAAAATCATAAGGTTTTGCCACTAAATCAGTTTGTACAATGCCGATTCGACCCTTAGCCCATTTGCGTTATTCACTCCACTAGTCGTTTCTGCTAAGTGGGTGGCATTGAAAGTCTCTGGTCTGTCAAGATTTTAAATTAGAAAAGAAAATAAAGATTGGCAGTTGTCTTCAACGAAGATTTCCCCCACCATTTAATTTCAAGCATCCCTCAGAATTGAGTATTCTAGAAATGTCTTTTCAAGTTTCATCTTGTGACAGATAGATGTACACTTATTTTGTTCCTAGTTTAATCCTTTTTTATTTCTCCTCCCAATACAATTTTGTGCAATCAAACAGTGGAGGCCCTGATCCAGTATCACATTTTGTTTCATATGATCTCAGTCTGCACGGATTGCCTGTTTTAGTAGCTATGTGCCCATTTCAGGTTTTCCTGACAACAATTGGTTAAAACTATTGATTATAAACAATTTGACGGAAATTTCCTCGTACTGTCTACAACCAAAATAACACAAACTATTCTGTTCTGCCCTGATTGAACAAAATGGCACCAGACTGGCAGAGCAGGCTGAGCTTCATTTTGTAAACCTAGAAATATCATAGAGGACTTGGGTGAGGGATCCGAAGCCCAGAGCACTCTTGTTTTGTAAAGTCAGTCCGTAGCTAGGGGCCACTGGGTACCCAGAGCTGCTCCTGAATTGTCAGGAATGGTGGTTTTCATTTTGTGACTTGACGTCTGTCATTATAGCAAATGACGCCCGTCGTTATATGAAACGACGCCTGTCATTATACCAAACAACGCCCATCATTTTTAGGATTTGACGCCTGTCATTTTACTGAAACTTCTTAAATGACGCCTGGCAGCCAGCTAATAACTTAGCATATTACGCCTAAAAATCCACCTGGTTGATAGGCGGCTACTGTGTTTGATTGTTTCTATTTAAATGACGCCTGGATTTTTGTTTGACGCCAAATTGACGGGTGGCACATTTCGTACAGGAATGACTGGGAATGACACAATCATATATAACAGACCAACACATAGCACTGCATCACAATGATGAACCAGATGTATGAATATGCATAATCAAAAGATCATATCTTTACCTAATCCTGTGTGCTTTTTGTTTTGAATAGGATATAAGTTATCACACTGATCTGAAAGAAAGAAGAGAAAGAATCCAAATAGCAAATAATCTACATTGATTTAGTAAATGTAGCCAAATGATAATGTCAGCCTTTCTAAGTATAATAGTAATAAGAACTCTTCAACCACATGCCTCTATCTAATACAAATCAAAACCAGATGGGGACATACAACAGTCAGTACAAAAGCGGTGTATTTTGTAAGCCAGAACTCAGTCAGAGAAAAAAATTTAACTCTGCCCTATCAATGCTATTTTGGTCATCTTGATAATATCTTGTTGTACAAGCTGGCAAATATATTGTACTATAGGGCAACCTTAAAAATATTTTGTTTACCCTTACCCAACCCTGTTTTGCGGGTATGGGTCTGTTGGTCGGATCTTTTTTTAATTATTCATATTGGATACAAAAATGTTGTTATTATCAAGACCTATTATATTGCAATTATCAAGACCTATTATATTGCATAATGCAGGTCATAAGTATTACAGAACTCTCCCGGGGAGCATTCTGCAATTCTTTCGACCTTCATTTAGCGCCCATTTGTCCTTTAAAGACCTTTGTTGTGTATATCTTTGAGTGGTCGTTTTAGGCAGGTTTTACTGTATAGTCATTCTATGGGCCACAAACAATTTGCTAAGAATATTTTTTAAAGATAGCATTGTTAACATGGGACGATTCTCTAAGTTTGCAATGAAAGTAAGTAAGGGTGCAAAGGTCAGGAATCGATACAATCAAGTACCACACCTGAACAAGGATACTAATGGCAAAGTGACAAACTCACAGTTAGACACCACAAACGAAAGCCAAGAGGTCACCCTTTCGCAGCAGGTGACAACAAAGCACATATAAACAGATGCGAACAAAGACATAGCAAACACAAGACAGAACAAAAACATAAAAGATCCACAAAAGAAGTACCACCTTTGAACGGTCAGTAAAATATTTTACTGGAGGGCTTAAACTGGTTAAACGTCGCCAACCTCACCCTAATTCAGATGTGGATCAAGACATACAGATAGTTGGTTTGCATGAAAGACCCCTAACTTATCAATGCATCATTGACTGAAAATTGAAATAAATATTTTGATAAGGGCCTTTTTTAAGGGTTGGTCCAGTAAGGGGAAACAAATAAAATTTTAATTTAGGCCCTGCAGCTATTCTTCATGGATATGAATATAATTTTGCAGTTTTGAAACTATGTCGCCAAATGCATAAGGATGATGAAGAAGCTGTAATCTATGTTTAGTATTTTCTGCTAACCTCTGTATTCTGGTAATTTCAACTGTTCTTGCTTTTGTTGTAGATGTATTTACAACATAGCACAGCCAGTCTTCACTAACAAGAATATCAGGGTGAAAGGCAAAGTCTGGGAAAACATTAGCTCCCCCGGAAGACTTGGCTCTAGACAGTCCCACAAAAAGCGCTCCTGGAGTTCTCGTTTCAAATTGTCTAGTTCCAGGGTTGATGACAATCGCTTCCCCTTCACCAACAGTCATACCTTGACACCTATGTAAAGTTGTGCCCCAGCCAAGCCTTAGTTGTATTTGCTTTCTTTTACAGTGAAAGCAATTACAATCAAGTCTTTTTTTCTACAGGCACAATGGGAACAACTTTGGGGTGACTGCAAAAAAGATGGACCAGTGTAGCGTTGAAACTCAATCATGCAAACAGTTGGGAAGGAATCCTTGGGGGAGTTTCCGTCAGTGTATATAATATGGACAACTGTGCCCATTGATCCATTGAAAAGCCCATACTGAACATTAAGGTTTGTTGTTAGGATGACTTTTGCACCTCTGGCAAGATACAATGTTCGAACCAAGCAACCTGCTTTATCACTTGATGAAGACCTTGAATGCAAACCTGTTGACACAGCATTAATTTTTGCCATGGGGTGATGTTTGTTTAACTCCTGTAGTTTCTGTCTATTATGAATCCATTCTTCAGAATGTCGTGAGAATACAACCTTCAGATGACATTCTAGACAACAATTCTTGACCATAGGACAATCGAAGGTTTGTCCACTGAAATTTTTGCAGCCATGCAGCCTGATCTTTTGTGGTTTTGTATTCTCGCAAAGCCATAAGTGTTGTTCTTTACTGCTGCTGACTTTTGTTTTGCCTGACTATATTTGTCAGAGTAACAGCAGTTGTGAATTCACTCCAAACAATAACACCACGCATGGCTGCAGGATTTTCCAAGTGATTGTTGTAAACAGGTGAATTACAAACAAGAGGCAACTGCACTTCATTTCGTAGAAATACAACAATGGGAATACCTCCCCAAGAGGCAGCAGACTGAGTTTTTTTTCTGAATTGCATGCTGACACATACATTCCATCCAGCCAAGCGTTGTTACTCCTATCATTGACTGCTCATCAATTAATAGGGCATGAACACCCTGACAACTCTTTTGAGTTTATCTCCCAAAGAATCATCAGGCGTGTCATTTCACCTTTAGATTTAAAGTTTGTAGGTTCTTTAAGAAAACTATGAAGTGTTACACCGGAGATAAGATTGGCACTATTGCCTGTTGGACGAAGCACTTCGACAGACTTGTTGCTGTTGAACAATCTTTTAATAGCATAAACCAGACATTTTATAAAATAAGATTTTCCAGTCCCAGCACTACCAGAGATGACCATGCGTAGTGGCCTCGTTAGTAGCTGGATTCTCAATGAATTTGTAAAGCGTATCCATTAAACAGTTAAATGCAAACTTTTGCTCACATTTGAGAGAGTTTAATTCAACCTCACGCAACTGAAGATCAGAACCGTCAACCCCTTTTTCAGCAGATAGACTATCAAGGAATTTCACTCCAAGATCAGGTGGGTACGGGTGGTTTTTAATACTCCAGTCAAAATCTGGCCCTCCATCATCATACTGAAATTCAGATGTGAAGTTATTAAAAACTGCATTGGGTGCAATGAATTCCATCCATTCTGGCTGATCCACGTCGCTGAAATAAGATGAATAAAGTAACTAAGGGTGCAAAGATCAGGAATCGATACAATCAAGTACCACACCTGACCCAGGATACCAATGGGAAAGTGAAAAACTCACAGTTAGACACCACAAACGATGAAAAACTCAAAGTTAGACACCACAAACGAGAGCCAAGAGGTCAGCCCTTTTCCCAGCAGGTGACCACAATGCACATATAAACAGACGTGCACAAAGAAATAGCAAACACAATACAGAACAAAACCTAAAAGATCCACAAAAGAAGTACCGCCTATTTTACTGGAGGGGTTAAACGGCGCCTACCTCACCCTTAATTCAGATGTGGATCAAGATATATATATATATATTTGGTTTGCATGAAAGACCCCTAACTTATCAATGCATTATCTCCTAAAACATATAAATTAAGATATAACAAGGAGATAAAGCAAAGATAAGGACTCAACAGTAAATAAAACTGAATACCGGAGCCAAAGAAATCAAACAGGTAAACCCTGGTGGGCCCAACAAAATAGCCAAAGCATCAGGCCCCTACCAAGAGTCAGTTTCTTGATCAGCAACCTCAGAAAGGTACCTCTTTGCCCATTTAACATCAGTTTTTACAAAAGGGCACTGCTCCGACTCAATAAACTTCAGAAAAATGGCTGACCAGATTGTATCATCGGACTTCACTTCCTGCATTAGAAGCATTGTTCTACAAAAGTCCTCAGAAAGAGGCGAAGAAGCTCTTACAGAGCCTCGTGAAACAACCGAAACTTTACCACTTTTGCAAATATATTCATACCAAGAAGAGTTATCACCATCGGGTGTAAAGAGATACTTATCTAGAGGAGTACTCTTTGTCAGAATAGCACCAGTTTGCTCTAGAACTCTTGACCCTGACATACTCACAGACTGAAACTGGTGACTACATACTGTATGTACAGTGATAAACCAAAAAGTTCAAATGAAGCTTCAACGGCAGAAATGTCGCGCTTGACAGTATTCATGAGAAGCTCTGTGCATAAAGATTTAGCTGTTGCACCTGAAGTTTCGTCAGATGTATTTGCTTTATCATTAAATAAGTTCACAAGAGCCCCAGTGGAGTCACTACCTTTGCATGCATACCCAGACACATATCTCTCACTCGCAATAATTTCATCCACAGAGGGATAATCTGGGCCATTCTTTGAAATAATCAAAGAGATATTCCCATTGGCTCTCCAGGCCTGTGTATGATATTGAGAGTGTTGGACAAGCATGGGATGGTCTCTTTCCATTTCCAAACGTAGAGAACCATTTTTATCTTTTACAAGACAAGGTGTATCTCATCAAATTCTACCTGGTGATTCCGTGGAACCAAACTCCATTCTGCATACTTTTTTCTTTCATTATATCTAGCAGAAGAATGGGGCTTTCTTAAACAATAGTCTGAACATCTGTGTAAATTTATTCTGTTAGTGAGCAATAGATGGTCTTGAAGAATAGACTCTTGTGAATCACTGACGCCTATGAATAACTTAAGCAAGGGATTGGTTTCCTCAGGAGGCAAAGTTGCAGTACCTTCACAAGGTGGCCAAAATTCTTTCCTTGAAGAACCGTCTTCGTTTTTTCCAGCTTGGTGAAGAACAGTCATTCTAAAGTGTGACTTAGCCAATTTGATAAAAGCTCTGCACTGTTTTAATCTGACAGTCCATTTTTAATGGCACCATGTTACAAAACATGTGGCTCTCTATCTTCCCTCCAATAGAGGCCATGCCAGTGGATCATCCCTCTGGATTTGGCAAATTCCTGTCTGTACCAAAATGACTGAACCCCAAATACTGGACGCATAACATTTTCAAAGTATGATGTTCTTATATCAAATTAGTGAGCAACAATATGTGTATTTTTCTGCAATGCACTGAAAAGTACACTTCTGTCATTTAAATTAATATCTGAATTATTTGTTTGTTCAAGGTAACTTTGAAGAAGGCCTTTGAGTGCCTTAAAATGCTACTCTGCACAACTTCCTGTTGTTTCCAATCTTTTCGCTGCAAAGCAGCACACAACTTAGTCAAACTGATTTTTTCAAAGAACTTCATTTTTTGAGAAAAACACAAAGTACATTGGGTTATATAGTAGGATAGGTGGATTGACCTACATTCTACTCCTCCGCTAGAGAGAGCAACTAAAATCTGATTGGTCCATTAAAAGATCACGCCATAATCACCCCATTACTGTAACCATGATTAGGAAATACTACAATCACACTCAACTTATGGTATCTATGGTCTAAAAAATTGCAACATATTTAGTTATTCTTTCTTGAAGAAATAGGTGGCCCTGAAAAGGGCCGGTTTGGTGGTCTAATTACCACAGAGACATTATTTTTAGGAGCAGGGACATCTACTTGGGCGACCCCCACATGCAGGACACCGCACACCCCACTGATCAACCGTAATTGTTCTTCTCACTGGTATGTAGAAGGGCATATCATCTGCTTCCGCATCCCAATCCTCAGAAGGATGAGGTGTGGGGGGATAACTATCCCCCCAATCTTCCTCCTCGTCACTGATAGTCTCCACCTTCACTTCTGTCTTTACATCATTTATCAAATTTTCTACCCTCCGACTCATCTCCAACATCTTCTGATGATTCTCAATCATCTGTAGAAGAAGTTCACCCGTATCCTTCACAGCATTCACCGTCTCCAGTAACCTCCTAGTAGCATCAACCATAGTCTTGCCCTGCTCCGCCAATTGCCCCAAACGCGAATCCAAAGTGCTTGCCATGTTGTTGTTGTTGTGTAACACAAAAACAGAATGAAGAATTTGAATCGAGCTTTGATAGTTTTCAAAGGGATTGACCTACATTGATCTCCTCCGCTAGAGAGCAACAATACACTGATTGGTCAGTTCATTTATTTTCACCCAATCAGAGTTGACTTGATTTCTTAAAGCGCGGGAACTTTAAACTAGGTCAATCCGCTTGACAAGTATAAAAGGCTCAAATACACTACAGTTTTCAACATTCATAATCATGGAGCCATCACTAACACTGGACGATATGATCAACAATCCTGATATTCTACTTTCAGCAGTGAATGAGACGTTTGCTAACGATATGACACAATAGTATTATACGCCACAAACACCCTCAATGTATATACCTCAACCTGTTCAGCAGATGCCACAGAAACAACAGTCAAAGACTCAAGTCATAGAAGTCCTTCTCAAGGAAGTCAATTAGTTAAGGTCTAGAGTGAAGAAGTAAGAAGAATTATCTCAACAGCGAGCGCAGCAGCAAACGTTTGAGATACAACCCATCCAGATACCTATAAGATTTGACATTATGACCAATGACCAAGAGACTAGTCAAAACATAGGAGTTGGAAAAGCAACTAAGAAAATTAAAATGACCAAGAAGAAGTGCTAGAAATAGCTAGACATTCAATAAACAGCCCTTTTCAGGGCTACCACTTCCCTAGAAAGAATACCACTAAACTTGCTAATTAATATACACTAGTTAACGCTACAGAGTGATGCCTCTAGGAGTTGAGGTCTTGTTGACCAAGAGACTCTTAAGACGCATAGAACTTAGTAGCCTTGACACACACCATATATCATCACAAACTATATCCCCTAAAATGACGTTATTTTCAAAACTGAAATTAACTACGTTATTTTATATATCACCACAGCAGAACCTTTTAATACCTCTCAATAAACTAAGTTATTTCCCCAACAGCCCAGGTAACTATCACAATCATTGATCAGCCAGAGTAACTCTCAAATAGACTAAGTAATTTCCAATAGCCCAGGAAACTATTAGAAAGCAGTCAAAAATAAACTAAGTTATTTCTCAATAGCCCAAGAAACTATCATAATCACAAACCAACCAGTGGATATGACCAGAAAACTATCATGTATCAGCCAGAATAGACCTCAAAAATAAACTAAGTTATTCCCCAATAGCCTAGGAAACTATCACAATTATAGACCCAGCCAGAATAATCCTCAAAAATAAACTAAGTTATTCTCAATAGCCCAGGAAACTATCATAATCATAGACCCAAGCAGAATAATCCCAAAAATAAACTAAGTTATTCTCAATAGCCCAGAAAACTATCACAATCATAGGCCCAACCAGAATAGTCCTCAAAAATAAACTAAGTTATTTTCAATAGCCCAAGAAACTATTACAGAGCAATCAAAAATAGACTAAGTTATTACCCAATGGCCCAGAAAACTATCACAATCATAGGCCCAACCAGAATAATCCCAAAAATAAACTAAGTTATTCACAGCTAGTCACTCAAGCTTACCAGGGTAGCCATCTATGGGTACCGGGACTTTTAAGCCTGAAAAATTCTAAGTTCTTTTCAGGCTTGAAAGTCCCGGTACCTAGAGTGGCACCCATTACTACTTATGTGTATATTTCAGAGTATTATCGAGCATAACACGCTTTGAAACGAACCATTATACTAAAAATTTGGTATCTGAAGCTTAAATTCTTCCTTAAATATACGTTTCAGCCAATTTCAAAAATTTTCGAAGTTAATGGTTCTTTATGAAAGGTTACAAATGCTTTATGAGCCTAAAATTCGGATTACAGGTTCTTTTAGAAAGCTGTTACATATTCTTTATGAAAGAAATTACAGGTTCTTTTTGAGACAAATGCAATTTCGTCCTGATATACAGCCGTAAAGCATATTTTGCACCAATTAATGGGCCCCAATATGAGATTTCCAACAATGTAGTATGTGCGAGCACCAAAGGCTTAGACCAGCCTGCACATATGCGCAGTCTGATCAGAGCCTTTGCTAGTCGCTTAAAAACTATTGACCGATTAGCATTTGCAGTTTCTAAGCTTAAAAGGAGGCCGCAAGGCTCGTTTGAGCCTATTCGTGCCAAAATGCCACATTGTCCATGTGCGAATCTAGATGGGGGATAGGGGTTCCAGACCCCCCCCCCCCCAGTAAAATCACAAGTTATAGTTATATGGGTTTCTATAGAGCAATTGGACCCCCTCCCCCCCCCCTGTAAAAAGTTGGACCCCCCCTTGGAAAATGTGTAATAAAGCCACCTATGTAAACTGTAAAATAAGTTGAGGAGCCTGGACGCCCCCCCCCCCCACCCTGACAAAAAATTCTGGGATCCGTGCATGTTTTCCCGGTACAAATGTCTTTGTTGTTGGTTTGTGTTAATGCTGTTCTGTAAAAAAGTTGAATTTTGACCTATACAATAATATTGTATTTCATAGAACACTGTATTTACATTGTATGTATTATGTCTATTTTAGTGCATAGTCTCTTACGCCACCTGTGAGTGGCCTGAGATGCATAGTTTTCAATAAAGTTATGTTCTGTTCTGATAGAGTGCTGTGCTTGACTCAGAACCGAGGGGTTGCGGATTCAAGCCTCACCGGCGTTATTGCGTTGTGTCCTTGAGCAAGACACATTTATCCTTGGTTAATACTGGTTCAACCAAGGAAGACCTGTCCCGACATAGCTGAAAGATTGTTGACTGTGACATAAAGAATCAAATCAAACAAACAAGCACGAGCTACCATTCCATATCTTATCTTATGCTGTCCAGAAAATTAATTTATGTCTGTTCAAACATCTATGAGATAGAAGAAGAAGAAAAAGCAAAAGAAGAAGTATTTTAGAGGAATGATGATTTAGTTGAAATACGTCAATATCAATAAAAAAATGTAAAAAAAAACTTGTATAAATAATCATATTTCATCAGACTTTATAAATGGGTCCCGACGCAAGAAACCCTGTCTTTGGTGTTTCCGACAAAGTGAGATTCAAACCATCCTGCTTAGCTACAGAGACTTGCTATAAATTTTCGCTCATGGCACATGTAGATATGATACTTTCCAATAAGCGATTGACAAATGCGCTGGCTGGTCTGTGCCTTTCTTGTTCGCAACCACCAAAGACAGGGTTACTCGAGGAAGCGCATATGTATCGATATCAATTTAGCCTTGACCCAAAATCTGTGAGCCACGCTGTAACTATCACAGACACTTGGGATCAGTAGAGAAAAACAACCCCCCACCTTCATCCCACATTAACTTTTGCATTCTTGCATTTTTCCATTTAAAATATGATCTTTTGTATGCTTGAAGTTATACAGGTGTTAGAAAAAATGACCTAGAACATATGGAAAACATTTGAAAAAATGCATATTGCTCACGATGATTGTCATATTCAATCTGGCTACTGAAAGAATGGGTCAGATAAGCGGTGGACATATTCCATAGTCGCTCCAAAAAATATGATCCGTTAAAACGGAAAATTGTAGATTTTACAATTTAATCATGTCTGCTCTGTAATAGAAGTACCTCGCGCAAAAAAAACATTTTTGTTTATTACATTGTAAGACTAGAAATATTTTCTTCTAACGTGCATGGACATCGATTTTAGGATCCTCTTGCCTTTTACAACAAAAGCTGTCTGCTTTTGTCGTATGCTGAATGTTTTTGAAGACTCTTAGGCAAACAATGTACACCCAGAACAGACTGTTGCAGTTTGCTTCTGTGCTGATATATTAGTCAATAATCTAAACAAATATATGCAGCAGCCAACTTCGGTGTAATGATCTTATGGCTAGCTTTTTGAGGTCGCATCAGACGTGAGCCCAGTCATCCTTCGATTTTTTACGCTTGATTGTCAGTCACTGAATGGAGACATGTTTTTATACCCCGCCACACTTTAGTGTCGGGGTATTATGTTATACCTTTCGGTGTCTGTCCATCCGTCTGTGCTCACCATTTCCGATCGATAACTTGAGTATTTATTCACGGAATTTTTTCAAATTTTGCATACATATTGTTATTGGCGATGAGTGGTATGGGATTGTCAATGGGCAAAATCCGTTCATTTTTAACGGAGTTACTGCCCTTTTTCGTATTGGAAAAATGGTTTCTGGCCTGTTATTCCTTTACTGTTCATGATATCTACTTTACAGATATGTTGCACATCAATGGTTACATATTGTGATTAAGGACCGTCACTCTGACCTTCCCAGTTTGTGAGTTATCCGCCCTTGATAGGTCTAAAAAAGGTTTTTGACCTATTGTTCCTTTACTATATGGAATATCACAGATATGTTTCACGTCAAAGGTAACATATTGTAACTAAGAACTGTCACTCTTACCTTTCCCGTCTGTGAGTTAACTGCCCTTGATAGAATTAAAAAATGTTTTTACCCGTAGTTCCTTTACTATGTGGAATATTTAAATGAAACTTTACAGATATGTTTCACATCAAAAGTTACATACTGTGACAAAGAACCATCACTCTTACTTTTCCAGTTCATGAGTTATCTGCCCTTGATTGATCTGAAAAATGTTTTTTGACCTGTAGTTCATTTACTATATGGAATATCTGAATGAAACTTCACAGATATGTTGATCATCAAAGGTTACATATTGTGACTAAGGATCGTCACTCTTACCTTTCCAGATTGTGAGTTATCCACCCTTGATTGATCTGAGAATTGGTTTTTGGCCTGTAGTTTCTTTTACTATATGGAATATCTGAATGAAACTTCACAGATATGTTGAACATCAAAGGTTTCATATTTTTAGTAAGGACCGTCACCCTTACCTTTCCAGTTCATGAGTTATCCGCCCTTGCTTGATCAAAATGGTTTTTGACCTGTAGTTCATTTACTATATGGAGTATCTGAATGAAACTTCACAGATATTTGACCATCAAAGGTTACATATTGTGGGTAAGGATCGTCACTCTTACCTTTCCAGATTGAGAGTTATCCACCCTTGATTGATCTGAGAATTGGTTTTTGACCTGTAGTTCATTTCATCCGTCCATGCTCACTGTTTCCGATCGATAACTTAGTATTTATGCACAGAATTTTTTCAAATTTTGCATACATATTGTTATTGGGGATGAGTGGTATGGGATTGTTAATGGGCAAAATCCGACCATTTTCGATGGAGTTACTGCCCTTTTTCCCTTTAAAAAATGGTTTCTGGCCTGTTATTCTTTTACTGTTTATGATATCTGAATGAAACTTCACAGATATGTTGAACAGCAAAGGTTACATATTACAACGAAGGACCGTCACTCTTACCTTTCCAGTTCATGAGTTATCCGCCCTTGATTAATCTGGAAAATGTTTTTGACCTGTAGTTCCTTTACTATATGAAATATCTGAATGAAACTTCACAGATATGTTAACCATCAAAGGTTACATATTGTGACAAAGGACGTCATATCACTGTCTATCTCAGTTCTGTTGCTATTTAGGCATTATATATCTCACAAAATAACTTTTGGTGCCCCCAGCAGTGGTGGGGTATTATGCAGTGCTTGCGGTGCTTTTATTACATTTGTGCAGACAGATAGTGCAGATTTGTCCGCATCTTTGTTGTTTCCTGTCAATTTTAAAAACTACACTCAATATTTCAAGTCTAGCTAGCTTTTATAGCTCAAGAAGAAAATGCACGGAGCGCCTTGGAGCCAGCTTGCATGCTTTTATCACTTTTCGTGCTACATCAAAAGCTATTCAAGGGCCGATCCTAAAATTTTTGTCGGGATGCGGGGTGGAGGGGGGGGGGATTGGCAAGCCTTTGCAGAAAGAGAACTTGAGGGTACCCCCTCCCATAAATCACATTCACCCTTTCCTCGAGGTATGTGACTTAGATAATGCATAAAACGCATATATACATGAAGGAACCAATGAAGCTTGGCTTTTTAATGGCCAAAACTTTAGATGTGACGTAAGCCTAAGTGAGGATTATCGCCCGTACAGACACAAAAGCCGTACTCTTTCTTTATCACAACGGGTAGGCGGCAATTAAAAACGCTAATGGAGTCTACTATCGACGAACGTCAGTAGATCAAAAATCGATAGAAACAGAGTTTTCTATTGTCATTAGTCGCCAGATCTGCAATCGTAAACACCGTTTCTTGCGATTATTATCCGCGTTCGTCGATTGTTAAGAGCGTTTTCGATTGTCGCCTACCCGGTATGTTTATCAAAAATACTGCACCAGCTTTGTGCATTGCTAGATGTTGTTTCGTTTTCAAATTATGAGAAAACAGCTCCAGCGAAGAGAACTATATGTATTTCTTCTGGGTACTCAAAAGAACCATCTTAATGAGACGTTTCTTTTGAGAATCCAAACATGTAAATAGTTGTTGTCTGTATGTCTCTTTTTGTTTATCAAGAGTAGTCAATCAATTAAGATTAAAGTTATTATGGACAATGTTTGCCTTAATCTTGCATGCCTGTATGGGGCGCAGTGGGTCAATTGAAGGTTTGCTAGTTCGAGACTCATAGACGTCAGAGTCACTGTGTTGTGTCCTAGAGCAAGACACCGAAACTGGTATAAAACAGAAGGATAAGAAATCGTCCCGTTCCCACTGGGATGAAAAATATCAAAGCAAACAGACATTTTGCCGGCTGCTTAGTACTGGATCAACCCAGGTAGACCCATCCGGACAAGACTGAAAGATTGTTGACTCGGACGTAAAGAATCAAGCCAAGCAAGTCAAAACGAACAGACCAAATGCTCCTACTCTGCCCTATCAGGTTCAACTCTCACTTATTCATGTTAAGTTCCTTCAAAATACGCTGAGCCACCCCAACTCCATCAATCCACCACATGCTCCTATTGGGAGTTTCGAAAAAGACATATTGATGTCTCGGATACAATGCTAAAGTACTGGATGCTTATAGCAGTGTTTGGATGTTTACTATGCTTGGGAGGATCCAGAAAAATTCTGTCGGGGGGGGGGGGGGGGGGGGGGGGTTGAGTGTCCTGAAAACGTTATTTTAGTGTTTTCACAGAGGGCAGGGCGGACCTTGCCTCCCTTTTAAAGCAATTGGACCCAAGGGGTCCTACTTCTTCTCGAGGTTGTCAAAAACAGTATTTCTAAGGAAACATATAAAAACTTGTGATCTTCCAGGTGGGATGCAAACCCGCTGTCCCCCCAACCTCTGGACACGCACATGCAATGCTTAGCTAACAATCTGTCTGTAGCTCGGTCAGTTGCCTTTCTGCTTAATATGCAAGCAGACAGGAGATCGCAACCAGCGTATTTTTCATGGAGAATTGTTTCCTCTCCTGATGATTCAAGAAGACCAAGTTGCCAGTTACTTGTATAATAATGAGCAAAAGTAATGGTAAACTGCCCTACAGTAGGCTTGCATAGGAACACTGTAGTTAAGATGACCACAGCTGTTTACCATAGACAACAAATAAAATCAAACAACAGTTAAATTAAACGAAAACAGAGGCTATGTCTCGGCATCACTGATATGATATTGAAATAAATCTTAACCTTAATCGTATGAAAGGGCGTGATTTGCTAGACTTGTGGCAAATTTGGATGGGATCGGGCCCTTTTAGTCTCTCCCTGTCTCTTGGAGGAGTCCCAACATGATAGAAATATTGTTGACTTGGCCGTTAGGTCTTAAATCAATCAATAAACGAGTCAGGGCTGCAGTTATAGGTCTAATTGCCTTTATATTTGATTCTAAAACCGTTAACATCTTTGCAAATTCTTTCATAAAGCATCCGAACCCTTTCATAAAGAACCAGTTATCCATCATTTGGACTGGTAAAGAACCTGTTACCAAAATATGTTACTGATTCTTTACCACCAGTTTTTGGCTTGTCAACATAAGTCATTTAAAATAAGCCCTTTATAGTTTTACATGAGGAGAAAATTGATTTTTTCAAATACATTTAGATTGAACTTGAAGTTGTATGCACACTATCTTTGATAGAATATGTACTTTGATAAATATACTGATTTTTGTTATGGGTTTTAACAATATCTGAATTAAACCGCTCATTTATCCCTGACACATAAATCATCATTGCAAAAACTGACAGAGTAAAACCGTTAGCTTTCCAATTATATGAATTAATGAAAATAAAATACTTTTTGGCTTCAAAAATCTTACGTTTAATGCAGTTTCTCATCACCTACCTTATACTGATTAAGGAAATCATAAAGCACCTGTAACCCTTTCATAAAGCATCATTGACAACTTTCTTAAAGAATCACCCCGCTCTGTGACTGAGTTAACCCCCTGTGATCCTGGGACTCGCTGAAATTAAAACTTTGCATCTCAGAGACAAAAATATTTGCAAAAGGTGCAGTATGGACAGGTAAGAAAATCACTTGATATTATGTTTGTGAATATTTATCAGAGTATATTTTTTTGAAGAAAATATTATCGTTAGACAGTGTACGAGTGGTTCTCCAATGATATCTGCAAAGATAATTTTTCAGTATTACAACTAGAGAGAAGAACGAATAAGCATGTAATAACGCAATTACGTCCCTTGTTTGTTTACATTCGTGGGATTTATGTTTAAATAAATTTACATTTTGATTAGATGTGATGTAATTGTACCCTTCCAAATAGGCATGATGTTATAGCACCACAAACCCCTGATATTTTTGGGGAAACCTCATATATGCTTACAACTAGTTCGCCAGATTTCTCTCCTGTAGTAATGCCTTTTACCGAACCAAACTCCTCAGTATGTCTACTTAGTGCTTTCTCTCCATTCACGAACAAAACAACTTGATTGTTTTCTTTTTTCACATTGTTGGTGTTATGGTATTTTGACAGAAATAACATATCATCTTAGACGCGTTTTCGTCAGAACTTACGTAGCGTCTCGAGACAGCTGCATGGTGTTCCGGAAGTCTTCAAAGATGGCAGATGGCTGGACATTCAAAGCAAGGTAAATCAAAGGAAATGGATAACTTACAGTCCAGAAAGAAATGATTCATTCAGCATTTGTTGCATGAACTGTAGATTTATTCCCATCAGGCCTACTTCTTCGTCCCTTTTATTTTGACTAAGAATTCACAACAAATGATCCATTCAACTCAAGGCACACTGCCAAGATTACCAATATCTTGAATAATGGAGGGTTTCAATCTAGCCATTATTTTAATAGCTCTTTTAATATTATTTTCAAGTAACATAAATTTTTTCAATGGAATTGTCGAGGTTTAAAACCAAATTATAATGAATAATCATTATTGATTTCTGAATATAAGCCATTATTCAATGGAATTGTTGAGGTTTAAAACCAAATTATAATGAATAATCATTATTGATTTCTGAATATAAGCCATCTGTATTTTGTTTTCAAGAGACATTTCTTATACCAGATGATAACATATCGTCAAAAGGTTTTAATATATATAACTATGTTCATACTGATTGTCTGATGCCCTCTGGTGGTGCCTCAATATTTGTAAAATCATCTTTCCCACAAAGAAAGATTAATTTACAATATAACTGCTATTTCTGTCACTCTTGGCAGAGAAATAACCATATGTTCTGTATATATTCCTCCAACATTTTCTCTCCATTCCCAACACTTGGACAATTTACTGCAACAACTTTCTTCTCCATTTATCATATTAGGTGACTTCAATGGTCACATTATCCTCTGGGTAATATAAACAATGACTCCAGAGGTGAACTTTATATATCGAAAATGTCTAAACAAAAATGATATATGTATTATGAATGATAAATCTTACACTGTCCGAACTCTTTTTCATCTATTGATCTTTCCTTCTATCATCCATCACTGTTTCTTCATTATAATTGGTCTGTATGTAAAGACCAACACAGTAGTGATCACTTTTCTATAATCATTGAACAGAACAGTTTTCCCACCGAGGACCATAATCCAAAGTGGAAATTAAATAGAGCCAACTTGGATCTATTTAATACGTTATGCACTGGTAAATTAATACCAGAAAACTATAAGCAATCTTCTGATCCTATATCTGATTTTACTTCTCTTATTTAAATATCAAAAGAATGTATTCCTCAAACTTCGACAGATCCAACCAAAAGTAATTCATAGTAAATGACGACTGTAAAGAAGCAATTAAACAACGTAAAGAAGTTTTATCTAAATTTAAACAGACACTGCAGACACTTTAGGAGAAACTTTCTGTAACAACTCATCATCATTCAAGTACCCTGAGTCCTTCCTTTGGATTAAAAAAAAAACATGAAACAATTAAATTGGGTTTCAAATCACAAAATAATGAAATTTATAACAAAGATTTTTATTTAGATGAATTAGTTGAAGCCATTCAACTATCACCTGGTTCGGCCATGGGCCCTGATGAGATCTACTATCAAATGATTAAACATCTTCCAGAGAATTCTCTTTAAGCCCTATTGAATATATTTTATCACATTTGTTTGGTCAACTGGTAAAATTCCAAAAGATTGGACATATGCAACAATAATTCCCAACCCTGGTAAAGATCCTGCGGAACTTATTAATTATAGGCCTATAGCTTTAACAAGTTGTCTATGTAAAACACTTGAAAGAATGATTAATAAAAGACTTACTTGGTTTTTATTATCTAATAATCATATATCACGGTTCCAGTCTGGTTTCACAACTGACCGTAGTACAACTGATAATTAAGTTAAATTGAAAACTTTCATACGTGATGCCTTTATTAGAAAGGAGCATGTAGTCGCTGTGTTTTTCGATTTGGAAAAAAGCTTATGATACCACATGGAGATACGGCATTTTAAAAGATATCCATAACTAGGATTAAGAGGTAGACTTCCTACATTCATTGAAAACTTCCTTGCAGGCCGCACCATGCAAGTCCAAGTAGATTCCTCTCTGTCTGACGAGTATGGCCAGGAGCAAGGTGTACCTCACGTGGGCGTTCTGTCTACAACACTTTTTAGTATCAAAATTAATGATACAATGAAATGTTTAGGTAATTTTACTGATTGCTCAACATATGTTGATGACTTCTGTATCTGTTATCGCTCCAAAAGCATGGGGACGATTGAACGTCAACTACAACAAAATTTAAATAAGATAGAACATTGGGCAACAAGCAATGGCTTTAAGTTTTCCGAATCAAAAACTCAGTGAGTACATTTGTGTCATTTGCGCAAGCAACATAATGATTTGATTCTGTTTGATATTTATATGGATCACCTATTCCAGTTGTTGAAAATCTAAATTCCTCCGCATGATTTTTGATCGCAAACTCAGTTATTACCCCATATTAATTAGCATTCTCCCTAAGAATCATGCAAATGGTGATAAGTGACTAGTCACAGAAATCAATAATTTACCTCCATTTAATCAGACTTGTTGAAAAACTTTCACAAAACAAAGCATTCCCTTTTTCTGACAGTGGTTGCCATGGAAACCGGATATTAAGATTTCTTGGAGATCAGAGGACAGTTGCCGAAGGAAAATGTGAAATTGACGATTTTCCGGCTGGCTTTTGTGATATTAGTTTTAATTTGATTACATTTACTACTAGCTCTGTTTAGAGGAATTTAGTTGTATTCAAAATTTTAGTGAAAAATGAAATATGCCACCAGTATGGTGTTGCCTAGAAACAGACGTGTCACCATGGAAACCAATTTTCAGAACACTAAAAATTGACCATTTTCGAATTCAAACATCTTTTTACAGCAAATGTGTAAATGAACGATTTATATAGTGCCTAAATAACCCATGTCTAATTTACAAATGCCAAGAATAAAAAAACTCAAAATGTTAATAATTTTTGTTTCCATGGCAACGGAACTACCTGACCGTCAGAGATTTTACAAATACTGCAATTTCAAAGCAAGTTATCTTGCTTCTGCAAACAAAACTATGTATATTTTATACACATTCTGGCAAGTCCATGTCTGTTTAACAAAATATTGAAAATAATGCAACTATTTAGATATAGGTTACCATGGCAACCAAACCCTCAGATAGTCAATGATTTCATAAAAAAGAGCATATTCATAGCAAATATCTTCCTTAAATTGAATATTAATGCATATATTATGTAAACAGCACTTGATAATCAACAACAAAATCAAATTTACAAATAAATTATCCCAATACATGTTACACTGGCAACCAAAACATCATACCATTAGCGATTTTGAAAAAAAAATGGCATATTTTACCAAAAGGGCATATTCAAAGCAAATTATCTCCTTCCAGCATGACAGCATATGACTAATTTTCATTATATTTAAAATAATCCATATGTTATAGAAACACAAAACAATAGTTTTAAAAACTCAAGAAAAGAGTTACCATGGCAACAGGTAAAATGTTTTTCTATTTGGCAAAGAAATAATACAAAAAATTATATTTGGCATAGAAAAATGTGAAATTTACACTTTTCAGACTGGCTTTTGTGATATGAAATTTCTTTTGTTTGTTTTGTTTTGTTTGTTTTGTTGCTTTACGTCCCAAGTCAACAGCTATGGTCATTGCAGGACGGTCAGTTCACCTAACCACACTTTTTCCTGGGCAGGCTTGAACAAGGGTTAACCAGTAATTCGTGCACATACTTTTGCTTGTAACTGACAACAACCCTTCTTGAATGATTCAGCGGAAGGAGGAGAATGACCATAGAAATCATTTCATGATCAATCTCCACGAAAGTATGGGACCGGACCGGGATCGAACTCGTGACCCCTGGATCTGCAGTCAGGCACGCATCTGTAGCCAGACACGTTACCCACTGCGCTACGCGGCCCGCCAAAATTTCTTTTGATTACATTTTATACTAGCTCTGTTTAGAGGACCACATTAGTTGTATTCAAAATTTTAGTCAAAAATAAAATATGCCATCTGTCTTGTGTTGCCTAGCAACTAACATGTCACCATGGAAACCAATTTTCAGAACACTAAAAATTGACCATTTTCAAATCTAAATCTTTTTACAGCAAAGGTGTATATGAACAATATAGATATAGTGCCTAAATTACTCATGTCTTAATGACAAATGCCATGAATTAAAAAACTCAAAAAGTTTATTATTTTTGTTTCCATGGCACCGGAACTGCCTGGCCGTCAGAGTTTTACTAAAATACTGCACTTTCAAAGCAAATTATCTTGCTTCTGCAAACAAAAATATGCATATTTTATACACATACTGGCAAGTCCACGTCTGTTTAACAAAAACAAAAAAAATAGTAAACAATGCAATTATTTATATATATAGGTTATCATGACAACCAAACCATCAGATAGTCAGTGATTTCACACAAAAAAGAGCATATTAACAGCAAAATATCTCCCTTTAACAAAGGATCAAATTGATTATTCATGCTCATATAATGTAACCAGCACCTGATTATCAACACCACAAGGAGCAGGGGGTCCTACAGGGTGGTGATTTATCCACAACTCTTTTTAATATTAAAATCAATGATATTGTTAAATGTCTAGATAATTTAACAGATTGCTCTCTCTATGTTGATGATTTTTGTATTTGCTTTCGCTCAAAAAGTATGCGAACAATTGAAAGGCATCTACAGCAAAACTTAAACAAGATAGAACATTGGGCCACTAACAATAGCTTTAAATTTTCCAAGTCAAAAACACAGTGTGTGCATTTCTGTCAGTTGCGAAAGCAACATGATGATCCAGTTCTTACATTATATGGATTGCCTATTCCTGTTGTACAGGAATACAAATATCTTGGTTTGATATTTGACAAAAAGCTTAGTTTTATTCCGCATATTAAATACTTGAAGGCAAAGTGCCTTAAATCCTTGAACATATTGAAAGTTTTATCTCACACTACTTGGGGTGCAGATCGAACAACACTCTTACAATTATATTGATCTTTGATACGTTCAAAACTAGACTATGGATCCATTGTTTATGGATCGGCAAGAAAATCTTATTTAGCTATGCTTGACCCTATCCATCATCAAGGTCTAAGATTAGCCTTAGGAGCATTTAGAACATCACCTACCGCAAGTCTTTATGTTGAGGCAGATGAGCCATCTTTAAATACACGTAGAGAAAAACTTTCTTTACAATATGCTATTAGAATTGCTGAAAATAATTCAAATCCAGCTCATGATGTGACATTTCAACCAAAATACACAAGATCTTTATGAAAGCAAACCAAATTTTATTAAATCTTTTGGCGTCAGAACTTTACCACTCCTGGAATTTGCAAACATAAACTTTAAAAACATAGTTAAAACTTTTACACCAAATGTACCAGCATGGTGTATAAATAAACCAAAACTTCTTTTCGATTTACAATCTGGTAAGAAATCAGAAACAAGTCCAATTATCATGAAATCTAATTTCCAGGAGTTAAAAATCACATTACATGGACTATAAGCACATTTATACAGATGGTTCAAAAGATGATATGAAAGTAGGATGTGCAGTAGTATCTGACGACTTCTCTGAAACTATGCGGATTCCAGATGGGTGGTCAATTTTTACAGCAGAAGCAAAAGCTATTGATTTAGCATTAGATCTTATTGCCGATTGTGAAACTTCTAACAAATTTTTAATATTTTCAGACTCTCTTTCAGTATTAAAATCTTTAGATCATACTTCTTAAAAAAATCCCCAAATTCAAAAATTACTTGAAAACATCATGATTTATCAGAATTTAATGAAATAGTTTACTGTTGGATCCCTAGCCACATTGGCATTGCTGGCAATGAAAGTGTGGATCAAAAAGCAAAAGATTCAATAAATTTCCACCCAACAGACTTTTCAATACCTTATGCAAATTTTAAATCTTTTATCAATAGGTACATTTTAAACAAATGGCAAATTTTATGGAATAACAGTGTTGGTAATAAACTCTTTGAGATTAAACCTGTCATTGGACAATCTCAACCAGTAGTACGAAATGTCAGACAAGAAGTTGTCCTCTCTCGTTTACGTATTGGTCATACAAGGATCACACACTCATATCTTTTAAAACGAGAGGAACCACCGTATTGTTTTGGATGTGATACACTCTTTACAGTCCGCCATTTTCTACTTGAATGTGGTGATTTTTCACATATAAGAAACAAATATTTTCATGTTGATACAATCAAACAATTGTTTAATGATGTACCTATTGATAATGTCTTCTTATTCTTAAAACAGATTAATCTTTTTAACAAATTGTAGCTATTTTCCTTTGAACTATTCATTTTTTTAATTTTCTTTTAGCATATCATTTCCTTTTTTTGCAGGAGAAGAACATGTATAGTCATCTGATTAGCCTATGTAGTTGTCAGATATTGTACATGGTCTTCGCTGTAAAATGGTTACTATTTTATCGTCTTGGATATACTCATATGTTTAATGTGTTAAATTGTTAATATTTTAGCTAATCTATTATAGTTTTAATGTTCAGTAATACTTCTCTTACCTAACCTTGATGACGCTAATGACCCAAAAGGGTTGATGCGTCGTTAAACTCCAACTCATCATCATCATCAACACCAAAATCAAATTTATAGATTAATTATCCCAATTCATGTAACCATGGCAACCAAAACATCATACAATCAGCGATTTCACAAAAGTGTCATATTTAACTAAATAGGGCATGATTAAAGCAAATTATCTCTTTTCAGCATGACAGAATATGAAGAATTTTCGACATCTGTTATACAAATGCAAAAAATCAAAGTTTTAAACACTTAAGAAAAGAGTTTCTACTGCAACAGGAACAATGTTTTACTATTTGGCTAAGAAATATTACAAAAAATGAGATTTGCTCGAGGAAAATGTTAAACTTACACTTTTCAGACTGCCTTTTGTGATATGAATTTTCTTTTGATTACATTTAAAATTTCGAAGCGTAAGTCATGGAGATCTTATGTTTCGAAAATTAATCATAAAACACCTATTAAAAGGTTTGGGATATGATAAGAAAAATCTCTGGAAAAAACAAATCCCCCAATTACACACATTTAAACATGGTGGGTACTGACAGCAAAGCAATTTCAAAAACAGACATTGCTGACACTTTAGGAGAAACTTTTTGTCACAAATCATCATCATTCAATTACTCTGAATCCTTCAGAAAGATCAAAACCAAACAAGAGAAAGTTAAATTGAATTTTAAATCACAAAATAATGAAATTTATAACAAAGATTTTAATTTAGATGAATTAGTTGAAACTATCACACGACTCAGCCACGGGTCCTGATGAGATCCACTATCAAATGCTTAAACATCTCCCAGAGAATTCTCTTGAAACCCTTTTGAATATATTTAATTACATTTGGACTACTGGTAAATTTCCAGAAGATTGGATATATGCAACCATAATCCCAATTCCCAAATCTGGGAAAGATCCTGGGGAACCTAATAATTATAGACCTATAGCTTTAACAAGTTGTCTATGTAAAACACTTGAAAGAATGATTTATTAAAGACTTACTTGGTTTTTAGAATGTAATAATCATATATCGCGGTTCCAATCTGGTTTCAGATCTGACAGCAGTACAACTAATAATTAAGTTAGATTGGGAACTTTCATACGTGATGCCTTTATTAAAAAGGAACATGTAGTCGCTGTGTTTTTCGATTTGGAAAAAGCTTATGATATTATCTCTATGTGGAAGCAGATTAACCATCATTATACTCACGAAGAGAGGAACTCTCTTTACAATATGCTATAAGACTTGCTGCTAACCCATCAAATCCTGCTCACGAAGTTACATTCCAAACAAAATATGTTGATTTATATGAACAGAATTCTAAAGCTTTTAAATTATTTGGCATCAGAATTTCAGCACTCTTAGAATCTACCGATATCAAACCACAACACTTAAAAAAAATTTACACCAAATATTCCAGCTTGGTGTGTGAAACAACCTAAAATACTTTTTGATTTACACTCTGGGAAAAATCTGAATCAAATCCACATATATTAAAAGATTATTTTAGAAGACTGCAAAGTCGTTATAAAAATTATCAGCAAGTTTATACTGATGGGTCAAAGGAAGATTCAAAGGTTGATTGTTCTGTTATATCAGGCAACCATATTAATATGCAACGTATACCTGACGATTCATCAATTTTCACTGCTGAAGCCAAAGCAGTTGATCTAGCTTTAGATTTTATAAAATTCTGTATTGAAAGCTATGAACTTTACCAGTTCAAAGAATCCACAGATTCAGAAACTTTTAGAAAAATTTCACGAGCGTTTAGCAAATAAAGAAATTGATCTCTGTTGGATTCCCGTTCATATAGGCATTCTAGGGAATGAGATGGTAGATCAGCAGGCAAAAACAGCACTTTCATTAGAACCAACTTCTTTTAAGATTCCATTTTCTAATTTTAAGCCATCTATTAATAAATATATCATGGAAGAATGGCAAACTTCATGGATCTTAAGATTCCATTTTCTTATTGTAAGCCATCTATCCATAAATATGTCTTGGATCAATGGCAAACTTCATGGAATAACAGCATTGAAAATAAACTACTTGAGATAAAGCTAACTATTGATGAACATCAATCAGTTGTTCGAAATATTAAAAAAAAAGAAGAAATTCTTTTGGCTCGACTCCATTAAGGTCACACACTTATACTTACTACTAGGTGAAGATGTGTTGGTTGCGATGCACCATTCACTGTACGTCACATCCTTGTGGAGTGTGGCGATTTTTGATGGGGAAAAGAGAGCTGGTTGCTCAGTTTGTCTTCCTGGTGTCTTTTCATTGTTGTGTGGCTCTTCTTCGCGTGCCATGGGTTTGCCTGCAGTTTGTGATTGTGGTATTTCCTGATAATACTCACTATTTTTGCCCAAGTAAGAAATAATTGCTTCCATGTTCATAACATGAAACAGTTATTTCAAGATATACATATTGATAGTAGATTTTGACATTTTTAAAACAAATAAATCTTTTTAACAAAATCTTATAGTTTTTAATCGTGTTTTGTTTTACATTTGTATCAGAACACAATACAGAATGTTAAATGTTGTATTCTGCTCAGTTAAAGTCACCTGAATAGTTCTTTGAAACTGTCAAATATATTGTACGCGATCTCTCCTGTCAACATTTATATATTTATATAGCCTCTCAATATCATTATACAAACGCATCCTCATCATTTACTTTAAATATTATACATTTTTATTTTTTCAATCTAAATAATGTTTAATTTGATCTCGTCTGACACTAATGACCCACAAGGGTCGATGCGTCGTTAAACACCGACCAAACAAAACAAACAAACAACCATAATTTGTTCATCTCTGGCTAAAGTGGTACGGGAACCCCGTTTTGTTAAGGAATAAACTAAAAGTGAATGCAATTTTTTACTCCAATTGGCCGTATATCAGAGTTTGTAATCCTATCTATTTCAGCAATCCACGAGCATATTGTATTTTATCCGGGTCCTCTTGTCTTACAAGCTAAACGATTGATACAACTACAGTAATCATAATAAATCTTCCTAACCGGTTTCTGGAAGTTCGTCGTAGTGACTTACTAGGTATTTTGGGGTAAGTCCCGACACAACTGAAATAACGGTTCAATTTATGAAAGGCGTTGTAGTTACCCTCCCTTCTACGCTTGCTGAAAAGGATTTGGTTTTGTTTCCCAGCTATTAGAAAATCCGATTGAGGTCTACAAGAACAGAAACTATCTCAAGGAAATATAAACACAGCCTTTAACAGAAAAGGCAATGTTTCCACCTTCACGTTTTCATAGCAACAGCGCAGTTTAGAGGGCTCTTACTCGACGTATTTTTCAAGAAATTGAAAGAATAAGCTGCTTCCAACAGTCATAAAGAACATAATAATATTTTTAAATATTCTAAACAAGTTACTTTGAATACCTTTTTTGCACATCTGATTGTCAAAAATATGTGACGTCATAATGTGACGTGTGCAGGTCGATAAATTTATTGGGGCCTCCAACGGGGGGAAATTGTAGAAAAGAATAAAACAGACTATCAAAATCTGTTCTCCTGCTAAGAAAGGGCTACCTGTTATCCTTGAGATGAAATAAGATGCAAGGCTATGAAAATGTGATACCAATGCACCTATCAGTGTTTTCACCTAGAGGTAGGGTGATACAAGGAGAATTCGACAGCAAACAAATCCCCCACCCCTGAATTAGAGCACCTAATCCCTCGGGTGGGAAATTAGATACTTCATCTGGGAATTTCTTAATTAAATTATATAACCTATTTGATGACCCGTCCAAGGGATTTTAGACACCACATATTTACCCAAGGATGGGGAATTAGACCTCAGGTTGTTGTGTTTTTTTTTGTTTTTTTAATTGTCTTAATCTACATTGGTATCTCGCCGTTGCCCTTCTCGGAGAAAACATTGACAGAGGCACAACGTGATATCACATTCAATTTGGCTGATAAGTGGGTGTATTCTGGGTGGGGTAGAGTGGCGAGGGTCCGGATTGGAATCTTGGTTATAGTACCGGTTGTTGCTCAGTTCTCATGCATCAGTTGCTTATCGGTATAGTGTCTCTTACCCAAAGAGACACCCATCTTGAAGAATGCACTCTTCTGTGATGCTGTAGTCCCCATAACGGGGGACACTCCGTAATCTCCTCCAGCCACCCCGGCACCCAAACATTCTCTCGTTTACTTTTATACAAACTTTTGAATATCACAGCACCTATCCTATCCATCACCCATCTGGGCTTCTGTTTGCATTAAAGCATTTGCTTAGGTTCCCATGTGTGCACAAAAAATGGGATAATCAATCATTAGGAGATCATGTTTTAAACATTAGTGATGGCCGGAAAGCCGTAGTTTTCGCATTTCAGCAGATATTTAAAGAGATTAAGGAAGATCAACACGCCAAAATACTGTCTCCACATCGTACTTAAAGTCGATGGTGGGTCTGTCTTAATCCCTCTTACCCTCCATCAACACACATACTCCCATATAAACCCTATAACCAACATGTTGATGATGTTTTAAAATCGTACATACATGTTAATAACTGGCGCAAAGCTTGTTTTGAGTAGTATATTTAGACAGTTTTTAAAGATATACAGTGTGAATTACAATGATTAACGGCTTACGTTGTACAGCAAGTCTGGACGTGTGCATATGATTCAGAAAGTGGAAAATGTCTTGTAAGGGCTTTTCAGACCGCTGTCTCCTCAATTTTGAAAATGAAGATATGCTATGCACAACTATCGAAATATTCTAGATAACAAAATAACTACCAACAGCAACAACAAAAGAATATATCATAGTTAGTATTTTACGGTGATTAAGTTTTTAGCTCACATGAGCCGAACGCTCTGAGGTGAGCTATTAGTATACCAATGACTCCGTCCATCCGTCCATCAACATTTTCAAACATCTTTTCCTCTGAAACCACTTGGGAAATTGAACTCAAATTTCATATGAAGACTCCTTAGGATGGGGAAACAAAAGCTTGTTCAAATGGTCCTGGTCACATGACCAAGATGGCTGGCACGCCCATATATGATAAAAGCCTTTTAAAAAATCTTCTTCTCCAAAACCAGAAGGCCTATGACCTGGGAACTTGGTATGTAGCATTGGGGATGTGGGGCCTACCAAGTTTGTTCTAATGATAATCCTTGTTGACCTTGACCTACTTAACGTCAAGGTCAAATTTGCGTTGTAATGGATTTAAATGGGATTATTTGAAAACTGTTGAAGCCAGTCATTATAATCACTAGATATGCTCATGACTATGAATAAGTTCCAAATGTCAATGTTGACTTTTCAGCCAATGTCACTCGTATTTCTGTCCGTCCCATCAGAAACCATAGGGCCAATTGAAATTAGTAAGTATGCGGGTGCAAAGATCAGGAATCGAGAGCCAAGAGGTCATTCCTTTCCCAGCAGGTGACCACAAAGCACATATAAACAGACGCGCACAAAGACATAGCAAACACAAGACAGAACAAAAACATAAAATATCCACAAAAGTACCGCCTTTCATATGAAGACTCCTTACGATTAGTTTGCTAACATTTATACAAATTGTTGTGGCCGCATGGCCAATATGGGCGACATACCCATATGTGGTAAAAACCATTTAAGAATATTCTTCTCCAGAACCAGAAGGCTGATGACCTTTGGACTTGGTATGTAATATTTGGGATGTAGGGCCTACCAAGTTTGTCCAAACAATGATCCTAGGTTGGCCTTGGCCTGCTTAACATCAAGGTCAAATTTGCTTCCTAATGCATTTAAATTGGAAAAACTTTGGAAAGTTGATTTTTTGAAAAATGTTGAAGACGAAGTCATTATTCTAGCTTGATATGTTAAACCTAATGAGACAATGGCTACAAATATGTCCCAAAGGTTAAGGTTGACCTTTCAGCCAACGACGCTTATTTTGGAGTCACATCAATATTATTAAAACATAGTTTTCTCAGAAACCATGAGGCCAATTGAACTTCAATTTCATATGGATACTCTTTAAGTTGAGTGGAGTAAATTTATGCTGAATGTAAAGGTCACATGACCAAGATAACCGCCATGCACATATAAGGTAAAAAGCCTTTAAATATCTTCGTTTCTTGAACCAAAATGCCTATGACCTTGGTACTTGGTCTGTAGCATTTGGGGTGTGGCCCTAATAGAGTTGCACAAATGATGATTCTGGATTGACCTTGACCTTTTAATGGCAAGGCCAAATTTGATTCCTAAAGCATATCTATTGGAAAAAGCTTGAAATGATCATTTTTCTGTAACTGTTTAAGCGGAAATCATAAAACTTGCAAAAAATGTAAAACCTAGTGAAACACTGGATTTATATTAGCACCAAAGGTCAAGCTGCCCTTTGACCATTCACACAAGGCCACTTATTTTTGACTGCCACATTCAGTGAGCCACTTTAGTTACTCACCACTTATATAATGTAAAATTTCTCGAAAATGAAATGTGCTATTTTTATTCTGAGACTACAAGCGTTAAGCGCGTTTATATTTGCATAAGTCATTGAAAATTTATTGTGATCAGATGAGAAGAAAGTGAGAAAATGGATCTTGAAGGGCACTACCCTCAAAACACAATTTCACATTACATTTTTCGAATGTAACTTAGATCCATGTTAATAACATGAAAGAATTATTTCAAGATATACATATTGATAGTATTATGACATTTTTAAGACAAATAAATCTTTTTAACAAAATCTAATTGCTGTTTTTAGAATCATGTTTTGTTTTACATTTGTATCAGACCATAATACAGATTATATTATGTTGTATTCTGTTCAGTTAAAGAACATGTACAGTTATCTGAATAGCTCTTTGAAACTGTCAGATATTGTACGTGGTCTCTCCTGTCAACAATCGTATTACAACTTATTATCATAAAACAAACTCATCATCACCATTCCTTTTATTTTATCTTATAAATTTTTACTTTTTTCATCTTCATCATGTTTAGTTTAATACTGTCTGACGCTAATGACCCACAAGGGTTGATGCGTCGTTAGGAACCAAACAAACAAACAAACATTAGATCACATTGCACTTTTTTCAGGGTCGAATTTCTGCAATGCCAGAGATAAGAGCCGATTTATTCTTGGCAATATCTAAAATTGGCATGTGTTTGTTAACTTTATCAGTTTTTAAACGTTTCACTTTTTTGGTTCTCAGCTGACCAAGGTTTGAAAAAAGTTGATTTTATGACTTTTTTTAAAGTTAGTTAAAATTTCGTATGATTCTGAGTAAACTAGTTATCAAAACACTTCTTTTATAATTTCATTTTAAAAAACCATGTATCCGCCGTTTATTTTCGTAAAAAAATTAAAGGATTAATTGGCGTCATTGTGTTGACGTTAGTGATGACGTCACTACTACCAAGGTTATAAGACGAGTCAACGATAAGATGTTTTAGTGTTTTGATAATTCTTTGTCAACAAGTGACTCATAACAAAGCAATTTGTGAAAGAAAACCTGTTTGATTATTGTAACTGACGTTAATGTGACGTCAAAACGAGCATTTCTTCAAAAAGTAACAGCGTTACTAACTTCAACGACCAAAAACAGGGGATAAACTTGAGTAGAACAATTGTTTTGGTGTTTTTCTGTCACAACGATAGCCATGGATAATTCCTAGTGCAAAACGCAAATAGAAAATATAGACGTTCAGGTTGCACGAGCATTTTTGTCAAAATTGTCTTTGACGTTACAGAATGATTCGCATGAGTGATTTCGATATATTCTTGATTTTATCAAACAGATAAAATGTCAATTATTAAAAATTTCATAGAGAATTTTTGATTCCAGCATTTTCGTCAAAAAATGTGGGCCCTGATAAGGTGGTGCGTAACTAAAGTGGCTCACTGTATGTATCTAAACATGTTCTTATCAGAAGTCATTGGGTTGTTTTAACTCAAATGCCATATGGAGTATTCAGTAGATAAAACAATATAAATATAATATTTGTTTTAGATCACTTGACCAAAATGGCCACCGTGCCTATACATGGTAAAGCATAATATGTTTAAATAATATGTGTAAGTTGACCTATTTTAACATTGTTAAGGAGATCAGGTAAGCGCTTCAGGTCCTCTAGTATAAATTAAGAAGAATCGCTTGAATGCCTATGGTAAAGTCGGGTTGATTCGGACAGACAGCTAAATTAGGACAGCGACCTTGTTTGTTGCATATTTCAAAAATTGGAATAAAAATAATTAACAAGCAAACAGTGAAAATCCTGATGAGACGGCTCATAAGGAGCCGTCTCATCTGGATTTACACTGTTTGCAAATGTGTGTCCGAATTTACCTGATCTCCGAAATTACCCGACTTTACCCTACTTCTTTGCCTAATCAATCCAAAACAATAATCAAGCGTCATAAAAGAGTTGGTTACAATTATGGCATTTTTCGACAGTCGGCATACTTGGTTATTGACCCAATCACGGTTTAAAGCTAAGATATCTTCTTAATGGTTGGTCAGCCTCAGACTCAATGACGACCCTCTCATCGATGGGTCAGTTGTCTCTTTTGGCTTCTGCACACCGCAGTCTTGAATGAACAAATGCCCATTAGCTATTAGAATGACATTTTTTCGGCTGCTTGCAGCCGTTTGATATCACTTTAACTTTCTTTTCATCCAATCAGGAATAATGATATTCATATATATTCCATAGGAACAATGCTAAACATACATTTCTGTCAGTTGCGCAAGCAACATGATGATCCAGTTTTACATTTATATGGATCACCTATTCCAGTTGTTGAGGAATCTAAATTCCTTGGCATTTTATTTGATAGAAAACTCAGTTTTATACCCCATATTAAATATCTCAAACCTAAATGTCTAAAAGCATTGAATCTTTTAAAAGTACTTTCCCATACGTCTTGGGGTGCAGACCGAACTACACTTCTCAAGCTGTATCGGTCTCTAGTCAGGTCAAAATTAGACTATAGCTGTATTATATATGGCTCTGCACGAAAATCATATCTTCAAATGCTTGATCCTATACATAACCAAGGACTTAGATTAGCTTTAGGGGCTTTTAGAACTTCTCCTGTTGCTAGTCTCTATGTGGAAGCAGATGAACCATCACTATACTCACGAAGAGAGAAACTCTCTTTGCAATATGCTATTAGACTTGCTGCTAACCCATCAAATCCTGCTCATAAGTTACATTCCCACCAAATTATGTTAATTTATATGAACAAAAACCTAAAGCTATTACATCATTTGGCATCAGAATTTCATCACTCTTAGAATCTGCCAATATCAAACCACAAAATATAGAAAAACATTTTACACCAAATATTCCAGCTTGGTGTATGAAACCACCTGAAATACTTTTTGATTTACATTCCGGGAAAAAATCTGAATCAAATCCACACATATTAAAAGATGATTTCAGAAAAATGCAAAGTCGTTATAGGAATTACCAACAAATTTATACTGATGGGTCAAAGGAAGACTCAAAGGTTGGTTGTGCTGTTATATCAGACAACCATAGTAATATGCAACGTATACCTGACGATTCATCAATTTTCACTACTGAAGCCAAAGCAATTGATCTAGCTTTAGATTTAATTAGCACTTGTGATGCTAACAATAAATTTATTATATTTTCTGACTCGCTTTCTGTACTGAAAGCAATGAACCATACCAGTTCAAAGAATCCACAGACTCAGAAACTTCTAGAAAAATGTCATGTGCTTTTAGCTTATAAAGAAATTGTTCTCTTTTGGATTCCTAGTCATATAGGTATCCAAGGGAGTGAGACAGTAGATCAGCAAGCAAAACATCGCTTTCATTAGAACCAACTTCTTTTAAGATTCCATTTTCTAATTTTAAGCCATCTATCAATAAATATATCTTGGAAGAATGGCAAACTTCATGGAATAACAGCATTGGAAAAAAACTTCTTGACATAAAACCAACTATTGGTGAACATCAATCAGTTGTTCGAAACATTAGAAAAGAAGAAGTCGTTTTGGCTCGATTCCGTTTAGGTCACACATTCATACTTACTACTAGGTGAAGAGCAACCACAATGTGTTGGTTGCGATGCACCATTCACTGTACGTCACTTTCTTTTGGAGTGTGGCAATTTTGCACAAGTAAGAAATAATTGCTTCCATGCTGATAACATGAAAGAATTATTTCAAGATATACATATTGACAGTATTATGACATTTTTAAGACAAATAAATCTTTTTAACAAAATCTAATTGCTATTTTTAAAATCATGTTTTGTTTTACATTTGTATCAGGCCATAGTACAGATTTTTTAATGTGTATTCTGTTCAGTTAAGGAAAATGTACAGTTATCTGAATAGCTCTTTGAAACTGTCAGATAGTGTACGTGGTCTCTCCTGTCAACAATCATAATGCAACTTATTATCATTATATACAAACTCATCATCATTATTCCTTTTATTTTATCTTATAAATTTTTACTTTTTCCATCTTCATCATGTTTAGTTTAATACCGTCTGACGCTAATGGCCCACAAGGGCTGTTGCGTCGTTAAGAATCAAACAAACTAACAAACATATGATAATTTTACTCTTAATTCAATATTCCAGCCAAATGCCTTTATCAAGAAAAAACATGCACTTCAGTATCAACTACATAGTCTTTGTTCCACCTAGATGACGCTTGATAAACAAATACAAAATGGTGGAACAGAGACTATGTAGTTGATACTGAAGTGCATGTTTTTTTATTGATAAAGGCCTTTGGCCGAAATATTGAATTAAGAGTAAAATTATCATATGCAATCAGGAAAAGACAGTAACTTGTATATAAGAGTACCTGATAAAATATGAAAAAGTTTATTGGTTAATTACCAGACTGTCCATACAATTTCATTCCAGGTGACAACACTAACTGAAAATGCATACAATATCTAGGGGTACAGACTGAAGCAGCCAAAAGTACTTCTCCACTTTTCTTCACAGAAAAAAAAATGTCAACCGAAAGTAGACTTCTATTTTTAGACAAATCTATTTATTGCGGATCACTGTTGAAGTACATAATTAAGTCATGAAAAATCACCATCATTAGTAAAACTTTCTTCCCGCTATGTGTAATCCAATATTTTCATATCAGTACATGTACTTAAATGCAAACCAAAGATTTCAGTTACAAGAGGTTGCTCTTATGATGTTTGAAGGGGAATTATCAATTGACTAAAGTAGTGATTTTTTATTGGTTTAAAACCCTTGCTGGGACTGTTTCCATTGTACGAGTATTAATTATATTTTCCCAAGTCGGATGAATCTGTGCAAAACAAATTCCACAATTGAATTGCATCCGATTATCTTTTTTAAAGATATTTCAACTGTTTCAAATGTACTTTTGATGTCTACCACCTGATTATTATTTAGTTAACTAAGAACCACATCGTTACGTTTTGGTTGAGAAATAAATAATAATTTTCTATTACACACTCTTATCTGGAGGCCTGGCAATTTATGAAAATGGATACCAAAGGCCCATTTCTCAACTCACAGCAGACGTGTGTTTCGCTAAAAGTTCTCTGTCAGTTAGTCCGATGCATTGAATCAATCAGCTAAACGAAGGCCCCCCCCTCATTGGCTGTGCGATTTTATTTCATATCGCGTAACGCATGATTCGTTCATTGACAGTCCAACCCTTTCCCCGCCATAACAATTGTCGTCTGCTTTGTTGCACTTTGGTTGATTATATCGGAAACAATATGGAGCAGTCCGATCATGCATGGTTCAAAGTGTTTGCTTCCATGGTATAAGTATTCTGAAGCGCATTGGAAAATTTGCAGCAGATGTAATAAGCAGACGACATTTTCAGGACAAAAGGTATTGGCAGGATAAGGGTTGGTTGGCCCTTAAAGCGCCACCAACAATTTGCAGCAGACACCATTTTTAAATTTTGCCTCTTTTTTTAAAAAAACAAATAAGGTATGATATTTCATGAGAATCGTCTGCTGGCAGACGATTCTCATGAAATATCATACCTTATTTTTTCGAATTGTGAAATTGGCACAAAATTTGTCGTCTGCTGCAGTTGTGATTGGCGCTTTATGGGTTAAAGGACTTTACCTGGGCTTTAATGAATGTTACTGTTTTAAAATACAAGCAGACGATAAATACAGTCAGACAAGTCATAGACCCCAGCGAGTGAACAACTCCTGAAGAAAATTAAAGATTTATAAAACAATGGATTCGGTGATAGTTTTGAATGCGGCGGAATACAACGCTGCAACAGATAGGGTGAATTCTGCATTGAAGACGCTGAAGAGAGAACTGGTAAGTAAAGTACCACTTTTTGTCGTCTGCTTTAAAAATATATTTATTTTATTTATATATTTTTGCATTTATTTATTATTATTATTATTAATAAATATCTGCAAAATTGTCAAATAGTTTTATTTTTTATTCTTATTAGTATTAGTAGTAGTAAAGCGTTTGTGAAATAATAAACTTCGTAAAGCATCTGTGAAGTAATAAACTTCGGAATGCGTATGTGGAATAATAACTTTCATAAAGCCTTTGTGAAATAATAACTTTCATAAAGCCTACGTGAAATACATGTAATAAACTGTGTAAAGCGCTTGTGAAAAAAGAAACTTTATGAAACGTATGATAAATAATATACTTCATAAAGTGTATTTGAAATAATAAACTTCGTAAAGGGTACGTAAAATAATAAACTTCGTAAAACGCATGTGTAATAATAAACTTCGTAAAAGAAACGTGAAATAATGAACTTTGTAAAGCATATGTGAAATAATAAACTGTGTAAAGTGTATGTGTAAAAATAAACTTCGTAAGGCGAATTTGAAATAATAAACTTCGTAAAGCGTATGTGAAATAAAACTTTGTAAAGCCAAGGTGAACTGATAAACTTCGTAACGCGCGTATGTGAAATAATAAACTTCCTAAAGCGTCTTTGAAATAATAACTTCGTAAAAGGTACGTAAAATAATAAACTTTATAAAGCATATGTGAAATAATAAACTTTGTAAAGTGTATGTGAAATAATGAACTTGGTAAAGCGTATGCGAAATAATAAACTTCGTAAAGCGTATATGACTTCTATTTTGCTTGTACACTCACGTAAAATGTACGAAATATGAAAGATGTGCAAGATGACACAGCTTTCACATTTTGTACATTTCACGCGGTTGCACACCTTTAAAAGACACATGCCAGGGTTGCCACGGTCAGGGAAAAAGTTCTGGAAAATGAAAAATTTTCCAGGGTCAAGGAAAAGTCAGGGAATTACATTTTCAGTCGGGGAAATTTAAAAAAAATGAAAAAAGTCAGGGAATTTTCCTAAAAAGATGCTAGTTAACAGGCTTCTGGAAATTTTAGTTCCCATAATTTGCAAGCAATATTAGAAAAGGAATGTATCTGAACATAAATTGCAAGCAATTTATATTCAGAAACATTCCTTTTCTAATATTTATTGTTTAAGATTTTTCTTTAAAGATTAAACCAGCAAGTTCAAATATTTGTGCAAAATCTTCGAATAGTCGATGGATGAAAATGGCTAAAATTGGCCTTCCAAAAGGGTCTGGAAAATGGTTGATAGTCAGGGAAAAGTCAGTGAAAAGTTAGGGAATTTTGAAATGGATATTGAGTGGCAACCCTGCATGCTATAAAACAGCATGGCGAGCAATGTGCTTTGCTGCGTAAACAGAGTACTTTATACACGCTAAAGATCCGGACTTCTTATTGGTCTTAAATTTTAACGAATCCACTATACTACCTGGTGAGAGGAGCCCTAACCAGATCGCAGATGGCTCAGACAATTATTGTAAAAACGACACTCTTCCATTAAAGCTATTGCAAAATATGGACGCGATACTTCTTTGTTTCTCGGTGACCTCAACTCTTTGTCTGGTAGTGTCGTCTGCTGATATTTTGGAATCAGATCAGGCCCGACATAAACGTCGGGCTTGATCTGGATCCAAACTGTTTGACACTCTGAAGGTATTCCTGAATGAAAGTTTCGAAAATGTTGATTTTGAAAAAATCAGCAGACGACAAAAGAAGCTTGAAAATTACACAGCATGCACCTAGTTAAATCAGCAACAGGTTTTGCCTCCAGGTGGGAAATTGCCATATTGTATTTTTAAGGACATATGCTACTAAATACTTCCCATATTGAAATATTTTCAATACTTTGCATACAGTTTATTTTATGCATGGGCTATCCATTTATGAAATAAAAAGGATATGTCACCGTGTTTATTTTTTCAGAATCTCATATTGAAGTTTACAGCATTTTACCAATTTTCTAGAAATATAAAATAATAACACTAGTCCTAATTATCGAGCTAAAACGGTTATAATCTTCAGCCAGCTTCTTTCTTTTAACTTAAATTACTGCCCATGACCTCAAACTTTTAAGAAAATGTGCATGTTTACTTGTTATCCCATGCTGTGACAAGATACTACATGATATATTTTGGCAATTTGTCAAAAATGGAACTTGTTTTTAGAATAAATCATGTATTAAAAAATCTGATATTGAAAATCTTGAAAATTTATTTTTAATTCATGGACTATTATAATACCTTTCAGAAAAAAGAATAAAAATCTGGGGTCACCGTACTAATTCTCTTTCTAGAGGGCAAAATTTAACCCCACCCCCATAGGTTTCATGCGTAATTCAATATAAAAAGTTCGGGGATGACCATTTCGTTCGTTTTGATGATGCCATTTTACTAGTATATGAAGTAATTTAGCATTAAAATGTTATAAAAGAAAGAAAAAACACACTGAAAATATGTGCGCATCCGGGAATCGATCCTGGTCCTCTGGCTTTGTAGCCAGACACGCTAACCACTAGGCCACGAGGTCAGGTCGTGCGCCGCTCTAAATAACCATACAAATAGTATAGACTCGGCCACTATCGTATTCGTAACCAGGGTTATTGTGTACGTCGTTTGATTTCGACTGAGCTACATTTATATGTGTCTTTAGTGTTGAGACGATCAGTTCTGAAAAGATGTCAATAGATATTTCGAACACACTTTAATTAGTTATTTTGTGAAGAACTTGTCGGAACACCGATATGACATAAGAACATCGGAAGCTGTGTTGATCCGAATCCGTTAAGGGTCGAAAGACAGGACCTAGACAACTTTCCCTGTTTGCAGACGCGGGAAAGGTGCGCAATGGAAATAGCCGCATATGTCTTTAAGATTGATGTGGTAATAAAAAAAAGTTGTTTTCTTTGTTCACGGAGCAGAAATTCAATATATTGATTCGCATCAGATCAGCATTAAATATTCAGGTACTGAATTTCTAAAGTTAACGACCAGGACCAGTACATCCTAGTTATCAATAAATAATTTGCCGAAGAAAGCAAACAAAATAGTTCCTGATCTGACGAGGAACTATTTTGTTTGCACATGCTTTTCCTGTCTGAGTGGATGGGTTGTGTAAGGGGAGACCAGGGCAAGATGATCCACTTTTTAAATTATTTTTTCCTGCTTTTATGACTGGATATATTTTATTGCTTTAAAATGTATTATACACTGTCAAGTATTAGCTACAACTTGAGAGAAAGAAATACAGGCATTAAGTGACATTAGTGCTTGAAACCAACATTCAAAATGTGTTGTCAGCTGCATCATTTTGCCCCGTGATTTTGCCCCATGCACGGGGCAAAATGATACAGTACACGGGGGGAAATGATACAATAAGACATTTCTCATCTCATATTCAAGACGCAGCACAGAAATTTATAATGCTATATATCGCCACGGAAATATGATTGAACACGAACAGTTTTCTGAGTCACATTTGTTACCCTTCATGTTTCATGTTTAGCCACGGGGCAAAATGATACAATGACCACACATTTTTAACATTCTGAAAAGTGAAATGGTACTTTTCTGACATACCAGTATCATTTATTTTTCTTGTGATAGGAATATACAGTTTCGATAAAATTATCTTGAAAATACTTTAAAACAGAATCAAATTAGAATATCTCAGCCTGTATCATTTTGCCCCAACCACGTTGCATCATTTTGCTCCAGTGACCACTTGTTTACTGTTCTCGAAACTATTCCAAATACGACACCCCACAATAAATCTGATTATTTGGAGACACAACAGTATCTATATAGTTCGATTTATACGATACAATTAAAATACAATTATCTACCACATTTTTCACCTTCATAAAACACTGATACCTTCGAAATTTACTTAGGGTGCCTCAAAAGTCAATTGTTTATATAAAAAGCTTAAATTTGCTCTGTTTTGGCTGAGCCTTTTTTATCATATGGCGGATTTCAAAGCGCGCATTCAGTTTGAGTAAGAAACGTCATATATGGCACCATCGTTTGAAAAATCGCGCTGTATCATTTTGCCCCCTGTATCATTTTAAGTCTGTTGGGATGTGTACGTACACATTTAACCACGAAATAAGTATCATCGCAGTCTGCATAAGGGAAATGTAATGACTGTAGCGCCATCCATTTTTATATTGCCAGTGACAGTTTCTTTGTTTCATCACAGTAAGTTAGTTTGATTTGATTTTGTTGCCTGTGGTGATGCATTGTATACGTTAGGAAGCCTCCATGCGCGCTTTAATCATTTTTGTTTTAACAACAACGATAAAATCTAGGGCGAAGATATGGCCAGTTTGATATGTTTTAAGCCCTCAGTTGCGTCGGCTGTTGTCCATTTTAGGTGGTGATTCTGTTGTGTCATTGTTTGATGTTGCCCCCGTTATGGGGAGGGGGGGTATGTTTATTAGTCTTTGTTTTGCAATGTAGTTCTTGGTGTTCTTTCTAGTTTGGCTGAGGAAGAGAGAGCTGGTTGCTTTACTTTAACGCAGTCGGTAATCTTGCCCAGGAGAAAAGTGTGCTTAGGTGAACTGACCGTCCCGATATGACCATAGCTGTTGACTGGGACGTAAAGAACCAAACCAAAAGCTTTACTTTAAGGATGTTCTTGCTGACGAGTGGCTGTCTGTGTTTTGTGTCGCTTCCTCGCGGTCCCGTGGGTCGCATTTGCTGGCAGCACACACTTATTTTTCTGTAGTTTCTTAATTCTCCTACGAGTTTTTTTTAGATACAATATCAGAAAAAGTTGTATAAGCGTTTCACAATTAAACAACTTATTTATTAGATTTCATTCTGATAGTGAACAAGGACCTTTCAAAAGAATGCATCGATTGTGCAGTATCAATTTTCTTTGTTCAGATGTTTCAATCAGAAGAAATTTCATTGTAAAACATGGATTATCTCGTCGTCTGCATGTCGAATTCTTTTGTTGCTGTCTTCAGAATTCATTTTGAGGAAGTCACATGTTTTAAACTTAAATTAATTTCTGCACCAAACACAAGGCAATTATAAATTGATTGAAGCAATTTTCCTTCTTAAGTTAGATACATAGTTTTCCGAAATTTCATAGCTTATACAGAAAAACACGATAAGCAAAAACGGTTGTCTTTAAATCTTTCTGGGGGTAAACATTCCATTAGTGCAAAAATACCTCCCGCTAATTTTTATCAAATCGATCATTGTTATATATTTTGTCATTACTAACATTAATTGTTTCAATAGCGATCACTTTCCCTTCACTTCATTGTCTTTGCCTGGTCTATAATGAATTGTGGGAAATATAAGACAGTTATGTCAGGGTACGGGTCATTCAGGTGACGAACCTCCTTACCTTTGCGTAAAAATTTCTCCCCTGCCGTGGTGATCGATTTCACTTGTCTTTAGAAATAACAAAATGTCACTGAAAGTAAGAAACACCTTTTTGATATTTTCATAGATACCATGATCAGCATGTGCGTCGAAACAAGCTATTCTTTTTTTTTTGTTCTAAACATTTGCAGCGACCTTGAAGGACCGGAACAGGCTGATCTGATCTTTCATTTTCTGTAGATGTGCGAAAGGCAATTATCAATTGAGCCGCGACATGAGATTTCCAACTATGTGGTAATTGCGACCAGCAAAGCCTCAGATCAGCCTGCGCATACGCGCAGTCTGATCAGAGCCTTTGCTAGTCGCTTAAATATTCTATGAGTGTTAAGCTACTGAATGAACATCATTTGGAGTTCATACGCCTGAAATGAGGCTGCACATGCTCGTCTGGGTGTACACTTGTCAAAATGCCACATTGTTGGAAATCACATGTCACGGCTCTATTATGTAGCAGGGACGAATTCGACAAGCCATTGTCTTATTGCTAAGATTAATAGACTAATGTTTATCAACGGATATGATTGTTGTGCAAGAAAAACAACAACAATATCTATGATTATGAATTAGGGATTGTGATATTGTCATTGATTTTGATGACTGTGTTGTCCCCTTTCATTTTTTAGATATTTTTACAGAGAATTCCATTCGTATGAATGGTGGTCATAACAAGGTTATCACTCTAAATTGCCTAATTACCAAATTCGAGCCGAACTTAAAAAAATGTTGGTTTGCCGTGCCCCTACCTACCCACCCACCCAAAACAGACCCTACCCCAAAAGAATTATTGCCTTTCTGAGATTTTTTTTTAATTTTTCTCTAATTCCGTTAACAAACCCTTCTTTAAATCTTAAAAGCTGTATTTTGATTAAAGAAAGGTTACAGAGATTGTTAATGCATTCTTACCTAAAAAACAGCATTTGTAGACCTCTAAAAGTGATTGAGAGATCATAAAACTACGATGAATTTCTAAAAAAAAAGACCTACCTACCCAAACTGAAATTGATGGATAGGAGCACGGCAAACAAATACATTTTTAAGTATGACCTCGCTGATAAAAAAAAAAAGGCTTTCTGCTACGCGACGACTTGCCGGATGTTACCTGCAAACATCCTCTCCGGTTGGCGTTAAATGCAAATTGTAAAGAAACTTTCATAACAGCCAACCGAACGCACCTGAAACGGACATAAAAAGCAAACCTACTCATTTTGCACTTATCGTCAAAGCACCAAACTAACAAAACAAACATCATTTTCTATTTAGCTGTATACAAGTTGAAGAAGAAATTCTTTCGTAGATCCAGATGCACAACCTTTTTTGGCGTAAAATTGTGAATATTTTCTTATCCATCAGTTTAAACGTTTGTTGTGGGTGCCCATTGAGACAGTTCTTTTAAGAACCCACAACATATGTTTTGGTTGAAAATTAAAAAAATATAAATATTCAATTTTGAACTCTCATTGAAAGGTTCAGCACGCAAAATAAGACTGCATTTGAATTAAAGCGATGGTTTGTGCTCATTGCTATCAATTATAAGAATTTGATATAGTTTAAATATTGATATATGTTAACATAAGAGCCGTGGCATGAGATTTCCAACAATAGGACATTTTGACAAGTGTAGACTCAGACGCGCCTCTGCAGCCTCATGTTAAGCTTAGAAACTCCGAATGGTGTTCAGTCAGTAGCTTAACAATCATAGAATACTCAAGCTACTAGCAAAGGCTCTGATCAGACTGCGCGTATGCGCAGGCTGATCTGAGGCTTTGCTGGTCGCACATACCACATTGTTGGAAATCTCACGCACTGGCTCAGAATATTGATATATGTTTACATAATTTATTTTGGTATGAAAATCAAATATTTGTGCTTTGTGTTAATATGACTTTCATTTTTATGTTTCGTTTCAACGGTTATGCCACTGCAATCTGATATATGCACATGCTGGTCTGGGCCTGAGTAGTCTTCATACATGTATGCATTCAGTGCCCAATTTCTGCATAAAATTAGTCTAAAGTTAAAATCATTTAGGATAATTTAATAACGTTGAGACATTTCGCAGGTGTTCATTTTACAATAAAACGGGTAATAAATTACATACAAAATAAGCAGTTTAAAGGAAAATTGACAAGCTACCGTTTCATAATGTAAACTCAGGTAAGAGCAGCACACAAAACTGTATAGGCTGCAATGCAGCTGCATATGCATAAAGTGGGAACAATACTTTTCTGCAGAAAATTGTAAATTATGTGCAACATCTTTTCATAGATTGTTATTTCATTATTAATAAAGAAAATGTCCTGCCGGATATAGCAACAGCTTTTAGATGCAGCGTTTGCTGTTGCCATACCAACAAGGCATTTTCCCTTAAAAATTAAAACCCGTTGTTTGCATTTTAAAATGGAGCCACTGCATGAAAAAACCTTTAAAATCACATGTCGCCAGCGAAGACTCTGCTCAGCCTGCCCATGCAACATGTAAAAAATATGAGCACTGTCTAGATTGGTGTTTTTACAAGCATTAGTTCAAATTCAAATACCATTTGCAGCCAAAAAATGACAGAGAATTTTTTTGGTGTTTTTACAAGCATTGGTTCAAATTCAAATACCTTTAGCAGTAAAAAATGACACATTTTGGATATTATTAAAGATGGGACCTTCGCTGTTCGCCTATTCAATGAGCACCACACTCTAATCAGATGACTCCTGTATGAATACGCATGTATATCACTCAGACAGAAAGACTCTCTCTCTCTCTCATATGACATTCATTAATTTTATTCATCTTCTCCCAAAAGCCCAAAAGTCGTTTGTGACTAAATGCAAATTTTTAGCAGAAAATATCAAGAAATTCCAATTAAACAAGCATTAGCAATTTCTCAAAATTGACGACGTACGAGCTGCATATAATAGGAACAATAAGGTTTCAATTTCAAAATTGATTGGATTATAATTCCACTGCTTTAGGTAAAAAAATAACACTACGAGCGCAGGATAGAAGATACAGCAGGATTCTATTGGCGAAATAAAAAGGAACGTTTTGAATAGCTACAATCGACTAAAATGTATATGAGTGATGTTGTTCGGGAGTACCAAAGTCAAGGTCTGCTTGTCACCCACCAAACGAATATCAGCGATTAAACAATTGAACGTTTTTTTTTTTTTATATAAAAACGCGATTTGGCGGAAAACGCGATCCGTGGTATGAATTTAAACATATTTTAGTTTTATCACCATATTGGTATCGACTTTGTAAAGGATTACTAAAGAAAATTTATTATTGTTGATGCATTTCTACTTGAACATTCATGTATATTTTCTCTAATCCTTAGCTCTCCGTGACCAAACTATTTTGGTGGTTACGGAGAATGGCTCTTAATCAACTAAAGCTTTAAAGCACGTTGTTGACCGATGATTTTGCAAGCCAAGTCCCAAAACTTGCAACTCATCATTTTACGATCTAATATCGCCTAATCATAGTTGTAATAATCAGCTAATAAACAATGTATAGACGTTTTAATTAGTCTCTTTCATTTATTTACATACAGGTTATTTAAGATGAAAACTGATCACATCCGCCTGTCACGTCACAGGCTACAAGGGCACGAATCGAAACAATAAATGCGACAGATTATCAGCATTTCTACTGTTTACAATTTTGACCCATTCGCGAGAAAATCTTTCTTTGGGTTTGCGACAATTGCACGGAAGTAGGACACACACCTTCCTACCAAGCTAGAGAGACTAGCTATATCTTGATTTAAATACGTTTTGTATACTTTGTACACTTAACAAGGTTTAAAAATATTTTGTATACTTTGTACATTAACAAGGTTTAAAAATATTTTGTATACTTTGTAAACTTAATAAGGTTTAAATATATTTTGTATACTTTGTGCACTTAACAAGGTTTCAATATATTTTGTATACTTGGTACACTTAACAAGGTTTAAATATATTTTGTATACTTTGTACACTTAACAAGGTTTAAATATATTTTGTATATTTTGTACACTTAACAAGGTTTGAATATATTTTGTATACTTTGTACACTTAACAAGGTTTAAATATATTTTGTATACTTGGTACACTTAACAAGGTTTAAATATATTTTGTATACTTTGTACACTTAACAAGGTTTAAATATATTTTGTATATTTTGTACACTTAACAAGGTTTGAATATATTTTGTATACTTTGTACACTTAACAAGGTTTAAATATATTTTGTATACTTGGTACCCTCAACAAGGTTTAAATATAGTTTGTATACTTTGTACATTAACAAGGTTTAAATATATTTTGTATACTTTGTACATTAACAAACAGTGAAAGAAAGCTAGATCTTGAGATGGTATGTACAGTAAAACCTGTCTAAAGCGGTCACTCAAAAGAAGACCAACCATTGCTTTTCAAGACCGATTATTGCGTAATGCAGGTCAAAAGTATTGCAGAATGCTCCGGGCGCATTCTACAATACTTTCGACCTTCATTAAGCTACCATTTGTCATTTTTTGAGTGACCGCTTAAGACATGTTTTACTGTAGTAGCACAGTTTCGCTGTTAGGCTGATAATGGGGCGCGAGATTGCATGCTGGCTATTCAAGAGAATGAATATAAAGATGCCTATCAAACTATGAGAATGCGCATGCTGATATGCGCATGGTTGTGCGCAAAAAGCAAGAGAAAAGCCTTTCTCGTGGCATGGCTGATTTAGTATATAATTTTAGAAAAATATAATATTATTTTTACATTATTATGTTCCTCGAGGGAGGTCCGCGCCGCTGTATGTAATGACTAAGGAAGGAAATTTTATACGTTACAATGTTAAAAGGTGTGCCGTATAGTGGTAGAGTTCAGGATATCGTCCTGTAAACAATTTTATCAACGTCACTGGTCACGAAAACTAGCTCAAGTGCGATGGAAACAAATCAACAAATCTTAAATTACTTCTTGTAGAAGGCAGTTTATACCTAAATGTATATTTGATCCTGCGTGGGTGTCTTTTATCCGTTACAATAACTGTTGGTCAAAATCAGAACCAAATGTTGGTATAAATGAGAGGTCTTCAAGACAGTGTGCTGGATGATATTATGCATTCTGTTTGAGTTGGACGTAAGAAAAAAAACGAAAAAATTTCCAATGAATAACGTATTGTTTCGACCATAGCATCAAGATGGAATTCATATTACTATTTCAATTTGTTTGCGTACGAAAGCATCAGACGAGGGAGCTTTTGCTGCTTGCATTCACAAAGTATGGATATATGAACCACGGCTTGAGATTTCCTACAATGTGGTATGGGCGACCAGCAAAGTCTCAGATCAGCCTGCGCATACGCGCAGTCTGACCAGAGCCTTTGTTAGTCGCTTGAATATTCTATGAGTGTTAAGCTACTCACTGAAAATTATTTGGAATTTCTCAGATCAAAGGGAGGCTGCACAGACGCGTTTGAGCCTACACTTGTCAAAATACCACATTGTTGGAAATCATATGTCGCGGCTCATATATATGAAGAATCAGGCCAAGATAAATACCTCACGCCCGGTTATCGAAGACTTGCGATAAGTACGAACCTATCTCATGTGCTGGTCCATATTCCGGGGTTTGCAAAGCAGCTTGCTCAAAGAAGGCTTGCAAGTTTACGGCTAGTTTAATATCTAATCAGCGAAAAATACACTCAGCAAAATTCCTAATTGGTCACATACATTTTCACGCTAGTTTTGAGTAAGATTCGGTTATGCAAAATGCATGCTTATATGAATCAACCAAGGTTTTGCCGAGACTCTGCAGTTCATTTGATTTAAAAAGGACTGATACTACTTGCACAGACGATGCTAGAGTAAAGGTATCCTCATTTCAAAAAGTCAAATTTTTTCTACAATATTGAATATTCCATAGAGACGCTACCCATTTGTATTATTGTTTCTTTGAAGATGTTTCTGACTGCCGTGATTTAAGACGAACAAGCTTCAAATGATTTGTTTCACTCCGACTCCTCGTTTCTGTTACGTAATAGCATGAAGACAAACACTTCCAGCACCATAATCGTAGAAATTCAGCTTTATGCATTTAATTTACATAGGAAGTTCGCACTGTTCTGGACGCCTTATTATCTGCGACAGGCATTGAAATTTTCAGCGTTTATTCATTACTACTAGACGTCACTGTTTTAGTTCGAAAACTGAAAAAAATACAAAAGTCCGTCAAATTGATTTTTCAAACCGGGAGTGCGCTGCGGTAGTGAAATGTTTGTCAACACAAAATGGACGAATCAAGTTCTATTCTGTTAGGCCTTTCTTGTTCAGATAAAATAAAATGCATACAACAATTTTAGCACGAGCTACTGATGAATTTTAAAAATTTTAAAAATGTGATATTCTAAAATATGCGTAAAAATTCTACTTTAGTCCAAATTTCAAGTCAGTGTTTGGTGGTAATTTTTGAAGTCTGCCATACCAGTTTATTACCAACTGCACTTAAATTTGATATAAAAGATCACTCAAAACCACTTTTTTCAAAAAAGCATATTTTTTGCATTTTTAACTAAAAAACTGTGAATTGAAAGAGACCGCTAAATTTTTGCCCATTAAACTGCACATATATTAGGCAACAAAACCATTTCAATGTTATAAGCGCTTGTTCAGAAATAATGAGTTTAAAAAGTGACCAATTAGAAATTTTGAATAGACCAATGAAACGCATGTAAATCTGCTTTTCTGTCGTTCGTATTATGACGGAATCGGTAGAAGTGATGGAAACAGTCTTAATTAAGCTTAATTGAATATTTCTCTCGAGGCAAGTCATAAATGGAGAATAAAAATCATTCTTTGCTTTTTAGTTAACACACACACACACACACACACACACACACACACACACACACACACAGAGAGAGAGAGAGAGAGAGAGAGAGAGAGAGAGAGATGACGTGTTAGACCCTTAAGTAAAGGTTGCACAGAGCAGTGAAAAGTGGAGAAAAAATCAAAGGGCAAAGAAAAGTTAAAGTGCAAAAATCGCATTTATTTTCCACGGCGCATTAATGTCAACGCCACCATCTGGAGGTGACTGATATTTCAGCTAACATCGATGCATTTACACTGTATGACCTGTGAAACTTCCCCGGTCAACCACTTCTCTTTTCAAGTATTTTGTTGACTCGTGCCCTTTTACAGGCGGGCCTGTATGCGTGAGATACAAATAAGCCGGTACATGGGATTTTGGTACTTATTGCATTTTTGAGCAAAGAAGGCCCAGGCGAGTCTGCGCCTGGGCCTTCGCTGCTCGCATACACAAAGTAGATGAAGACTCAGGCTAAAATTGAGAACTCTTATACGCTTGATAGATCAACATGGGCTCTTAAAGGAGGCTTTTGTGCATGTTCGTTTAAGTACCAAAATGGTATGAACTGGCTCATGCTATATCTCTTGGTCATGGAAAATGATTTCCGTACAAAAAGGTGCCGCTCAAAATAAAGTTAAATTTGAACGTTTTTTTTATTTAATTCTTCATAACAATCATACTATCATTTCACCTATATATATGCAAAAAAATAAACCCTAAAGTGGCTAGCCTTATTTATTTTTTTCGTGATTTTGGTCTACATATTATCTTTATTTGAACAATATCTTGACACAGTAAGAAGTGAAGTAGTTTTTATCGGTTTTCATAAACAGAAACAATAAAATTTCCTTAAGCTGATTATTTGTCCCCTTGTCACAAAACTTGACACAGTTTAATGACATTGTTATTGGGGAGCTCAGCTGGGCGCTGTCAAAAGTTCAAGCAACTTTAATTTAAGTTACAACTGAAAGACAAATTTGGGAAAGTAGTACGTACGCACATGCATAGCGTTTCCCTATAAAGCTATCAAATGGGCTAAACGTCTCATAGTTGGTCTGAGACTACGTTTATTGCCATGGTTTGCGTATGCACACCTGATTTTTTGCTGTTTATCTTTGCGATGAAAATGCCTCTGAAGTTGGGCCTTCGTTGCTCGACAATGCGGTAATAACTTTTAAAATCGGAAATTTTCGCGAGGGTTTTATTTTCGCAAGACTTCGCATATGCGAAGTTTCCTGAAAATAATACCCTGTCGAATTGGCGAAAACTCTTTATACTTTATTGATGTAGGCAAATCATGCCAAAGTCGCGATTTTCAAATGTTGCAAATATGTCTTTTAACGCTTTTCGCGAAAATTCCCGAATTTACAGTACCAAAATCTTGTGTGCTGGCTAAATTTTGGTTATCCTTTTCAAGATATTTTATTGGTTGATTCTATTTTTAGGTATCTCTACGACATCAAGATGTTACACTCTTGAAGCAGCTGATTCATATCAATGACACCATTCACACGCTATCAAGCGAGACGAAGAGCGCTAAAAATAGATCCAGGCACGTGCACAACAAACCAGTCAGATTGTCAGCCTCTTTCTCGGGCTCCTCGACGACGCCATGTTCAAAATGGCGGAAATCCCTTGTGAGACAACAGAGCGTTCCACGGTACTGCGATGTCGTTCCAGAAGAAACTGAACTGGACTACTCTAGTTCTGGAGACGGTAAGATATTTTGTCTAGTTTAACCCTTAAAGCGCCACCTATAATTTGCAGCAGACGACAGTTTCAAATTTTGCCTCTTTCAAAAATAACAAATAAAGCATGACATTATTTTTGTCGAAAACTATGAAAGATGTCACAAATTTGTCGTCTGCTGCAGTATGATTGTCGCTTTAAGGGTTAAAACTGTGTTTGGTCCGCAAAAGGTTCTCATTCTCAGAATGCAACTTATATTTGCTGCTAGTCTTGCATTATTTTTAAAGAAAAATCAGCAGAGGATAAAAAGCATCCATAATTACATAATTCACCTACTACGCTTACTAGAGGGAACTTCTTGTATTGGTCCGTGTTTTGGGCTACTTATAATATTTAGAGTATAGCTTTATTACAGAAATCTGATATGCATTTTAAGGTTGCTATATTTTCTTTGAACATCTGTGTTCCAAATGTCTCCGCGTTTCTAAATAATTGATGTCCCATGTTATTACCACGCAATGAACATGTTCCACTGTCATTCAGCTTCAAGACAGATATTTTCCCAATAAAATCTAACTAGATAAAAAAATTGATTTGAATTTTGATATTGCACATCATGTTAATTAGCTGAATGTATTGATTAATTTTGGGAGTTTAATGTTGGTAGCCAATTAAATACGTGTATGTTTTGTTTCTTTTTCAGAGAGTTCCTTAGATGAATCATACGGCAGTGTGACGTCATTTAGTGACCTAAACGATAGCACAAGTAGTTTTTCCTCAACTGTACCAGTATTCTCGTCCCCTCTGTCAAGACAGTGTTCGCAGCCAGCGAAAGTACCTGTGTTTAACAAAGACTCTGACGTCCAAGCTGAAGACTCAAGTTATGAAGAAATTTTAAAGAGAAATGTTAAGCTTTGGAAAGTCACACAAGCACATGTTGAGGAAAGAGACTCATTGTTTGAGGATGACTCTGAAGGAGAGCCCATTGACAACGAATAACATATCTATAAATAGATAATTGGTGCGTCACGAAGTCCTGGATTGAGAGGCAAAATGTTGGACATATAAACAAAACGACACAGTATGCAAATAGAAGCGGACCACTATAGGCACATCTGCGAAACGCCATCTAATGGCGTTTCGCTGGTGAGCTTATAGAGGTCCGAGACTGTATGCTGACTGGGACGGACATTTCATTCAAGATCACGTTTCAAAGACGTTTTATTTTGACCAAAACCTTAGACAGAAAGCTGATTGTCAAATAAAAATGAATTTTATGTCACAATTGGATGAAATTTTGGACCAAAATTATACCAAGTAATATTCAAACATTAATTCTAAGTTCAGTCTTATATTATTATAAATTAAGGTCACGTTTCAAAGACTTTTTATTTTCATCAAAAGCTTCGTTTAAATAGTAAGCTGATTGTCAAATAAAAGAAATTTCATACCACAATTGGATGAAATTATTCAAAAATTATTTGCTGAATGCAGTTTTCTTGTATTATTGTCATTTAAATTTTTTCTATAAAGTAAATTACATCAATATTTCTATCTCAAATGGTGATTGGTCCTTAGGAAGGGGTAGCGAACCAAGTCCTATTTAAATACATGCAAAATTCTAAATTTAATTGGACTTTATTTCAAATTTTGATAGGCTCTTTTGGGAATTTTGATGGGCCTTAGAAATCCTAATACCAACTAAAGAGCAAAAATAACATCAGTATGAATAGCCAGCTAGAACAACAATAACTCAGTAAAAAATGTTCAGGTCCATCATCAGATTATTTCTTTCAGGAAATCAATCTTAATTTTCTGATCCCTATAGTAAAATATGTTTTTGTCACAAACAAACATGTTTGCCTATTTATACAACCCTTACCAACTTTAGCACAAAATATCTCGTGATGTGCAAGGTCTACACTGATGTAGGTGGTATAAAATAGTTATACCGTGTTTGTCCACCTGTACGTAAGATAATCCACTCGCTAAAGCTCGTGGATTATCTCCAAGAACAGGTGGACAACCCATGGTATAAATATTACTTATCTATTTCTATTTTAAAATTGGTAGCAAAATTATGTGCAACATTTTGCCACACTTTCCAAGCATCTGTAATGCAACCTTTATTTCATCTGACGTGCATTTATAAAAAGTGCTACTAAAAGACATCTGTTAGATTAGTAACAGTTAATGCAATATATTAATCTGAACCAACCTGTATGAAACTGATACCTATCGCAAAACTAGGGCACTAACGAAGACGCATCAGAGCCTGCATAATAGTGCAGTCTCACCTGTGCATTTGCTGGTGACGCATACAAAGTGTGATAAACCCAAATCTAGACATCTAGCCTTTTATTTCTGGATAGCTGGGCTTGCATGTTTAAAAATCAATTAATACTGCTTGTGGGATAAATAACAGCTCCATATGGGTTTATTTAATTTATTTCTTTGCCCCGATGAACATTTTCCGTGTTTGAACGTTTGCCAAGCCCGAGTGTGATAATGTGTTGCAGCCCCAACCGCGAAGCGGTGAGGGCTGCAACACATTATCACACAAAGTCTTGGAATACGTTCATACACAGAATAGAATGATATATCATCATTGTCATCTGTTTGTGTCATATCCGTTTGTAAGCATATTATTTCGTATAAATCTGTAGTTTCCAAGACACAATTTTATATATAAATAAAATTTAATGACCATATCCATATATAGCTGACGAGTTTCGTTGTTCGAAACGCATAATTCTGCATTTAAATCTCTAGAAACTACATTTTTATGAAGTTTTAAACATGTCCTGTTGTTCGATGGCGACCATTTTATAACTTAGCTTGAATCTGTGATTTGTGTAACGTTCTAGTCGTTTTCTCTTGAATACGCTTATTTTGTCTTTTGATTTAGTTCTTTGTTGCTGAATGTTCTGTGTGTGTGTGTGTGTGTGTGTGTGTGTGTGTGTGTGTGTGTGTGTGTGTGTGTTGCTTTTTGGCTGAAGTTATTATTATTATTATTCGTTTTAGTCTTTGTTGTTGTTGTCGTCGTTGTGTGTATGTGCAAAAGCGCATGGTGTGTACACGAGAGAGAGTTTTCTCCTTATTTGTTGTTTCAAATATTATATGTATTGTTTGTGTAATGCTTATTGTTTTGTATAATTGTAAATCCATGCATCCTCAATGATTTCAAGGGTCTTTTTACCAACAATGAGCTAACACATGGAAGTTTGGTTCTTATCGCATATGCGCTAAAGCCGCCTATAAATGGCCATGCTGAGCTAGAAGTCCAATATTTGGACTGAGCCTTCTTCTCGTTCCATACTTTGTGAATGCGAGAAGCGATGGCTCTGGCGAGACTGCGCATATTCGCAGTCTCGCCAGAGCCATCGCTGCTCACTGATGCGATAAGTACCAAAAGCTCGTGTGCTCAGGCCCAAATAAATACAGTCTTTTGACTTTTGGGGTATTCAGTTTTTAAGTTTTATTGCGAGTTTGACAACCATAAACAAACAGATACATAATCCCAGCTGCTTAGGTGCCAAGGAATAATTTGGCAGTATTCTAACATACCTGATTATAGGACCACTGTTATAGTCTATTCAACGAATGACAAACCAACACCTACTTATATAGATAAGATACGCAAGATTGTTGTAGATAATGGTACGAATAGATAAAGGTACGAATCTGACATAGATCAACTTGATCTTTCAACAAAAGCTTGTTTACTAGTAAGTAAACAGCTCTTTTTAGATCTGCGCCGGACCAGCAAGGCAGACTCTTAATATCAAACCACATGAGCTTGAAGTTCGATCCTTAAATCACCCCTATAGCCCCAAAACCAAAAGCGCACAATGTCATTACGTAGTGACATTATGAGATTTTCGGTTTTAGGGTTTAGAAGCGATATAAGGATAGAACTTCAAGCTCCTGTGATCAAACTGACCAGTGAACGCTCTTACCATTCATTTGTGTTTTATATATCTTTCTATTGGTTTGCCTACGTATCTTTCCAAAGTATGTGTTGGTTATTGTTACTTTAGCTTTTTTAGCATAATTAAAAATATATTAATGGGCCTCGACACGAGAAAACCTGTCTTCGGGTTTTTGCGAACAACAAAGGTGCAGACGAGACTGCGCAGCATCCGCGCAGTCTGATCAGCGCCTTTGTTATTCGCTTATCAGAAAGTATCATATCTTTACTTGCTACGAGCGAAATTTTAATCATTTCCAATTCGTCTCTGTAGCTTAGGAGACTGGTTTGAAACTTGCTTTGTCGGAAACCCCGAAGACAGGTTTTCTCGCGACGAGGGCCATTTACTAAGCTACATATACTAGCCAGAACCTTACAATTATGTATGTATCAAGTATTGTTATCATACTTTCAAGAAAATGAATAACAAAGACGCTGATCTGCGCCTTTGCTATTTCCCATTCACCAAAAACATATTTTTCTCACGACGTGGTGGCCCATTGCATTTTGATAAGATCTTTTAGCATTGTCAATCAGCATTGATAAGTTAACAATAGATAACAAATATTTAAAACCATCCAGCTAATGGAATTGTTCAAAAATAGCGCCAAGGTCATTTTGTTAAACGTGCAGACTATATAAAAACCATAGCATACGATTTTGAAATGGTTTTAAAACCCTATTTTGTCTAAAAAAAAGAAACATTCTTCCTTACGTATTGGAAGGTTCAGTTTAACTTTTAAGTGTTGCTGACATCATTGTTTTAAATCCCATAATGTACTTTGCTATCTTTATTCAAACATTCAAACCATGTAGGATCTGTATGCAGAACTTGATAATCTGTTTAGTGGCGAAATAAGGTTTGCATAGCATGCACAAGATTAAGGTGTGACAACATTTATGCAACGTGCAAACACATTTTATTTGGCGTCATCAAAAACGTGAACCCCCCCCACACACACACACACACACACACACACTCTCTCTCTCTCTCTCTCTCTTTCTCTCTTAGAAAAAGTACTATGAGCCGCGACATGAGATTTCCAACAATGTGATGTGTGCGACCAGCAAAGGCTCAGCACAGTCTCAGACCAGCCTGCGCATATGCGCAGTCTGATCAGAGCCTTTGCTAGTCGCTTGAATATTATATGACTATTAAGCTACTGACTGAACACCTTTTGAAGTCTTTAGGGTTAAAAGGGGGCTGCAGAGGCTTGTCTGAGTCTACACTTTGCCACATTGTTGGAAATCACATTTCACGGCTCATATCCTCTTGAAATGCTGTATTCTGTTGCATCTTATCTAGGTGTACACCGTTTGACATGGTTTGCAGCAGTGGCGGATCCAGAGGGGTTCAGGGGGTTCGCTTGAACCCCCTCCTCCTAACCCCCATTTTTTAAATATTCTACGAAAATGAAATAATTTGGTCTCAGTGAGACCAAATTATTTCATTTTCATGGGATATTTAAGAAAATAAGATAAAGTCAGTAAAAGGAACCCACACACCTATGAAACACCTTTCCAGAAATCCTGGATCCGTCCCTGTGCAGTTACCAAATCATTAGCAAATATTTGAAATTGTAGTTTTGGCTGTATTATATTTGTTTCAGTTATATTCCTTTATATTATTATTTCAATAAGAATGGTAGAATATTGTTACCTGAATGAAATATTAGTTCATTGTTATCTTATCAATTTCAAGTGATTTTGCTGATATGTAAACACAAAGATGTCAAACTCGCATCAGTCCGTTTCAATGGGCAGACAGATAGATACCAAAATACCCGTATGTTGTCGCCATCAGTGTCGAGGTTGTCTTGTTCTTTTCGAACATCAATAACCACATTATTTGTTTAAATGTGCATGCAAAAACCACATTGTTTGTTTAAATGTACATGTAAGTGTTCCTTTGTCATACGTTGTGTACAGTAAAAAGCGGCCATTCAAAAAGACCAAAACTGGTTTTCAAGACCAATTATCGCTTAATGCAAGTCAAAAGTATTGTAGAATGCTCCAGGTGCTATTTTGCCATATGTTGGGTATAAATCAAATTATAATAGATGATAAAACATGCAAAGAAAAAAGCAGGACTTTTGTTAAGAGTCCGTAACAGAAATTGTTTCTTCTTATTTCTCAACCAAAACATATGTTGTGGGTACTCCAAAGATCCGTCTCATCGAGACGGTTCTTTGGAGCACCCAAAACACATGCTAAAAATATGGGTAAGAAAACATTAACAATTTTACGCTGAACGTTTTTTGTTTATCTAAACCTCTGAAAAGATATAATTCATTAAGTGAAAGTTATATATTAGGACCTGGATGGAGTTTAATGATTAGATATAGTGGCCTTATTTTATAATTATTAGAGAATAAAGAGCAAAAAAATGATAAGTGAATAATGAGGCCCCAAAAAATAACTCTTTTTAAAGAATAGCAGAAAAAATAAAGAATATTGAATAATAAGTTTTTAAAGAATAAACCAAATATGACTATAAAATAGGAAAGTTGCAGAGCTAGGAGAAAAACACCACCCCTGGTGGCCTTAGATGGAAAAAGGGGTAGGGAAACTCCCGGGGGGTTATAAAATTTAATACTAATTAAGACGTGTTTATGTAAGATATCAAATGTTTAAAAAAATAATTAATTTTGTATTAATGAATAAGCGAAATTTTTAATGAGAGCGAATAAAGTTTCAATGATTAGTGAATACCAGACCCCCATCCAGACCCTCATATATCTTTAGAAAAATGGCATTTGCAACACTTTTTTCATCCGCCGGTAGATTTTCTAGAAAAAAAATAGATATCAAAGAGAAACATACTTTTTAGATTCTTTTTAACAAATATTTCCAGATAAGCAATGTCTTCAAACTATTTAACTAGCACTTCTCATCGCTTCGTATAGTCAAATCGTTTTAGTACTCTTTCAAGTCAATCTTGTTTTCAATGTTGATTACGTTTCTTTACTTAACATTTTTGTCAAAACTAACTAATTACAAATCAAAGTATAAATGGATTCCATTTATTGATACAGAACAAGAGGGAGAGGGAATTTAACCACTTTAACCATTTTTACAAGGTATTCTGTCTGCCCTTGCAATGAACATGTTAAAAATGCTGCTTGATTTTTTTTATTATTCTGTTACTTTTGTATTTTTACAATTGAGACTGTTACATGAAACTGGTACTTATCGCATATGTGCAAAGCCAGCAGGGACCAGTAGGCACCTGACGTCAAAACGACGTCGGATTGACGTTGTTTAAGGTTGTGTGCCTGCTGGGAAGCTTTTCCTAGCAGTGTATTTGTATTTGTTTCTATCCAGCTAGATGTTTTAGGTCCAGGCCTCCAATTATTATACTAAATGTATTACTTCTCTACCAAAACATATATTGTGGGTCAGTGAGACGGTTCTTTTTAGCACCCAAAATATATGTTAAAACTGATTGATAAGAAAATAATCACAATCTTTTTCTCAAAATATTTACTTAATAACTTATGTTTGGTCTTAAAGATCTCCTGCTTCCAAACGTATGCTCCGGCAAGAGTGTGCGGGTGCACAGGTTCGTCTGTGCATCGCCTGGTTGTCTATGCCATATAAGTACCCAATTTCCATGAGATGTCTCATTTGTTTTACTAGTAAACCCAAGAAAAATGTCCAAAATTTTGAATTAAAATAAAGAGTAATAAACAGCTTATATTTTCGTTTTTGTCTTTTGTCTTAAAGTAAGTGTGTATGACCAGGGAATGCCACGATCACACACTGCAGACCAACCCACGACACCGCGAGGAAGAGGCATAGCATGACACCAATAAGACAAGAAAAGTAAAGCAACCAGTCCCCTCCCCAGCGATACGACCACAAAACTAGAAAGGACACAAAAGCACCGCACAACAAAACAAGGACCCAGCACATACCCTTACAAACAATGGGAGTAACAATAAACAATGAATAAACAACAACAGAGCCACCGCCTTAGAACGGACAGCAGCCGAAGCAACTGGCGGCCTTGAATTAATTTTACTAGACAAATTTTCACCCTAGATTCTGCTGTTGTAAAACACAAAATTAGCTCGCGTGAAGGCTTCCTAAGTTATGCGATGTATCACCACAGGTAAACAACCAAATCAATTAACATACACATACTGTGATGAAACAAAGAAAATGGCTCTCAACTCACAGACTGTAAGAGCTAAAGAAAAACCCACGGTGGGCCCAGCCATAATCCGTTGATTCCATAAAAGGTTATGCAAATTTTAAGTTAATCATGATCACATTCATTATAATAGACATCCAGTCTCCATAGATGCACTTACCAAGTTAATAAAGCAGACATGGCTCCGAAACTTGCAGATGGAATGGTCAATGGCGTAGGCACTTATCAGGAACAGTTTTCACATATATAAACGTTACTATAAAAGACTATATGCCATATTTAAACTGGCACTAAGCCTAAAGCAAAATACAGTATACTTATCGAGCTATAGCCCTTTGCATGAGGGTCACGTTAGTATACCTACTAACTCAATGCTTCGAACATATACCATTGATATAGACGCGTGTATAATTCTTTGATAAACAGGTGAAATTTCTTGAAATTTTAAAGGACGTATCCCCATATTCTTATATAATAATTCTGTGAAATTGCGAAAATTCGACGTGCTTTTGTTAAATAACAACGAATAGATTTCACTAAAGTCTCCATATGTTTGCAAATAAATGGTTAACAAAACACCACCTTTCAGTTTTCATTTAAACTTATCTCTAACAAATTACACGAAGCAACATTTAAACTAGTTTTAACTCAAGGACAATATGTTGATCGCTCATACTGAGTTGTTGCTACAAATTATTGATGGATAGTGGGTAATTTTTAAACGCTGAAAGCATTTTTATTAAGTCAAAAATGCCTTAAATGAGGGGGTTATAGAATTTATACTTACTTTTTTGGTCATAACATTGCGGTTTTATCATAAAACTAAATTTGAATGTAAACTTTAAGTTTGACCATCATAGGCATTATTTACAATAAAATTACTCACCTGGTTTTGAGGACTAGACATACTAAACATATTTTAATTAATGTAAACAAGTCATTAGGAGGCAGAAAATGCTTCAAAAATGATATAAAATTTGATTACTCTGTAAATAGAGGACGGTCCGTTTTGAAAACTCCCTTATGACATATTTAGCACAGGCCCGTAGGAATAGGGGGGGGGGGGGCACGGGGGGCCGTGCCCCCCCAATAATTTGCACAAATATGCCCCCCCCCCCCCCCCAAAAAAAAAAAAAAAAAAAATGGTCTGTAATTTTAAAAAAATTTATGTGTGCCCCCCCAATCTGTAATTGCTTTTTATGTGTGCCCCCCCCCCCCCCCCAATCTGTAATTGCTTCCTACGGGCCTGTTAAGCATGTGTTCAGCAAAATGCAAAGAAAACGAAACAGTGATGTTCATTATTACATCACCAGTAGATAACTCAAAATGACGTTTATCTTAAAATTAATGACGTCACAAACGTGCCTGTTAACTCAAGATTGAAACAGGATTATATAAATTTTATCCTGCAAGCAACTTTTGGATAGTTACTTAAACTTGCATCTAAAATTTGGTGCCATTTTGTCTAAAACTTACTAAGATATGACACTATATCCGCTCATGTACCAAAACGTGCATTGCAATTTGCTTCAGAAAAACTTCAGTATACAGGAATGGCCTTTATATAAAGGTCTGTAACTCTAGAAATATAGTGAGTGTTTCTTAATGTTTGGTGCCATTTTAAAGGCGACAAATAGTTCTTTTCAGAAAGGTAAAGCATTTTGTCGTAGCACATATGTGAAGAAAGCTATGAAGCTACTTGCATTCATATTTGAACAGCCCTCCTTATCCAGGCCTTTAGTTAAGTGTGCGTAACGAATATTTAATTTTCTTATTTCTCAACCAAAACATATGTTGTGGGTACTCAAATGAACCGTCTCAATGAGACGGTTCTTTTGAGCACCCAAAACATATGTTAAAATTGATGGGTAAGAAAATATTTACAATTTTATGCTGATTTTTTTTTGTTTATCTAAACCTGTGAATTTTTATCTATCCCAAATCTTAGTATTTAACCATTTGGGGACTGGAAACACCTAAACGGGTACAGTTTGACAAATAGCGAAGACCCAGCTGAAATGTCGCCTTTCATCAGGTTCTGCACTGTTGCTATGACAAAAATCGATCTTTATGGAAAATTCCATCGGTCTTAAAAGGGTTAAAAGACGTAAGTGAATATGATCAGGAAATGCCCAGAAGAGACCATAAATCTGATAAACTAACAATATACGCATACCAACAAGGAGACAATAAGAAGAGTCATCAACTCTTTTCTTCAGCAACATTACTGTCACAGATACCTGTCCAAGTTATACGTCAAGAGGAAAAGACACAAACTGTAACATATACATATACTCAGTGTTCTTCCAGTCTGGTGAATTATATAAGACTCCATAGAAAATTAACGCTTATTTCACATTTGTTATTTGCCAGCTTAATGTAAAACGCTACCAGCCAAGTGTCAAAGGGTCTATGTATATAAGAGCCTCGACGCGAGAAAACCTGTCTTCGGGGGTTTGCGAACAACAAAGGCGCAGACCAGCCTGCGCATCCGCGAAATCTAATCAGCGCCTTTATTATTCGTTTATTAGAAAGTATCATATCTATGCTTGCTATAAGCGAAATTTCACTTTTCTCTCTAGTCACTGTAGCTGTGAACTTCAAGACTGATTTTAGTCTCGCTTTGTCGGAAACAGCGAAGACAGGTTTTCTCACGACGAGGCCTAAATTTATTAAAGGTCTTGTGAATCTTCGTTCAGATGCATATTTTGTTACTGAAATACTTTAAACTTACAATAAAAAAGATAACCAGCTCTGAAAAAATTGTCTCTAAACTACACTTTGGAACGATTTTATTACCTACTTGTGTTCTTTCGAGAGGAAAGGACACACGTTGTGACGTTAAGGTCAGTGTTATTCAAGCCATTGTGTAAAACTTCACTTGCATACGCTACGCAACAAGTACAATTTTATTGTGCGATTTCTTTGCCAAACGCTGCAAATTAAGTTTATTTATAATAAACAACTCCATGCCAAAAAGCAAGTGAGTAAGATCAGGAAATACCATAATCACACACTGCAAACTAATCCACGACACCAAGATGATTGCAAAAACTAGGAAGGGCACAAAGCAATGCACAACAAAACTTGGAACAAACACAGAACCCCACAATGGGAGCAACAATCAAAAACGAATCAACAACAACACGGAACCACCGCCTTAGAACGGATGGAAGCCTAAACCACTGTGGGCCTTAAATGCGTTTTTCTGGTACCTAAGCTTCGCCAATTGTTAAGTTCGCATGAAGGCTTCATAACTATTGCAATTTATCATCTCAGAGAAACAATCTAATCAAACTAACACCCTTTGATGAAACAAAAAGGGCTCACGACTCACAGATAGTCAGAACTAAAGAAAACCTCAAGTTGACCCACGATGCGCCCAGCCAAAGACAAGCATCAGACACCATCTGACCGATTATACCTTTACGTCAGGCGTCGTCATTGAGTCTTAGGGCTGATCCACCAAACATTGCAAACCAACGATTATATTGAACCATATGTCCCATCAGAAAAAGTTTGCAACGTCAATAACATTATATTGGATTTGTCAGTGCCTGTCATCAAAAGCATGCGTGAATGTTGCATAAACAAAAATAATAACAACTAAATGTGATCAGAAACGCCACAATCATAGATTACAACTTTCCGATTGCACCAACATCTTGCCTTAAGATCCAATTGGAGACCCCATAAGATAAACAAGAAAGTTTATTCAACTCCAAGCTTCCTAACACTGTCCATAGTTTTAGAAGGAACCAAAACACACACACGCACGCACGCACAGAGAGAGACTGATAGAGCTTTGAAATTAAGTTATTGTGTGATCCTTCCTTTCCCAAAAGACATAGAAAAATCATGAAAATGCAAACTTCAGACAGTTAGACTTTATTATTGGTTATTGAAGCTCCTGATACCCTAGTCATGTAACATATATACTCTAAGACCAGGTGCTACCAGCTCTCATAATGGCTTTGGGTAGGTTTAAATAAAGTTGTTTAAAAATACTTCTATAAGGTGACCAAAGAGCCGTTGTCGACACTGCAATGTCGTGACATTCATTCCTGTCTTCCTTTTCTTTCTCTTTATACTGCCATACGCCCCCGCGGACATTCTAGGCAGGTTGGCGCAGCGTCTGTTAGTACAAGGCAGTAAAAAAGAAAGAATTATAGTACAGAAGTTTAAAAGCATTAAAGTGAAGGATAAAAAAAGATGATAGGTTATGATAGAAAAGAGTTAGCTAAAATCAGTTGAAGCAAACATTTTGGGGATCTATGGGCGTGAGTGCTGCAGCTTGCAGACAGCTGCCATGAAAGCATCAAGGCTTTGCAAGCATGCAACAGACTCAGGGTGGGAATTCCATTGAACAATTGCTAAAGGAAAGAATGAGAACTTATAGTAATCTGTTGAAGTTGAGACCTGCCTGAAGGTCATGGAGTGGCAGTACCTAGATATTCTATTAGAGTAATGTATGTAGTCCGGGATAGGTACAGCAACCAAGCCATGAATCACCTCGCTGGGTCTCACATGACCTTTTCTATCTAAAGCCATACCGGAGGCCATACATGAGACCCTGCCCATCAAGGTGCTTTACAATGTTGGAAGCCAGAATGTGTTCGAGGACCTTGCAAAGAATGCAAGTGAGGATGCTCGTCTGAGACTTTACTGCACGCCTCTGCAACAGTTACTTAAATCGCATGAACGTACCTTCCTTTTTTATCAATCCCAAATCACAGTGTAAAAGATATCACCTATTTATTTTTTGCTCGGGAGGAGTTTGGTTTAAGTGGTGAGTGTGTGAGGTCGTCTGACACGACTAGCGAGCGGCTAGATCAAGTGAACGACCGTTATGCCGCAGACATCAATATAGTGACCAAAATTTGTGAACTTTATGTCTTTAATTGATTTAAAGTGTTTTGCATGTAATAAGAGACAACCCGCATTAAATACAGACATTAGGCTATCCATATGGTTGGATATGATACTAGCACAGACCCGTGTGACTTGAGGCAGCATGATGTTTCGCCCCAAACAAGTTTCTACACTGTCACAAGTATAAGCTTACACAAAAAGCTTGCCCCACAACATATTTAGGTGTACCCTGCCTTTCGCTTATTTTCTGTTTCGCACTACATTCTCAGGACAACCTCTTCCATTCTATTGTTAAGTCATCCGGGTATTATAGGCTTTATCTATCTTCATATACATCTTAACCCCCGAGGGGGACGTCACATAGCCTCACGCTGAAGAGCTCCGCTGGGATACTCGTAGTCCGAGTTTTCTCTGACGTTTTAATGGCTTTTTTTATTTTGATATTTGCCACTACCGTCAGAGCAACTTGGCTATGAAAAATCCAGAATTCTCCCAGCCAGTCGTGGCTGGGCATTTTCAATGAAAAATATGGTAACTGAATGAAAGATCGGTGACAAAAAGTGAAAATAGGGTCGAGTTATGATTTATCTCTAAAATAAAACAGTGACCTATATAAGAGTGACTGGACACTTCGTTTTTCAGCCATATAGGTATGTCGTGGCATGTGTCACGTGACTTACGCCTAGTGCACCTTTTATCGTACACACTCAAAATGGCGATGCAGCTTGTGCGACCGCTGCATTTATAGGTACATTAAAGAGCGTACTTCGTCTCAAATACCGCTAATTGGTACATATTGTTAATAACAATCGAAAAAACATATATGAAATATTGCTAAATGCTATGTTTCTGCAATGTAAAAACTAATCCTATTCAGTTATGACCGTGTAAATATCGGCCGATTTTATGAAAGTTGCGGAAATCGGCAAAAATGGCTCCAACAATACCTCTTTCACTCTGACAAATAAAGCTTCAAACATGGCTATGTCTGTGTCTCGATTTATCAATGTTCATAAACTAAGATGTCCAATGATTCATAATTATTGTTATTTTATAATTTCGATGTTTATAAAGGTGTAAAAAGTTTAGGTAAAACATAGAGAAAGTACGCTGTGTATTCCAAAACAGCGGTAAAAGCAAATCGTGTAGATAAATGATATTGAGTTTCCCTCATTTACCTGTTTAAAGATACACGACAGTGTTAATTGAGTTGAGTATTGGTTTTTCATTGGAGTTTCTAGTCACTCTTATATAGGTCACTGAATAAAATGATATTTTTCATTTAAATCTTACAAAGATGGAAATTATCCACACCTATTGTAGCCTACCCCCTGTACACATATGGTTGGTGATTAGGCTTTAATCATTACCCATCATTTCCCATTAATCACTTAAAACGTGAAACTACTTGAATTTTAGTCGTATGTCCTTTAATTTTATCATTTTAAGCAGTTATCCAAGGAACACATCATACACCAGTCAACATTTTTGGTAAAAATACCCTATTTTTGATAGGTGAAGAAAATTCTGGATTTTCGTAATAGGATTTACTCTGATGTTAGTGGCAAATATCAAAATATGGAAAAGCCGCTTATACATCAGAGAAGGCTCGGATTAGGATAGTCGGTGAAAATAATGCTAGAGGCTTATTAAAAACTAAAGTGTTCAAAATCCCAAAATTTTAATCAATTTGTCTGTAAATATGTCCGATTATTTTATAAAAACTCTCTGTATCAAAATAAGATCATATTTCTTATTTTAAACGATACTGAAAATTTCAACGCAAATTTTTGAGTAGTTTTTAAGGATATTGCAAGTTATAAATTCACCAAAATATGTAGGGATGACAGAATAACCTGTGTATTTACTGAGTGCATAAAGCGCCTTGATGATCCAGAGTGGGACACGACGTATCACTGTTTAAGAGAATGGCATGGACACATAAAACAACATTTATGACAGTATTGTAGAATCCCTTGTAATGAACCACTCCCACCCCCAAATTCCAGACAAACTCTGAAAATAAGACCCCTTTGAGAATGGCATGTCCCTACCCATCCTTACTAAGTGAGTGTGATCTGAAACCTGTGTTGTGTTGTCATCTACACACCATAGACGATCATTGTGCCAAATACCAACACCCTCCATTAACCCATATTGTCTGTGGGTCAGTGCCATAAGTCTCATGCTATCTGTGAATCATATGCATAGGTTTGGATTAACAACATTTTTAGCCTACAGTTGTAAAGAGAATATCTCTTGGTTACCCATCAGTTTTAACATATATGTTGTTTTTTTTGAGAAATAAGAAAAAAAAATTTTTTAATATGCACTCTTAACTAAAGGCCTGTTGCTAACATGAAATATTCATGTTTATTTGTGACAAAAAAAGAAGTATAAATACACAAATTTGTTGTACGCCTTTAGATAAGTGACTAAACAAGTGCATAATTTAAAAAAAATAGTTTTGTTACTTCTCAACCCAAGCATATGTTGGAGGTACTCAACAGAACCATCTCAATGAGATGATTCTTTTGGGCAGCCAAACAAATGTAAAAACTGATGGATAAGAAAATATTCACAATTATAGGCTCATTTTTTTGTTTTGTTTATCTGGAAGTATAGTGCTGCAGTTATCAATGTAACTTTAAGACTTTCATTGCTAGGGGCAACTTTTGCATCTTCACCAGCAAAGGTTTAGTCGTATCTATCTTTCGACAAACCCTTCACCTCACGACCCTCAAAATTTATTATTAGCGCAGACTAATCGACCAATGAAAACGCCAGGAAGGATTTTTTCTATAATCCCTTCCTGCCAATCGGATTAAATGTAGCAGTTTATCGGCATTTAATATACACCGCCTTATAAGTCTCCATAAGTCCAGACAAGCAAAGATTTTAGTCGTATTTTATTTTTATTTTTCTTCTATCCTTCAGTTCAAAATTATATATGGGTGCACAAAATAACCATCTCAATGTGACATTTCTTTTGAGCACATTAAACATTTATTTCAGTTGTTAATTATGAAATCTGAATGCCGGGCCGCGTAGCGCAGTCGGTTACGTGTCTGGCTACAGATGCCTGTCTGACTGCAGATCCAGGGGTCGCGAGTTCGATCCCGGTCCGGTCCCATACTTTCGTGGAGATTGATCATGAAATGATTTCTACGGTCATTCTCCTCCCTTCCGCTGATTCATTCAAGAAGGGTTGTTGTCAGTTACAAGCGAAAGTATGTGCACGAATTACTGGTTAACCGCTTGTTCAAGTCTGCCCAGGAAAAAGTGTGGTTAGGTGAACTGACCGTCCCGCAATGACCATAGCTGTTGACTTGGGACGTAAAGCAACAAAACAAACAAACAAACAATGAATGTAAATTAATTACGCCGTCTTATCTGGAGGCCTGGTGTTTATCGATTTTTTGCACCTCTTTGTGATTGATCATATTGATTGTTAGTTTGTTACTATTTTCGTCTTATGACGTACTCAATCGCAAGAAAGTATCATTGTGAGGCCAAGGGTTACGATAGCGAATCGCAACCCTTGGTATGACAAGATGCAACTTTTGTTATCTCTTTATAACCTTTGCAAAAAGTTAAGACCCAGATCAGGACCGACAAAATATCTGTCCTGATCTGGATCCAAACTTTTTGACACTTTATATTGGTCTTGAAAGAACTAAAAAAAAAGTCAGATGAAAACAAAAACATGAAAATTTACCAAGCATGCAAAGAGTTAAGGATTGATGATTGATTTGATTCTTTACGTCCCAGTCAATGTTTTTTCAGTCATGTCAGGACATGTCTTCCTGGGTTGAACGAGTACTAAGCAGAGGATAAAGTGTCTTGCTCAAGGGCACAACCCAGTGCCTTCGATGAGGCTCCAACTCGCAACCCCTCTCCTCAAGCACTCTACCCCTGAGCCACCACAGTGTGACCACACTCCTCAGTTTTTGGTTGATTTTGTTTGTTTGTTGTTGCTTTAAGTCCCAAGTCAACAGCTATGGTCATGGCGGGACGGTCAGTTCACCTAACCACACTTTTTTACCAGTGGACAAGCTTAGACAAGCAGTTAACCAGTACTTTGTGCACATACTTTCGCTTGCAACTGACAGCAACCCTTCGTGAATGATTCAGTGGAAGGGAGGAGAATGACCGTAGAAACTATTTCATGATCAATCTACACGAAAGTATGGGACCGGGCCGGGATCGAACTCACGACCCCTGGATCTGCAGTCAGACTCGCATCTGTTGCCAGACACGTTACCGACTGCGCTACGCGGCCCGGTTAAAGAATCAAATGAAACAAAAACATTGCAAACACAAGTCATTTTTCTTATCCTGCTGAATCTGGATATATATCATAAGTTTTGAAATCACTGTAAAATTATTCTATACATTCATGAGCAACTACCTCAGTAGTGGGTCTAAAAACCTAATTCTGAAAAGGCTTCATCTGTGTCCCTTCTTTGTGTATGCAGCAGTTTAGGTTCTGGTGAGACTGCACATTTGTGCAGGTTCGTCTGATTCTTTGCCATTCACTGCATGCATATGCGATAGGGCCAAATAAAAAAAAAAGTGTTTAGGGTTTAGGGTCACGATCAATCTCCACGAAAGTATGGGACCGGGCCAGGATCAAACTCGCGATACCTGGATCTACAGTCAGACTCACATCTGTTGCCAGACACGTTACCGACTACGCTATGCGGCTCGGTAGTTTTTGGTTGACTTTCAAACATGTACATTGTATTTATTTAGCAGGATATTGAGAATACTTAAAGATGATGATGATGATGATGGAGAAAGTTGGAATGAGACTGTTGAAGCTGAACCTGTTCAGGCATGGTAGAGGACTTGCAACAACTTGCAAAAGACTTGACAGTGTTAACTCAGACAGTTCACAAATAAACGACGGACAGTCACAGCATAATCAGAAAGTAAAATTGAAGTCTGGTCCTTCTCTGGAGCACTTCATTGCAAACAGCCAGGCAAGATCAGCTGATCCGAACACTGTGTGTACAAGTGATGCAGAAAAAGTTCCATATCTAACAGAGGATGATATCAGGGGAGATGGGAAAAAAGGTTAGTTTTATGACGTGGAAAAAAGGTTAGTATTATGACAGGGGAAAAAAAGGTTAGTTTTATGACGGGGGAAAAAATGTTAGTTTTATGACTGGGAAAAGGGTTAGTTTTATGACACTCATGCACTCACAATGACCAAAGATCCATACAGTCAAACCTGTCTTAAGCGACCACTCAAAAATAGACAAAAAACCATCTTAATGACAAATGGTAGCTTAATGAAGGTCGAAAGAATTGCAGAATGCTCCCTTTGGAGCATTCTGCAATACTTTTGACCTGCATTAAGTGATAATCGGTCTTGAAAAACAATTTTCTGTCTTTTTGAGTGGATGCTTAAGACAGGTTTTACTGTATTTTCCATATAGTGCCCGTGTGAAATTGTCATTCTTTGGGGAAAAAGGTAAATATTCTTTTAACCTTTAAAGTGCCAATCAAAACAAGTGCCATCTGTCTTGTCACCTACTGAAATGATTTAGAAGCCTCTTCGACAACAGTTTAGACACAGATCAGACTGTTCCTGTAAGAACAGCCTGATTCGGGTCCATGCTGTTTGCATTTATACTTACATTTCTCAATAATGTTAGCAAGTGTATGCTGCTTACAAAAACAGGCTTAAAATTTTACAGTTGTAAGTTCAAAATTGGGCTAAAATGTATGATATATTTAAGTGATACTTGCCCTTGTCCCACATTTAACCTTGTCCCAGACATAACCCCATTTCATTTCCAATTGCCACTGAATGAAACTTAGAGAAAATCACAACAAGCGTAAAATACATCACTTGGAGCGACTTTGGGCGATAATTTGGTGACATTTATTGAACACATATGGAGGAATGGTGAGAGTTTTTCATTGTTTTCTGTTTCTACTTTCTCTATAATTTAACTTTTTACCCCACCAGGGCCACAAAAAAAAAACCAATGTTCAAGCACTATATAGCTAACTGTAAATTCTTTCATTAATTGTCTGTATTTACTGAATACAGTCCAACCAACGTGATTATGTTTCTCCATTGTTATCCACACGCTTTTTTAAAAAAGCGAAGGGGATATTGTAAGCGCCTCCATCCGTCTGTCCGTTATGCTATCTCCTCCTAAACCGTTGGACGAAATTCAACCAAATTTGGTGAGTGAGTTACTTACATGAATGGGGCGTGCAACAGCAATTTTTTTTTGACCCTGCCCCCTGGGGCCCTCGGGAGGGGTCAAAAAGTCAAATATCATTTAAATTCAATTACAAAGTCAATTTCAAAGATTTTTATACCAAACTTTGTGTGTGTTCTCACAAATGAAAGGTACAAAACATATCATACGGGATTTTCATTCCGTAGCCGGGGTCGTGCCCCAGGGGTTGGACTTAGGGGCGCTGGGGGTGCCCAGGGGGTCAAAAAAAATTTTTTTTCAAACATGGTCATGTGGCATATCAAATCGACGGGGATGACGAGCAGAACAGAAATGCAAGTAAAATTTTCATCATAGGGTCAAACTGGTGACCTTGGGGTGAGGTCACAAGGTCAAATATCATTAAATTTCAGTTACCATGTCAATTTCAAAGATTTTTATACCAAACTTTGTGCGTGTTCTCACAAATAAAAGAAAATATTTTGAACAGAATTTTTATTCTGTTGCTGGGGTCATTCCCCAGGGGTGGACTTGGGGGTGCTGGGGGGTCAAAAACTTAAGCGCGGGGATTGTGATGGTGCCCCATCGACTGAGCATTCTAGTTTTGTTGTTGTTATTTTTTGGTCTGTGTTTCTCCATATTATCAACTATTTTCAACATATTTACCTTAGAAAGTCTTTGTCCAACATAAAACCATCAGGGTTCCCACAAGCTCTGGAAATCACGGAAAACCTTGAAAATTACAAAAAAAGTTCCATGCATGGAAAAATCATGGAATTCTAAAAAAACCTGAACTATCATGGAAAAATCATGAAATTTTGTGAAATAGTTTGACAAAATCACCAGTAGCCAGAAAACTAGCTGTCAGACACACAAATTTTGTGTGTCTGACAGCTAGTTTTATGGCTGTTATCATTATTTCAAAATGCATGCATGGTCTACAAGCATGCTTATTTAAGTACATTAGTGTTGCTGCGTTCCTCGTTTATGCTTAGTGTGGCGAAGATACCACTAAAAGGGAAGGTTGGAGGCCATACATTAAATAGTCATGGTAATAACATTGTTGATCATGAAAAATCATGGAATTGTGTTTTTAATTTTCTATGGGAACCCTGAACCATCAAAGCCATGCAGGCCATGCCAAGTAGATCAATCATGCTAATTTCATCACTGAATCGAACTGGCTTTCAAGCATGGCAACTCCAAAGTAGCAACAGAAGTCACTTCCTGTAACATACAATGCCAAGGGTGGTTTATGCATACAGTAAAACCTTTTAAGCAGCCACTCAAAAATAACACCAAAAATTGGTTTTCAATTCCAATTATCGCTTAATGCAGGTCAAAAGTATTTCAGAATGCTCCGAGAGGAGCATTCTGCAATACTTTCAACCTTCATTAAGCTACCATTTTCCATTAAGGCCTTTGTTTTGTCTATTTTTAAGACAGGTTTTACTGCATGTGATTATCACCAAAATCTCACTATCTGATCTATGTTAGCTTTATTTTCAATTTTACGAGTGTATATACAAATATTCCCTCTTGTAGGCGGGACGAGTTGAAGACGAGTTTCCCCGCTACAAGAGGGAATATTTGTATATTCACAAGTACTTGTACAATAAATTCTTGTATCATGACCAATGAAACAATCACCTTTTAATTTATTCTTCAGGTATTCAAGTCAATTATAAGCTCCACCCTTGACAGGGTCTTGCGGAAATCATTGAACAGCTTAGATCAAAGGAAAGGCGGCAAAGTCATGATACAAATGTATTTAATGTTCTATTTCAGTGTATTTCTATGTGTATGGTTGTCAGATGAATGTTAATGATACAGAGATAGCCTGGTCTATACTTCAGAAGAAAGGTTATCAGAGAACATCAGATGTTACAGAAGTATGTATGTCACCCCTCAGATTAGAGTCATCCTCGCCTCGGTAACCCAGGGGTGACCTATTCCGTTACACTGCATTCATCACAGGACTATATTCATCACAGGTGATGAATGATGCAGTGTAACAGAATGTGTCACGCCTGGGTTATTGAGGATGGTTAAGAGTGTGAAAATTGAAAATTAATTTTCTTATTTCTCAACCCTAGCTTATGCCGTGGGTCCTTAAAAGAACCATCTCAATGGAACAGTTTTTTTGAGCACCCAAAATATATATTAAAACTGATTGAAATAGAAAATTTTCTCAATTTTATGCAAAAAAGATTTTTTATCTAGACTTCTGTATCATGTACTGGTGCATGTTTTAACATTTCGGACATGAGTCATATCCTGTATCCCTATTTTACATTTCCTGAATCTGGATATATATCCTAAGTTTTGAAATTACTGTAAAATTATTCTATACATTCATGAGCAACTACCTCAGTAGTGGATCTAAAAACCTAATTTTGGTAAGGTTTCATCTATCCCCTTTCTTTGTGTGTGTGCAGTAGTATGGGCTCTGGAGAGACTGCACATATGTGCAGGCTCATCTGATTATTTGCCATTCACTGCATGCATATGAGATAGGGCCAAATAAAAAAAAACAGTGTTAAGGGTAACCCGACCCTACCTACCTACCTACTGGTGAAACCTAGAATTTTTTCAGATACTCTGGAAATTTTTTTTTTCATGCATTTTGAAAGGCAAAATGCCTTTCAAAATGCATAAAATTATATTTTTCCAGAAAAAAAATGTGTGCCTACCCTACGTAAAATATTTACACCTGTTACCCGAAACACGTTAATTTTTTTTATTTGGCCTAAGTACCAAAATCTCATGTACTGGCTGAATTATTTTGTTTGTTTGATTTGATTCTTTATGTCCCATCAACAATCTTTCAGTTAAACAGGGATGGGTCTTCCTGGGTTGAACCAGTACTAAGCTAGGATAAATGTGCCTTGCTCAAGGACCACAGCGCAATAAAGCCGGTGAGACTCAAACCCACGGCCTCTTGGTCTCGAGTCAAGCACTCTACAACTTAGCCACTGCGCTCCAATGGCTGAATTTTGACTCATGTTGTCATTTTCAGGCAGATGTTGTCTTGGTGATGACCTGTTCAATAAGAGATGGTGCAGAACAGAAGATATGGAAAAAGCTGAAACATCTCAAGATGATAAAAAGTAGAAGACCCTTCAAGAAGAAAGACCCTAAAATGAAGATAGGCATTCTGGGTAAACTTGGAATTGTAAAACGGCCACTCAAACAAAGACAAAAATAAGATCTTATTGACAAATGGTAGCTTAATTAAGGTCAAAAGTAATGCAGAATGCTCCCCTTGGAGCATTCTGCAATACTTTCGACCTTCATTAAGCTACTAGTTGTCATTAAGACCTTTGTTTTGTCTATTTTTGAGTGGCCGTTTTACACAGGTTTTACTGTAATTGTAAAATGTATTAACAGTGTTCTAACACTTATCCTGCTGAACCTGTATTTATCCTATTTGAAAAACACTGTAGATCCCAATCAGCGGGCTTCTGATGGAGCCATCTGATCAGAACCAATTCTCACTGTTTTCCACTCTGTTTGTAGATACATGCTAAAAACTTGAATGCTGTTGAGTAACAGGAAGGAAAGTATTTCATAGGAATGTAGTATATAAAAATATTCAACATGACATGGGTAGAAATATCCCTAGATAGTATAGATGTACCACGACCTCTGATTAACGACCTTTGGATCTTTCTATTTCAAATGATTGATACAGAATGCATAAAATGAGCGAGTCGGGCTGGAACATTTGTGTATTACAAAGCCTTTATAGTAAAGGTAAATAAATGGCCAAAACCCTTTTCTATAGAACAACATACCAATATTGTAAATACAGTCACGCTTCAAAGCTATCAGTAGATATATGGGGTATCCTGTTTGCAGTTATGGTAGCTTCTCTGTTTAATTTTCAGATTTTCTTAAGACTATTGACCATTTAATCTTGATTTTTTAACTCACCAGAGCCGAAGGCTCAGGGTGAGCTTATAGAATGTGACTCGAGCCGGCGTGCGTCCGTCCGTGCGTCGGTCCACACTTTCAAACATGATTATCTCTGAAACCAGCAGGCCAATCATAATCAAATTTCATCAGGAGCAGCATTGGGGTGGGGGATTGATTGCATAAGGTTTTGGGTAAGATCGGATCAGAGCTCTGCTTTCCATGGCAACAGATAGCTCCCATAGGGTTATAATGGGGAAAATCTTGTGACCACTCTAGCTCCTTCATTTTTGATTTGTTCTTCTTTATTCTTGCAGGTATCAAGGACAAACATAAAATCTCGATTGGGTTCGAAATTCAGCAGGATCCGACCAGGGACTTATGAGTTAGCTGCCCTTGAGCGTCTGGAAAAATCCCCATAGACTTATAATGGGAGAAATGTTGTGACCACTCTAGTACCTTTATTTTTTGATGGATCTTCTTCATTCTTGCAGATAACAAGACCAATTATAAAAGCTTGGATGATTTTGAATTTCGGCAAGATTCCATCACTGACTTTGGAGTTAGCTGCCCTTGAGCGTCAGAAAAATTAATGAATAATGTTGTGACCACTCTAGCTCCTTCATTTTTGATTGGATCTTCTTCATTCTTGCAGGCAACAAGTAAACCCATAATATCTCAAATGGGTTTGAAATTCAGCAGGATCCGACCAGGGACTTATGAGTTACCTGCCCTTGAGCGTTTGGAAAAATCTCCATAGACTTATAATGGGAGAAATGTTGTGACCACTCTAGTGCTTTCAATTTTGAATGGATCTTCCTCATTCTTGCATACAATAAGGACGACTATTAAAGCTTGGATGAATTTGAATTTCGTCAAATTCCCATCACATATTTATATTTTGGAGTAAGCTCCCCTTGAGCATCTTAAAAATTAATGAATAATGTTGTGAGCTCTCTAGCTCCTTCATTTTTGATTGGATCTTCTTCATTCTTGCAGGTAACAAGGACACCATAACAGCTTGGATGAGTTTAATTTAAAGTAGAACCAACTTTAGACTGTGGAGTTAACTTCCCTTGAGCATCATGCATAGACTTACAATGGAAGATCAGTTGTGACCACTCTAGCACCTACATTTTTTAATGGACCTTCCTCATTTGTAGGTAACAAGGACTTCCATAAAAGTTTGAACGAGTTTGATTTTCCGCCACACCCATCCACCAGCTACAGAGTTAGCTGCCCTTGAGCATCTAAAATATAACTATATAATGTTGTGACCACTCTAGCACCTTCATTTTTTGTTTGATTTTCTTCATCCCTGTAGGTTACCAGGACATACATAAAAGTATGGAAGAGTTTGAATTTGGGTCAGATCCTATAACTGACTACGGAGTTAGCTGCCCTTGAGTATCTGAAAACTACACTTTAACCAGGTTTCAAATGCAATTTTTATTCAGTTCTTTTTAATACTTGCAGATAACTAGAACCGGCATAATATCTTATGTTTTTGAATTAATTCCTGGTCACTGTTTCAAGTTCAGAGTTATCTGCCTTTTGAGCATCGTAAATTATGGTGTCTCCAAACATTATGCTGGCTCCATGGTGAGCGATCGTTGCCCATTGGGCTACTTGTTTATCATTCTGAAGGTAAACTGCAAGATTGGAATTTTTAAAGTTGAATTCAAGATTTTGTAAATACTCAACTTTTGCTCATCTATCCAACTTGGTTGTTATGGCTTAGCATTCAGGTTTTGTAGTCCTGTGTGGTGTTGGTAGAACATTTTGTACATTGATGTTACATTGATATTTTAACCTAGTCCTTAAAATATTCACAATGTTATATCAAATTGTTTTGTTTATCTGTCTATGTTAATTGCTTTCAAAGGTTGTATGGCAGAACGTCTTAAAACTAAGATTGTGGAGCAAGAGAAAATGGTGGATGTGGTGTGTGGTCCTGATGCCTACAAAGATCTGCCAAGACTTCTAGCTTCTACAGAAAACAAACAAGCTGCAGGTAATATATGGGCCTCGTTGTGAGAAAACATGTCTAAGAGGTTTTGTGAACAACACAGGTGCAGACCAGCCTGCGCGAAGCACAGTCTGATCAGTGCCTTTGTTATTCACTTATTGGAAAGTATCAAATCTAAACTTGCATCGAGCAAATTTTCAATTTCCTAGCTAGTCTCTGTAGCTGAGGAGACTGGTTTGAGTCTCACTCTGTCGGAAACCCTGAAGACAGGTTTTGTCGCGTGGAGGCCCATTATGTAATACATTCTACTTTCTAGAGAGAGACATATTAGAGAGTGTTACCTATCAACTATGTTTAAAATTGTATTCCTGTAAGTGATATTTACACTATAACTCTCAGGATCTTTTTAAATGAGCCTCCTTATGAGAAAGATTTTTGTTGTTATTGTATAAGAAGATCCAAGGCAAAGATGAGACACCTGTTTTTAGCTCACCTGAAGCACGAAGTACTCAAAGTGAGTTCCTGTGATCACTTGATGTCCGTCGTCAACAATTTGCTTGAAATGCCAGCATGTCGCTAGGGGGAATGGCTTGTTTACCAAATATACATATATCAGAAATGTCAACAAAACTCAGGTGAGTGGTCCAAGACAACTTTGTCAGCTTGTTTGACATCCAGAAAATTTTAAAGCTTTTATATGCTACATTTAAGTTTTTAACATTCTACCTTAAAGAATACTATCATCATTTAGAGTGTTTATTGTACAGAACTTTTTTGGGGGATAAACAGATTACAAAATGAATTTCAGCATTTTACAAGTCATACAGAGGTAGTTTGTAAAGGATCTGATGAAATGATAATTAAATTATTACAGTGCATTCCCTTTATAACGCTATGTCAGGGAATAAGCTAGGGGACAACTAGGGCGAAATAGTTGCCCTATGGGCTGAAATTTCGCCCTAAATGGCACCCATGGAGAAATGGGAGTCTCCCTAAAAAAAAAAAGTTTTGAGGGGGTGGGGGGGGGGGGAGGAGACTCTTTTTCATTCTGTCACCACACAAACGCAAGCTGTAATGACAATCTACTACCACTGCATGGTATTTCACTTTCCATTTAATGGCAATAGTATGTGTTATGACTTATATGCTTCTAAACTGGCAGAAAATGCTGTAACTTTGCGCCATAACTTCTCCCTATCTGACTGTCACTTCTCCCTAGTTTTTCTGGAGGGAGAAGTCACTTCTCCCTAATGTCTGAGCCCAGCTTGAACCCTGGCTATGTTTGGGGTCTATAATTGTGGATCATGTTTTATGTGAACTGTGTTATAAAGCCTTAAGGGATAATTTTACAAAAGGAGTTAAAGAAAAATGACATTTCATGGTCATTTTCCTATAATTCCATTGTAAAACTCCATGGTAAGAAAAAATTGGGAGCCACAGCATGACAGTGTAATATCCAAATTTGTGTTATAATGATGTGTGTTATAAAGGAACAGCACTGTATCTCAATATATTTCAGGGGAATCATATACATGTACTGTGGACTTATATTTAATATGTATAATTTTTAGTAAATGTCCTGTTGTCCCTGGATGAGACCTATGCCAATGTGATGCCAGTAAGACTCAACTCTGATGCTATCTCCGCATATGTGTAAGTAGATTTACTATAAAGTGTTACATAGTTTCCAATTAACAAAAATTTTGAGCGTAAAATAGTTAATATCCATCAGTTATAACATCCATTTTAGGTGCTCAAAAGAACCACTTCATTGAGATGGTTCTTTTTAGTACCCACAACATATGTTTTATTTGAGAAATAAGAAAATACAAATTTAATTATGCACCTGATCTAGAGGCTTTGTGTAACATTCTCATCATTATGGCTCAGCCAATGAATGCTGCAGGAGCTCTAAATTTTTTGGCTTGTCATACCATCATTTTCTAGCAAATTCTAATACAGGTTTTGCTCAATGAATGCCAGAGTCACTAGTCACTGGTTTGAACATTACAGTAGGCACTTTGTTAATCCTTGAGGATGACACTTTATCCTGCTTAGTACTGGTTCAAACCAGGAGTAAGGGGCGATAGGGACTCCCATTCAAAGTTGATGCCGATTTATGGTGACCTATACCAAATCAAACTTTAGGGAATAACTAATGAAAATCACCCGGTCACCCATCTGGGTTTCACGTCTGGGCGTCATTACGACATCAAAATAGCGTATATTGTGTCAGTGCAATTTAAGCATTATGATCAGGACTTTCTTGCATTTTGTTTGCCTATTTCATTCAAATGCATCAAAAATAATCAAAGGGGGTAAATGATTAAAATTATCATGTCGCCCATATTGTTTTAGCGTCAGAACAAAATGATGACATCATCAAAATGACGTCTAATATGTAAATACCATATATATGCATTTTGTCCATAGCCAACGCATGGAAACGTTCCTTTAATGAACTGGTAGCCTTATTATGACTGAATGCAAACTCTTCGAAAGTTTAACATACAAAATATATTCAGATAGGGCGAAGTCATTTCGAGGGTGGGACGAAAATGCAGTCACGATTTACGACAAAACAACAACAGTGGCGTGAACGAAAAACAAAGAGTGTTTTTGATAATAAACGGAGTAAATATATCTCTTATGCTTATATGTAGCTGGTTATCCTTCACCAAAAGAAAAAACAGTAGTAATAACTCATTTCATGAATAAATCACTATCAACCAAACTATAGTCCAATTTTGACCTCTGAAGGATCAAAACTTAGATGAGTCTACTTAGTAGCTCATACTATGGAAATAAGGATAAAAACCTCTACAAGTTACCCATTGTACTTAGATAGCACGGGCAATTGAAAACTGTTACAATCTGTTTTATCTTTCGCATGCTACAAGGTAGAATCGTCCAATCTTTGATCCTTCAGAGGTCAAAATCAGACAATAAGGCATTCTTGTTGATGCGGCTAACGAAATGTCTGAATCCACATGAAAATACACATGATAATTTTACTCTTAATCCAATATTTTTGCCAAAGGCCTTTATCAAGAAAAAACATGCACTTCAATATCAACTACATAGTCTCTGTTCCACCATTTTGTATTTGTTTATATTGATGTGTGACATCACGTCGACATGAAAGTAACGCCACGAAGTCGCACTGCTTTTCCCATAAAAGTGGCAAAAAATACCTGTTTCATGCTCACCCTTAACAGGCATGAAATCCATCATGCTCACAAGTACCCAAATACCAACAATTATTTGTATTCTCATACTTATTTGCATGACCACACAAACTCGGAGCCCGGAAACAAATCCCCTTGTTGACTGGGGTGTAAAGTATCAACTTTTGTATTGTGTAAATATTTATGTATGTATGTCATGAATTGAAATAAAATATGTTTAAACTAAGCATCAACTCAAATGAAAATCTCTGTAAGAAGGTTGGGGAAATTAGAAAATAGTACAAAGGTAGTGAACTTATAATCATATTTTGTTCACACTCCACAAAAATTGCTCTGTAATACATGTACTGAGAAATACCAGTGGTTATGAAAAGATACCAAAACAATTGTAATTATTTGTATCTGTTGATTTTGTCTATATCAGCTGCTCTTACTGTTTTCATGGGTGGATTGAGAGTGTGTGTGTGTGTGTGGGGGGGGGGGGGGGGGGGGGGGGGTCGAGACCCCCCTCCTTGAAAATCACAAGTGGCTATAGGTTTCCTTAGAAATACTGGTACAGACACTGGGTCCAATTGCTTCTCTAGAGAGCTCTGTACCGCCCTCAGTGAAATACGTTGATGACTAAAAAACAAAACAAAATTGTTGTCAGAGCTCCACCTGATGGAATTATCTGGATCAGCCGTGCATGTTTTTTTCAATTTGAGCCGTGACATGTGATTTCCAACAATGTGGCATTTCGACAAGTGTAGACTCAGACGAGCCTGTGCAGCCTCCTTTTAAGCTTAAAATCTCCAAATGTTTTCAGTGGGTAGCTCAACACTCATAAAATATGCAAGCGACTAGCAAAGGCTCTGATCAAACTGCGCGTATGCGCAGACTGATCTGAGGCTTTGCTGGTCGCACATTCCACTTTGTTGGAAATCTCATGTCCCGGCTCATTTGGGATACCCTTCTTGTACAGAATAAACACTATATATGTATATACATTGGGAAAGTCTTTGAGCATTGAACTCACCAGAGCAATCATGCACGGAACCAGGAATTTTCGTCAGGGGGGGTCCAGGTCAGTCTGACAAAAGTAAGCTCTGACACCTTTTTTTTTTTTTTTTTTTTTTTTTTAAGTCCTCAGCTTATGTTACAGAAGTCAAATGGTCAATTTCAAAGAAATCTATCATTTTTCAAGGTTCCAGAGGGGTCCAACATTTTCCAGGGGGGGTCCAACTTTTTCCAGGGGGGGGGGGGGGGTCCAATTGCTTATTCCCTATCGAAACCCATATAACTTGTGATTTTCCAGGGGGGGGGGGGGGTCCGGACCCCCCTGTCCCCCCTCTGGATCCGCACTTGCTTCTTGTACAGAATAAACACTATATATACATTGGGAAAGTCTTTGAGCATTGAACTCACCGGAGCAATAGTCAGAACTATATATTTCCAGGTCTATAATGAGAGGGTGTGATAATATGTGCTCTTATTGTATTGTACCCTTCACTCGTGGGAGAGAAAGAAGTAGACCTATAGACTCCATTGTTGATGAAGTTAAAATGCTTTCTGATCAGGTAATCTGTCATACTTTGGCATTTTTATGCCCTGAAATTTTGTTTGATTGATTTGATTCTTTTCGTCCCATCAACAATCTTTCAGTTTAACAGGGACGGGTCTTCCTGGGTTGAACCAGTACTGAGCTAGGATAAATGTGTCTTGCTTAAGAACCACAACGCAGTGACGCCAGTGAGGCTTGAACCCACGGCCTCTCGGTCTCGAGTCAATCACTCTGCCACTGCGCTCCCTTTAATTATGCCCCAAAAGGAAGGTATATATAGCAATCACATCGTCTGCTGTCCTGAGTGTGTGTTCGTTCGCGTCTTGGTCCGATACATATCTTTTATATTATTTAAGGTAGGAATCCCAAATGGAGTGTGTTGATACATCTTCTTCGTGTGGCAGCATGTCATGTACCATTTTGGTGTCACTGTGACCATGAGCTCTGGCATCAGTTCTAGAATAATCATGTCCAGAGCATATACTCCTGTATTATTTGAGGTAGCAAACCAAAATTTAAATGTGTGGATACATCTTGGGGTTGCAGAGTGTCAGTACTGTTTGGGGGTCACTGTGACCTTGACCTTTGGCCTCAGTTCTAGAATAATCATGTTCAGAGCATATAATCCTATATTATTTGAGGTAGCAAACCCAAGTCTAGTGTGTGGATACATCTTGGGGTCACGGAGTGTCACATACTGTTTTTGGGTCACTGTGCACTTGACCTTTGCCCTCAGTTGTAGAATAATTGTGTCCAGAGCATATCCCCTATATTATTTGACATAGGAATCCCAAATTCAGTGTGTGGATGCATCTTGGGGTAGGGGAGTGTGGCATACCAATTTTGGGTCACTGTGATCTTGCACTCTGGCCTCAGTTCTAAAATAATTGTGTCTGGAGCATATCTCTTTAGTTTTATATTATTTGAGGTAGGAATCCCAAATTCAGTGTGTGGATGCATCTTGGGGTCGTGGAGGGTCACTCACATACCATTTTAGGGTCACTGTGTCAGTGTGACATTGACCTCTGGCCTCATTTCTAGAATAATCATGCCTGAAGCGTATCCTATATTATTTGAAGTAGGAATCCCAAAGGACCTCAGGCAGTGTGAATGAAGGAAGGATATCGCCCATAAAAAGAGCCAGATTAAAGTTTCAAAGATAATATTTTTTTCCTTGAACTTCAATAATTCAGGCTGTAACTAGATGATGCCTCACTTTTTTCAATGTGTGTATAAAACAACTGAATAGATTTCTTTAGATTATTACAAGAAATCTAAGATCACTAGTCATAGAAAATTTCTGATTCAGGGTATTAAAGAAGTAACTCTGCTGGGACAAAATGTGAACAGCTATCGAGACATGTCCGAATCAGAGTATTTTGGCAACTCTGGCCTGTCCTCCAAGACACAGCTCAGTCCAGGCTTCAAGACTGTCTATAAACACAAGTCTGGTGGTAGACGCTTCAGTGAACTGTTGGATAAAGTATCTTTGGTGGATCCTGAGATGAGAGTTAGATTTACTTCACCACATCCTAAAGATTTTCCTGATGAGGTGGGTGAAATACTGTAAATTCGGAAATTTTCGCGAGGACTTAATTTCGCAACTATGCATATGGGAAGTTTCGTGAAAACAAAACTCTCGCGAAATGGCAAAATCACTCTGTCGTTTATTGATAAAGGTAAATCTTGCCTTAGTCGCAAATTTTTCTCACCACTAATATGTCTTATAATAATATTCGCGAAAATAAAATTCTCGCAAAAATTTTCGAATCTACAGTATGCAGAGGATCTTACATGAGTACTCATGTATTATTGAATTTATAAAACAAGTTTGGGAAAAACGGTGCTATCGCTTTTCCCAACTTGTTTTATTGATTCAATAATACATGAGTATGAAAGTTAGATTCCATTTATCGTATGACATTAAATTACTTTGAAATTTAATTTTTTGGCAAGAAATTACTAAAATTTTGTCATTATGTACGAAACATTGCTATGGCCTTCATTATAAAATATTTACATTTCCACTGTGAGTCTTTAAATGAACCTATAGATTTGAGATGTTGTTCATACCTTCATGAACAAATCGATTTAAGCCACACCCACATACGCGCCATTTGAGCTGGATAACGTCAAGTCCATCCAATAACATGGCTTGTTTACTGGCGTTTGCATGACGTTGAACACATATCGTCATGACGTTAAGCGCGGAATTTTGGCGTTTTAGCTATTCCAAGCCCTTTGTTATGTCTGATTTAATTCAAAATATCTGGAAAACCAGCCAAGTTAGGTGAAAATTGAAAATTGATACTTGACTGATAATATAAAATGTAAATATAAGTAATAAATTCAATATTTGGTATGTTCATGGAAGCATGAATACTTCTGGTCTCTTGCAAGGGACTCGAAGTATTCATGATTCCATGAACATACCAAAAATCGAATTCATTTCTTAAATGTTACTAAATATGTAAATCACGAGTGGTTTATCAATTATACTACATGATGATGTATCACAGTTTACTTCCAAATGACAGATCATGTGATAATACAGGGCTACTGCAAGTTTGTTTGAGGGAATTATGTTGCCTTAAATGCAGGGGTGTGGAAATAGTTAAAATTTCTACTTGTCCAGGGACAAGTAAAAAGCCAAAATGTACTTGTCCATAGAAAATTTTACTTGTCCGAAAGAACAAATTAGCTTATACCTTACAGTGCTTAAACAATTTATTCTTTCAAAAACGGTATGAAACCAGATATATATCAACTCTTGCAAACAGTATGGATCCTGATCAGCTGGCTGCTCTTGTAAACAGTGTAGATCCAGATCAGCTGGCTTCTTCAGGTGCCAGCTGATCAGGATCCACACTGTTTTCATTGCAAGATGTGAGCTTGTAATAATTAATCAAAATATGAAATACATAATTTTATTAACTTAATACATTTGTACTTGTCCAAGGACAAGTAAATAGAAATTTTCAACTTGTCCTGAATGAAATGGGACCAGGTCGGACAAGTTGGGCATGGTATTTCCACAGCCCTGCTTAAATGAGAAGGGCATTTGTTTAAATGAGTCATGCTTTAAAATAGGCACAAAACATGCATGTTTCATTGAAATGAATATATTGCAGCATACCTATAGCATTATATCATTTAACTTCTCATTTCCTTAAAATATACTGACAATTTCTTAAAAAATACATGAAATGTTTATTTCATAATAAATGTGTTGTTATGCACTGTTATAAATTATTCTAAATACAGAAATAATACTAATACTATTAAATGATAAAAATAATAATAAAAGTAAAAAAAAATATGATATAGAGGATCTTACATGAGTGCTCATGTTTTATTGAATTTTTTAAACAAGTTTGGGAAAATAGATAAAATTGGAGGCTCGCAACAAGTTTAATATATTCAATAATACAGGAGCATGAATGTTAGATACTATTTATCATATGACATAAAGATTACTCTGAAATATCATTTCTGCCGTAAAAACGTTATAATTTAGTCATAATGTACGCAACCGTTGTTATGGACGTCGGAACGTTTCCTGAAAATCTGTAAACCACTAGTGGTTTATCGATTTAAATGCGTGGCGTTATTTCACTCCCAGACGCCACATCATATGATAAGGAGTGGTATTTAATTTAGGAATAGAATGTTGAAAGCATGAAAGCCCCAGATCAGTTCAAAGTAATTTTGAAAAATTCTAATTTCGCACCTACCAACAAAACAATTTTGTGTGTCCTGGTTCCCTCAGGTTGGCCATAAATTATGTTAAGCAAAAAAAATTTTGAACCCCTTTTTCACTCTTTTCCCACTAACATCAACTTTTATTGTCTGCTGATATCCTTTACAAACAGTTTGGACCCAGATCAGGCCCGACAAAATGTCGGGCCTGATCTGGCTTCAAACTGTTTGATACTCACATTTTTGGCTTGAAAGCATCAAGATTTTGTTATTATGTATAAAACTGATGACATTCCTGAAAAACATTTTCATAAAAGTTAATTTAAAAAAAAAAAATCAGCAGACAACAAAAAAGCATGCACAATTACCCAGTATGTAAAGAGTAAAATATGAGCCAGTGCATGAGATTTCCAACAATGTGGTATGTGCTACCAGCAAAGCCTCAGATCAGCCTGCGCATACGCGCAGTCTGATCAGAGCCTTTGCTCGTCGCTTGAGTATTCTATGATTGTTGAGCTACTGACTGAACACCAATTGGAGCTTCTAAGCTTAAAAGGAGGCTGCAGAGGCTCGTCCGAGTCTACACTTCTCAAAATGCCACATTGTTGGAAATCTCATGCACTGGCTCATATTATAGGTACTACACCTAATGAATGAGAGAGTCAACATCTGTAACCAGATCCATCTACCAGCTCAGAGTGGTAACAACAAAGTGTTGGCAGACATGAGAAGGGGATACACTATAGAGGCATATCTGGAACTGGTGGAGAAAATAAGAAGCATATTGCCAGGTTAGTTGATACAGCGCAGTCCCGCTATATAACATGGATTTGTATAATAGCAGGGTCATGTTCTGACTTCCAAATATTTTTCATCATGGACTTAAAGTAAGGAAGAATGCAAAGATCTGGAATCATTACAATCAAGTACCACACCTGACCCGGGACACGGTATGGGAAAGTGACAAAAACACAAGAAAACATCACATATTAGAGAGCCAAGAGGTCAGCCCTCTTTAAGAAGTGACCATATGGCTACAAGAAACAGACATTGCAGTATGGCAAAGACAAACATCAAAAAAAGGTCCACAAAAGAAGCACCGCCTTGGAACTGTCAGTAAGAAAATTACTGGCGGGCTTAAACTAGGTTCATGGTACCAACCTCACCCTTAACTCTGATGTGGATCAAGACACATAGATGTTTGGTTTGCAGGAAAGATCCCTAACTTAAGTCTTGTAATTCCTATTACAAAGGAATTATAGGAAAATGACCATGACCTATGACCTGTAACACAATCCATTCCTTTGGACCCCAAACGTAGCGTTATAAAGGGACTGCACTGTATTTGTCTAGTAAATTAACCCTGAGCCAAAAATGTTTCAGTCCAGACAGGAAAAGTCCTTTCACTGCCTACATCACTCAGCAAAATTTGTAAGAGAAGCATGAAGGCTCAGAGGTAGATTGATTGACTCGAGATTGAGGGGTTGCAGGTTCAAGCCTCACAGCTGCTTTGTGTCCTTGAGCAAGACACATTATCCTCTGCTTTTTACTTGTTGAACCCAGGAAGACCCATCCTGACATGACTGAAAAACTGTTGACTGGGTCATAAAGAATCAAACAAGCTAACAAACAAAATTTGATATACAAAGTGTCACCCTCTGTCACACGGCAAATGCATGAATGATACATATATTCTTATTCTTTTGTATGAGAAAACCCGTCTTTGGAGTTTCAGACCAGGTAAGACTCAAACCAATCTGCCCAACTACAGAGACTTTCTTTCTTTCTTTAGATTCTGCAACACCCCCTCACGAGGATTATGTGCAGGTTGATTACACCTTACAGTCATGGTACTAAGTCTAAGAAAAAGGGTAGATGATAGTTGTTAAAAGTACATGTACAAGCAGAGATAAAGACAGGATAAAAACAGTTTATGTTGATTTAAGGGATGTGATGATTATGCGCCCGTACTGCCACACTGAACTGGTGCAGAGTGGGCAGAAGTACGATCTGGGCTGGAAGCTGATTCCAATAAACAAAACATGAAAATGGAAATATCGATTGTAGCAAGTTTAGATATGATACTTTCCAATAAGCGAATAACAAAGGCACTGATCAGACTGCCAAGGCTGGTCTGCACTCTCACATCAAGGCCATTTGTTTATTAACCCTTAAAGCGCCAAGTAAAAACTGCATCTGAAAATGTCGTCTGCTGAAGTATTCTGCTGCAAATAACTGCCAAACATTACAGACGAATTAAGTACAGAAGCAAACAGCGTGGACCCAGAACAGACTGCTCCTATATAGGAGCAGTCTGATCTGGGTCCACACTGTTTGCCGTAGAGGCTTCTTAAACATTTCAGCAGACGAGAAAGCAGACGACTATTGTTGCGATTGGCGCATTAAGGGCTGAATTTTCTCATTTGAGGCATTACTGAACACAAAAAATACATTGCAGTGAAAAAGTAAGTTGACCAGCACCTTTAGAAAGAGATAAAAATATTCACTCACTATTTTAAGCAAACATGCCTTTTGATAAGAATTAATTCTCCTATTCCTCAACTAAAGCAGTCTTTATTCTTGCAGGGGGAATTGGGGGATTACTCCAATTTTTGAAAGATCCCCCCCCCTAATTTTAAGAAGGAAGGGGATATTTTTATACATACAAAGAAGAGAAAACATAAAAAATTATGTAAAAGTCATTCTTGTCATAAAAAATTCCCCCTGGTTTTCAAATCCTAGAGTAAACACTGCCAAAGCATATATTATGGGTACTCCAAAGAACATTCTAAATGACATACTTAACCCTTAAAGCGCCAATCCCAAAAGCATATATTATTATGGGTACTCCAAAGAACATTCTTAATGACATACTTAACCCTTAAAGCGCCAATCGCAACAAAAGTTGTCTGCTTTACTCATCTGCCGAAATGTTTAAGTAGCCTCTATGGCAAACAGTGTGGACCCAGACCAGACTGCTCCTATAGGAGCAGTCTGTTCTGGGTCCACGCTGTTTGCTTCTATACTTAATTAGTCAGTAATGTTAGGCAATTATTTGCAGCAGACGACTTCAGCAGATGACATTTTCAGATGCATTTTTTTCTTGGGGCTTTAAGGGTTAATTTGAGAACCCAAAACAAATGTTTAAACTGATGGATAAGAAAATATTCACAATTTCTCAAAACTCTTGGACTTGTACTTTAAATGGATCCCTGCTGTCGTTATAGATGTAGCATAAACAAGTGATTTCATCGCTGGTTTCTGTGGAGAAATTGATTGATAAGAAAATATTCACACAACTTTATGTTCAAAATTATTTTTTTTATCTGGACTTAAGCTTCTACTTAACCCCATTTCATTCTGGAAACCTGCAAAAGGTACTCTGGCAAACAGTGAAGACCCAGCTGAAATACTGCATAAGGCAGCATTTCATCAGGATCTACATTGTTTGCTAAGTTAAAATTAATCTTCGGGGACAGAATTTCACAGAAATACATCATTTTATAGAAATTATGACAGGCAATCCCTTAAAATACAAAAATGGACAACTCCATACTTATTCGCATAATCCATCAGAGTGGAAAGGGTTGATATTTGATCCCTGCTTTTCTTCAGAAACTGAGGACTTAACTTTACACTCATTTTTTTTTTTTTTTTTTTTTGGGGGGGGGGGGGGGGGGGGGGGCAGTGGTAGAGTGCTTGACTCGATACTGAGGGCCCGCAGGTTCGAGCCTCACCGGAGTCACTGCATTGTGTCCTTGAGCAAGATGCATTAATCCTAGCTTAGTACTGGTTCATCCCAAGAAGACTCGTCCCTACATAACTGAAAGATTGTTGATGGGACATAAAGAATAAAATCAAACAAAAACAACAATAATTTTTCTATCTTGACTCAGTGTTCTGCCAAGGCCGCGCCCTTGCGCCATTGGCGCTTAAAAAATCCATATGGCGCAGAGAAATTCCCATAGATGGGCCGCTGGGCACATCCGTTTTTCTGCGCGGCCAAATCGTCCATTTATCGATAAAGTAATGGCGTGAATCAGTTCGTAACCGCTGTATCGGAAACAGCTGTTTGTGTTTCTTAGTGGTCGTTAGGCAGGTGGATCCGCGAATCTGATTGGTTCATTGCGTCACCTGAGCAAGTCTCAACCAATCGTATGCGTTGTTTCATTCGGCCTTGCACTAGATCATAAAATAAAGAACGATGCAGCATTGTTTGACTTCTTTGCGAATTCGAAGAAAACAAAAACTGCGGCCAACGCCGGTGGCAAACGTCAAAGAAACATCGTCTTCTACAATTTCTTTAACTGATTGTCCATCAGATAACACTGCAGAGGACATATCTGTTCAAAATCCCAATGAAAGTGAAACACCGGCTGCATCAGATCAGCCCAGCACCAGCGGAAAGAAAAAAACTGAAAAGCGATCCTTTTCAAAAAATATGGCTGAGATATTATAAATAACCTTTGATAAAGGATCAGTAAAGTTATTCTGAATTGTTTATCTATGGCCCAGTAGAATTTGGAAATGGCCCCACTTTTTCATAGCTAAGGGGCCATTGGCCCCATGGTTACAAAGTCTTGGCAGAACACTGCTTGACTTATACAGTACAGATCCTTTATAGCCTACTTTATTATAACACAGATTTGAATTTAACAAAAAAAAGTGGCTCCAAAATTTATCTACCATTAAATTTTACAAAGGAATTATAATTCTTTGTAAAATTGTCCCTTTATTACATGTAATACCATAATATGGACCACAAAAAAGTGTTGATTATGGACTGCACTGTATTTAAATTTGAATGCTGCTTTTATTATAGATGTAGCATTAACCAGTGATTTCATAGCTGGTTTCTGTGGAGAAACTGAGGAGGCACATCAAGACACTGTGGATTTGTTGAGGAGGGTGAAATATAATGTTGTCTACTGCTACCCTTACAGTATGAGACAGGTGAGTGGGGTTAAGGCCAGAATTTTTTTATTAGTTGATTTTCGAACCCTCTTACTGTACTTTTCCGGGAAGCAGAAAAAAAAAATTTCTAACAAATTTTTTTTACTTTATCTGCAGACCCTAAATATTATTTGTTTAGTTGAAAAAAATTTGTTTTGAGGTTCTGTCTGTGTATTTTTGAGAGTGACACTGTTTAAAGTGATTGTCCTGTCCAGATTTTTAGGAAAATGATAAAATATTTAAAGATTTAATACAGACTGTTGGTTTACCTATTACTAGTTTTACTGTTTCTGGAGATATATATATATCTACGAAATAGATGCCATCCATTGAAAAAGAACCAATATACGACGTGTACTGCATCAGTCGTCATCAATATCAGCGCTTCCTGAACATCCTTTTTTGGGGATGACTCAGTGGCGCAGTTGGTAGCGTTGATGTCTAGTGTAGTGCTAGGCGGTGTTGCCGAGGTCGTGGGTTCGAATCTCGCTAGAGGCAAAATATTTACAGCATCTATCGGCTCAGTTGATTCACTATATCCTTCTGTATATATATATATATATATATATATATATATATATATATAAAAAGCTCTGAAAATGACCAGTTAACTGGTCATTTTCATAGCTTTTTTAATTTTTTTTCGTCCCTCCGACCCTAAATCTGAAAAAAATTCCTTTAAATCAACTAATAAAAAAATTCTGGCCTAACTGATCAAAAGAACTACAGTCGATTTCTCAAAAATTTGAAGTCCTAGGTCCTGGAAATTTTATTTTTAGGAATCTAAAATTCGAATTATAGGGAGTTAGTTTAGTTAAACATATGAATATATAACGCCTTCCCTCATCCCCTTCCCAAAAAAAGTATTATTATCAGTTTTCTCCCTATCAAACATGTATTTTGTGTGCCTAAAATAAACTTTTCTGGGAGATCTTTCTTTAAAGCACACAAAACACATGCTTCTTATAGTATTCAAAATAGTTCAAAAATAGAAACTATTTTTGGAATCCATTGTGTCAAAAATTTAAGTGGAATTAACAAGTATTTTAAAAAATGGAAGTTCAAATTTTCAAGTTTTTACTGTACTGTCAAACTTCAATAGCCCAAACACCTTTGGAACTATGAAAATTTGTTTGAGATCAAAGTAGTCCAAGCCACTGAGAGCTAACCCTTTCCTCTATGAATATTCATGCTAGGCTTTAACCACTATGAATAATTACAGAACTAAATTTTCATGTTGGTACATAGAACAAAGATATCATATTACTTGTCAGGTCCACTAGTGTAGAATCAGATATATCATATTTCCATAAGCAATCAGAGCAGACCCTGATCAGGCAGCTGCCTGATCTGGGTCTGCTCTGTTTGCAAAAGCATTAAAAGGCACTTCTATGAGGTAAAGGGTTAATTTTAGCACCATATTTGGAGGTAAAATGAGGATGATATTTTGCTTTTCCATAAATAAAGGTATGCTGTGTGTAAATATTAGAATTACCTCAATGAGAGTCAAAGCTTCTGTGAAAAAGATGATTGTTCTAAAATTCAAAAATAAAATTCTATGTGAAAATGACCTCATTGCTGGCATCTTTTCAGAAAATCACTGTAAATTTATAGTAATTGCTAAGTGAAAAAACAAAAGATGTCACCAATACTTGCAAGAATGAACCAGCAACTTTTCTCAAAAAGTAATCTTTACTTAAAATGTAGTCCCAGTCTTTGACGGCTTAGTGGAAACTATCAAAACAAAGAAAAGCCACTTAAACATAAGAGAAGACTGGGATTACTTAAAATACAAATGATATTAACTCTCTTTCATGAATATCATGCTAAGCTCCACCCACTATGAATAATTATAAAACTAAACTTTCATGTTTGTACATAGAACAAAGAAATGGTTTGTCAGGTCCACTAGTGTAGGATCATATCCAATCATATTTCTATAAGCAAACAGAGTAGATCCTGATCAGGTAGCTCTTGCAAGAGCTGCCTGATATAGGTGTGTTCTGTTTGCAAAAGCATTAAAAGGTGTCTGTTATAAAATGGTATTTCTATTTAGATTCAAAAATAGTAATTACAAACATGTTACATGTTTCCAGTGTTGCAAAATTCCTGCAGCTGTATCCTTCAGATAAAAAAATCTATTTTGTTTCACAGAAAATTGGTGCTTATCACCGCTTAAAAGATCATGTTATATTCCTTTTATGGACTATTTCACAGAAAACTTGTGCTTATCAATGCTTAAAAGATGATGTTATATTCCTTTTATGGTCTGTTTCACAGAAAACTGGTACTTAACAGCACTATAAAGATGATGTTATATTCCTTTTATGGTCTGTTTCACAGAAAACTGGTGTTTATCATCGCTCAAAAGATGATCTTATATTCCTTTTATGGTCTGTTTTACAGAAGACTGGTGCTTATCATTGCTTAAATGTTCATGTTTATTCCTTTTATGGTCTGTTTTACAGAAAACTTGTGCTTATCATCGCTTTAAGATTATGTTAAATTCCTTTAATGGTCTGTTTCACAGAAAACTTGTGCTTATCACCGCTTAAAAGATGGTGTTATATTCCTTTTATGGTCTGTTTCACTGAAAACTGTTGGGAGTGCAGTGGCTCAGTGGTAGAGTGCTTGACTCGAGACCGAGGGACCCCAGGTTTGAGCCTCAATGGCGTCACTGCGTTGTCATCCTTGAGCAAGACACATTTATCCTAGCTTAGTATTGGTCAAACCCAGGAAGACCCGTCCCTGTTTAACTGAAAGATTGTTGATGGGACTTAATTAAATCAAACAAAACAAAAATAAAACAGAAAACTGTTACATGCCACAGCTTAAAAGATCATGTTATATTCCTTTTATTGTCTTTTTCACAGAAAACTGGTTCTTATCATCGCTTAAAGATAATGTTATATTCCTTTTATGGTCTGTTTCACGGAAAACAGGTGCTTATCATGGCTTAAAAGATGATGTTATTTTCCTTTTATGGTCTGTTTCACAGAAAACAGGTGCTTATCATAGCTTAAAAGATCATGTTATTTTCCCTATATGGTCTGTTTCACAGAAAACTGGTGCTAATCACCGCTTAAAAGATCATGTTATTTTCCTTTTATGGTCTGTGTCAAAGAAAACTGGTGCTTATCATGGCTTAAAAGATGATTTTATTTTCCTTATATGGTCTGTTTCACAGAAGACTGGTGCTTATCACCGCTTAAAAGATCATGTTATATTCCTATTATGGTCTGGTTCACAGAAAACTGGTGCTTATCATCGCTTAAAAGATCATTTTATATTCCTTTTATGGTCTGTTTCACAGAAAACTGGTGCTTATCATCGCTTAAAATATGTTATTTTCCTTTTATGGTCAGTTTCACAGAAAACTGGTGCTTATCATCTCTTAAAGGTAATGTAATATTCCTTTAATGGTCTGTTTCACAGAAAACTGGTGCTTATCATCGCTTAAAAGATGATGTTGTATTCCTTATATGGTCTGTTTCACAGAAAACTGGTGCTTATCATCGCATAAAAGATCATTCTATATTCCTTTATGGTCTGTTTCACAGAAAACTGTTGCTTATCATCGCTTAAAAGATCATGTTATATTCCTTCTATGGTCTGTTTCACAGAAAACTGGTGCTTATCACTGCTTAAAAGATGATGTTATATTCCTTGAATGGTCTATTTCAAAGAAAACTGGTGCTCGTCATTGCTTAAAAGATCATGTTATATTCCTTTTATGGTCTGTTTCACAGAAAACTGGTGCTTATCATCTGCTTAAAAGATCATGTTATATTCCTTTTATGGTCTGTTTCACAGAAAACTGGTGCTTATCATAGCTTAAAAGATGATGTTATATTCCTTTTACGGTCTGCTTCACAGAAAACAGGTGCTTATCACTGCTTAAAAGATCATGTTATATTCCTTTTATGGTCTGCTTCACAGAAAACTGTTGCTTATATTCGATTTAAAGATCATGTTATATTCCTTTTATGGTCTGTATCACAGAAAACTGGTGCTTATCACCATTTTAAAGATGATGTTATATTCCTTTTATGGTCTGTTTTACAGAAAACTGGTGCTTATCATCGCATAAAAGATCATTCTATATTCCTTTTATGGTCTGTTTCACAGAAAACTGTTGCTTATCATCGCTTAAAAGATCATGTTATATTCCTTTTATGCTCTGTTTCACAGAAAACTGGTGCTTATCACTGCTTAAAAGATGATGTTATATTCCTTGAATGGTCTATTTCAAAGAAAACTGGTGCTTATCACTGCTTAAAAGATCATGTTATATTCCTTTTATGGTCTGTTTTACAGAAAACTGGTGCTTATCACTGCTTAAAAGATCATGTTATATTCCTTTTATGGTTTGTTTTTCAGAAAACTGGTGCTTATCATCACTTAAAAGATCATATTATATTCCTATTATGGTCTGTTTCACAGAAAACTGGCGCTTATCATCACTTAAAAGATCATATTATATTCCTTTTATGGTCTGTTTTACAGAAAACTGGTGCTTATCACCACTTAAAAGATCATGTTTTATTCCTTTTATGGTCTGATTCACAGAAAACTGGTGCTTATCACCACTTGAAAGATGATGTTATATTCCTTTTATGGTCTGTTTAACAGAAAACTGGTGCTTATCACCACTTAAAAGATCATGTTTTATTCCTTTTATGGTCCGTTTAACAGAAAACTGGTGCTTATCACCACTTAAAAAGATCATGTTATATTCCTTTTATGGTCTGTTTAACAGAAAACTGGTGCTTATCACCACTTAAAAGATCATGTTATTTTCCTTTTATGGTCTGTTTAACAGAAAACTGGTGCTTATCATCGCTTAAAAGATGATGTTCCAGAAGATGTGAAGTCTCGCAGACATGAGGAGTTAGCCAGGGTGTTTAGAGAGGAGGCTGAAGTATTGAATCAATCTCAGATTGGTAGTCAGCACATTGTCCTTGTTGAAGGGGTGAGAGTAATATTTTTCACTCATAAGCTAGGGGGAACTTTATTTAAAACCAGATCTTCTGAAAAGAGCCTAATTTTAATGTTATGTTCTTATTAACAGCGGAAACATATGTTTTAGGTACTCAAAAGAACCGTCTCACTGAGAAGCTTCTTTTTAGCAGCCAAAACATGTTAAGATTGATGGATAAGAAAATAACAAAGTTTTAGGTCATGGTCATCATAGAGTCTAAGGCCTGACCCACTGTTGTGCAATGACCTATAAACCAGGATTCGGTTTATAGCCAGGCATGCAAACTGTTGCATAATATCCAAGCTATTTAAACTTTATTGGAGATAGACGTCAGACTTAAGCAATTCTGCTTCTAAGATGCCAACTGTCAAGTGGTGGCAGAAAACCAGTGTAGTTCTCGGCATATAGCCTTGAAATACCCTATGAAACTACCACAACCTGGAAGGTGACCATTGAGATACATGCCACTGCAGGAACAATTTGATACATTTCACTGATTGATGATTTTGCTTGCAAGGCTGAGGAGATTCAAACATGGGCGGTAGAGGTATCTAGCTAGTCAGAACTAAACACACTACCGACTATCAAACATCTATGTAACTCAGTAATTTGTCTGATCGATTTCGGTGTAAGCCAGAGATGGCATTCTTTAAAGTGATTTTCTTATTTCAAATGACCTATTTAGAGGTACTTTGAGAGTGAGATTAAATATGAAAATTTCAAAACAGCTGTTTTGCTTGCAAACAAACACCATAGCGACCAGACAAAATGTTGCAAATGTTTTTCGTATACATTTTTGCTTTGTAATCATTCACGCCAAACGACTATACCAATTGAATGCCAGAGAATGTTGCATCAAGGAAGACTTTAACCAAACTGGCATCCTCACTTTTTTATAAAGCAATAGCAAAGATTTTTGCAGTTATAAATCCCCAATATATAGATATTTACCACACAAAGAAGCAGACTGAAATCATCCCTAGTTCATGAAGTTATCTGCCTTTGAAAACTGTGTTTAACTTCATATCACAGTGTACTTCAGTACCCTATATTGAAAGCGGTATGTGTAAATTAGTTAAGGAGCTGGACAACTGAAACTTTACATTTATATAGGCAAGAAACAGACCTTTTAATGAAAGTGATTATGAAGTGTGTGAATATAAAACTTTTAGATTTTCTGGCCTGTTTTCATTACATATTGAACACCCCTCATATTGTGATAATTTAAATTATCAGTAGATCTGAGTGATTGAGAAAGTGATATTTGATCATCGATTTTGGGATATACCTTGCATAACTGTCATATTACTGCTCGTTGGGTAGTATTTTTATAGTATTTGTAGGAGACATTGCTTGTTGTTTTATGTCTGTGTTGTGATGAAGTCATTCTTGATGACCTTAAAAATTGCACTTATTTATGCAGGCGACATCGCCCTCCGCAGAAATATAAGCGACATAGGAGTTCAAATTTCCATCTATTGAAATTGAATTATTAATGTTTATAAAGCAAGTACACTTTAAAAATTATCAAGAAGACATGATACCAAGTAAAAAAGTTCTTGATTCATGACCAATATATTTATGAAACTATAACACTGTATACATTTACTTGTAAATTAACCTTTTAAAATTCATTTTATTCTAAATTGACAAAATAATTGACAAAAATTAATGATCTGTAGTTAAAAAATAAAGCAAGATTAAGGGAGTTTAATCATATAGCTGGTGCAGCTCATGAAGCAGTGATCTCTCTTTGATCTAATTATGATTAACACTCTTGTCCTGTTGAACCCTGGTAAACCGCTTGTTCAAGCTTGCCCAGGAAAAAGTGTGGTTAGGTGTCAGAACTGACCGCCCCGCCATGACCATAGCTGTTGACTTGGGACAAAAGTAACAAAACAAACAAACAGATTAATCCTTTTTTGAAAACATTGTAGATCCCAATCAGCTAGCTCCTGAATATGTATCTCTGTGAATAAAATTATTTATCACATGACATTGTGCCTGGGAGTGATATAACGCCATGCAATAAAATCGATAAACCACTAGTGGTTTACAGATTTAGTAACATTACAAAATGACGTCTATTATAAAATTGCTAAAAAGGTGGCAGAATCTTGGCGTTTTAACTCCAAAAATGTGATTTTAATATTAATGTCCTGTGATAAATATAATCTGACATTCATGCGAAAAAGAGATTAGCAAGCCTCACATTTGATCTTCTTCCCCAACTTGTTTAATCAATTCACTCATGTAAGATCCTCTATATTCATTTCAAAATGTATAGTAAGAGAACAAATATTTATAGGTTGTTGAATGTGTTCGTAGATATATTTGTGATATGTACTTAGTTTACATTTATTTTATTAGATTTATGTCCGACAGGAAGAGATGCTTTTAATGGGAGTGCAGTGGCTCAGTGGAAGAGTGCTTGTCTTGAGACTGAGGGGCCGCGGGTTTTGGCCTCACCGGAGTCACTGAAGACCCGTCCCTACATAACTGAAAGATTGTTGATGGGACGTAAAGAATCAAATCAAACAAACAAAGATGCCTTAATAGGTGAATTCAATTTTCATTCTGCTCATAGAATCATAAGCACATCAGGTCTCTTTCAAGGCAAGTGAAGCAATGAACAATGGACCCCAATTGCCTGCTTATTCAAAATGTGCCAAATCTTTTTTTAACTCTTTTTTTTTTCTAGTGGTGACTTCTCTCATCTGCTGAAAATCTTTGCAAACAGTTAAGACCCAGATCAGGCCCTGAGGTTATAAAACTTTTTTCATGCTCAACTCAAGTGAGCATAAAATTCATCGGATCATTAAAACTGAAATGCTGAAAAAGATAGGTATTTCATTCTTTTAAGCTCTCATATGACATATTTATCATGCTAATAAATGTTAAAATGCCAACAATTGTTGGCATTTTAACATTTATGAGCAGGATAAATTTTGTGCTCAGTTGAGTAAAGCATGAAAAAAGTTTTATAAACTCAGGGCCATGACTGACCAAACATTTGACACTATGATAGCCCGGTATGATAGTGTTCTTGGAAGAAATTTTTAAAACAGATAATAATGCAAATATTCAGCAGATCACGAAAGCATGAAAATTTATCTGGCATGCAAAGGGATAAGGTTTAGATTGCAGATACAATAAAGATACTTTCTCCATCTTTTTCATTAGCTAAGTAAGAGGTCATCAGATTCACTGGCAGGAAGAAATGACAATGGGATTAAGGTTATTATACCAAATCAAGAACTTGAGTTTGATGATGGATTGAGGCTGCCAAAGTCCGGAGATTATATTGTTACTCAGGTATGCTATAAGTATTTTTCCTGAACTTTTTCCTCGCTTATGGCGACTTATGTCGTCACATGATCACCTTTGCAAACAGTTTGGACCCAGATCAGGACAGACAAATATCAATATTGATCTGGATCCAAATAGCTTGACACTGAAAGGATTTTTTGAAAACTTTGTATATTTGTCAAAATATAAAAAGACAACAGATAATTATTGCTCAAACTATTAGTAATATTTTCCCCATTTCATTTATCATAAAAATCAGACTAGAAAACTATATTTCTTATTTCTCAACCGAAACATATGTTGTATACTCTCGAATGAACCCTCTCAATGCGTCATTGAGACAGTTCTTTTGACCACCCAAACCATATGATTAATTTTTGGGTAAGAAAATAATTATTTTATGCTCAAAAAACTTGCTTTACCCTTTGTAGATCAGGGTTCGCACAGGCCTGAAAAGTACTGGAATATACAGGACCGTCTTGAAAAGTCCTTGAATATTAAATTTGCCTTGAAAAGTACTGGAAAAGCATTCAAAGGCCCTGAAAAGTCCTTGAATTGCACCATTTACAGGAGTGTTCAACACTGTCTTTGGAGACCTAAATCAGTATAAAATTGTGGTGTCGTTATTTGGTGCAGCATATGCTGCACCAAATAAAGGCACCACAATTTGATAAGTATTTTCTAAAACTAATATTTTGAGTAAATCAGTCCAACATTTCTGAAGTAGTATTTTAATGTGTGCAACAGTATTTTATAAAAGTTTTTAGACCTTGAAAACAGTAGGAAATTCTTTTAAAAAGTCCTTGAAAAGTCCTTAAATTGTACACAAACTTGCCTGTATGAACCTTGTAGATTGGAAACCCCTAAAATGACTACTTTGGCAAACAGTGAAGACACAAATGAAAGGCTGCATTACACCAGGGTTAAAGATCTAAGGACAAAAATACAATATTTTTTAATCAACCTGACACCCCTAGATATGTACAATGGACTATCCCAAGTTTATTGTGAGCTAGTTCGTGTTTCAACCAATGTTAAACTCTGGTAGATGCACTGCGCATGTCTAGTACAGTTGCTGCGCGAACTCACTATTGTCGATCGTTAGTTAGAAGACAAGTATTAGCTTTCACAAAAAGCTGGCGGTCTTCTAGCCTTATCAAATAATTATTATTGTAAGTATTCTTGCAAACTGTATGCTCATGAGTTTGTCCATGTACATTTATTCTACTTTCTATCATCAGAGCTATACTTTTTTGTGTGTTGTTTTGCCATTTTACACGGGCCGGAACATTAAATCCAGTAGGAACATTAGAGATGTCTAGGCAGTGTACGTTGTTATAATACAAAGTGTATGGATCCCTACCTCTAGCCTTTGAGACATACGGATCAGACATGTCTTATGGCTATCATTATAATAGTTATATTATAAAATCGTTAGAAATGACAACTAAATTTTTGTCATTTTTTTCCTTTGCCATATTAGTGGACCGCCAAATTTAACGCAATTGAATCACAACAAAAGTCGTCTTCGTTTGTCGTCTGCTAAAAAGTTTTAAAAAACCTCCATGAAAAAGTGTTGAACCAGACCAGGCTGCTCCTATTGGAATGGCCTGATCTGGATCCGCTCTGTTTGCTTTGGTACTTTAACTAGTTAGTAATCTTTTCAATGTTAGACAATTACTTGCAACAGACGACTTGAGCAGAAGGTTTTCAGATCAGGATTATCGTATTGTGCCTCTAGAATAGCCTTTTGAAAAAAATGCTAGAGATACAGATCCGTATCCGTAGTCTCACAGACTAGAGATACGACTTCGTACCCATAGTCATTGTCTTACATAAAACAGCTGTAGTGTCTTCTACGCTCAGGTGGGAGCATGTACAAAATGTGGCTCGAATTTTCAATATAAAAACAGTTTCAAATTAATTGTTGTTGTTTTTATTATTATTTTGCATACTTAATTATACGAGGGTCATCCAATAAAGAATGAGACTTTTTCTATAGCGCAGTAAATTTACATGCTAGGCTTATGAAATTTCTTTCAAAGCTAGCCCGTCTTTTTGGCTGTTCACATGTACCATATGTGACGTTTTACATAGTTTCAACTTTTGTTGCTAGGCAACATTAGAGGACTGGGCAAACGTGTGTGGATGGCTCACTATAGGTGGTTACCATAGCAACAGATTAAGATGTATTGTTTGTTTTTCTACTAGTACTCATATATGCTCATGCAATCTGTCTGCAGGCAATAGGGGAAAGTAATGTTTCAGATTTTTGAGCCGTTTCCATGAAAACAGAGCTTAAAAAATCAAGTTTTCATTGAATATCTGGTATTTTCCCTGACCTCTTGACTTTTAAAGTTAATATCAAATAGTCGAAGGCAATTAAAGTGAACATAATTCTCTTCATATATACTTAATAACAATAAGCTGCAGATAACGAAACATTTTGTGGAATACCTTCACCTACATAGTTACCATAGCAACACAAAGTAGTGTATTTATAAAAAAAAATCAAGTAAATCGGTTGCTAGGCAACCAAAATAAAGGATATGCATATTTGGTTCATCTTTAATAGCATTTTATGTAACACTAAGATTGTTTAGTAGGAGAAATTTTATCAAGAGGTTATATTCTATCTATGAGTGAAAATAAAAGACTTTCAATAACCATGGGTAATGTAAACGTGGCCATGCGTCTTCAAGTCCTTCCGCAAAACGTCCGGTTACTATGGCAACTAATCAATCACAAAAATATTGTTTATATTCCTGAATTCCTAAGATGTCATACTATCATAATGGAGAATTTTAACTAAATGCACACACAGGTTTTTATACTACAAAGAAAGTCTCATTCTTTATTGGATGACCCTAGTATGTGTGCTTTCATAGTGTTTGTTGCTAGTCAGGAAAAAAATCAGAAAAAGACGCTTATTTAAAAAGGTACAGGCATTTTGTGAAGAAAAAGGTTTTGAGATATCTATTAGGGATATTTTGGTATGCTGAATCCAAAAATCAATGTTGGCAAGCTGAAAAATGGCGTCTTCACTATCTAATTTGCATATTTCAAAGATGGCCGCCAAATTGAAGAAATATCAATAAAAATCTGTAGAGCAACTTGTTAAGGATGCCAAACTGGTACAAATCAACCCTAAAACATCTTCTTATGACTGGGTGTCTTCACTGACATCAATTTATGCAATAAGAATTAAAAATGTAATCAGGGGAGGGACAACTTGAGCAAATAATCTTGCTTCCGACTTATTTAAGACTTTTTCATGTAAATCTAGCCCAAATATGGCAGGAATGATTTCATTAAAATGGGAACTTTAAAACATGCATCGCAAGGATACCACTATTGTTTGCAGGAAATTTTGGCAATTTAAGCAAATTTTGTAAGTTTCACCTAGAGGAGGGGATAATGTGATTTTTAAGAAAGTGGACCTTTACCTACAATCTTGTTTTAATGACTTAGCAGTCGAAAATAGGCTTCTGTTTTTGAAGTCATCAACATTATAACACACTCTAGCAAAACGAATAAGCTGCGAAATATCGACACTATACCTAGGTAAAGGAGCGAGTTTGGTTTGTGAACACATCTTGGGTCTCGGAGTGGCACATACTATTTTGGGTCACTTTGACTCTGACCATGACCTCTAGTCTCAATTCTAGAAACACTGCGTCTGAAGCATATTTCCTATATTATTAAGGAGGGGGGGGGTCTGAATACCAAAGTTGCTATTTGAATACATCTTGGTGCCACAGAGCGCCACATACTGTTTCCAGGGCTCTAGCATTTCTGTATTTCATGTAAGATAGGAATTCCATATTTGGTTTGTGGATACATTTTGGAACCGTGGAGTGTTATATACTGCTTCATGGTCACGGTGCCATTGATTTCTGTCCTCAGTTTTAAAAAAATAATCTTAAAAATGGCATGTTCAGTGTTTTAAAATAACTTACCACAAAAGTGCCACATGCTAGACCCATTACTTTTGGTATGTTTGGCACGTAACTGAGCCATATCTGGTTTGCTACATGTATAGACTGTAAATGGTCATGTACTAAAGACCCAGTTACATAAAAAGAATACTTACAGTCTAGAGAAGGAAGCAGGACTTCTCTTCCTTTTCTGTATCATCGTCAAAATGCAATATACTGATTTCCAAGATACTGTTTTCCCTATGGTATGGCAGGTTTGAATGGACTTAATACTAAAGCTAACAAATATAAGTTCCACACATTAACAATCTTCCCAGAAACCACTCCCAGGGAGGGGAAGGGGTACTCTGATATGTTCATACATACGTAGGCTTGGACCATTATTTTTGCTTCAAAATTTTGAATTTTAATATTTAGGGGGGGTTTTCAGAAGAAAAAAAATATTTATGGGGATATGAAGATTTTGTTAATATCTATTTTGGGTCATCTCAAAATTGGACTAGCTTTAGGGGTCATTTCTATGCATTCTAGATTTTTTTCTTAAGGTCAAGGTATAGAATTCGGGTTGCTGAAATTTCAAAGATTTTTTGAGGGGGTGGGGTTGCTTTATATTCCTGATACTTTTGGGGGCGAACGGTATATGCTGGTAAATTCACACAGTTCCTCCTTGGCACGAGTACACAAAAGTTTGCATAAATTATCCAAGTCATATCATAAAGATTACCACCATAACCGAGGGTCTTGATTGGGTATACTGATTAGTGAATAATGGCCTTTTTTTATAATGAACAGTGAATAATGGGTTAGTAAAATGAATAGTGAATAATGAGTGCCTAAAACTAATGAATAATCCTATTTTTTAATGAATAGAAGGAAAAAGTTATAATTATGTAAATTCGATTAGATTTTAATGAACTGTGGGTCATATTTTAATGAATAACCAAAATTTTTAATGGGATGAATAACAGGCTAAAATGTTAATGAATAGTGAATACCAATACCCCCATCCAGACCCTCATAACCATGAACCACATTTAGTAGACATTCTACTTTCCTCTTCCTTGGCATGAGGGCAAAAAGGTTTACACAAATTGCCTAGGTCACATTATGAAGATGGTCGTCCCAACATTATTTGATAGAAAACTTAAAATATCATCTTGACGATTATTAGGCCAATGACTTTAAAGCTGGGGCGTTAAAAGACAAACTTATAAAAACGTACATGGGAAGTGAAATAAAAACAAGCATGCAGTGCAATGCGCATGAATGTATACTAAGATAGAATTTAACGATCGCTAACATTTTTTGAAAAGTCAATACTTGTATACTATGCATTGGGCAATGTTTGTTTTCTCTATTCTATATGTGGACAGCTATATGCAGGTTTTTGCTTCATAGTGCATCACAGGCATATTTTGCCAGTGTAAGCCTTTCAATCGTATCATATATGGATTAGAAAAGCCGAAGATTATGTTAAAATGCCAATTTCAATCTTAACTTGGCAGCTCTTTTGCGTTTAGCCGCCATTTTGAAACTAGAGGAACAGGCGTATTTTGGCTGGTTGGACTCTGGTTAATTTATGACGTCACTCCGGTTAAACCAGAGTGCGTTCGGTGTTGTTTTGTTAAACCAATGTTGAACATTAGTTCCTCCGGTTCTTTCTCGAACTCCCTCTGTATCATATCAGGTGGAAGAACCCATCAGAATACAAAGGATTACATAGGTTTAGATAAACAAAATATTTGAGCGTAAAATTGTAAATATTTTCTTAGCCGTCAGTTTTAACATATGTTTTGGGTGCTCAAAGGAACCGTCTCAAGGAGACGGTTCTTTTGAGTACCCACAACATATGTTTTGGTTGAGAAATAAAAAAAAAAATAGCTTTTCGTTACACACTCTTAACTAAAGTCCTGTTTTATGCTCAAAATATTTGCTTTACTGTTTGTAGATTGGAAACCCCTAAAATGAATACTTTGGCAAACAGTGAAGACACAAATGAATTGCTGCATTTCACCAGGGTCTACACTGTTATGGTAAATATCTAAGGACAAAAAATTCAATATTTTTTAACCCTTAACATGCCAAGAAAAATGAATCTGAAAAATGACGTCTGCTGAATTTGTCTGCTGCAAATAATTGTCTAACATAACTGACAAATTCAAGTATAGAAGCAAACAGGGTGGACCCAGATCAGACTGCTCCTATAGGAGCAGTCTGATCTGGGTCCACACTGTTTGTCATAGAGGCTTCTTAAACATTTCAGTAGACGCGAAAAGCAGACGACTTTTGTTGCGATTGGTGCTTTAAGGGTTAAATCAACCTGACACCCCTAGATATGTACAATGAACTATCCTAAGTTTATTGTATCATATCAGGTAGAAGAACCCATCAGAATACAAAGGGTTAGTTAACTGGACAGTTTAGTCTGTACCCAGGACTTAAGTTAAGAGTGCATACCAAAAAATTATTTTTCTTATTTTTCAACCAAAACATATGTTGTGGGTACTCAAAAGAACCATCTCAAAGAGACGGTTCTTTTGAGCTCCCAAAACATATGTGAAAATTGATGGGTAAGAAAATGTTTACTATTTTACTCAAAATTTTTGTTTATCTAAACCTATGTGTACCTATGGAAATGTTTGTTCTATATTTCAGATTGTGGACTCGTCCTCTCAGGTCTTACATGGAGTGTCTCTACATGGCACAACCCTTCAAAACTTTTACAGAAAATCTCAGAGAGACAGGACAAAAGCTTATTCTTCATAACTGAAGTGTTTTGTTGCTGTGATTTTTGTGTTACCCTTTCATAAATGATGATGTTAGGATTTTTTACTGTGATTTTTTGTTTGCTTTTTACCCCTTTGATTTATACAGGATCAAAAAATAGCATTTGCTAAAAATGTTTTTGGTTTGGTTGTTGCTTTATGTCCCAGTCATCAGCTATGGTCATGTTGGGACGGTTGCTAAAAGTGTACCAGTTACACAGTACAGTCTCTTCATGACGCACCTCATTATAACAAAGATTTTGATATAGCACAGCCATGTTGCGGCTCCCAAATTTTTTTAACCATGGAATGTTACAAAGGAATTATAAGAAAATGACCAATTAATGGTCATTTTCTTATAATTCCTTTGTAAAATTGTTCATTGATAACATGATTTCTTTATAAAAGGCCCCATAAATGCAAAATAAAAGGATTGCGCTGTATTATAAAAAAAATTGACAAAGTCAAGCAAAGAGTAAACCCTGTAAGCAAGAGCGTGCAACTCTTGGATATGACACACCATTTTGACATAATACGTAATTCTACCAATGTCAGAATATCTTAAAGGGTGAAAAGAATTTTATGCAAGTTCTGGTTTTATCTCTGGAGATCACTCTAACAGAAAGCAGTGGATATAGCAACCATTCTTGCACTGGAGATACTGTCTAGACCTAATATGGGCAACAATGCTAGAAAACCTGACTTCGGGGTTTGCTAAAAAACAAGGCGCAGACCAGCATGTGCAGATGCATCCGCGCAGTCTGATCATTAGGGCAGTCTAATCAGCGCCTTTGTAATTTACTTATTGAAAGGTATCATATATCTAGACTTGCTAGGAACAAGTCTCGCTTTGTCAGAAACCTCGAAGACAGGTTTTGTCACGTCTAGGCACATAAAATGCTTAACAAACATGACAAAATAAAGAGTATACATTTTATAGAACACACAAGTGCTCTAGTGACACTCTTTCAACACCTTAAGAATATAATTGACTCACATTTTCTTTATTTGGGCCAGCTCATGGGATAATGGTACTTTATATCCGGAAATTTTCGCGAGAATTTTATTTTCACGGTATGCGTTTAAAGGACATATTTGCAAGGCTAAAATTTGTGACTATGGCATGATTTACCTATATCAGTCAACGACAGGGTGATTTCGCCATTTCGCGAGTATTTTGTTTTCACGAAACTTCGCATATGAGGTTTCCCGAAAATAAAAACCCTCGTGAAAATTTCTGAATTTACAGTACCTATTGCACATTCATAAAATCTTTAAACATGTATGCACAGCTTCCTAGTGGGGCTAGATGTCTTACATTTGGGGCTCCTAGCCACAAAACCTGTCTTCGGGGTTTCCGACAGTGAGATTCAAACCAGCCTGCTCAGCTACAGGGACTAGCTAGAAAATTGAAATTTTGCTGGTAGCAAGTCTAGATATGATACTTTCCAAAAAGCGAATAACAAAGGGGCTGATCAGACTGCGCAGATGCGCAGGCTGGTCTGCGCCTGTGTTGTTAGTAAACCCCCGAAGACAGGTTTTCTCTCAAAGAGGCCCATTTAGTATGGGCCTTCAATTTTCATTTCATTGTGTATATGAGCAGTGAAGCCTCAGGTGAGACTGCACATCTATGCAGTCTGACCCGAGGCTTCACTACTCAAAAGAGGCAATAAGCAGCAAAATCTCAAGTGCTGGCCCATTAGAGCATTCAATTTGTACTGGGTGATTCATTCAACTCTACTCAGGTTCTCTATATAATCTGGGTCCCTTCATTCTCCACATACTTTCTAGGGCCCTTTACTCTCCACATATATTCTATAAAGGGGCAATAACTTGTTTTGGCTATTTACTCTCCACATATATTCTATAAAGGGGCAATAACTTGTGTTGACTATGTCATGTTATCGATTTACCAACATAAAAAGACCGGGTCGCCGTAATGTGTCTGGCAACAGATGGGAGTCTGACTGCAGATCCAGGGGGTGCGAGTTCGATCCCGGCCTGGTCCCATACTTCCATGGAGTTTGATCATGAAATAATTTCTACAGTCATTCTCCTCCCTTCTGCTGAATCATTCAAGAAAGGTTGTTGTCAGTTACAAGCAAAAGTATGTGCACCAAGTACTGGTTAACTGCTTGTTCAAGCTTGCCCAGGAAAAAGTGTGGCTAGGTGAACTGGCCGTCACGCCATGATCATGGCTGTTGACTTGGGACGTAAAGCAACAAAACAAACAAACCAACATAAAAAACAAAAACTTCAAAATCTGTATATTTTATTTTCCAAAATATTCATACATTGCATTTTCTATTGTCACAAATGACTGCAGTCCATTTCAACAAAAAGTGTTGATTGAAAGGATCTAAACATTAATTTGTTAATAATTGGGATCCAGTATAGAATATCAAAGTTTCCTTAGTTGAGTGAAAGCAAAATCACTGGAAGCATGTTATCACACGACATTGCCTCTGGTAGTGCTATAATGCCATGTATTAAAATTGATAAACCACTTGTTTTGTTTGTTTGATTTGATTCTTTACATCCCATCAACAATCTTTCAGTTATAAAGGGACAGGTCTTCCTGGGTTGAACCAGTACTAAACTAAGATTGATGTTCTTGGTCAAGGACACAATGCAGTGACGCCTGTGAGGCTAGAACCCGCGGCCCCTCGGTCTGAGTCAAGCACTCATTCACTGAGCCACTGCGCTCCCATAAACCACTTGTGGTTCACATATTTAGTAATCAGCTCATAAAGACTTGAAACTGAAAATTAGAATTTTCCTACTTAAAACACTCAGACATCATATTTTTTCCAGCTGAAAAATGTTAAAATGCCAACAATTGTTGGCATTTTAACATTTATGAGCAGATAAAAAATCATCCTAAGTTGTAAGCACTAAAGAGCGCAGTGGCTCAGTGAGGGAGCTTAGTGGTAGAGTGCTTGACTCGAGACCGAAGGGCGGCAGGTTTGAGCCTCACCGGCGTCACTGGGTTGTGGTCCTTGAGCAAGACACATTTATCCTAGCTTAGTATTGGTTCAACCCAGGAAGACCCGTCCCTACATAACTGAAAGATTGTTGATGGGACGTAAAGAATCAAATCAAACAAACAGTGGCTCAGTGATAAAGTGTTTGACAAGCTCAAGAGTTCAGCCTCACCGAAGGCACAGCATTGTATCCTTTAGCAAGACACTTTACCCTCTGCTTTGTACTGGTTCAACTCTGGAAGACCCGTCCCGACATGGCTGAAAAATTGTTCACTGGGACATAAAGAATCAAACAAACAAAACAAAGCATGAAAAAAGATTTACAGCCTTTGGGCATATGACGAGGAAGTGTAATAACTAGTGGTTTACATATTTTCGGGAAAAGTTATGAAAGGATGCTTTTGACGTCATGCATATGGTAAAACCCTAACGTTTTAACACCAAAAATATGTTTCAAAATAATTTTGATCATAATAAAATTATGATAAATAGAATCTAACATTCGCGCTCTTGTATTATTGAATCCATTAAACTTGTTGCGAAAAAGAGATAAAAAGCTTGACAAGCCTCACATTTTATCTCTTTTCCTCAACTTGTTTAATAAATTCAATAAAACTTGAGCACTCATGTAAGATCCTCTATGTATACAATATCGTGCCTTGCATTTTATCTCTTTTCCTCAACTTGTTTAATAAATTCAATAAAACATAAGCACTCATGTAAGATCCTCTATGTATCCAATATTGTGCTGCTGCATTCCCTTTGAACCCAAGATAAGCTGATCATTTTTCATGCTCAGTTGAGTTGCAAGTGAAAAAAAATTACAACCTTGGAGCCTGAATTGACACTAATTGCCCAGACCCACTCTGTCACAACATTTTGGTAAATATTGTCGTTTACAATATTGTACTCCCTTTGAACCACTAGAAGGCTTCAAGTAATCTTCTGTTCATTCAACTAATGTAACTTTTAGCCTATCTAAACACACAAAACACCTTTCAACAAGACATAAATTAGTATATAATTAAACTATCTATAAAAACACTCTAATAAAGGATCTTGGAATGGTATAGGATATGTTGAATACAGTAAAACCTGTGTAAAAGGGCCACTCAAAAATAGACAAAACAAAGATCTAAATGACAAATGGTAGCTTAATGAAGGTCAAAAGTATTGCAGAATGCTCTTGGAGCATTCTGCAATACTTTTGACCTGCTTGAAGCGATAAGTGGTTGTGAAAACCAATTTTTGGGTCTTTTGAGAGTGGATGTTTTACACAGGTTTTACTGTATACAATTCTTTGAACACAAGGTAGGTAATATATACATATGAGACAGGTTTCTAACAAAGACAAAACACAACCATTTACAAGTATGATGAGATCAAAAATCATGAATAAGAATTATGATCTGGCCCCGAGGTTATAAAACTTTTTTCATGCTCAACTCAGTTAACTGAGCATGAAATTTCAACTGCTCATAAAAACTAAAATGCTGACAAACAAAGAAGTCTCTCGGATGTTGTAATTATCATGCTAATAAATGTTGAAATGCCAACATGTTGGAATTTTAACATTTATCAGCAGGATAAATTTCATGCCCAGCTGAGTTGAGCATGGAAAATATTTTATAATCTCAGGGCCTGGGTTGTAGGTAAATTGAGGTAGCACACATGTAATCATTCATATATGGGCCAAAGCACAAGATTTCTGTTATTGCATCAGCAAGGAGTGAAGTCTCGGGTAAGTCTGCACATGCCCAGGGGATAAAAAATCCACTCGTTCGCTTGTAATTACGAGTGAAATCTAGAAAAGAAGAGTAATTCTTTCCAAAGCACTCATCCTGTAGGACGAGTGCTTTGAAAAGAATTACTCGATCTTTCTTGTTTCAGTCTAAAATCTGAGGGTGAAACTAGCATTTTCTGAGTATTGACTGTGAAATCTTTTTGTCAGCATATGGGGTGCAATTATGAATTTGACTAGGTAAATATCATTTTAACAGTGAAATGAGGAACTTTATAAGTCATATTACATATTACTCCCCTCATTTTCTTTATAGCATATGATTTCAAAGGACAAGTACGAGGGGTGATTAGAAAGTTCGCGGAAAATAGTTGCTATTTCTACATCCTTTGATCAATAGAGCTGGAATTACAACACATAATACTGCAACACATATGCAATTGTTCGATTACAATATGTTTGATGTTAGTCGTCTACGTGTGTTACAGCTGTTGCAAGGCAACGCTATATAGCACAAAGCGGCCCATTTAACGTTAAATTTTGACATATTACTACAAAACCAATTAAACTTCAACGTTTTGTAAAACTGTGTAATGCTGCGATAGCTCATATTGCGTTTTGTGCATATCTAATGACATATTTAGTCCTCTTCTATGAAAACTTTCAAAGATTTATATCAAACGGATGGTGTTCTAAATCGAAACGAATAACAGTACTGTCAAAAAGGCCAAGCATTCAACTTCTATGAACCCATTGTCTGTTTTGGCATGTCATTTCTTTAAAATAAACTATTTACACACTTCGTGAAACATCCTTTTTCAAGACAGTAGATCTAATATTGATAGTTAAGTCCGATATCATAATTATTATGATGAACACTGTCAAGAAAATAAGTTTTTTATTTTAAATTTACAAAAACTCGAAAAATTGACGCATTTTAGGCCTGCCCCTCGGACTGAAACCTATTAATTTGAATGTACACAGGGCAGCGGAAAAAATATAAAACCTCATATTATGTTCAAAGAATGGCGGAAGATTACTTTCCGTTAAAAGACCAATCATTTCAAACACAACTGTGAGTTTTAGCCCCGAGAAGAAACCCAGGAGTACAGATGGGCCGGTTCCAGCGAAGTGACGTCACAGCGGCGCCTCGTGCTCATACGTCTGACGTCACATTTTCTAAATTTAATTTCAGTCAACTTGCTATGAATGGTTGTTTCTATCTGTGAATTTTCATTGCAATCGATAAAAGCAATGTGATATAATAGCACTTGTCCGCGAACTTTCTGATCACCCCTCGTACATCTGTTTGCAGAACAAGTGAAAATTGTAAGTCACATGTCCTGCAGGACAAGTGCAATATTGAAATATTTTTGTCCCCTGTGCCCATATGTGGAGACTCAGCAGCTAAGGCTCAGACAGGTCTATACATATATACAGACTTGCCTGAGTCTTAGCAGCTCAATTACATGATGAAGTATGGATGTAGATGAAAGCTCAGACAAAAATGTAGACCACAAGCTCCGCTGTATATGTCGGCCTGGGGCATTTAAATGGGGCTTTTGTGCATATGTGAGAGGAAGGGAGACTTATGGTTGAGCGGATCCATAATACGAAAGGGCAGATTTATTTTAACGAAAGAGCGGAGAACCATAAGGCAAAAGAGCAGATGTTTAATCATTCAAATGAGCAAATTTTCCAGGTAAACTTCCAGATGCAGGGGCGGATCAAGGATTTCTGGAAAGGGGGTTCATCTGTATAAAGGTATGGGGGCTCACTTTGCTGATTTTATCTCATATTTCCTATGAAAATGAAATAATTTGGTCTCATTGAGACCAAATTATTTCATTTTCATAGAATATTTAATAGTGGGAAGGGTAGGGTGGGTGGGGGGGGGGGGGGAATCCCTGGATCCGCCACTGTAATGCGCTATTAAGGACTGAGCAATATTGGCCATTACAGGTAGTACAACTGAGTAAATACTTATATTTAAAGGTAATTACCTGGAAAATTTGCTCATTTGAATGTTTTATCCATCTGCACTTTTGACTGTATGGTTCTCCGCTAATTTCATGCTCCGTCACAGTATGATTTCCGCTCAAACACAATTGGCCGAGAAGAATCTTGTGTGCTGGCCTATATATGTAATGCTGCTTTGCTGGTGTAAGAACATAACTAAGAAACTATAGAGCAAACCCATGATCACACGCATGAACACAGGAAAATCTTAAAGTGTTTACTAACTGCATTTTCAAATGTATATCCATGGAAATGGTGATCTAGGTTGTTTTACAAGACTAGGTAAATTGAGGTAGCACATCTATGGGGCCAAGGCACAAGTTTTCTACTCTAATTGCATCAGCAGGAAGTGAAAGCTCAGTTAAGACTGCGCATAGACTTGCCAGAGCCTTCGCTGCTGGCATACGAAAATAATGGGATAAAATCAGACATATATAAATTACTGCTCCCTATTTCCCTTACTAATACATGTATATATACAACAGAAACCAAAATCTATTGCCTTTCTCCTTTCAAGAATAAAAATCTAAAATTAGAAGTGTTGGTTGATAGAGGGGACACATATATTCACCCCTGCCCGTTTGAATTAAGTTTGTGCTTTTTTTTTCAAATTTTTTAAAATCTATTACATAAATAAAACATATGTATACTATGCTCGGTCTCCAGATAGAGCGCATAATTAAAAAAAAATCTTTTTTTTTTTCAACTTGAACATATGTTGCGGGTACTCAAAAGAACCATCTCAATTAGACAGATTTTGCATGCATGGATCCAGGAAGTTTTGTCAGAGGGAGTCCAACTTTGACAATGTTTTTTTTGTTGTTTTTTAGTCAATGAGGGGAGGGAGTAACCAATTACCACTATGACAGGGCCATCATCAAGCTTTAAATGGCGTTTCGCTGGTGTGCTGATGATGGCTTGTTAGCTTTGTGCTTTTGAAGAGATCCAGACCAGTATTGCTAAGAACCCTATATTTTTGTGATTTTTCAGGGGGGTTGGGTTTGGACCCCCTGTCCCCCTCCCCCCTCTAGATCCGCGTATGGAAAAGCAGAATCTGAATACTTTTTGGCAGGAAGGTTAAGAAAAAAAGTTTGTAGAGTTTGGATTTTGTTGTATAGCATTGAACATTCTATGACACATTGCATGTTATGATGCTGTCGTTAAACCCATAAACCTATGAATATCGTCAGCTACTTCCATACAGTGTATGCTTCTTTGAACGTCTTTGGTGGGATCCCTCTTCTGTTTTATCTCGCTGATGAAAAATAGGAAATCCCTCATGAACAATCCTGCAAATATAAATGAGATATGTACATAGGTTTAGATAAACAAAATTTTTGAGCGTAAAATTGTAAATATTTTATAATCCATCAGTTTGAACATTATGTTTTGGGTGCTCAAAAGAACCGTCTCAATGAGACAATTCTTTTGAGTACCCACAACAAATGTTTTGGTTGAGTAATAAGAAAATATTTTTTTGGTATGCACTCTTAACTAAAGGCCTGTATGTACTTATGTATGGTAAGATATAAGCCATGAAATGTGATTTCCAACAATGTGGCATTTTGACAAGTGTAGACTCAGACGAGCCTGTGCAGCCTCCTTTTAAGCTTAGAAACTCAAAATGATGTTCAGTCAGTAGCTTAATAATAATAGAATATTCAAGCAACTAGCAAAGGCTCTGATCAGACTGCGCATATGCCCAGGCTGGTCTGAGGCTTTGCTGGTCGCACATACCACATTGTTGGATATCTCATGTCGCGGCTCATGTGTAATCATGTATGGTACCTTCTGTCCTCTATTAAATCAGTCTTTAACTAGAAATTGAATTTGTGAAAAAATTATGTATCTGTATAAGCCATCACCTCACAGGCCGGAAATCTCAATTCATAATTATGGTGCTAATATGGTGCAAAAAAATATCCCTTCTGTGTAGAAAAAATACAATAGATAATTGCAAAATGTGCACTATATACTCCATAACTCAATATTTTTTCAAAATGCCAGGGATATTTCTGGGATGGGTCTTGAACCATTTAATGAGAAAACTAAGAGTGATAGAGAAATTCTGATTTCATTTTTGGCTGGGCCCCATACATAAGCTATTCAAATCTGGTGTTCATTTTGCTGTAAGGTGGATATTAAGGTTTCTCAGGGCCCATCAAAATTTCAAATGGCCCATCAAAACGTTGATTTTTGCGTGCAAATGAATAGGACATGGGCCATTGCCCCATTTTCATGGCCCATTCATATTTTGGACCAGGAATATCCCTTAAATGCAAGCAAATTGTCTTAATATGCATTTCAATTTTAGCAAAGGGACTTTCCAAAGCATTATTAAGTCACTAGACTGAAGTGTATATTGTTGAACCATTACCTATCTTCTTTGGTTGAGGGTTATCAGCTGTTTTATTGGTCTGTGGTCCCTCTGGTTTTTCCACCATAACATGTCCATTTTCAAACTCAAATAGAAATGTCTTGTCCCTCTTTACCCTTTCTTTGGTTCTCCTCACTGACAAGGACAGTTTGCTGAAATAAACAGGGATAATCATTTTATCAGTGTAAAATTATTTATATTTTCTTAGTCAATTTAAACACTTGTTTTTGGTGCTCAAAAGAACCGTCTCATAGAGACATACATTTTGGTTGAGAATCTAGGGCCCTGCAATATGAGTGAAATGCCTCTTTAATCATTTCTAGAATGGCAGAAACTTCCATTCAATTAGTGTTGGGATTATCATCAGGTTAACATGTTCTGACTGCACCTTACAGTGATCCACATGCCCATACCAGCAAAGCCAATGATGGTCAATTATGATTTTTATGGGTCACAGGCCTGACTTTCCAAATTACAGTGTACATGTTATTGTATTTCCATCCCTGAAGATGATTTAATCATAGCAAACTGGGTGAGGAGATGCTGCACTCTGTAATATCTGAGCCTACACGTTAACATATCCGCTTATGGTTTTCAAGCTGAGAAAGTGTTCAGCTGACCAACATAGTGAGAAATAGTCCAGTTTTGAGACATACACTAGAGTGTCCTTATTATAACATGATCAGTTATCACCCAAACAATGGTATAATGTAGTTACAGTTTGGCTCCCATTTTTCCCCTCAAATTTTGTACCTTTTTTCTCGAAAACAGAGCAAATGAAAGGGGACCGAGGTGAGACACATGGCAGACATATCTTTATCTGTCAATTAAATTCAATCACCTATCAATAATAGCTGGCCTATCCTTTTTGTTGTTCAGATCTTATGTTAAAATCAGTGGGGGATATAAAAATAGTAGAGAGAGTCATTTAAACACCATTAAAAACTAAGATTAAAATTTCATACCTGCATTTGCTGCATGTCAATTTGGCCACTGCAGTGAATCCTTTCTCATTTTCCTCAAGAGTTCCCCCAACAGCTTTGATATCCTCTCCCAACAGTTTATACAGGGTCTGTATCATAGAAACGCTTGTACAGAATGGTCCTCCTGACTTCTGGAAATCTTCAGCCCACCCATTGTAATTCCCTGGAAAAAGTGAGCCAGTCCATGGGCTAATCAATCCTTAATGCGCCAATCGCAATAAAAGTCGTCTGCTTTTCTTGTCTGCTCAAAAGATTTAAGAAGCCTCTATGGCAAACAGTGTGGACCCAGATCAGACTGCTCCTATAGGAGCAGTCTGTTCTGGATCCATGCTGTTTACTTCTATACTTAATTCATCAGTAATGTTAGGCAATTATTTGCAGCAGACGACTTCAGCAGACGACATTTTCAGATGCATCTTTTTCTTGGCGCTTTAAGGGTTAACTCTTTCCTTGCTAGTGGCCACTTTTGTCGTCTGCTGATAATTTTTGCAAACAGTTTGGACCCATATCAGGACCAACAGAATATCGTCCTGATCTGGATCCAAATTGTTTGATGCTTTGATAGTGTTCAATATTATATAAATATTACATTCCCTGAGAGGGTGATAGTTGAAAATATTATCCCGAGGAATGTGATTATCAACCGAGGCGCAGCCGAGGTTGATAATCATATTATGAGGGATGATATTTTCGACTATCACCCTCTCAGGGAATGTAATATTTATTTTATTATAGCGAAAAGAACATTAGATCCTTTATTTCCTACCAGTTGTTTTCTCTTAGACCTACCATGGTGAGGGGAGTTCCAAAGGGAATGAATGAATGAAAGATATATTTTTCACAAAAATGGTTGTTTTTTTAGTTTGAATGCTGGCATTGATCACTGACGTCGGTTAAATAAATTACGTCATTAAAAAACTGATGACGTCAAACTTCATACCAAGCAGCATCATTTAAATGGAGATACTTTACCCTATGCAATTTTGATGCAAACTAGAAAATTTCGCCTAATCCGCTCGAATTTGGTCTCAACATGTTTCGCTCATCCTAACTAAGAAAACGAGTACCCACACTTTATGTTTCTGACCATGAACAACGAAGTTATTGGGAGTTGAAAGTGGCCAAAATTATGTATCATGTCCGCCATTGCTGTAGAACGTATCCTGACGTGAACAAACTGTACGCGCAGTGCCGTTGCGCATCAGACGAACGACTGATATTTTAAAATATCACCCGCTGCTATGGCAAACGAGTGTCGGTATTCACCGTTGCTATAGCAGCGGGTAATGTTATAAAATATCAGTCGTTTGTCTATGGAAGTTTCGTATGGGGAATTCATGTGAGGTATAATAAACTAGAATAACCCCAATATGATATATAGGCAAACAAGCCGGCGGACATAGTAAGCGTAGATCAGGTTTTAATCTAATTGCGCTTAAACCCTACACTATTTTTTGGCGAGACATCATTTTCAGAGTTTGTTGCTTCTTTAACACTTTGCATGTTGGATAGTTTTTCAAGCTTTTGCTATCATCTGCTGACTTTCAAAATTAACTAGTCATAAAATTCAGAGAGTTAAACGGTTAATACAAAACTGCTAACTTACCAACCATTTTTATCTCCCCTTTAACCACTGGAACTGTTGATTTCTTTAATTTCTCTTTGATATCTGCATAGCCTGGTGTGAGTAGTCCAATATTTTCTTCATGAAGAATCAAACCTAGACAGAGGAAAGGTGATATTAGGTACTCATTGGACGATAGAACAATTCCTATGAGCACATCATTTCTTTTTCAATTTAGAAATAAGGCATCATCATTGATTGAAAAGGGTATCTTTTCTAGAGCTTTCTGTCATAGAATTTTTACTATAAACTGACGGCATAAAGGCTCAAATTATGAACACATCTAATTAGGGTAAGTTTTGCATAAGTTTGTACAGTTATAATTCATAGACTGATAATTATTCCCACCACTCAGCTCAAAATATCTATTATTAGTTCTTAGAGCGAAGATTTTTTAAAAAGCTATTTTTATTAGTTCAAACATTGAGATTTTCTCTAATTCAAGCCAGGACAATAGTCAGTGTCAGTTATTTGCCTTCGACATTACCCACATCAGCATATCAAATATGAACGTTGTATCTCTTATATGATAAATGCAAGGGTCGAAGGCAAACTTGTATGCCTATGTTGCCAATTGCACTGAATCACAGGACATTAGTTAAGAGTGCGTAACCAAAATTCATATTTCTCCACCAAAACATATGTTGTGGGTACTCAAAAGAACCGTCTCAATGAGACGGTTCTTTTGAGCACCCAAAACATATGTTAAAACTGATGGGTAAGAAAATATTTACAATTTTACGCTGAAAATTTTTGTTTATCACTAGTGACCAAGATATGCCAAGGAGATGTATGTCCTGTAATTGAAATGCCGATACCACATCTGCCAATGCAGAGTCATTAGAACCAACTGCAAAGACTGATTTACCTACAAATAACTTTGAATAACGTAAAATTTAACCCTTAAAGCGCCCCAAAAAATGCATTTGAAAATGTCGTCGGCTGAAGTAGTCTGCTGCAAATAATTGCCTAACATTACTGACGAATTAAGTATCGAAGCAAACAGCGTGGACCCAGAACAGACTGCTCCTATAGGAGCAGTCTGATCTGGGTCCACACTGTTTGCCATAGAGGCTTCTTAAAAGTTTCAGCAGACCAGAAAAGCAGACGACTTTTGTTGCGATTGGCGCTTTAAGGGTTAATAGATATTTTACATAAAATAACCAACTTCAGCTACACCTGCCAGATATACAGAAATGTTGTATCAGTCCTGCCACTAATGCCAATCATGAAAACAAAATTCTAGCAATTCAGGTCTTCAGATAAGAGTGTACTTTTAATTCTCAACCAAAACATATGTTATGGGTACACAAAAGAACTGTCTTAATGAGATGTGTTCTTTTAGCATGCAACATACGTTTAATCTGATGGGGAAGAAAATAATTGCAATTTCAGGCCAAAATTTTTGTTTCACTAGACCTATGTAAATCATAATTTACCTTTATCTTTAGCCAATGAGTACAATTCTTTCGTTGCTGTTGCAGTGGTAGCTACGGGAAATTCCACCAGTACATGTTTGTTGTGGTTCAATGCTTTCCTGTAATTTAAAAATATATAATTCAATTATCTTTTCTTATTTCTCAACCAAAACATATACTGTGGGTACTCAAAATAACTGTCTCAATGAGACGGTTCTTTTGAGCACCCAAAACAAGTTTCAACCGATGGGTTAGAAAATAATAGCAATTTTACACTCAATGGTTCTGCTAAACTATCTTTGGCTAATGAGTACAGTGGTAGCCACAAGGATTTCCACCAGTACATGTTTGTTGTGGTTCAATGCTTTCCTGTAAAATAAACCATTTTATAAGCAATGTGCATGATAAAACAATCACATTATCTGTAGTAAGCCAAGAGAAGACTTGAATCAGCCCACAGGGGCCAGCCCAGCTAAATAATATGCCATCTCAGATAATATACTCAAATAGACTATAAACTTTTGTTTTGTTTGTTTGATTTGATTCTTTACGTTTCAGTTAACAAGGAAAGGGTCTTCCTGGGTTGAACCAGTACTAAGCTACGATGAATGTGTCTTACTCAAGGACCACAAGGCTGTGACACCGGTGAGGCTCAAACCTGTGGCCCTTCGGTCTTGAGTCAAGCACTCTACCACTGAGCCACTGCGCTCCCCTTAGACTATAAATTAAACTTATTACTTAGGCATACTGTAAACACTGGACTGGCCCTGTGGATCAGTCTGGGACAAGAGGCCATACCATCCCGGTCAACTGAAAAATGGACAAGCTGCAACCAAGTATAATAACCCTTAAAGCACCAAGAAAAAAAATGCATCTGAAAATGTCGTCTGCTGAAGTCGTCTGTTGCAAATAATTGCCTAACATTACTGACAAATTAACTATAGAAGCAAAAAGTGTGGACCCAGAACAGACTGCTCCCATAGGAGCAGTCTGATCTGGGTCCACACTGTTTGCCATAGAGGCTTCTTAAACATTTTAGCAGAAGAAAAAAGCAGACCACTATTGTTGCAATTGGCGCATTAAAGGTTAAGGTTCTGCCTTCAATTTGGTCAATCTTTTTTCTTAGCCTACCTTATAATATCTTCATGACTAGCTGGCTCAGAGCACACCAATATGGCGTGAACATCTGATCTTGTTAAAGCATCTTCCTCTGTAAGCTGTTGTGTTCCCTCAATAGTCAGAGTTCTCCTATATCAGATAGGAAAGAAATTTAAGTCTGCATGCTAGGTAATTTTTTGTCGTCTGCTTTTTTCTTTCTTTTTTCGAAAAATTATTTCAGGAATACCATCTGAGTATCAACTGGTTCGGATTCAGATCCGGACCTATGTTTTGTCTGTCCTGATCTGGGTCCAAACTGTTTGCAAAGGTTCCCAGCAGACAATAAAAAGTTGCTGCTGGCAAGGAAAGAGTTAAAACATAAATCACCAGGCCTTTAGATAAGGGTGTGTAATTAAAATTTATTTTTCAAAAATATGTTGTGGGTACTAAAAAGAACAGTCTCATTAAGAAGGTTCTTTTGAGCACCCAAAACAAATGGTTAAAGCGATGGATAAGGAAATATTCACAATCTAACTTTCAATTTTTTGGTTTATCTGGGCCTATCATCACGTAATCAGACCCCAATCAGGCCCTGAGGTTATAAAACTTTTTTTATGCTCAACTCAGCTGCGCACAAAATTTATATTGCTCATAAATTTTAAAATGCCAACAATTGTTGGCGTTTTAACATTTATTAGCATGATAAATACAACATCTGAGAGACTTAAAGCAAGAAACTTCTTCAGTTGTCGGTATTTTAGTTTTTATGAGCAGTTGAAATTTTGTGCTGAGTTGAGTTGAGCATGAAAAAAGTTTTATAACCTAGGGGCCAGACTACAATACTGGGAACACAATCCACATGAGTAACAATACATCATAAACATACAGCAAACCTTCTCTCAATAGTGAAAGATTTTCAATGAGTTGATAATACGTCTCTATTTCAGTCTACTGACTGAGAACTGCTGCCATGAGTGGAAACTTACAACAGTCAACCCCCAAGAAAGAAACACCTGGAGATCATGTGTGAGAACTTCTATGCATGTAGCTATAGCCAGCTACCTGGAAGTGAGGCAAAGGGGGCTCACTGATGTGGATGATGACCCTGCATCTGTAATATTGCTAAAAAAACATGAGCCCTTCAGCAAAATATTTTATTGACCGTTTCAAGGTGGTACTTCTTTTGTGGATCATTTGTGTTATTTATGTCTTGTGTTTGTCATGCTTTCGAGTCTGTACATTGCTGCCTTGTGGTCACCTGCTGGGAAAGGGCTGACCACTTGGCTCTTTCGTGTGATGTTTAATTGTGTTTTTGTCACTTTCCCATGTGGTATACTGGCTCAGGTGTGGTACTTGATTGTATCGTTTCCTGATCTTTGCTGCCTTTCTTACTTTAAAACATGTATGTACCAGCTTTTTTTGTCCAGAAAATGTCATCTGCTTACGATATCTGCTGCATATGTGATGTATCCTAATGCACTCCAGACTAACTTTATCAAAGACGCAAACATGACAAACCCTGATCTGGATCCATATTGTTTCCAATATAGCAGAAGAGAGTGCAGATAACAAAATTTGTGAATGGTGGGAAAAGGATTATTATACCTGGATACAAATCCGACAAGTTTCCATCCTCCATCCTGGTATTCAGGATCTTTCAGGTCTCGTATCCGTACCCTTCCTGCTATACCCACACCAAACACAACCATACCAAGTTTCTCTGAATCATTTTCTTCTGCCATCAATAATAATGTCTGTAAAAAGAGGAACAGAAAACATATGTAAATAATTCAGGCCTCTAGATAGAAGCTGGTAGTCAAATAATGCCATGCAATAAAAGTGATAAACCACTAGTGGTTTACAGATAAGTGTGTAAAGTAATGACATCCATTATAACGTTGCGTTAAAGATGGCAATATCTTGACATTTTCACACCAAAAATATGATTTTCAAGTAATTTTAATGTCATGTGATAAATAGAATCTAATATTCGTGCTCTTGTATTATTGAATTTATTAAACTTGTTGCGAAATAGAGATAAAATGCTCGGCAAGCCTCTCTTTTCCTCAACTCTTTAATAAAATCAATAAAACATGAGACCTCATGTAAGATCCTCTATATATTTCTTAACCAAAACACAATGTTGAGTGTACTCATTGAGGCGGTCCTTTTGAGTACCCAAAACAAATGTTTGAATTGATAGATGAGAAACAATACAAATGCTGTGACTGGTGGGAAAGGGTTAATAATGAACTGCATCACTAATTGACTGAAAACCTGAAGTTCATATCGTACATGTAGTGTAAACAGTGTGTGCTTATATATTAGCATGTGACTTTATTGGGTTGAATGCAGTATTTATTACCTTTTTGGAACCATAAATCCACTTTCAAAACAGTTATCAATTCCACTGTAACCATGAATCCATTATAAACAATATTTACATTTTCAAAGCAAACCTTGAATGAATCTTTAGATTTTTTTTTGCAACTGTTCACCTCATGAAAGACATAAATATGATTGAAGCCCACAAGCTCACATGTCCCTGCAAAACACTTCAAACAATGAATTAATTTGCCAGAAGTGACATTGTTGTCGTAATTGAGAATAAGCAACACCTGATTCACACATGCAAAACAAGCCTTGTGTTTGCTTCGTTGGCTGTCTGCAATCACAATGGCTGTTCTGCTTTCCCCTCTCACACTCCAGCAAAACCATTAATACAATTACATGTAAATGCAAAACTGTTCTGTTTCCTAAATTATAAATATTTTCTATATATTACATGTAGATATTTATAATAAAATGTAAAATCTAAGTAATAAATTGATTATTCATATTTCGGTCCGTTAAAGGAATCATGAGTAAATAAGGCCCTTCCGGGGCAAGTTCCGGCTTCACTTACTTTGCAAGACACGATGTGAATAATTCCATGAACAGACCAAAAAATGAATTTATTGCTTTTAATAAACATTTTCATTCATTTAATAAATCAAAAGCTCTGATGAGAAGGCAAATACATGTATTCACATAAAAATTTGGCATTAGCAATCCAATGACCGAATTTATTTCCATGCTGAAATATTTTCAGAGACATCACATACATATTGCAAAAAAAAATTAGCTTTTACAAATAAAGGTGAAGATTGTATTGGTACATGTGTATGTTGAAGCCAGCTCTTTTCATTTGCGCACTTCAGTATATCTTTTGCACACTTTGATTCCTTCATTTGCGCATGATTCTGCATATCATTTGCACACCTTTTTCATACCTCAATTAAATTAATTAGGGGTAATTAAGGTAGTCAAAAGTTTTAACAGCTAGATACAACTCGTTAAATATGAAAATGGTTGGATGAGAATGTGTGTAGAACGGTTCCTTAAAGTGTGCGTGAAACGATTCTGAGCCATTCTCCTTTGTGGGAATACCAGCCCACATGTCTGGAGTAAGCTTTGAGTCAAATGTTACATAGCTCTCCAGTAGATGGTCAGCAAAATTATTGCAGTTCTGGTCGTAAGGACAGTCTGGCATAATATCCTCTGTGAAACAATCCCCAACTTCTGTAGGTTTCATAAAGTGCAAACCAAAACTCTTAAGCCATTTTCCAATTTCAATCTGGTTGTAAAAAATGTCTTGTAATGAGCACCAAGTCTGATAGTTTATATATCACTGACTTCTTTTTTTCACCTGTACAGTTACCTGTACAAGTCATCAACCCACTAGTCACTAATTGATCCTGATTGGGGTGTTAAAATAGTGCGCAATTGAAACCGCAAAAAGTGCGCAAAAGATATCATTAATTGCAAAATGAGCGCAAATGGAAGGCACCCGTTGAAGCTCCAGTGGCTCAAACCCTTTTTTAGGCTTTCTAGCTTAAAATTTAATTTCAAAATGACCCCTTTACTGAGAGAGTGATTCTTCAGACATTAATTAACACATCAACAGGTAGGCCTCCAGATAAGAGTGCGTACCAGAAAATTATTTTTCTTATTTCTCAACCAAAGGATATGTTGTGGATACTCAAAAGAACAGTCTCGAGCACCCAAACATATGTTTAAATTGATGGGTAAGAAAATAATCACAATTTTACGCTCAACAAAATTTCTAGACTGGCCCTATGATCAATAAAACATACATATATAAAACAATCACTCTTTTAAGCTTTGTTAATCCAAGTCATGAGAAACGTTTTTTCCTTTGGCTTTATTGCATAGAAAATTATATATGAAGTCAAGGTCTCAGAGAATTTACTTTTTATGCAACCATCAATGATAAATATTTGGAACTATTATGGATTTAAGGCACCATGATTTGTTTATAGAAGCCAGAACAAAGAACTTTAGTATTCCAAATATATCCAAGAACCATGATAATATTTTGTTAACACCTTTAAGATTTGTATATAATGGCTAAACTCCAGTACAAACAGACACTTACAACATAATTAAGAATCTATGAAAAATCCAGCCAAATTACCCTTAGCACACAAACCATGACTACGACAGACTTAAAATTCTACATTTTTCATTAATTTTCAGGCATACATGTATAAGTCTTGGTATTTTCAAGTGAATTGTCTGGCAGATTGCCAGATAATTCACATGAAATACTAAGACTTATACACAACAAAACTTGTCAGAACGTAGACCTGTAGCCAATTAGAGATAGCACTTTAAAGGATTAATAACTCTTTGCAAGCTGGGTATTTTTTATGCTTTAGTTATCATCTGCTAACTTTTTTTTTCAATTTTTTTTTTCAAAAAATTCTTTCAGGAACCTGAGTGTTAAACAGTTTGAATCCAAGATTAGGACTGGTCTGATTTGGGTCCAAACTGTTTGCAAAGGATTAGGTTATCAGCAGAGGACAAAATTTGCCGCTAGCATGGAAAGAGGTAATTCCCAGAACAAGGAATAAAAGCTGTAGTTACATACCAGGTATTATTACCAACCACAGCTTCAGACTATCAACCCCTGGATTGCTGAAGAAATCAAAATGCTCCATAGACAGGAAATCAATTATTTCCCATAATAATGTTTCAGATTTGAAAACCAAACTGCCAGCTGTGCAGAAACTGATGAGCCCTCTTCTTTGGATCATCATCATCATCATCATCATCATCATCATCATCATCATCATCATCATCATCATCATCATCATCATCATCATCATCATCATCATCATCGCAATCATCATGACCACAATCATCATCATCACAATCATTTATCATCATCACAATCATCATCATCATTACATAATCATAATCATCTTTACAATCATCATCATCATCATCATCATCATCATCATCATCATCATCATCATCATCATCATCATCATCACAGTCATCATCATCATCACAGTCATCATCATCATCATCACAATCATCATCACCATCATAACATAATATTATCATCATCATTTTTACAATCACCATCATCACAGTCATCATCATCATCATCACAGTCATCATCATCATCATCACAGTCATCATCATCATCACAATCACCATCATTACATAATCATCATTTTTACAATCATCATCATCATCATCACAATCTTCATCAACAGTTCATCATTATCATCATGACATCGCCATCACCTGTTCATCATTTAATATCATATTTATTTCATAGGGGCCTGATTAACAAGTCGTCCTTTCCACTTAATTAAGCTAAATTAATGGTCTGTGGGGAATGTCATACAAAGCTTCACTCTAGGCCATTCCTCAACACTTTGTTCCATAATTATTATCTTTGGCCTGTTGGGTCTCTTCTGCCAAACCACCTCATGCTTCTGTGTAAGGGTGAACTTGCCAATGCTACATGTACATATCAAGGGTGGGGCAAACAACATGGGTAGGGATTACTATCAATTGCAAGAGCTCAGTGAAGATCCTTCCTGTCAACTAAGCACCAGCCTCATTATATTGTTCATAATAGGCCATAATAGGCCATTCAAACATGATAAAAATAACAAAGAATGATGTTTTTTTTGTTTGTTTGATTTGATTCTTTAAGTCCCATCAACAATCTTTCAGTTAAACAGGGACGGGTCTTTCTGGGTTGAATCAGTACTAAGGCCTAAATGAAATATATGTGTGGTTCCTGTTGCATGCCAAAAAAATTTAGGGTAGGTAGGTAGGGAAAATATTAAATTTTGTTGTAACATTTAACAAAGAAAATAGTGACAAAATCTGAAAAAGTGCCCATTTAAGGTATTTTTTCTCCAAAGACCATTTTAATGTTTAGGGTAGGGTTAAAAAAAATAAGGTAGGTAGGCAACAGGAACCACACATATATTTCATTTTAGTGTTTCCCCCAGCCCAAAAAAGGGCATGGTAAAGTTTCCAGGAAAAGGGCACTTTAAGCGCGTGACAGCAGGCTAAGAGGGCACTTTTGAACGTGCCGCTACAGGCTAAGAGGGCATTTTTAAGTCCGAGTTTGAAATTGAATGTGGTATTGTCATTCCCTTAACATAATGCACCTGTTATCTGTCCTTTTTAAATGCAAAATATACTACTTATTTAATTATTATTTTAGAAATTTCGAGCCAGTTATGGGACTCCTAGGTGAGCACACACTCATTACATTTTTTTATTTTTAATTCTTAAAATTTATAAGAAGCACAATTATTAAGGGAATCGTTTTTTCTTTCAATTGCCAAGATCACTTCCTAAGTTTTTAACCAGACTGCCTTTCTTTCTAGTACTTGTTTTGACTATCTTACTTGTACATGGTTCAGATTCACACTTTATTTTAAATTTATAATTGCTAATTGGGGTACTGTCATCAAAGTGATGTGTCAAAATTGTCTCAGGTAATTAGTGGTCATTGTAAAAGGATTAACACTGAGTAAAATATTGTAACAGCAGGTGTCTTCCCTGCTACTTCAGGCTTCAAACTGAAAAACTGTAACTTCCTCAGTTTTTGTCAGATTTTCATGATTTTTTTACCAAAATGTAGGGCATTTTATGTAGTTTTAGAAAAGGGGCATGGCGCTGGGAAAAAAGGCATGACGCTAGAGAAAAAGGGCATGGCGTGACGCCATGCTAAAACTGGCTAGGGGAAACACTACAATTAAGCCTAAGCTAGGATAAATGTGTCTTGCTCAAGGACCACAACACAGTGACGCCGGTGAGGCTCGAACCCGCTGCCTCTTGGTCTCAATTCAAGCACTCTATCGCTGAGCCACTGCGCTCCCTACAAAGAATGATGGAATATTCTATGTGGCAGTAATGGGTTAACTGCATGCTGGGTAATTTTTCATACCTTTACTGTCATCTGACACATTTTCAAAACAATTGTTCAGAAACACTGTCAGAGTGTCAAATGGGTTGGATCCACATTAAGACTGATGTTTTGTTGGTCTTGACCTGGATCCAAGCATTGGCTGTTTACAAAGGTTATCAGCAGATGACTAAAATTGCCACTCAAAATCCTGAATTCAGGAATAATCCTGAAAACTTTCACCCATGCAATTTAATCAATTATCTCAGTTAGTCAGGTCAGACCAGACAAGGCCAGATTCAAGAACATACCCCATTAAACACATGTTCAAGATAATTCCACATTTTCTCCTTAATGATCTGACTGGAATCTTTATAACTCTTTCCTTGCATCATCTGATGATAACCTTTGCAAACAGTTTGGACCCAGATCAGGACCAACAGAATGACTGACATTCTGTCGGTCCTGATCTGGACCCAAACCGTTTGAGACTCTGATAGTGTTCCTTAAACAATATTTTGAAAAAGTTTATTTTGAAATAAGGCAGCAGACGACAACTAAAGCATGAAGGATTACCCAGCATGCAAAGAGTTAACAAATAAGCAATTAACTCATCTAGTCTACTTTATTGAGACTCAACATAGGAAAATAGTTCTATTATAAATTTTATAGTTTAGAACAAGATCTAGAAATGAAATCATTACCTTATAATAGCCTCCTATTGTTTGTCAATTGGTCAATTTTAACTTGAATGAAAATATACTGGGACCCAATTACGTTACGTAATACCTAATGATGTAGTCCAACAGGTTAGATTGATGTCTCGTTATATGTACGGTAAAGCATACACTCATTTATTGATTTGATTTTTTCTTGATGTGCAGTTCGCGTTCCAAATGAAAACAAAAAATGAAAATGAAGACTTATATATTGTGAAATATGAACAACTAGAACACAGAACTTATGAATGGGAGTACAGTAATGATGATTCTAAACAGGCTCCAGCTCAGGCTTATGTTTGTCTGACCTGAGCTAGGTACAAACTGTTTGCAAATTTGATCAGCAGAAGTCATTAAAGGCAGAGAGTTAAATCGAAATAAACCCTAAAATGACAAAAACATTAATCATAATCAGATAATGGGCTAAGTTTTTTATGAAAGTCAAAACTTGTAATATAAAACCTGACAATGCCTTCTAGAGGCCCGTGCTCCGGTCTCATTAGGGGTAAATAACAGTTCAAAAACATTGTACATGAAACTTACACAGCTAAAGTTCTACTCGAATAGAATCACTCAGACAAAACAAGATCTACTAACTTCAAATGGTGCGGAGACAGTTAATAAGATAGATAACTCTATAGTATTTTCAATATCTGCAACAACATATCACTGCGCTTCTTAGAAACACAGTGTCCAACCGCACAGTGGACTTCGTCGAAAGTCACCAACCGGTGACAACAGCAGAATCTAGGGTAATAATTTGGCCAGTAAGATTAATTTAAGCTCCACCAGATCGGCTGCTGCCCTTTATAAGGTGGTGGTTCTTCTTCTGTTCTGTTGTTGTTTATTCATTGTTTGTTGTTGTTCCCATTGTTTGCAGTACTTTGTGTCCTTTCTAGGTTTGCAATCATCTTGCTTGGGAAGAGAGCTGGTTGCTTTACTTTCAGTCTTGTGTTCTGAATGTCATGTCGCTCTTATCGCTATTTGACTCTTTCTCGGGTGCCATGGGTTGGTCTGTAGTACTAGGCATATATGATTGTGGCATTTCCTGGTCATACTCACTTACTTTTAGTAATTACTGTTGAACTTGTAAAGAACGAAATTCTAACACACCTCGCCTATAGAGCCAACGGTAACAAACTGTGATATATCGCACAATAATTCACTGCTAAAGTGTGTGATAGCTGACTTCACTAGAAAATGACGTCACTCATGGCGTTAGACGGTATAACGTCGTTTTTACGCTTAAAAGACGTTACAATTACATGTAAAGGTATGCGACGTAGTCTAAGAATTGGCGGGAGTTCTTCAGTGCAATGGCGGAAAGTTGGAAGAAGCTGAAGACTTCGAATGAGTTGTCGTCGTTTACTGTATGTTAGAATCGAAATAGATCAGCTCCAGTGCGTGAATAGTTGAGTAATAATTCACTGTTTGTCGGTCAGTTGTACGACGATAAATCACTCGCGCTGCGCGCTTGTGATTTGATCTTCTTTACAACTGACCTCCAAACAGTGAATTATTACTCAACAATTCACTGCTGCAGCTGATCTACTACTTAAACAAAAAGTCACAATCATTAATTTTGTAGAAGTTTATATCTAAGAAATTTTGCCAGCTCATTCTCCAAAGTATTGGAAAATTATATCTAGATTTCCATTTGTATTAACACAAAAACGCATATAACAGACATTGTATCGTAGAGTCATGCATTTTGATGCCCTTTAAGCACTATTTCATCACCTATGAAGTACAAATGTAATGACAGGTTAAGTTGCATTGTGTATGTTAGGCCTACTAATGAACACATGGTATACCAGCGGATGATTTTTTTCTGTATTGACCATACTCCTGAAAAAAATCAAAAGGAAACAAACTCCTATGGTGCACACTATATAGGGATCACACATGTTTTTTTCACGCATTAACATTTTCCGATCCTGAGGAAGCTGTTTGAACACGAGGCGGTTAGACAGAGTGTTCAAAATCCTCCCAGGGATCCGGCAAGTGTTTATGCAATGAAACAAACATGTGTGATCGTTATTATTGCATATTTTACCTGATTACAACCTAAATCGCACTGAAAACGTCGCTTAAACATTAAAATATCCATTTTCTTATACTGGATTTCTCTAAAAAAATGGGGTCAAGGCCAAACTTTTAAACGTCATAACATCACCACAATAGATGCACGCAACGTTTTCGCGAACAAAAGCATTGGCAAAATGATCAGTCAAGGCCGCAATGTAACGTCATGCAAACAAATCAGGGCCCAGATAGAGTTTGTCAAGTTAAAAGCCATGTTCGAACAGCATGATGTGAAACACATGGATTTTTGTGGCTTCAAACAGCTTAGCGTAACAAATTCCTATGCAAGAATATTTGTTTGACAGTCATGTAAAATGACGCATCTGTGTTTATTCCATTTTTTACATCTTAAAAAACAGGCTATTTATGAAAGGTTGTTTATGAAAGAAATGGTAAAAAATTATTTTGGTCTATTAAAAATTCAGGTGAAATTCTTAATAAATTGAAGTCTAGAGGTTTTCTAGCATCTGGTTTGTCTGCATATGATTTCTCTACTCTCTATACTACATTGCCTCATAATCTAATCAAAGAAAAACTAACAGAATTAATTGAACAAACATTTAATACAGAGGGCTCACTTTATTTGGCTTGTAATGATAAAAATGCCTTTTTTACTTCTGAACAACCTAACCGATATAAATTGTGGTCATGTCAGAAAATGTGTGATGCGCTCGATTATCTTTTGGACAATATATTTATAAGATTTGGCTCGAAATTATATAGACAAATTGTAGGTATTCCAATGGGTACTAATTGTGCTCCTCTTGTTGCAGATTTGTTTTTGTTTTGTTATGAGAGAGAATTTATGATGTCTATGTCTGACAATAATCAAACTGATATTATTGAAGCTTTTAACTCAACCTTAAGATATTTAGATGACTTACTTAATATTGATAATCCTTATTTTGAACAAATGGTAGGTCAGAAATATCCCACTGAACTTCAGTTAAATAAGGTGAATTCTTCTGATACTGAAGCTCCGTTTTTGGACTTGAACTTGTCAATAACAAATGGCATAGTTTCTTCTAAAATTTATGATATACGGGATGATTTTTAATTTTGGAATAGTAAATTTCCCCTTTCTTGATGGAGATGTTCCTCGCTCTCCTTCCTATGGTGTATATATTTCTCAGCTTATTCGTTTTGTTAGAGTGTGTTCTAATGTTGATGACTTCAACAACAGAAACTTATTTTTAACTGCTAAGCTATTAAAACAAGTTTATAGATATCATAAAATTCGAAAAGCATTTTCTAAATTCTACCACAGACACTCAGAGTTAATTGTTAAATACAACAATGGGTTAAAAACTCTTCTGCAACAAAGCATATCAGAACCTATATTTTATGGTGATTTAGTTTATAAATTCAAACGAATTGTTGGAAAACCTAATTTTGGTGATCAATTCAAAAAGATAGTAAAACGTTATATAAGGGTTGGATATAACTTGGATATCATGCGACAGTCTGCATGCCTAGTTTTAAACCCAATCACAATTTAAAGCTATGGTTTCCTCTTTAATTGCACGACGGTGGATCAGGCCTCAGACTCTATGACGGCTCTAACGTTAAGCTTTAATCGGTGGGATGATGCGTGATGCTTATCTGTAGCTGGACCCACCGTGGCTAAACTTGAGGTTTTCTTTAGCTCTAACTATCTGTGAGTCATGGGCCCTTTTCTTTGTTTCATCATGGTGTGTTTATTGTTACTCCCATTGTGGGAGTCTGTAATTCGCTGTTTGAGTGCAATGACAAACAATGAATTATAGCTCATCAACTTACACAAATTAGCTGATTTATTTCCAATGTTATATAAAAGAAATGACCAATATGCAGCTATAGAAAACTCTACATAATAGCATCTATTTGTAGTACCCACTTGATCATAATTGAGACCCAATAATAGAAAATGTGTTTTCGTTGTTTACACTATCAATATCACTATGCATAACTTCTAAACCATTCACATGCAGTTTAATGATCATGTTGTATTGTTAGATTGGTATGACACCGGTAGAGATTGCAGAATTAACATTTACATCGTTTTATTTTGCGAAGTTAGCACTTAAATTACCTTTAACCATGCACAGACATACGCTTAGTTCTTGTCTAGGTCATGTTATACATGCAAAAAGTATCTTATGTACATCCTGGATAGTGCCAGTGTATCTAATGGATGTTATATAGGCAGGAGATGACATAGAAAGGAGTGTTTGTCTATTATCTTGTTATTTTGCACCCAGTTAACCTTTGACCTAATCATGAGTCCGGGGGACATTTCCAGACTTGGCATCCTCCCATATCGGTTTACTACACGTATACAAACATAATTAGCATGGATGCCAGCTTCTTCTGAATTTTGCCATCAAAAGCAAAAATAAGCCTGGACAGTCAACTAAAATTCATATAAAACAAAGCACCACATCAAATTTAACTGTTTTTTGTTTTGTAATACAGCAAAGCAATTATATCATTTGAAGGTGAATAACTAGAGAAAGATGCCAATGTAGCTGAGAAATGGAATATAATTTGTTGAAAAAAATCTCGTTTTTTTTTTGGTGGACGAAAAAGTACCTTAAGTATTTAGGTAAAAACATGACAATTCAAAGTAAAGTGGCTGTAATATTCCAGGAAAATCAGAATTGTTTTTACATTTGACCAGCTTGATGTATTATTCTAATACCGTTCCACCTCAGCAATGCTAGGATGTTGTAACTTAAATAATGTAGCATCATTCATTTGAAGAAAATGAAAGGTGCGTCAAAAAAGATGAGCGTCAAAATACATTACTGGAGGATATATTTACTTCAGTAAAAAACGTTTTTTTTTTTTTTGGGGGGGGGGGGAAATTGCGGTAACGGAATAAATATTTTTGCCCTGGATTCTAGATCTGCTGTTGTTTAAACACAGACATAGAAATGTGTAGCTCACGTGGAAGCAGTAGCCAGTAATTTATGGTGATATTGTTTATATATTCAAAAGAATCGCTGGAATGCTGGTTTCTGTATCGATTTGGTAAAACTTCTCTCTGTGCATCGATATAGTGTTGCTTTGGCTGTTTGTCGGGCCCACCGGGGTATACCTGTTCGATTTCTTTTGCTCCGTTAATCAGTTTTTATTTACTGTTAAGTCCTAATGTTTTTGTTATATTTTGATTTATATGTTCTGGGAGATGGTGCATTGAAAAGTTATGGGTCTTTCATGCAAACCAAATATCCATGTGTCTTGATCCACATCTGAAATAAGGGTGAGGTTGGCGCCGTGAAACCGGTTAAAGCCCGCCAGTAAAATATTTTACTGACCGTTCCAAGGCGGTACCTCTTTTGTGGCTCTTAAATGTTTTTTCTGTCATGTGTTTGCTATGCCTCTGTGCGCGTCTGTTCATATGTGCCTTGTGGTCACCTGCTGGGAAAGGGCCGACCTCTTGGCTCTCGTTTAAGGAGTCTAACTGTGAGTTTGTCATTTTCCCTGTGGATTTCTGGGTCAGGTGTGGTACTTGATTGTATCGATTCCTCATCTTTGCACCCTTACTTACTTTGATATTTTTTCATATTCTGGTCATTCAGGAATATTGGATTCTGACTGAAAGCAGAATACAGCTTAAGCTGGTGCTAGGGGGCGTGAGAATTGTTCACTTTCCATTAGTTCTCATGAACAGACTCAATAAAACCGAGTCTGCTGGGTTTTTTATATTGTAGGTTCATTCTATTTCTGAAGGATCCGTTTTTCCAGATTATATACACTGCATCGTCATTTGCAAAAAGAAAACAAAATATATTTTGCGAAGAAATATTGCATAACAGTGGCTAGTTGTTCGGGCCGGCTTCACCGTTTCACATTGCTTCACCGGTTCACATTAGAGAAGGTCCTTATACACTGGAAAGATTCTAATTTTAATACCAACAAGAAGTATTCGTTAATTCAAACAGTGTTTCACACACCATAGACTTGAATTCGCATGGGTAGCATCAGATAGAGGCAGTGTTTATTCTATTGATGCATCAGACTTAGGAATAATTTTGTCGATGATTTAAACAATTAGGAAGGCATGGCCAAAAATGATGCAAAATTATTCTGAATCTGTATAATACGACACCTTTACATGGCACCTTTCATAAGTTAAATATTAATGATATGATTGTGAGAAAGCTACGTGCACGAGTCATACGTATACTGGTGAGTAACCTTATAGAGGGTATAAGCTAGGACGTATACGTACTGGTGAGAAACATTCTACTGGGTAAATCATACAAAATCTTAATGTTTCTCACCAGTGTGTATACAATGAGGCACTTTAAATTGGGGCTTACTATATACATAATGGTTAGATATACATGCGGTATATGTATGCAGTCAATTGTTTTACTAATACTGGTAGAAAGCAATCTAAGATATATTGTATTGTACTGAGGCTAATACATGAGGGTGAGAAACCTTACTTTGAGTATACACTGTACTACTTCTACGCGATTTCTCAGCAGAATGATTCAGTTTCAGTTGATTATATGTGACGCGTTCTGCGATTTTGGGGCTTGTGGAGGTACGACGTCATCAGCAGAAAACGCGACTTTAAATGACGTCAATAAATTTAAATGGCGACGCACGTTATTTAACAAGCACAAACCTGCTACGTTCAACAATTAGCAAACGTTTCTACCATTACGTAATCAGTTTGCGTATTAACACGGACTTATCGCTTTTTATTACTGATTTATCCTTGTGACAGTCATAGCTACAAATACGTGCTATGTTTAAGACAATTATCTAGGATTGATTGTGATATCCTTAACTAAAGAATGCACCGCACCTACGATTCTGAGACGCCTATTTTTTATTTATTCATTTTTGTGTGTGTGAGGATCAAGACTCGAAGTTCGGCTAATAATGAGTTACAATGTACCAGGCATGATATGAGCCAGTTTGATACCTATTGCAACTGCGTGCAGCTAAGGTTCAGGTAAAGACTGTGCGAATGCATATTCCCGCCAGAACCTTCGTTGCTCGCAAAGGAACACTACGGTAAGGCAAGACCAGAGATTAGACCAGCAGCATCACTAGATAGCTACTGTGAGCATACTGGTTTTACTCATTAAAAAGCTTCATGCGTCAAACAACGTTAAAATTTCAGTAATCGAAGAGCAATGTGTCGATCCAGATCAGATTGTGAAAAATGCACAGACTGATCAATATGAATTTCAGCACCAATCATTAATGTGTCAGGTTGCGTTAAAATAATTATTGCTACAAAATGGATAGATTGTGTGCGCGCGTGCGCGCGTGCGTGCGTGAGTGTGTGTGTGACATTTGACATCTGTATTCAGCAGACATTATTATTCGCCAACTTGTTACGTCGCTGTTTAAATCAATCCGTTTCCGGACTTTTTGTCGCAAAACTACAGAAGCTACAATTATGAAAATAGTACTAAATGAAAGCAAATTGATTTACGCAATAAACATTTTAATCATAGCTTCCTGGTGTCTGTTGTTATTGTACCCTCTGGTAGTCATTTAAATCCATTTTCACCATGTCGAACTTTAACGGACATCTGCTTTTCCAAGCTGACCGTTTGTCGTGTTCGTATCTTAAGGAGGCACCAATTTCACATTACCTGTATTAATTTTATCTCTAAGCGGACGACGGAGTAACCATAGCTACGGGCGTTTTATCCACTAGACTGGTTTTCACAGTTTATTGAAATTATTTAGACTACATTAGAATAGTATGCCAAACGCTGTTTGCTTCTATACTTAATTGGCAATTATTCGCAGCAGACGACTTCAGCAGACGACATTTTCAAATGCATTTTAAGGGTTAACAGACGCGTAGATAAGTTTACACCACGAGTGCAGTCTGATCATCGATCAGGATATTCAATTTAATTAAGTTCTAGATGAACCTTGTGTGCGTGAACAGTGAAGACCCTGATTAAACGCTGAATTCTATAGCCTCTTGTTTGTTTGATTTGATTCTTTACGTCCCATCAACAATCTTTCAGTTATATAGGGACGAGTCTTCCTGGGTTGAACCAGTACTAAGCTAGGATAAATGATTCTATAGCCTCTGATCTGGGTCTGTGCTGTTCACCTATGTCCAACAAAAGGGACGCTAAACCTGTTCAAATTAGTCAAAGATATATTTCTCGTGACGTAGTAACTTATAAATAAAATATCTACAATAGACCATGATTAAACGCTGCATTCTGTGGCCTCTTATCCGGGTCTGGATATCTGGTGGTATTACTGAAAGTTTGCTTTTTCCTAAACATTTATTTTTAGATAGAAATCAGTATGTGCATGTCATTCACCACCTTGTATTAATTAACGCTGGTCAACAGCTTACAATCGACTGCATCGGCTGATCTCAGACCCCGCAGGGCGTACATTATGACACGTTTCAGCGACCTGATTTAACATGTACCATACCATGATAAAGGACCCTTACCACCAATGCTTATGACAGTCTTACATAAGATAAGTATATTTATTTGGATGTCGTCTGCTTATTTCGTATGTACTCAAATGACTGCTCCTTAGGGAGTTATCTGATCAGGACCCACACTGTGTGCAATATGGGCCACCTGACTAACTTATCACGGGTGAGCCAAGACCAGAGCGCACCTAATGGGGCAATCTGATCTTGGTCCCTTATATCCTCAATAAAGGACACCAGACTTATTTTATCATAGAAGCAAACAAAATGAACCCGGATCAGACTGCTCCTTGTTCAACTAGCGTAAAAAGTGCAACGCCAATTTTACAGATGCGACGCGTCAAATATAGCGATTCCTTTGATAACACGCATTTGTAGCGCAATTAAAGATTTTGTTCATTTTGAGGTAAACGCAGACTATGAAAAACAGTGAAGACCCAGAGGAAATACTACACAAGCGGCATTTCATCAGGATCAACACTGTATTATACGACAAACTCGATCTTCAGAGTAAGAAATATAATATTTTTATGACATCCCTCAATATATGAAATGGACCGTCCGGACTGATTCAAACTTTATGGACCATTCAATTGATCTTAAAAGGTTAAAATCCAACGTTCACATGCTTTATTTATGCTTGTACAAGCTGGTACTGATCGCGCACGCGAAAATGTCCCTCATAAACGCCCATGTTAACGTAAGTGACGTATTAAACGAAGTACTTTGACAGTGAAAACCTAGATGAAATGCCGCATAAGCGGCATTTTATCAGAGTCTGCTCTGTTTTCTATGACAATATCGATCTTCAGAGAAAGAGATATGTTATAAACTGTAATCCTTCAAGAAATTCAATGGGCCATCCTGACTTTACTGTGTGAATTACTTCTAGTAGTTTAAAGCGGTTAAAGATCCAACGTAGATATATGTTTATGCGCTGGCAAATGCCCCTGAAATATAAAATGCTCATGTTGGAACTTATCGCACATGCGTTGATGTCCCTGATGAACACCCATGCTAGCGTAACCAAAGCCAGATATTCAATGCAAAGCTGTAAAAAAACTCCAGTGAAAACCGTGTAGATCCAAATCAATCAAACTCATTAAGCTAAAATATTTTAATACATGTACCATACGAGAGCATTAGCCTGCACACGCAGCATTGGCATTATTTTAAAATAATTAGGTTTTTATTTAATTATACTTTATCAAAAACTATATTCAGACACGCCATCTGTTTGGATTCATTTAAAATTCCGTATTTTGTCGCGCCTTATCTGGGTCCATTTGTTTTGGAAAAATAATCACCAGAAGACACACGCATGCAATAAAAATCCCCTCACGCAGCCACACTGTATGGGGTCCTCTGTTTATCTTTGTTTATTGGTAATACACAATGTATGCCGTACTTACATAATTTGTTAGAAATAGAAATTCAGGTAATTACCGATTTTAGCCGTATGGATTTTCCCACTCTTATCAGTTATACCAGACTATTTTTGAACCAAGGGTTGCATGGTGGTATTTATATTTTTATTCAGGTTTTAATAGAACATTTTATAAGAAACCACGGAGACCCTGATCAGAGGCGACGTTCTGTCGCGTCTGATCTGGGTCTGCAATGTTTGTTTTTTCTATGTCCCTCAACAAGATCAAGTAATGCATACCATCGGTTCCTTTTTAAATAGGCATTTGAAACAATATTTCAAAATCTTTTTTGCCTTTCATTTCAGAAATACCAACACAGTGTCAAAATTTCTCACTCAAACAGTATGAATCCAGTTCAGTTCGACGCTTTTTCGGGCCTGATCTGGATCCAAACTATTTGTACCAAAATTATCGCCACTAGCAAGTGAAGAATCATAACAAATTTAGGTCAATAGAATTTCCCAACCTTGGCATTAGGGCAAGTCCATTTTGCATTAAGTTGTGTGGTATTTTTCATTTTTATTTAAATTTTAATAGAATATTCTTTATGCAAACAGTGCATACCCTGATCAAATGCAACTTTATAGAACAAATAAATAAATAAATCAGGACTTTAGCATTTAAGAGTGCGTACCAAAAAATTAATTTTCTTATTTCTCAACTAGAACATATGTTGTGGGTACTCAAAAGAACCGTCTCACTGAGACTGTTCTTTTTTGAGCACCCAAAGCATATGTTAAAACTGATTGTAAGATAATGTTAACAATTTTACGCTAAATTTTTTTGTTTATTTAAACCTTTGTAAACAAATAAATAAATAAATAAATAAATAAATAAATAAATAAATAAATAAATAAATAAGCTTAACTTTCAAAAAGCTAAGTTATAGACACGCGATTACTATAGTGTATGTGTGGTTAATACCTGTTGTTACCTTGGATACAGTTGCTAAAAATAGATTATACCTCCGTAATCGGTGGGAAGCTTGTGAAAAAGTAGTAGGGGTTGTACCAGGAAAAATTCAAAAGGCTACATCAATTTTTATTTTAATTGTATGAAAAATATACCAATTTGTTCGCAATTGATCTGAGCATAGTGTCCCGTTTGCACAGAGAAAATATATTGAATACTTTAATAACTATGACAGAATATCTACCAATGAGCAGATCTAAAAAGCCTGTTTTACTATATAATTTAATCATTCTTAGGGTTCTATCAAAAACCAGCAAAAAGGACGAAGAGTTTGCAGAGGGAAATTCATAAAAATTATATCAGAATAATCGTGAGATATTTAGGTAAAACATTTGTTTGCACAGGAATTCTGCTTTTATAATTTCAAAAGATATAGCATAAAAACTACCACCTTCCATTATAATTCCCTATTACCGCTTCAGCGCATTGCAGATACCTGGATGTCCGTTAAAGTCCCGTATGATTAAAATGTCCGGTCTTTTAGTGACGTTCACGTTAGCGTCAATAGGAAGCCTGATATTTTAACATTTAAGTCCACTTTAAACTCGTACTGATTGTGAACCATAATTATAATTATATTATAATTATATTATAATTATATTGTATATTGTATATTGCTATTTTCTATTTGATTTTCATCCTTGTTAAGTATGTGACATTGCACCCACTAACTTCGTCATGGTGATTTTTACAAAAAATCTCGAACCCTCGACGTTACAATGTTGCGATTAATTATGCCCCATGCACTATGCATTTATCCGGTTGCGCAGATGCGCAATTTGAAACATGTTCTGCTGTTTTCATTGGAGAAACAAAAACTTTAAATTTAAAACTAATTAGATCCCAGCTATAAAGCAAATGGTGAAGACTAAGGGCAGAATACACATGTAGTGCAAACGGTTGGTCAAATTCGACATCAATGTTTTCACTGTACATGTAGACTTATAATTATTTGGACCGAAGATTCATATTATATTAATTTAAAAATGCATATTCAGCCACATGTACATAGTGGGCTAGAGGTATGAATTTGGACTGAACCTTTATAACTTTGTGTATGCTGGCAGCGAATGCTCTTGCGACACTGTGCATAATTATGTGGAGGCTCGTCTGAGCAGTCGCTGCTCGCCGATGCAATAACAGTCAAAAATCTGTGTACTAGCCCATTATCCACGAAAAAGAACGGTCGAACAGCGGATACTCAGACCAAACTGTGCCCAAATAAAGCATTTGTTTTTTTCTTAAACCTTGATTTTCTTCATTTCTCAAGATAACACGTAGAATCATTGTTTTAGTTGGGTCCTTTTTTCACAAGCTTGCATGTTCTTCAGTTATATTTGCCATGGGCATTGTACGATTAATTTGCCTACGATTTTCGGTACGATTTTTCAGGACTCGTTGATGGCTTTTAGCAACGACGTATGTGTTTACAATCCCTACGATCACCATTGATTTCTATCGGCAGCAGAACGGGGTAGTCCTTACAGATACTATGCTGAGATTGTACAAAAACCGTACAGTCATAGTGCAATCTTCACGGTATCCATTCAAAAATCGCACGATGCCCCTGCAATGTCAATGCGGGCTCCCTACGACTATCTCAAGAGCCTACAATCATATAATTATCTAAATTCTTGTGGTGTCCTCACGATCAGCATGCGGTACCCGTACGGGGTGCATGCGATCAACCTGCAATGCATCTACGGGCTTGCGATTTTTCAAAATTTGTCATAGTGCGGAGTTAAACAAAATCGTAGAGGATATGATGCCCGTGAATCCGTAAGATAATAACTTGGTCTCCCTGCCGTGGCCGAATGGAAAGGATAATTTGGACATCGTACGGGCATCGTTAACTCATCGGAAGGCAATAGTAATTGAGGCATTATAAGTGACAACAATTATTTTCTTCGGTAAAGATCGTATTTCAATGCGAACAGAGTAGAACACGGCGGTCTAACGTCATTTGTAATAATGTCAAATAATCTTATTAATCTAATATTAGCAGTAAACATAAATCGATTAACCTGGTTCAAACAGGCAATTCAACGTAATGGCGTCCGTCTTGAATTTGCTGTATTATCTTAATTGCATCAGAATTTACATTAAAATGATGTATTTTATTCTTTCAATGAACTACACTATGCAAAACGTTATTAAATACACTGTTGTTGAAATGTGAGTAGTCATGTAGTCCAAAACATTTTTTGTTCGAGTACTAGTACTGTCCGAAATATATATTGACAGATTTTCAAATTATCATTTGATCAAAGAAATAAAGTATTGTGTACATGTACAATTCTTCAAAGATTACAACAAAATGATTTCAAGACAATATTTTGTTACATATGTGCACCGTTTGTTCTTGAGCATTGTTGTATTTGTGACTGCGTAGTAAATTCTGCCAAATATTTCGTAAAAGGCTACACTATTAAAACGCTAATAACTTTGCGATTTTTAACTCAACAGGTCTAATATTTTACCTGTGTACTTCAAACATATCAGACTTTCAAAAAACGTAAAAACCCAAATTTCGACCAGGACCTCCATAAGACCCAAAATGCTATGGCCTGTCACATATATGGGTAGTATATAGCCCAGGATACAAAAAAGGTACCTTATGGTCATGATGATCATTATATCTGAAAAGTACTACCTCTTAAGAGCATTTCATGAAAATTTGAAGCGGTTCTCTTCAAAATACAAATATCATTGATGTAAGAATCAACGTATGTAATCAGGTTTGGAATGTGACGTCAAGAATGGCATTTACCTGTATAGTGACGTCAGAGGACTGGTCTCTGTTTGTTTGTTGATAATTTTGTGCTCAGCATAAAAAGCTAGTCAAATGTGTAATATCTGATATATGCTAATGCAAATGAAGTAATATGAATTCATATTTCTAGGTCGAATTATAGGCATTCAGAGGGGCCCACACAACTTCAAACAGCCTTGTAGGTGTTATGACCTAATTTTCTCCAAAACAACCAGTGGCAGACATTAATTACACTTCAAATTTCAGTACATGTAATTGACATTAAAAAGCTGTATTTTACGCCTCTGTTTCAATCGATTACTACCACATGGAATTAAACGTCCTGTGGGAATTTCATAGGTTCTTTAACTACATTCATTTTAATAATGGAAATTTATTTTTAAATACCAACCATTGCAAAAGTAGAAAGTTACATCCAACTCACGAAAAGTATTTTGATTTTTCAATAGGTTTCATTCGATTTTGTTATGTCTTATTTATATACCAGTTACCAAAATGAAGAAAGTTGTTACAAAAAGGTCATCTTCAGTACCTGTATTTTTTGGCGATTTAGTTTATAAATTTAGAAGAATTGTTGAAAAGCCTAATGTTAGAGATCAATTTAAAAAGATTATTAAACGTTATAAAAGAGTGGGATACAACATGGAGATCATGCGACAGTCTGCATGCTTGGTTGTAAACCCAATCACGGTTTATAGCTATGGTTTCCACTTTAATTGCATGACGGTGAGTCAGGCCTCAGACTCAATGGTGGTCCTGGCATAAAGCTTTAATCTGTTGGCTGGTGCCTGATGCTTGTCCTTGGCTGGGCCCACCGTTGTAGTGCCCGTTAGTGTCTACATGCCCGTTAGTGTCTACTTGCAACTGCAAGCGTTAGTGTCTACAGGGCCATGTTTTCACTAAGCGGCGATAACGTACACTATCAACCGTTATTGTCTACATTTAATGAAAAAAAGAAAATTAGGAAATATGACCATAATACATAATAACATCGTTGGTTTTGTCACTCACTGTTTCAAACTAATCGGCGTTTGATTGTCGCTCAGACTTTAATTATATCTCCCCCTTTATGGTTGGAAGACTTATTGTTTTTCCCCGGGCATCCGTCCACCTGTCTCTATGTCTGTCTGTCTAGCTTTTATACCTTTTGAGTTACAAATGTATTTCCCTTGGAACTTTGGCCATCAACAAAGTATGTCTCAATCGTGTCCGCTCTATAACTTTCGAACAATCAAGCTAGGATTGTGAAACCTCACACAGATATCTACCAGCTTTAGCGGACGTGCTTATTTACTTTTTGGAGTACTTTCCTTGGAACTTTGGCCATCAACAAATTATGTCTCAATCGTGTCCGCTCTATAACTTTAGAACGATTCAAGCTAGGATCATGAAACTTCACACAGATATCAGCCAGCTTTATTCGACGTGCTTATTTACTTTTTGAGGTAATTCCCTTGGAACTTTGACCATCATTAAATGGTGTCTCAATGATGTCCGCTCTATAGCTTGGAATCCCTTCAAGCAGTAATAATGAATCTATCAGTGTTCGACAACATACAGAGTGCAAGGCATATTGAAATCAATAATTTTCAACTTGTTTGCACTTTTTACTGCAACCGTTAGTGTCGACTCCATAGAACACAATATGTATTGAAAACAATAATTTTCAACTTGTTTGCCCTAAGCATTGCTACTATTACCGTTAGTGTCTGCACGATAGAACTTGGTGTATCAATCATATGCAACTTGTTTACACTAAGGGTTGCTACTGCAACCGCTAGTGTCGACACTATAGAACATGATGTACACATTGCCAACCATCATTTTCATTTTGTTTGCAATAAGCATTGCTACTGCAACCATTAGTGTCCACACTATAGAACGTGGTGTATACATTGTCAACCATCATTTTAGCATATTTACACTAAGCGTTTCTACTGCAACCGTTAGTGTTGACACGATAGAAAACGATGTATGTATTAAAAACAATAATTTTCAATTTGTTTGCGCTTAGCGTTTCTACTATTACCATTAGTGTCTGCACGATAGAACTTGGTATATAAATTGAAAACAATCATATGCAACTTGTTAACACTAAGCGTTGCTACTGCAACCATTAGTGTCGACACTATAGAACATGCTGTACACATAGACCTTGTTTATGATAATGTGTATACAAAAATTGGTCTCAATAAGTCTATTCGTTCTCAAAATAGTAAGAAAATGATTTCTCATGTCAATCAAGGCCCGTTACTCTGTTGCAAATTTGCGAAAAATGACAATTTGCTCTCCCAAACGTAGATCTTGTCAGTGATAATGTATACAAATTTTGGTTAATTTTTGTCCATTCATGTTAACAATATGTTTCTAAACAAGTTAAGATAATGAAGACAATGAATTGTGAAGATGACATATACTAAGAATGCTAACTGTTGAGTATTAATTGCTCAGAAATGATCACGTAAAACCCTGACGTATGACCTTAATCACGAATTGAATAATAAACTGGGCTTACGACGGAAAGACGATATCTATATACCCATAAGAAATAGAATCTAGCTGTTAAAAGATTCAGTTTTTCCTATATTTTGACAAGAAGTCAATCAAGAGATCAATAAACCTAGTGTCTAATGTCATGAAATAAAGTCCCACATTAAGGACAACAAGCGTTGATTATGCACATATTATCGACACATGCGCTGCAATCGCAACCGTTATTGTAAACGTGTAGACACTAACGGTTGCGTCTACCGGTTGCGACTGCAACCATTAGTGTCGACGTAGACACTGACGGGAGTGTAGACAGTAAAGGGTCTTACACACGGTAGCTCAACTTGAATTATTTTTGCTCTGACTATCTCTGAGTCATGAGATGTGAGTAGTAATGGATGGCACTCTGGGGCATTTTTTTTAAGCCTGAAAAGAACTTAGAATTTTTCAGGCTAAAAAAATGCCCCAGAGATGCCTATCCTGGTAGGCTTGAGTGACTAGCTGTGAATAACTTAGTTTATTTTTGGGATTATTCTGGCTGGGCCTATAATTGTGATAGTTTCCTGGGCTTTTGGGGAATAACTTAGTTTATTTTTGAGGTCTCTTCTGGTTGGGTCTATGATTATGATAGTTTCCTGGGCTATTGAGAATAACTTAGTTTATTTTTGAGGGCTATTCTGGTTAGGCCAATGATTGTAATAGTTTCCTGGGCTATTGTGAATAACTTAGTTTATTTTGGGGGAAATTCTGGTTGGGTCTATAATTATGATAGTTTCCTAGGCTGTTGGGGAAATAACTTAGTTTATTGAGGGGAATAAAGGTCCTGCTGTGGTGATATATAAAATAACTTAGTTAATTTCAGCTTTGAAAATAACTTAGTCATTTAAGGGTGATGAAGGCTCTTCTGTGGTGATATATAAAATAACTTAGTTAATTTCAGCTTCAATTTTAGGCTGCTTGAAGGTATTTAAGAACTATACTATTTCAGATTCTTGCATGAAGTCGTATTTGATAGCTAGTATCTATCTTATGATTAAAGTAAGAGCTTCTTTTGATATCTTAGATAATCATCATTGGCATGTAATAGTATTGGATTTAATGATCAGAGGTTGATGAATGTGTCCATATCGCTTGAGATGTGGTTGCAATGTGGACCTTCACACGTAAAATGTGGATGCTATGTGGATCCACCACATCTCCACAATTTGAATGTGGACGTAATGTGGAGCAATGTGGATGTATTGTGGAGCAATGTGGATTTCCACATTTCAAATGTGAATAAATGCATATATATTGCGGGTCAGAATAATGGAGATTTACGTTCATTTTTTGATAAATACGAATTATATGTGGACCACCACACTTAAAATGTGAATCCACCACATCTCCACATCTTGACAATGTGGATCCACCACATCTCCACAATGTGTAGTTTCCACACCTACACATTTGACAATTTGACTTATACCCTCTCTCCAATCAATCCCTGGTAGGCTTGAGCATTGGGCTGTGAATAACTTTTTGGGTCATTCTGGCTGGTGTATGATTGTGATAATTTCCAGCTTTGAAAATAACTTAGTCATTTTAGGGGTATAGTATGTGGTGATATATGGTGTGTGTAATAGTCAAGGCTACTAAGTTTTATGCGTCTTAAGAGTCTCTTGGTCAATCAAGACCTCAACTCCTAGAGGCATCATTCTGTAGCGTTAACTAGTGTATGGCTAGCCGTCTCAAGCTTACTACTACTTATTTTTTAATGAAAAGAACAACAAAGACTGGTGAACATTTCTATAACTTTATTGCCCCGCTAACTATAACTGATTACAATGACAGAGGATTAGGGCCGTCCCTCTGCTCATTGTTTACAATAAGAGTAATTAAAGAATAAATGCCATCATACAAAGTAGAATTCAATTAGAATGTTTTAAACATTGATCCAGAGCCTAGTTGACTTTGAGTATATCTTGGTCCAAAGTTGTTCTGTTGCAGCTGACTTGGTGCATATTTTGACCCTGAACTCTGCTGTAATGAGCCTGATTCATTAGCTTCATCTATGCATTTATTCACATTTGAAATGTGGAAATCCACATTGCTCCACAATACATCCACATTGCTCCACATTACGTCCACATTCAAATTGTGGAGATGTGGTGGATCCACATAGCATCCACATTTTACGTGTGAAGGTCCACATTGCAACCACATCTCAAGCGATATGGACACATTCATCAACCTCTGATCATTAAATCCAATACTATTACATGCCAATGATGATTATCTAAGATATCAAAAGAAGCTCTTACTTTAATCATAAGATAGATACTAGCTATCAAATACGACTTCATGCAAGAATCTGAAATAGTATAGTTCTTAAATACCTTCAAGCAGCCTAAAATTGAAGCTGAAATTAACTAAGTTATTTTATATATCACCACAGAAGAGCCTTCATCACCCTTAAAATGACTAAGTTATTTTCAAAGCTGAAATTAACTAAGTTATTTTATATATCACCACAGCAGGACCTTTATTCCCCTCAATAAACTAAGTTATTTCCCCAACAGCCTAGGAAACTATCATAATTATAGACCCAACCAGAATTTCCCCCAAAATAAACTAAGTTATTCACAATAGCCCAGGAAACTATTACAATCATTGGCCTAACCAGAATAGCCCTCAAAAATAAACTAAGTTATTCTCAATAGCCCAGGAAACTATCAAAATCATAGACCCAACCAGAAGAGACATCAAAAATAAACTAAGTTATTCCCCAAAAGCCCAGGAAACTATCACAATTATAGGCCCAGCCAGAATAATCCCAAAAATAAACTAAGTTATTCACAGCTAGTCACTCAAGCCTACCAGGATAGGCATATCTGGGGCATTTTTTTAGCCTGAAAAATTCTAAGTTCTTTTCAGGCTTAAAAAAATGCCCCAGAGTGCCATCCATTACTACTGATGTGCTTCCCATTGGTTGAGGGGGGTCTGCGTTTGTCTTTATTTTGTTGTTGTTGTGCATTACTTCGTGTCCTTTTTAGTTTTGCAATCATCTTGAAGAGGAAGAGAGAGCTAGTTGCTTTGCCTTTATTGTCTTATGGATGTCTTGTTACTGTAAATGTTCTGTAACCCTTCCTCTTCCTGGGTTGGTCTGCGGTGTGTGATTGTATTTCCTGGTCATATTCACTTACTTTCTTCTGTACTTAAAATTAGTGTGTTGGATTATGTGCAGATGCGCATGCCAGAGAAAGAAAAAAGAACAGCATGAAGTAGAAGTTGTAGGGGATAGCTGAGAGCTGGATGGGGTGGGGTGGGTATCTGGTATTCTCTAATCATTTAAAATTAGTCCATTATTCACTCTCATTTAAATTTTTGCTTATTCATTAAAGAATTCAATTATTCTTTTAAAAATTAATATCTCATATAAAAACGTTTTATTATTAAATATATCTGCCAGGGGTTTTCCATACTCAGGCCACCAGGGTTGGTTCTGTTCTCCTTGCTCTCCAACTTTCCAATTTGTGTCATATTTGGTTTATTCTTTATTCTTTTAAAACTTATTATTCAGTATTCTTTTTTCGACTATACATTAAAAAAGAGAATTAGTCTTTATTTTTAGGCTTTGATTATTATTCTCTAATCAGTGACCTATATGTTAGATTGAAATATATGTCATTGCTCTAATCATTATTATACCCCACCATATTAACAGGTGCCGGGTATTATGTTATAACCTCTGTTAAAAAATTGCGTTGAATGTCAATCTCTCCATCTGTCCATCACCACTTCGTTTCCACTCTCTATCTTGAGCATTTGAAAGATTCTCTTCAAACGTTGTATAAGAGTTGATATTGGGGAGTAGCGGTTTGGAATTGTATATGGGTAAATTTTGTCGAGTAAACTGAGATTTATAACCCTTGATTTATGTTGAAAATTGGTTTCTGTTCTCTATCTTAGGCCTTTTTGTCAGATTTTCTTCAGAGTTAGTATATGGGTTGATATCATCGAGGAGTTGTTTGGTGTTGTAGATGGGTAAATTTCGTCAAATAATTACAGAGTTATTGCCCTTAATTAATGTTTAAAGCTGATTTCTATGCTCTATCTGAATTTACTTCAAATTTTGTATATGAGTTGATATTGAGGAGGAGTGGTTTGGAATCGTTGATGAGTAAATAATATTCCGTCGAGTAAGTACAGAGTTATTGCCCTTGATTTATGTTGAAAATTGGTTTTCGTGCTCTGTCTTGGGTATTATCCGATCAATGCTCTTCAAACTTTGCATGAGAGTTGATGTTAAGAAGGAGTGCTATGTGATTGCGTATCATTTCATTTTGTCAAAACTATACGAGTTATAGCCCTTGATTTGAAGATATGGTGAGATTTTGTATATTATATCCAGATTGAAACAACTGCGTTTAGCTATGGCTCTTGATTTATGGATTGTCTTTGTATTAAAATGTTTCATGGCAGGGTAGGAAGCGCTCTTTTTTTTATATTCTTTTTTTTTTTTTATCTTTTTTCTCTATTCTAAATCATTATAAAATATCGATATTATTCTCAAATCATAAACCCCATCCAGAACCTCATAGCTGGACATGCACATTAAGTGAGTTTTAAAGAGTGTCTCTGTGCTTACGGAGAATCTAATGAGTATTATGTCGCTTGTACGTACGTTGTACGTCCATTAATCTACTTCCTAATTAGCCTAAAGTACGGTTACACACAGTGTATGTTTTAGCGGCCTTGGCATCATTCAGGTAGTGTTTCAGTGCCGCCAAGGAAGAATTGAACAATTGGCAATCTCCTGCAGACAATACAAATGTTTCATATATTCTTAAAACGCTCAAAATTTTGCGGGGAAAATTCTAATTACTTCCCAAAAATATACTTCGGAATTCCACAGGTAATAAATTCGCTTCGAGGCTTGACGTGACGTCACGCGTGTTGGGTGGACACACCAAAGTATTTCAGGATTACACACTGGCAATCAACAAACTTTCATGGTTTCTAGACGTTAATGTGACGAACACTGATTATCAAGATACAGTAGATTCATTTGGAGTTTTAGCAATTATTGCTTTCAAGGATGTTTACACGAAATTGAAGCGAAATTTTGCATATAATTGAAAATTAACCTTACACACTAAAACATACATGAGACATGAGTTGTCAACAGGTGTGTCAATGAGAAAAAGTAATGTGCTTTTGAAATTGACGTTTAGGTAAAACCAACATGTTGCCAATTCCATTTTATCTGACTGCGATCTTTACACAGGTAAGACTTTTTTCCTTCAATTAAGTTTTCTGAAACGAACACCATGTCTTATTTTATTGGGATTTTATAAATTAATTTGAAGTGTCCATCATGTACACCTGTACATTTGATATGTCAGAGCCAGTAACTGTACATGCTTTTTTTGGTACTTATGACGTCAGCAATCGACAAAGCCAAAAACCTGCTAGTGATTACACACAGTGTCGTCGTATTCCGTATCAGGCCTTGTGGCACAATCTTCTCGAGTGTAGATTCTCTCGCATGTAGATTAAGTGTCTCAAATGTAAAGGCCTTCACTCCTCGCAGTGAAAGGTGGAAACTGGAAGAAGATGAAGGCTATACCTATATAGCTCCACTGGCTACTAGTCTTGTGCATGCATATTAATAAGGTAGATTTTGGGCATTTGCAGTAATTAAGTACCAAAATTTTGCGTGCTAGCTCCTCTACAATTTATTCCTTGAATGCATCGAGCCAGCACCACAGTTGTTTTCGACCATGTCCATGTGTATACAGTATAAATAAGTGGATAATTAAACACTCAACTCTTTGCCTAGTGGTGTCATTTGCTGATAACATTTGCAAACATTTTGGACCCAGATCAGGCCCGACAAATTAGTATCGGGCCTGATCTGGATCCAAAATGTTTGACACATACTTTAGCTTTATCTACTGGCACGCTCCATTAGGAACATTATACTATGAAGACTGATGGTTACCAGGTATTACTGAAAGAAGTTTTCAGTACTGTTTTTCGTTGTTAAAAATACAGATGTTGAAATGAATCAGCAGGCAACAAAAAGGCATGAAAAATTACCAGCTTGGCCATCAGTAAAAGAGTGTGTAACAAAAAGTAATTTTCTTATTTGTCAACCAAAACATATGTTGTGGGTACTCGAAAGAACTATCTCATTAAGACGTTTAATTATCTTTTGAGCACCCATAACATATATGTTAAAACTGATAAGTAAGACAATACAGGTATTTACAATTTTACTCTCAAAAATGTTTATTACATAGGTTTAGTTAAACAATTTTTTTTAGCGTAAAATTCTAAATATTTTCTTACCCATCAGTTTTAACATATGTTTTGGGTGCTCAAAAGAACCCTTAGAACCGTCTCATTGAGATGTTTTTTGAGTACCCACAAGTTGGTCACAACATATGTTTTGGTTGAGAAATAAGAAAATTAATTTTTTGGTACGCACTTTTAACTCTGGTATTACTATTTATAGACAGAGTTAAGAGCCAGCTATACGGATATAATTAAAGTTATTTTTGGAATGAATCAGTGTCAAAAATCAGTCTCATCTACAAACCTATACACTGTTTGTCGGAGAGGCTTCTAAAGCATTCCAGCAAATGACAGAAGCAGATGACTTTTTGTTATGATTTGCACTTTAAGGGTTGAGTTCATCTGCACTTATAAAAGCATACATGGATTAATTAGATCCAATATGGTAATGAAAAATTTAAGGTATTATATCAACTGGCGACTGATTCAGATTATCAGTGAAACTGTTTGTGAAAGTATGTATCTGTATGCACTGGTAATTAGAAGTTTAGAATTCCATCTTACCCACTAATCACTAAATTTGCTCGAGTCTGACACATTATGATGAATTACTTAAATTAAGTTAATAATGCAAAGTTAAGGTTAAATTCATTCATGAAATAGAATTGTCTTTTATCACGACTTTCAAAATTTTAACAATTTTTTATCATTTTTAATTAATGGAAAGGGTTATGATGACTTTAAAATTAATACTAGTTACCCCCACTGCCCATGTCAAAAGCTTCTAATACACATACATAGGGCCATTTAAGCAATTTTAAAATAGCGTAAAGTTGCAATTCTTTTCTTACCCATCAGTTCAAACATGTGTTCTGGGTGCTCAAAAGAACTGTCTCATTGAGACGGTTCTTTTGAGTACCCAGAACATATGTTTTGGTTGAGAAATACAGTGATTCATTTACAATTTTGGGCTTATGGGTCCTGGGACTCGCTATTTCCAATATCAATGAGTCCCAACTGCAAACTTTTGAGTCCAAAACACTATTTTTAATGACAAGTCTGCAATACTATTGCATCCCGGGACTCGCCGGGACTCTCTGAAATAAAAACTTATGCGCCAAAGATGCAGGATGCACAGGTAACAAAATCACTGGAAATAAGAAAAATAATTTTCTGTTACACACTCTTATCTGGGGGCCTGCGCATATGTATATATACTTATACTCCTTGCAGATTTATGATAGCATCTGAGAGAACAGACATTTATTCTTTTTTGTTAACCCTTTCCTTTATGAATATTCATGCTTGGCTCCATCCACTATGAATAATTATATAAATAAACTTTCATGATGGTACATAGAACAAAGATCCACTTGCATGATCTGAGCAGATGTATCATATTTCCATAAGCAGACAGAGTAGAGTAGACCCGATTAGGCAGCTCAAACAAGATCTACCTGATCTGGGCCAGCTCTGTTTGCAAAAGCCTTAAAAAGCATCTCTATGAGGTAAAGGGTTATTAATAAGTTAATTATCAAAGACAGGCTGTCATGCAGCAAACTTGGGTATGTGTATTTTCAAGAAATAGTTTTCTAATTTCTCATGTCTTGTAGACCTGTACTCAAAAGAACTATCTCTAAAATCGCTCCAAAGCACATTTTAAACTGATAAGATTGGATATGAAAATATATTCAATGCTCTTTTTGGGTGAAACTCGCAAAGTGATCGCAATATTGATTTAGGGTATTTGTTATAACAGTTGTAAATTAGTCATATGGCTATTTAAAGTAGGTCGTGATTTTGTGATCTTCATAAATCAAAGATGTTGTTGGGACAGAAAAACGGCAGGGTATTTTGAGGGTATTAACTTTTTCCTTGCTTGTGATGACTTGTTGTCTGAGACTTGTCGTCTGCTGATCCCTTTGCAAACAGTTTGGACCCAGATCTGCTGCCAAACAGTTTATGATCTAGATCATTTTTTGGGTCCTGAGCAGCTCAGGACCCACAAAATGATCTAGATCATCATCTAAGCTGTTAAGCAGAATTTTTGGAAAAAATCAGTTTTGAAAAAAATCGATAGACAACATGTGTGTCATGTCTTTGTCTACTATAGTGTCGTCTGCTGATATCCTTTGCAAAAAAAACCAGTTTAGACCCACGTCTGGCCTGATCTAGCTCAAAACTGTTTGATACTCTGATGGTTTTTCTGAATTAATTTTGCCAAAAAAATGATTTTGAAAAAAATCAGCAGACAACAAAAAGACTAAGCATGCTATATTACCCAGTAGGCAGGGTTAAGTTTTGAGGGAATGGATATTTTAGATATGTCATGATGTACTTTTTGTCCAGCATTACTATTAAAGTGTCTTTCACGTATGAGTGGGCTTATTACTTTCATGGATTTAGTGGAGCAATTTCAAGTTGAAGAGGTCTTGATCTTAAAATTCAAACAAATTATCAAGTGGTGGAAATGATAACAATTGGTTGTATAAAAGTTCTATCAAGAATGCCAGGAGAGCCAATTCTATGACATATGTTTCTTGAATTTCAGAGAAAATCAAGCTTGATCTTGTTCAGTCCCCTGTCAGCATATTAAGCATGCTTCACATACCATATGAAATAACAAGCCTTAATCCTTCAATTCATTGTGTTGTCTGTTGATATTTGGAACCAGATCAGGACAGACAAAATGATCTGGATCCAAAACCATTTCACACTTTGATAGAGATTATTTTGAAAAGTTCAATTTTGAAAAAAGTTGGCAGACAACAAGTTACCCAGCATGCAATCATGAAACCAAATTTAAATATATGGCCTGCAGAATTTAGGTGATACTTAAATGGTTAATCACACATGCACAAGAGTAGAACATCCATTTTGGGAAAGGTTGGATCTAGATCACTAAATCAAGGTCACACTTTAAGGTCATGGTATTCTGTGGTGGGGGGATTTAGCTGTCCTTCAGACTGCTGTCTTGTATTTTGTTTCTTTGATATCTGCTAATTTTTTTTTAAATTAACTTTTTTCAAAAGATATTTTCAGGTAAAAGCGGGTTTGGATCCAGATTCTGTCGGTCCTGATCTTGGTCCAAACCTGTTTTCAAAGGTTATCAGCAGATGATAAAAGTTGCCAGATTTAAACTTTACTGATCTGGTACTTCTTGTTTATTTACCTGTACATGGTGGGGAAAGTGACAAAATAATGAATTTCATATTGCCTTTCCTGTCATAGCCATGATAAATTGACAGAAAACATGATATCCTAGACTTACTACCGAATTCCTCACACATTTTAATCTTGATACTGTATGAAGTCACCCTTTTTGGCTTTGTGAAAAAGGTTACACTTGATTGGGGTCTACTCAGATTTTCATTGACCCACATAGACTGCATAACCCTTAATGTGCCAATCACAACAAAAGTCGTCTGCTTTTCTCGTCTGCTGAAATGTTTAAGAAGCCTCTATAGCAAACAGTGTGGACCCAGATCAGACTGCTCCTATAGGAGCAGTCTGTTCATGGTCCAGGCTGTTTGCTTCTATACTTAATTCGTCAGTAATGTTAGGCAATTAATTGCAGCAGACAACTTCAGCAGACAATATTTTCAGATGCATTTTTTTCTTGGCGCTTTAAGGTAAAGCAGCAATTTTTTTTTTCATCTGCTGATAAGGATTAACCTTAAATTTACAAATTGTATGCACCCAAATCAGGCCCGACATAAAGTCCGGTCAGATCTGTATCCAAACGGTCTGACACTGAAGTATAATTGTTTATAAAAGTAATTTTGAAAAAAATAAAGGATGCATAGTACTGCATACATACCTAACATGCACAGAGATAAAATAATTTTAGACACCGCCTCAAACATTGCATTGCTCCAGATAAGCTGCATATTTGCCTTAACCAATCAAATCCATCTAAATCTTTAGAGTGGGAATAGCGCTAAAAACAGGGCTTAGAATCTCTAAGAGGTGTCATCTCATTTGATCCTTAGTTTTAGCATAGATTTAAATATATCACATTTTATTTATTTCATCCCTCTAAGAGGTGTCCGTCAATATGGAAGGGTGTGTGGACTCCACTGTGGAGACAAAATATATGTATTTGCTCGCAAACACTGTTTATACACCTAGCTTGTTTTTTAAAGTTGAAATACATGTAGCATAACAGAGGGGCAGACAGACAGACTGAGGTGATATTAATATTCCACTGTGCTTTTTAGAAAATGTGACGATTGTACTTTTTAATTTATCCATTTAATACGAAAGTACAATATCTGACAGATGAGAGTGATGAAATCTTCTTTTTAGTCCAAAATGTTAGAAAATAAATGTTCTTTAAGTTAGCTTTATTGTACAATTTTACAAGACAGTGTATATACAAATATTCCCTCTTAATTGTAGGCGGGACGAGTTGAGGCAAGATACAATTAGTTTAAAACTGGATATAATTTCCCCGGTTTCAAAATTTTCTGTTTTTCAGGGAAGAGATCATTTTTATAGCAAATTTATCGAAGTCAATATGTCATAAACAGACATATCTGTCTATATTACATCAATGCCTTCAGGTTATTGAGATAATTTCGAAGTGACCATGTGATGTCTTTCATCACCGTTCTGTCCTCCAGATAAGAGAATGTGTACACTTTAGAACCAATTTTTGTTAACAGAGAGATGAGCCATGGCATGTGATTTCCAACAATGTGGCATTTTGACAAATGTAGACTCAGAGGAGCCTGTGCAGCCTCCTTTTATGCTTAGAAACTCCAAATGATGTTCGGTCAGTGAGGCTGTAGCTTAACAGTCATAGAATATTTAAGCGACTAGCAAAGGCTCTGATCAGTCTGTGCGTATGCGCAGGCTGGTCTGAGCCTTTGCTGGTCATACATACCACATTGTTGGAAATCTCATGCCATGGCTCATATATTATTTTGTGGGTTTCAGTGAGACAATTCATTGGAGTACCCCTAATGTAACTTTTCATTGGTTTGAATTGGTGCCTTGTACAGTAATTAATTGAGCCTTATATAGATAAAATATACAAGTGCAAAAATTTAGGCGTCAAATTTTTGCATTTAACCCTTAAAGCGCCAAGAAAAAATGCATCTGAAAATGTTGTCTGCTGAAGTCGTCTGCTGCAAATAATTTCCTAACATTACTGACGAATTAAGTATAGAAGCAAACAACGTGGACCCAGAGCAGACTGCTCCTATAGTCTGATCTGGGTCCACATTGATTGCCATAGAGGCGAATTAAGTATAGAAGCAAACAGTGTGGACCCAGAACAGACTGCTCCTATAGGAGCAGTCTGGTCTGGGTTCACACTGTTGCCATAGAGGCTTTTTAAACATTTCAGCAGACGAGAAAAGCAGACCACTTTTGTTGCGATAGGCGCATTAAGGGCTAATAAACAGCTGAGGTCATATTGAGACTAGAGCAGCATCCTAAAATCTCACTATACTTATGGCAAGACAAATGAGCCATCACATAAGATTTTGGTACTAAAACTGCATTCTTGGGCAAAAAAGACTTGGGTTAAGATTTGGTATGACATGATTAAAATACTATTCACAGAGCCATAAAGCATCACCACATTCTTAATGTGTCAATGACCTCAAAAGAAATCTACAGTTTAAGTGGTGGGTTAAGAGTATGTGCTTGATAAATTGAACTGATGAGATTGGGTATGATGGTCATTTATCACATAGGTGACAGATTAAGCCTTGGAATCCACACAGTCTCAGTGGCTTCACTGCTCAGACCCCAAGGATAAAATTTTTTTTCATGCTCAGACTCAACTGAGCATAAAATTTCAACTGCTCATAAAAACTAAAATGCTAAAAAATAAAGAATTATCTAACTTTCAAGCTCTCAGTTGATGTATTTATCATGCTTATAAATGTTAAAATGCCAACAATTGTTGACATTTTAACATTTATGGGCATTTTAAATTTCATGCTCAATTGAGTTGAGCATGAAAAAGGGGTTATAACCTCGAGGCCAGGCTGAGCACAGCTAAGCTAAAATTTCACCACTTAAAGGCTGTACATGTGACTTACTGTTACAAATGGTCTAATGTGTAATATGGTAAGGTAGGTACCGCGCTCCCTTAGATTGCACACTCGAGACTGCACAATGTATTTTCTGATATACTTTTTATGTGCATAAATGTTTGTATAACATAGTTGCAAACACTGGTAGGCCTGTTCAAACAGTGTAAAACTGTGCTTTACAATCTCTACCAGTCCATCGCATTGTTAATCCTTAATGCGCCAATCGCAACTAAAGTCGTCTGCTTTTCTCGTCTGCTGAAATGTTTAAGAAGCCTCTATGACAAACAGTGTGGACCCAGATCAGACTGCTTCTATACTTAATTCATCAGTAATTCTAGGCAATTATTTGCAGCAGACGCCTTCAGCAGACGACATTTTCAGATGCATTTTTTTCTTGGCGCTTTAAGGATTAAGATGTTCGAATATCTAGGGTATGTAATTAAGAAGTGCAGAATCACTCATCTATTAGCTATAGAAGCTTGATTTCTTTTCAATTGTTTTATCTGGATATCTGCTTAAGCATGCTTTTCCCATTCAAATACTTATTTTTCTGTTTTCTGAAATTGTTAATTCTTTGTTGATAGTTAATTGTAAAATTCAACATAAAGTAAAGGTTAATGAGCTGATGACCACAGATAGATGTTTTGGGTAGATTTGCATAGATAAAATCTAGAAACATACAGTTCAAATCCTTTGGTTAACTGTTTGCATGCTTGTGACGTCAGCTGAAAACCTTTGCAAACAGTTTGGACCCAGATTAGGCCAGACTAAATGTCTGGCCTAATCTTGGACCAAACTGTTTGACACACTGATGGTATTCCTGAAAGAATTTTGAAAAAGTTGATTTCGAAAAAAAATCAGTAGATGACAAAAGAAACTTAAAAATTACCCAGCGTGCAAAGAGTTTATAATGTTCGTGGACAGTTTTATGAACTTGATGGCTTTGATAAAAAATGTTATATTATTTGGAAATTCTACTTTGTAACCCCTTTAAATATATAATGGACAATCCAGATGATATTTGTATCAAACTGAGAAAAGGGCCATATTCAATAGCCTTAAGGGGAAATAGGATTTCAACTTTGTCAGTTGCAGCATATCTTTCATAGCAAATATGGCGTTCTGTGATACTTACTATATTGGAATCTAGTTTCTGAAGAAGATGAAAATCAAATTGTTAAATTTATGTTATTTAATGTCCATTACCCATTCCTTGTAAATTTTTAAGCTGCGGCCATTACATCCAAATTCATGTTAAAATCAATTAGGAGGTAATTGTATTCAAACTTTTCAATTGAGGGGTATATTCTCTGATAATATAGGTCTGAAATTCACAGACATGTTAGCGGATGCCTCAACAAATGAACATTTTGAATATGGCTTATACGAGTCTATTACACTAGTAACATTTCACCTTCAAAAGGCTGTGAAAATGTACTATGCTCCCTTTACTCCGTAATAAGGCATTATCATATATTTGAAAATATGATGGAAAATGAAGCATTTGCTCTTTTGGAGCAAATGCTCCATTTTCCATCATATTTTCAAAATTATTCATAACTTAATTTAAATTTTTCTTGAATTTTTTTTTAGTGTTGTCTAAAAATAGAAAATGATGTCATGATCTAAAAATAGCCTATGGAGTAAAGAGTTAAAGCAGCAAATGCCAGCTGCCTAAAACTTGTCATCATCCGATAAAAACTGATATTAAGAGAAGCATTGTGTTGGGTTTCTGACAAGATAAGCTGTCTCAAATATTAACTCTAACCAAATGTTTGTCAAGTTACATTCACAATTGTGCATTAAATGCAAATGCCATGCACAGATCCGGAATTTTTTCGGGGGGGTCCAGGCCCAACGACCAGAAAACAGTCTGGAAAACTTTTTTTTTTTAGTCCTCAACTTATTTTACAGTTTACAGAGGGGGTCCAATGGTTTTATTACAGAGAAAACTATACTTTTCCAAAGATCCAGAGGGGGGTCCAACATTTCCCAGGGGGGTTCCAACTTTTTCCAGGGATGGTCCAAATGCTAATTTCTATAGAAATCCATATAACTTGTGATTTTCCAGGGGGGGTCCTGACCCCCTATCCCCTCTCTGGATCCGCACATGGATGCATAGTTTGAAATACCATGGGTTAACTACAAGTATTAGAATCACATAATATTAATGTTTTATATATGAATATTTCCAGGTATACCATCTCTATGGCACGAACAGTTCTATTACTATAACCTCCGGGGAGACCTTCATACAGCTGGAGTGGCCAGTTACCGATATCAATGCCAACTACTTTGTTCTATATGGGGTGTCAGGGAACAATACCGAGTTCCAAAATGAGACTATTACCATGCCAACGAGTAATGACACGGATGTCACACACAAAATTATTGGCCTTGATCCGGGAGAACAGTATACCTTAGAGATACACAAAGATGGAGTGATGATTTTCAAAGATTTTATAGCTACTAGTAAGTACTGTCCTTATTGTACTCAGGATGGCAGAAACCAAGCCCTGAGGTTATAAAACTATTTTCATGCTCAACTCAACTGAGCATGAAATTTCAGCTGCTCATAAAAACTAAAATACCGAAAAGTAAAGAAGTTTTTTGCTTTATGTCTCTCAGATATTGTATTTATCATGCTAATAAATGTTAAAATGTCAACAATTGTTGACATTTTAACATTTATGAGGAGGATTAATTTTGTGCTCAGCTGATTTGAGCATGAAAAAAGTTTTATAACCTCAGGGCCTAGTGTTGGCCAATCTGGATCCAATTAGGTGACATTTTCAATCTTCTACATACACAACTGAATCTTATAACAAAATGGCAGTTGAATTGTTTAATTTAATTTGATGACCAAGTCACCAACTTTTCAGTTATGTTGGGACAGGTCTCTCTGGGTTGAACCAGTACTATGCAAGGATTAACATGTCATGCTCAAGGACACAATGCAGTGATGCTGGTGAGGCTCTAACTGGCGACCCGAGCACTCTACCAATGGCAGTTGTTTTTTTAATGTGCCTGACAATTTACACCTGCTTGATAAGCCTTTGTAAAATATTCGATAGTGTATGTTATTGAATGAAAATAACTTGTTTGTGATATTTCAATGAAACACCTGTCTACCATATTGATAATGTCTATATAATTCATGCTGCTAAACACCTACTACAGTTTTCTTTAATGGGTCTAGAAATTCTAAAAACTTATGTACGGCACTCATGTCATGGTTATTCTCTAATCCTATATTTAACCCATTCTTTCATGAATATTTGCTAGGCTCCAACCACAATGAATAATTATATAAACTTTCATGTTTGTACAATACTACATAGAAAGATCCCACTAGTGTTGGATGAACTTGGATCATATCTAATCATATTTCGATAAGCAAACAGAATAGACCCTGACCAGGCAGCTCTCTCAAGAGCTGCCTGATCTGGGTCTGCTCTGTTTGCAAAGGAGTTGAATGGCGTCTCCATGAGGTAAATGGTTAAACCTTAAAGATAAATTAATTTTCAAAAACCTTCATTTTCGATGAACTTACTACAGGACATTGCAGGTAACCTACGCTTGATTCTTCAATATTTCAGGGCCATTACCAGTACAGAACATTGAACTGTTTGATATAACAGCAACCACGGCAAAGGTTACCTGGTCTCCGGACCCTGGCAGCATACAAGACAAATATACAGTGTTTGTAACGGGCATCTCAAACGCCTCGTTCCATTTTCAATCTGTCAACCGCACAGAGCCAGATATGAATATTACTGACCTTCAGCCAGGACAGAAATATAACATTAGCATCATTGCTTTCAGTCACGGAGAACCGAGTAACTTTTCAACAGCCATAGAATTCAATACAGGTAAAAGTCTTAAGAATTTTAACTCTTATCATATGACATTGCATTGTCTGGGAGTGAAATAATGCCAAGCAATAAAATTGATAAATTACTACTGGTTTACAGATTTTCGGGAAATGTTATGACGTCCATAACAAGGTTGCATACATAATGACAAAGTTTTAACGTTTTACGGCAGAAATGAGATTTCAAAGTAATCTTAATGTCATATGATAAATAGAATTTAACATTCAGGGTCTTGTATTATTGAATTTATTAAACTCGTTGCGAAAAATGAGATTTAATGCACGGCAAGCCTTGCATTTTATCTCTTTTCCCCAGCTTGTTTAATAAATTCAATAAAACAAGAGCACTCATGTCAGATCCTCTTTTTTCCTTGCTAGCAGCGAATTTTGTTTGGACCCAGATTAGGCCCAATAGAACATCGGCCCTGATCTGGATCCAAACCATTTGACATTCTGATAGTGTTCCTGAATGAATGTTTTAAAAAATTTAATTTTGAAAAAAGTCAGCAGACGACAATAGAACCATTAACAATTACCGAGCATGCAAAGATTTGGTTCAGCAATCCCTCAATATTTAAATGGTTTCTGTCTTAAATATCTGCCTTGCTTGATAAATAATATTAGAAAGTCTTAGTGGAATTTATGTGTAAACATCCACCAGGTAGGCGGTGATCCTGATCCTGGAAACCAGTTGGCAATAATAAAAATAGTTAAAATCAATACATGTGGTTATGTTGTTTAATTTTTTCTTATAATTTACTTGTTTCTGCTTGTCTATGCTTTTGTGGCAGGCAACTACATGTACTATTCGAAATTTTAGAACATTTACCCTAAATTCAAATTATGTTTTCAGGGTAAAAACCTATGTTTACACTCAGCTTTACACCTGATAAACAAGATGGAGAAGTCAGACTGTACATACAATGAGAAAAAGTTTGAAGTTAGCGAATTATGATGCCATGACATTTTGGTATAAATTACCGGAAAAAGTGGGAGTAAATTAATCCAGTTTTAGCTAATCAATATAGGATATTAAAGGAATTATGGTTGGTCAGAATTTTGCATGTAACCGTAATACTTTTAAGTGAGAAATGGCTCTGACCAGACTGCACAAAATAAGCAATTTGAGTTGCACTGCAGGAAAATGTTTTTTGCCATACACTACTCTTTATAAATGATTCTTTGATGATTTAAGTAGGGTAGCTTTTTCCTAGGTTTAATCAATCAATATGCTTTTACATATTTTCCATGTATGATCTAATTTCATCTATATTCACAGCTCCATTACCACCGTTAACAGTGACAGTAGATGCCATAGACAAGAGGAAATTAAACGTAACCTGGCAACCAGATACGACTACAGCACAGGTAGTTACTATAGTGATTATGGTAACAAACTTCCTGAAATGTGGTAAATGTTCTAAAATGTGGAACAGTAGTTGACTGCGCAAAAGGCCGAGACAAACAGGGAAGACCCAGATCGGACTGCTTCTTAAGAAGCAGTCTGATCAGGGTCTTCCCGGTTTGCTATTCTGACCAACGTTTTTGAGTTCCAGCCCTGAAACCCAACATTTTAGTTGAGAACAGAAAGAGAAAATTGTTCGAATTTTTTGAACATTTACCTTAGTTACTATAGTGAATATGGTAACAATTTCCTGAAATAAATAGGCCTTCACGCTAGCTAGAAAACCTGCTATCTTATGTGTTTTCACCATGTGATTCCCAAACCAACCTGCTCAGCTACAGAGACTAGCTAGAATAATGAATTTTTGCATGAAGCAAGTGTATCTAGTAAACTTTTCAAAAAGGGAATAACAAAGGGACTGATTAGACTGCGCAGATGTGCAGGCTGGTCTTAGCCCTTGTTGTTCGCATGCACCAAGGTCCGGATTACTCTCTACAAGGCCCAAATTACCCTTTGCATAGCCTGTGATATTTGGGTATTCTGATTGTTTATTTCTTATTTCTTCACAAAAACACATGTTGTTTGTTTTTTGCTTTGATGCTTACCGTCTCAGTCAACAGCTATGGTCATGTCGAGACGGGCAGTTCACCTAACCACACTTTTTTCCTGGGCATACTTGACTAAGCGGTTAACCAGTACTTCGTGCACATACTTTCGCTTGTAACTGACACCAACCCTTCTTGAATCAGCAGAAGGGAGGAGAATGACCATAGAAATTATTTCATGATCAATCTCCACGAACATACGAGACGGGGCCGGGAATGTTATGGAAGCTCATTGGAAGTTTCTCATTGCACTACAACAAATAAACCAGCTCATGAGATTTCAGTATTTATCATTATGTGTGCAGCAAAGGCTTGGAAGCAGTCTTGCCTGAACCTTCACTGCTCGTACAGAAAACCGGTATAAAACAGCCTCTCAAAAATAGACAAAACAAAGGTCTTTATGACAAATGATAGCTTAATGAAGGTCGAAAGTATTGCAGAATGCTCCCCTTGGAGCATTCTGCAATGTTTTTGGCCTGCATTAAGCGATAATTGGTCTTGAAAACCAATTTTCGGTCTTTTTGAGAGTGGCCGTTTTACACTGGTTTTTCTGTACATACAAAGTAGGGGTGTAGATGAAGGCTCTTGGGGCTGGGATGTGGAGGTTGGTGAAACATTAATGTGTTCAAAAACAATGTTTGACAGTTATTATTTCATAAATTCTACACTTTATTTTGTCACCCTTACACAGTCAACGGGTGGTTGTGTGCTTTCATTGGTATTCATGTTCCAGGGTCATGCCATATACCGTTACAAGAGTGATAAATGGATAAGCTGACATAAAACATAGTGGCCCGGAACAAGTGTATTTAAGGTACCAAGTCCATGCACTAACAGCATCCGAATTGCCTTGAAAATACATGGGTTTTGTGCCTGTTGAAATGTTAAAAGCATGCAGCTCAGATTTTATGCAACAATGCTATTAAGGGATCTTTTGTCAAAGGACATATAACTGCATTTATACAATTTATTCATCCCTTAAGATTAGAATATAGTTGATATGTTCCATCTATATTGTAATGAGATGCCTCTGAGATAAAATGAGAAATTAAATGAATGTTGATTTTGTGTAATGTTACAAAGTTCATGGCTGAATGTATCATATTTATAATTTCTAAGAATTAGTGAGACTAGCAAGGAAGTAGTTCATCATAGGTCTAGCTAGATAAAGAAAAAAATTGAGTGTAAAAATGTTAATATTTTCTTAAGTTTTAGCAGGGGACAAAAATTCCACTCCTCCGCTGGTAATTACGAGTGAAATCTATAAAGGACGAGTAATTCCTCCCAAAGCACTCGTCCTGCAGGGCAAGTGCTTTGGGAAGAATTACTCGTGTAAGCCAAATTACATATTACTCCCTTATGTTCTTTATTGCATACGCTTTTAAAGGACAAGTGCAGGACGAGTGAAATTGTAAGTCACTTTTCCTGCAGGACAAGTGCAATATTTAAATAGTTTTGTTCCTTGGTTTTAGCATATGTTTTAGGTGATCAAATTAACCGTCTTTCATGACGGTTCTTTTGAGAACCCACAACATATGTTTGGGTTGAAAAATAAGAAAAATAATAATTAAGGTCACTACCCATAGCAATAACCGTAACTCTAAATCATCAAGGGAGGTAATACTTGGTAGCGTTCGATTATGGCAAAGTGTGATTTTACGCAACTATGATATGTTTTCTACAGACGGTAATACCCGTTACACTGCACGTTGGTAATCTTAAAGTGATTGATATAACATTAAAAATGCAAACAAAATTTTAAGCATAATGAACAACAAAAGTTGGCATTCTTTACGGATACTAAACGATGGACGCTCAGCTCTGTTAGAAGAAAAAAAGTCAGTCAGTGTAATGGAACACGCATTTTACCAGGGAAATGTCAGTCGACTGTTCGCGGTTTTTTGACAGTCCACATCAACAGTCATGATATAGCTACTTGTATATAGATCTATATATGATTTTCTGGTTTTATTTTACCTGCATTAAAATTTCACCAAGACAGACTATCTCGTCGCGTTCTATAGCGTCTACTTTGAACCTGACGTTCGCTAATGACGTCACTTGCTCTTATGACGTCATTATGCGTAAACGACAAGTATTGAACTTGACGTTGACGTTGAGAGTCCCTCGCTTTAGTTTGCGTCCTAAACAATTTGCCTTATGTCAAATGTGTTCCAATATTTAGCTAAAAGGCTATCTTGGGCTAAGGTTGACCCAAGTATAGTCGTGATTTAATATTATAGTAGGCCTTCTCTAAATTATTAAAGGTATATACGCGAGGAATTCTGCCATCGGGGTCTGCAAACAAAAAAGGCGCAGACCAGCTTGCGCATCCGCGCAGTCTGATCAGCACCTTTGCTATTCACAAATTGAATAGTATCATATCTAAACTTGCTCCAAGCGAGATTTCACTATTCTTTCTAGTCTCAGTGGCTGAGGGGGCTGGTTTTGGTATGATCTTATCGGAAACCCTGAAGACAGGTTTTGTCGCATCGATGCTCATTTATATTCATGTAAATGCGGACCCAATCTTCAAGCCTGGTTCATGTGATATGCGCATAGAAAATGTCTAGCCCCTCTAGACTACTGGTGGCAAATTCCGCCCATGACCAACGCCGTCGGGATCCGTACCAAAAATAGTACCCCCTCCTCCTCCGCGCCACTGAATACCCCCTTTATAGTAGCGGGAAGGATGTGGGCATAAAAAGAACCCTTTTCATATAAATGCAGGTCCAACCAAATCATAGGCAAGTTATGGGTACTCAGTGAGACGGTTCTTTTGAGCACCCAAAGCAAATATAAAAATAATGAGCAATAAAATATTTACAATTTTACGCTTAATTTTTTGCTAATCTCCAAGGTTACTCTACATTTGACAGGTTTCAAATGAAAGATGTCCGTCAAGGGATATATAGATCTAATAGAAATAAACCAACTCCGGTCAAGTGTTAAGGTCTGGCCTTGCTTCGCGATCGGGCATTAGTATGGCGCCTGAGGCCGCAACAAAGATTTAAAAACATTTCAAATTCTTGGATGAGTACATGAAGTATATGCATCGATCAATTAAAGCGATGCATATTAAAACAGCACATTTTCACCTAAATTTGACATGCAGAGTTACCCCGTGACCTTGAAAAACGGTAAATGTCCCCAAAACATTACATCTCTATCCTAATGGTGTATCTATGCAAATTTGGTCAAAATATATCGACTAGGTGTTCAGACAAAATGCGGACAAGTTTCTTTTTACCGTGGGTGGGGTATTTTGGTATCGTTTTTGGTATTGAAAAGTCTTCACATATATGTATATAAATGTTCCAAGTATTTGGAGTACATATAATTTCATTTTGAAGTTCAGAGTGAGGTATTATAATCAACAGTGTTTGGTTCGAAAGGTTTTAACATGCTTAGAAATAAGAAAAGCCTGCTAAGATCATTAATTTTTAGTTTAGGGGGTAGGGATAATTATTTGGTAATATCTCACTAATTAGACGGTGAATTTTTTTTAAATTTTGTCATAACGCATCTTATATAATGATCACTTTCCTAAAAAAAAATTAGAAAAATTTATTTTTTCAAAGTATGTTTAAATATTGAATTATCAGTCAGTAATTGCCAAAAATTAATGCATAAATATCGGTGAACGCTGGTATGAAAGCGTGATATGAAGAAAAATACTTGTATAGCTGCAAAAGAATGGTTTGAGAAAAAGTTCTTAATTATTTATGGCTTCGCATGCTTGTTTGAAATAACGATTTTCAAATATAAAATTGAGTTACAGAATATTTTACTTGTCTTAATGAATTTTCAAAAAGCTGCGTAAAAAAGCCAACATAGGCCATATAATGAAGAGCTGTAACTTTTGAACTGGACGGTAAATTTTCTTTATTTTGCGTTATTTTGCTTATAATATGATATACTACAGAATATCAGAAAATGAAAAAAATCTATTTTTTGGAAAAAAAATCGCCCAGGTGTGGGCAGTGACCTTAAATACTGTATACACTCTAATCTGGAGGCCTGACAACTACTCAAATCTTTGTAATTCTGACATTCCATATTTAAATAGAGGTTCTTACATGAGTGCTCGTGTTTTATTGAATTCATTAAACGAGTTGGGAAAAAGAGATAAAATGTGAGGCTTGCTGAGCATTTTATCTCTTTCGCAACAAGTTTAATACATTCAAAAAAACAGGAGGACAAATATTAGATTCTATTTTGGCCTTGCCGCGACAAAACCTGGCTTCGGAGTTTCAGACAGTCAGTTTCAAACCAGTCTGCTCGGCAACAGAGACTAGCTAAAAGATTGCACTTTTGTTTGTATCAAATTAAGATATTATACTTTACAATAAGCAAATAATAAAGGCGCTGATCAGTCTGCGCGTATGCCCAGGCTGATCTGCTTGTTTGTTGGTCGCAAACCACCGAAGACAGGTTTTCTTTTTGTCATCATCATCATCATAATCGGATTTTTGATTAACGTGCAGGTGCAGGGGCATCATCCACATCAGTGGGCCCCTTTCCAGGTAACTGGCTAGCTGCACGCATAGCAGATCTCACACCTGATCTCCAGGTGCTCCTTTCTTGAGGGTCAACTGTAACTTGAGGCCCATATATTATATGACCCTAAAACTGCTGTCAAATCACATTTTTGCATGATTACACTTAGATTTTGCCATATACGCGATGTTATTAGGGCTGTCAATACATAACGTTACCAAAATATGTAAACCACTAGTGGTTTATCCATTTTGATGCATGGCATTATGTCACTCCAAGACACCACTTAATATGATAAAGGATAATTCCATATTCAAAATATCTTGATATAATTAAGTCAAATGAAGGGACCATACAGCCATGATAAAATATACATCATGATTTGAGCCACCAAAGTTCCACTGAACAGTAAAACCTGTTTAAAATGGTTACTCAAAATAGGCAAAACAAAGATCTTTAAGACAAATGGTAGCTCAATGAAGGTCGAAAGTATTGCAGAATGCTCCCCATGGAGCATTCTGCAATACTTTTAACCTGCATTAATAGTTTAATGAAGGTCAAAAGTATTGCAGAATGCTACCCTTTTGACCTGCATTAAGAGATAATTAGTCTTGAAAACCAAGTTTTGGTCTTTTTTAGATTGGCCGTTTTACACGGGGTTTGCTGTAGTATGTAGCTTGAATTGATTTGTTTTACAGGACTCATATAGAATAGGTTACACCTATAACAACTCGGCTGGCAATGAGGTGGAGGTCAATATCACCTGTCAACACCTTAGCTCCTCCTACTGTGAAGTTGACATGCCAGGCATCCCGGGACAGCTGTATCAGGTCAGAGTCTTCAGTGTACTGGGAGATGTTCTCAGTGTCGGAACAGAAACAGTACATTCAACAAGTGAGTGTTTTTGTTTGAAAGTGAGTTTTGGGTGTTCTTCATTCATCTATCAACAGTTGCTTCAAGTCATTTAAAGCAACTCCAGTCTCCAGATCCACTTGGTGGAGTTTTGCAAAACTCATCCGGATTGAGCGCGGTAAATGTTCTAAAATTTCAAACACTCGTTGCCTGCCAAAAAATCCTAGATAAAAAGCAAGACCCAGATCAGATCTTCCCTGTTTGCTATTCTGACAAGCGTTTTCATTTTTCTAGCCGTGATAAACGCAATTTTATTTGAGAAGAGAAAGAGTAAAGTGTTTAGGATTTAAGAACATTTACCGTTTGACGTCCTATTTCAATCTTTTTCACAGATTTCAATTCCAAACAAAATGGCTGCTAGAGAAATATAAAGAACATCTCCTCTTTTACCACTGGCCCAAAATTCAAAACAATTTTACAGTTATTCCATGTTACCCTCTCTCAGATGATTCTGTTGTGCTGAAAAGATGGTCAACAGAGCCTTGATTTGAAAAATCATTAAATGGCCGGCCAAGTGCCATATTGTGATTTCATTAACCCTTTTGTATTCTGATGGATTTTCACATACAACAATGACAGGATTGTCCGTTATATATTTGGGGGATACCAGGTAGTAATTTATAAATAATTATGTGTTTCAGTCCCTGAAGATTTATTATCCTAGAAAACAGTGTAGACCCTGATGAAATGCTTCATGTTGCAGCATTTCATCTGGGTCTTTACTGTTTGCCAAAGTACCTCTTAAGGGGTTTCCAGTATACAAAGAGTTCAGTTATTTCCCTCAACCCAAATTGGTTTGACCATTCTGTTCTTTTATACAAAACTGCTCTCTGTGCTGATGATCCATGGCCATCATATCCCTCTTGTTTTACAAATATATGTAAAAGATGGCAGTTAAAGATGACAATATGATATCTTGTGTATATCTTATCATTTTATTGCAAAGTTTTATCTTTTATGTTGAATAATGAATTTATTTTGTTCCGACACTTTATTCTAGAATGTTCTATTTTAATTTAGTACCTCTCCCTGTGTCCAATTTTCAAGAAGTCCAAGCAAATGATTCTGCTCTACACATCAGATGGACCAAACCAGATTTGACCTTGACCTACTTTGAAAAGTTCATCGTCATAGCAACTTCTATCATTGACACAGAGACCTGGGACATTGCCGGAGATCAAAATGAAATGATCATAATGGACCTGAGGGCAGGAACTTTCTACAATGTTTCCGTGGTAACAAGTACTGGCTATGAAACAAGCTCTATAGAAGAACAGCAATTCTATACATGTAAGTTAGTGCATACAAATATTTTACCTTTGCATTCTGGGTAATTTTGGATGCTTTATTGGAATCTGTGTTGTTTTTTCTCCAAAAATCTTTTAAGATTGCCTTCAGAATGTCAGTTTGGATCCAGATCAGGCCTGACCGTTTCTTAGGCCTGATCTGGGTCCAAACGATTTGCAAAGTTTATCAACAGGCAATGAAAGTAGGGAAAGAGTTTAAACACCTTATTATCAAAATTAAACTTGCAGGTCTTTCAAAAAAAATTTAATTTAGTATTTATACGGTTAAAGCTTAAAACATAGATCCAGATAAGGAAATTTTATTAGTGAAAAATTATAATTATTTTCTTACCCATCAATTAAAACATGTGTTTTGGGTGCTCAAAAGAACCGTCTCATTGAGACAGTTCTTTTGAGTACCCACAACATATGTTTTGGATGAGAAATAAAGAAAATAGTTTTACAATACACACCCTTATCTGGAGGCTTGTTAAAAGCCTAATCTTTGAAACAATTTATCTGGAGACATTGGTTAATAATGTGGGTCTTAATGGTATAGATTAGTTATACCATGGTTTGTTAGTACACATGCCACAATGCACTCACTAAAACTTGTGCATACAGTAAAACCTGTGTAAAAGGCCCCCTCAAAAATAGACAAAACAACAATCTTAATGACAAATGGTAGCTTAATGAAAGTCAAAAGTATTGCAGAATGCTCCCCTAGGAGCATTCTGCAATACTTTTTACCTGCATTTAGCGATAATTGGTCTTGAAAACCAATTTTCCGTCTCATTGAGAGTGGCTGTTTAAACTTTTACACAGGTTTTACTGTAATAACTACATATACACACAACCATAGCTTAAATTGATCATTATTCATGCATTTTCTATGATTTGATTTGTTTGGTTTTTATTAATTTAGTAAATATTGCATAAAATAAAGTACACTTATTATTGACCGAGTATTTAATGACAATGTTATCTTCGTACAACTGACTGACAAACAGTGAATTATTACTAAACAAATCACGTACAAGAGCTGATCTATTTCAATTCTAACACACAATAAACTTGAAGTCTAAAGCTTCTTCCAACTTTCCGCCATTGCACTGAAGAATTCCCCCCAATAGCTGGACTGTGTCGCATAAGTTTACATGTATTTGTAACATCTTTCAAGCATAAAAATAAAGTTACACCGTCTAACTCCATGACTGACATCATTTTGCAGTGACAAATGATGTCAGCTAGTGCATGCTTTCCTCATGCTTTCTAGACTGTGAATTAGGGAGCGCAGTGGCTCAGTGGTAGAGTGCTTGACTCGAGACCGAAGGGCCGCGGGTTCGAGCCTCACCGGCGTCACTGCGTTGTTGTCCTTGAGCAAGACACATTTATCCTAGCTTAGTACTGGTTAGACCCAGGAAGACCCGTCCCACATAACTGAAAGATTGTTGAGTGGACGTAAAGAATCAATTCAAACAAACAAAAATAGACTGTGAATTATTGTTTGATATATCACATTTTTTTAGCATTGACTCTGTAGGCGAGGTGTGTTAGAATAATGGTTATGTACTGATGTTCTTTTCTTTTACAGATCCTAAGCAAGCAGTCAATCTGAGTAATAATGAAGTCTTGGAGACAACAAACAGCTCGCTCACTGTACATTGGGCCATCACTGATAACCATTTCTCAAGTTTTATCATCAACATTATTCCAAACCCTGAAAATGCAACAGATACTTTCCCACTGTAAGTTTCTAGTAATTTTTGTGACTTTAAATGGTACAACTTTAATTTTAGATTAACTGAGCAATGTCTTGGTTACTTTTCAAGTTTTGTCATCAACATTATTCCAAAACCTGAAAATGCAAACATTACTTTCCCACTGTAAGTTTCTAGTAATTTTTGTGAATTTAAATGGTACATCTTTAATTTTAGTTTAAATGAGCAATGTCTTGATTACTTCTCAAGTTTTGTCATCAATTTTATTCCTTAACCCGAAAACATAACAGTTACTTTCCCACTAAGTTTTTTTTTATTACTTTTACATAGGATCAGATAAGCAAAAAATGTTGAGTGTAACAATGTGATTATTTTCTTATGCATCAGACTAAACATTTGTTTTGGGTGCTCAAAACAACCGTCTCACCGAGACAGTTCTTTTTAGTACTCACAACATATGCTTCGTTTGAGATATAAGTAAATTAAGTTTTATTTACCCCCTATTAAACGGAGGCCTGCTTTTAGGTAATTTAGGGGGTGCTTAGCTCAAGTGACTATCACTAATATAATGTTCATCCAAGTTCCTAACTACCCTTTAATGGGTATAATATAACAAATAATGTCAACATATACATGTGGGCAAAGTTCACAGTCCTCTGCAAGAGACTTTTTACTGTTCTTTAAAAGTTTATATCATTTAAATGGTTATCAAAAAATATAACCAACAATTTTATTAAAGCAGCTCAGTAACGAATATCCCATAAAGAAACGGAAGAGGCTCTGGCCTAGAGGTTATAAAACTTTTTTCATGCTCAACTCAGCTGAGCACAAAATTTGTCTTGCTCATAAATGTTAAAATGCCAACAATTGTTGGCATTTTAACATCTATCAGCATGATAAATACAACATCTGATAGACTGAAAGCAAGAAACTCATTTATTTGTCTGTATTTTAGTTTTTATGAGCAGTTGAAATTTCATGCTCTGTTGAGTTGAGCACTAAAAAGTTTTATAGCCTCATGGCCAGGTGTAGTGCTGTGATCTGATTTAACCTGATAAGGTCTGATCATTTTGACCATTGTTTGTCAAGATATCCATTTATAAGCCTCCAGAAGAGAAAGTTTAAAGGGGACGGCAACCCTGATGATTACTATGTTTTATATGTAATGTCTTAATGAACTGTGTATTTTGATACCTGTTTCATCTGAATCGGTTGAAAAATGTGGAAGTTGTGGGAGTTTGAACATTTGCAAATGGACAGTAATTGAAGCAGCCATATTATAGCCTTTGTGATGTCACACAGCCTAATTAAATATGTGTAATCAAAATAAAAGACAAACCAACGGATAACTTGCAATTATCTTTAATGAAAAATTTTCTTAATGTATAAAGCTGCATATCTGCTGAAACACAGATGATGTGATAGCATTGATAACTTAAAATTAAGCAGTTGAAAAAATTCTGAAACTAATTAAATATTTAAAATGGCGGCTAAATGTTGGCCATATTGAATTTCCCCATTTTTCAACCGATTTTGATGATGCTTGTATCAAAGTTCATTGTTCATAGAGCTCTTTTTGATAAAAATACTTATCATTTAGGGTTGCTGTCCCCTTTAAACCCTTCTTGTGTAACTTAAAATGGGTTTTAACAACATTTTCAGATAATTCTTTTGTTTCTCCTCAGAAAGAAAGGACAAAAGCAAAAAAACTTTGTTAACTGGTGACACTCTTTATTCTTAACATTTTGAAAAAAGATTGTCACAAGTTAACAAACATTTCCGAATGATGTTGCTCTGTTAAGAAGCCAAATAAGGATTGACATTTCATGTAAATGGTCTGCCATGAAACAGGCAGGGACCAAGCTAGGGGGCGACTAGGGCGAAATAGTCGCCCTAGGGGCCGAAATTTCGCCCTAAATGGGACCCAGGGAGAAGTGGGAGTAAAAAAAAAAAAAAAAAAAAAAAAATTTTTTTTTTTTTTTTTTTTTTTAGGGAGACTCATTTTCATTCTGTCACCACACAAATGCAAGCTGTGGTGACATTATCAGACAAGCTACTACCACTGCATTGTGTTTCTCCTTCCATTAAATGGCAATAGTATGTGTAATGGCTAATTTGCTTCTAAATTGAAAGAAAATGCCGTAATTTTGCACTATAACTTCTCCCTATCTGACTGTCACTTCTCCCTAATTTTCCTGCTCCCTAAAATTCTGGACCAGCTTGGTCCCTGAACAGGTCTTCAGATTTATGGTGGGCCCGGGTCATTATCCCATGATCCATGATTTCATGATATGGCCCATCACTTTCCTAGGCAGTGGACCCATCCTTCTCAGTTTTGAAAAAAATCTCAATTTAATAAAAATATTCATCTTACAGCAATCTATGAACTCCACCAAACAGAAAGTACATGTAGGTAGTCAATACACTAAAACCTGTCTAAAGCAGCCACTCAAAAAAGACGAAACAAAGATCTTAATAACAAATGGTAGCTTAATGCAGGTTGAAAGGATTGGAGCATTCTGCTATACTTTTGACCTGCATTTAGCGATAATTGGTCTTCTTTATTTTAGTGGTTTTATGCTTGGGCCCATCATGTCAGAAAATGACCCACCATTTTTTGCTCCATGGGTCACTTCGGCCCACCAATCTTAGAAAAAATCTGAAGCCCTGATGAAATATGTCAAGCCCTATTTATCAAAAGATCGAGAAGGATATTGTCTCCTGCAGGTTGTTGTTTTAGGCGTTAAGATGTTGATATTTCTTATTTCAGAGAATTACCTCCTACAGCATTCTCTTACACATTCACTGATCTGATGGCGGGACAGCCTTACGTTGTTTCCTTGATAACGAAATTCATAGACAAGCAGACTGATCCAGTCACACAGACATTTACAACAGGTACTTTTATCTCCTTATCTGATTTACTTGAGTTGTTCTAAAGCAAGTCTAACCCTTAAAGCGCCACCTATAATTTGCAGCAGACCAAAATTTCAAATTTTGCCGCTTTTTCAAAAAAAACAAAATTAATAAGGCATGATATTTCACGAGAATCGTCTGCTGGCAGACGATTCTCATGAAATATCATACCTTATTTTTTCGAAAACTAGGAAAGATGTTGCAAAATTTGTCGTCTGCTGCAGACGTGATTGGCGCTTTAAGGGCTAAAGCCAGGATTCCTCGACTCCAGACAGGGGAGTGGTTATCTATAAGAGGCAGTTAGAAGACAGATGTCTATCTATCTATCTATCTATCTTCTTATACTCAGGCGATCATATATGATCATTTTCTGAGGTGAGTGTTTTAGAATTTTGAAAAAAAAAAGCAAAGAAAAAAACTTCTGGCTGAGTCATCTAAATGAGTGCCCTGAACTCCTCTGTGGTCTTAACTGCGACCACAGATGGAGCCAGACTATTCCAATGAGGAATAGTGCTTGGGAAAAAGGAATACTTCAGGGCATCACTATAAGTCTGGGGCCTGCAATACTGTGAGTTGTGTGATGACCTGGTAGATCTTGTACTCTGAGACGGGGTCAAGTACTTGTCTTTATCAATAGACAAAGTCCCACAATGAATCTTGTGGAAGAAAAGCAGAGAGGACTGATCCCTCCGGGCCTCCAGAGTTGGCCATTGCAGTTCATCGAGCATTTCTCTAACACTACTAGTGTTGCGTCTACTACTGTCAGATTAGATTTGACCTCTGACCTTATCTAGCTAATAATCAACATGGCCACTGAGCTGATTAGAGCTGTCAATCATTTTGCAGGTAAATTCCAACAGCCAATCAAATTAGAGATATTAGCTACAGGAGCTGCTATAGATGTTGACTCTTTGGCTTTTATTGGATTTATGAGAATACATGGCTTATTTTGCATATAGAGCCATTCATGCCTTTAAGCTAGATTGTAAGAATCATTTGACATTTGACTTTGACTCTTAAGGAGAGCTTGTGGCTGTCAAAAAGACAATATACTAAATGAAAATTTTGAACCCATTTATGCCTAGACTAATGCACTCCTTTGCTTATTTCGAAAAATTATTTCCGTCATCTCAAATATGAATGTCAGAAGTTATATACAGAAATAAATTTGAGGCTTCACGTTAACTTTGCAAGAGACCTGAAGTAATCATGATTCCATGAACAGACCAAAAATTGAATTTATTGCTTATATTTACATTTGAATATTATTATCTAAAATATAGAAATTATTTATAATTTAGGAACAAAACAGTTTTGTTAATTAATATTTAATTGTATAAACTATTTTGTAGGAACAACGGAACAGCCAGTGTGAACACGGACAGCCAATTGAGCAAACAAGAAGCATAGTTTGCATGTGCGACTTAGGTGTGGCTTGCTGTCAATCATAACACCAGTGTCACTTCTGGCGAATAAATTCGATGTTCGAAGCGTATTGCATGGGCAAGTGAGCTTGGTAGCTGTCAATCAAATTTGTGTCTTTCTTGAGGCTATGAACGGTTGCAAAAATCTAAAGATTCATCAAAGGCTTGCTTCAAAAATGTAAATACAATGTATTGAAAAGTGATTTAACTGATGACTTCAAATATGATCTGGTGGTATATCGGATGACTAAGTGTCACAAATTTTAAGCAAAATCCAATCAGCTGTCGCATTACATTAGCTAATGTAGCTTTTCTTTTTCAGTGCCAAACAAACCAGAGAACCTGACCCAGTCTTTCGTCAACAGCAACCAGATTTCTGTCCAGTGGAGTGCTCCTAGTGGTCATGTCGATAAGTACAGACTCACATTGACACAGCATACCAGCATAGTCACAATACTTACTATTGATGGAACCAATCACTCCTTCATTGACTTGCAGCCTGGTACTCAGTACTCTGTGGATGTGGAATCTAAGTCAGGAAACCTGTTAAGTGAAGCTGTTAACTTAATAGTAACCACAAGTACGTATTTTAAATCCTATATGCAACTTTTTTGTATGCATTGTGTTGAAGGTTTTGTGACAATTAATATAATGTTACCTAACTTTATTCACCATATTGAGCACATTGTGCACATCACTTTTCTTCAAATAATATACTCTCCTTAAAATAGTGTAGATCCAGATCAACTGCATTCATCAAAATTCAGATAAGGATCCAGGCTGTTTCTCATTTACATAGTAATCTTTATTATATACCTATATTACAGGGATCAAGCTAGGGGGCGATTAGGGCAAAATAGTCGCCCTAGGGGCCGAAATTTCGCCCTAAATGGGACCCAGGGAGAAGTGGGAGTCTCCCTAAAAAAAAAAAAAAAAAAAAAAAAATTTTTTTTTTTTTTTAGGGAGACTCATTTTCATTCTGTCACCACACAAATGCAAGCTGTGGTGACATTATCAAACAATCTACTACCACTGCATCGAGTTTCTCCTTCCATTAAATGGCAACAGTATGTGTAATGGCTAATTTGCTTCTAAATTGACAGAAAAATGCCATAATTTTGCGCTATAACTTCTCCCTATCTGACTGTCACTTCTCCCTAATTTTCCTGCAGGGAGAAGTCACTTCTCCCTAAAATTCTGGGCCAGCTTGGTCCCTGCCCTATAAATGATACAACGTTTAAACTGTGTTTTCTAGCCATCTGATACAGAAAGCCATATCAACAAACTGAGGTTTTCTGATTCTGTATCACTATCCTTTAAAACGAGGCTAAAGTCGGTTACCTGGTTTTTTTTGGCAACGTTACATAAAGTAAATTTCAAGCATGGAACCAGAGATGGAAAACATACCGTAACGTTATGGCAATCATTCCCGCAATTTTTTGGGATTAAAGACCAAAACAGGTTATAAAATCAGAACAATGTCAGAAAAAGGCATATAATAAACATATTATCATAATAGTAACTTAATCTGGCGTACTGTATCACGTCTCGTGGATGAGATCATACCATCGAATCATCCTTGACGCTATGCATCTCGGGTGATCCGATGGTATAACCTGATCCACTCGACGTGATGCAGTACGCCAGATCAACTTACTATTATGATAATGTGTATTTATTACTAATGAAATTGCACCACTGAACTGGCTGGAACATATAGGCTCATATAGCATTCACAACTCAAAAAAAATTCTGTGTGTGCTTGTAAGAGCATGGTGCTCTTAATTTGGTCAGATATGGTACATATATAAGAATTATTCTCTATAAAGTGGACTTCATCACGACAAAACCTGTCTTTGGGGTTTCCAACAAAGCAAGACTCAAACCAGTCTCTTCATCTACAGAGACTAGCTAGAAAATTGAAATTTCACCCATTGCTAGACTAAATATGATTCTTTCCGATAAGGGAATAACAAAGGTGCTGACCAGACTGTGCAGATGTGCAGGCTGGTCTGCACATTTGATGTTCCTGAAGACAAGTTTTCTGGCATTGTGGCCCAAGTAACTATAAACTGCAATTAATGAAACATACAGAAAAAAATCATATATGGTAAAAACATGGGTTGTGTTTGAGCAGGAAAAAGTTTAATGGAAAAATTACCTGAAACTTAAGTTTCTATATGAAAGAGGGGCTTGACCCTCAGCAGGGATCTTAATCTGATGTATTTGTTAGCATGAAAAGAAGTTTTGACCGGGCCGCGTAGCGCAGTCGGTAACGTGTCTGGCTACAGATGCATGTCTGACTGCAGATCCAGGGGTCGCGAGTTCGATCCCGGCCCAGTACCATACTTTCGTAGTGCCTGTGGATTAATTGTGACTTAGAGAAATAAATTTTAAGATAATAGAGCGAACTTACGGAAATAAGTTGTCTGTAAAGGCAAGATTGATAAAAAATAATTCAAATTAGGATACATTAAAACCTGTCTTAAGCAGCCACTCAAAAAGCAGACCAAAATTGTGTTTTAAGACTGATTATTGCTTAAAGCTGCATACTCTGTAACTATGAACATTTTTCAAAAAATTTTCTTTTCTTTTTAAAGCATTTGTAAAAGTAGAATTAAGCTATGTTTTCACAATAAAAGTGTTCAGTACAGCTGAAAACTGCATGGAAATGTGAATTATCTTATCAAATAGGTGTATTTTTCTCTTGTTGGTAATTATTTGCGTCCCTCCAATAATTCTAGACCGTTGAATTTTAACATAAATGCAGTTGTTTTGATAGTGATAACTTGTTAAGATTTACGAAAATGGTAAAATGTTTACCTGAATTTGAGTATTTTTACTGTGTTCTTGAAAAATAAAAACATTATTTTTAAAATTAGAAGATCAAAAGTTACAGACTATGCAGCTTTAATTCAGGTCAAAAGTATTGCCGAATGCTCCAAGGGGAGCTTTCTGCAATACTTTCGACCTTCATTAAGCTACCATTTGTCATTAAGATCTTTGTTTTGTCTATTTTTGAGTGGTCGCTTAAGACAGGTTTTACTGTACATGCATATGTAGAGTATCAGATGTAGAGGTGTCTGTGAGCACAGTGAATGGCATGATTTGATAGATGTAGTCAAACACTTGCAATGCATCATGGAACAGTAACTGTTGTGTCTTTACATCCCATAGGCAGTGCAGTTCTTTTATAACACATCTCACTTTAACACAGATTTGTATATATTACGGTCATTTGTGGCTCCCAAAAGATTTATACCATGGAATATTACAAAGGGGTTATTTGAAAATGACCATTTGATGGTCATTTTCCAAAATAGGGATCACACATGTTTTTTCATGCATTAACATTTGCCAGGTCCCTAGGAAGGTGTTTGAACATGAGGCCGATAGGCCGAGTATTCAAACATCTCCCGAGGGACCCGACAAGTGTTAATGCAACGAAACAAACTTTTGTGATCGTTATTCAAGCATTTTTTACCTTATTCCTACCAAATTCACACTGAAAACGCTGCTAAAACATAGAAATATCCGTTTTCTTACACTGGATTTCTATAAACAAAATGGCGTCCGCTGTAAGCTTTCGAACGTCATAATGTTGTTACAACGTCATAGCCGTACGCAACGTTTCGAGAACAAAAACATCGGCGAAATGATCAGTCTGGTCCACAACACTTTCTGTATAATGTTATGCAAATAACATGGGGCTCATTTTAAGTATTTTCAAGTTCAAACCCATGTTCAAACAGCACGTGAATCTCCTGATTTGAACATGGATTTTCATTCATTTTGCAATGGGTTAAAACAGCTATGCGAATAGGTATCTATGCAAGAATGTTCTTTTGTAAAATTATCCCTTTATAACATGGTTCACTTATAATGCGGTTCATTTCTATGGAGTCCAAATATAGTGTTATAAACAGGAATGCACTATATTACAGCTTAAACCAATTTTGATTATTAGAACATGTTGCAAGCAAGCAGATTCAAGGAACACAGGACCAGTTAAGCAAAAATAATTTGTGTAAAATTGTGATTATTTTCTTACCCAACAGTTTTAACATATGTTTTGGGTGCTCAAAAGAACCGTCTCATTGGGACGGTTCTTTTGAGTACCCACAACATAATTATGTTTTGGTTGAGAAAAAAAGAAAAATATTTTTTTGGTACACACTATTAACTAAAGACCTGCTTGTTATTGTTATGGTAACATGATTATGCCTCAACCATAACTGCCAAGGTTGGCCATAGCCATACGAATGTATGCCTCATTTATTAAACCCATGGTACTTTTGATGATAATTTTCAGGGGGTGCAGCATATTTTGTTTTTGTGGTCAGCTTTTTCAATGTCTTTCTCACTTATTTTTTTTCATGGAAATTGTGTCTACTGTTCAAACACACAAGTTTGCTATTTTTAGCCACTTATGGCTTCTGAAATATGAGAGATGCCATTAAAACTGCTATTTGCAGTTTTTCTGTCATCATTCATATATCAACCATTGTTTTGATCTGTTGTTCGCATTTAATCAAGCATAGGTCCAGATAAACAAAAGAAATTGAGCCTAAAATTGTGAATATTAACATTTGTTTTGGGTGCTCAAAACCCCCCACATCTCATTGAGATGACTCTTTTGGGTACTCATAACATATGTTTTGGTTGAGAAATAAGAAAACATATTTTAATCATCCACTCATATCTTGTAGCTTCCACTTTTTTCCAATCAATAATACATGACCGCAAAATACACAATAGGGATAGACCTCCTGAATTTGTTAACATTTTTGGAGAAGTTATTTTTTCTTTCTCTTGACTAATACTTTATACTAACATTTCCACTCTAGGCATGAAAGGTAAGAGGGTTAGGTGACACTTAATGTTCTGTAGCGTATGTTACTTATGTATCCATTTATCTCACTCAGCATAGTTCTTCATGAGCTCATTATGCCCCCAACTTTTTGAAGTTGGTAGGGCATATTGCTTTCGGATTGTTCATGCATCCATCAGGCCTTACTTGTCATCAAGATGGCTTATAAACTTTAACCCTTAATGCGCTAATCGCAAAAAAAAATGTCTGCTTTTCTCGTCTGCTGAAATGTTTAAGAAGTCTCTATGGCAAACTGTGGACCCAGATCAGACTGCTCCTATAGGAGCAGTCAGTTCTGGGTCCACACTGTTTGCTTCTATACTTAATTCATCAGTAATGTTAGGCAATTATTTGCAGCAGACGACTTCAGCAGACAACATTTTCAGATGCATTTTTTTTTTCTTGGCGCTTTAAGGGTTAAGAGCTACAGCGATGAAACATTGCCATGGTTGGATTATGCTATTAACTTTTGACAAAATTCATTTATGGTCCTTGTTTAATGAAACACACCACCCTTATAGACAATTACATACGTTGGGCATAATATGTATTTATTTCTATGCAAGGCTGACCTGTTGATATTGAATGCAATCATGTAGCTATTGATTCTTCATAGACCAATCTCTGTTACTGTAAGTCTGTAACTAACTGTCATAAAATCTTTTCAAGCACCTTTTTTACACAGAACTATTTGCCATTTTGGAACACTTTTTCTCTTAGTATTTCTTATATTACTTTTGTAAGTCTATCTCTTCATAGTATCTTTCAGATTATTTCTGTTATCTCCCTCACCCAGGTTTGGGGCTCTTTTGCTAGTTATTGTTACACCATAGGGCGAGTTAAGCAAAATATTTCAGTGTAAAATTGCGATTATTTTCATTTCCATCAGTTTGAACATGTGTTTTGGGTGCTTAAAAGAACAGTCTCATTGAGACTGTTCTTTGAAGTACCCACAACTAGGGCTGCCACGTTTACACGTGTAAACGGTACCGTTTCGTGTTTTTGCAATAAATGTTTACAAAATTGGCCTACTACACGAACTTTACCATATGACCTGCGTCATGGTTTAATAATAACATTTTCTAATGAACATCTCGCTCTAGATCATCAATCAGTTTGTTTGTTTACTCAGATTCGGTTGTATTTAATAAAGTATCTACTGCAATTAGAATAACAACGGACATGCTCAACTGAAAGTATCTTACGATAGGGAGATTTTTTTTCAAATTCTTTGCGTATTGGGCCTTTGCAGACAGTGGCTCAACAGGCCATAAAAATGTCCTGAATATCGTCTCACTGCTTGTTGCAATTATATTCCTGCATTTTTAACAGTTATGTGAAGGCATGTCTTAATATTTGGTGGAGACACATGTATGGCTAAAAACTTTTTTTTGGGTTTACTTCCTGTCGGCGTGTGTTTCGATGCGTATGTGGTGATTGGCAGTTATGTCTTGTTCGTGTCAACTCATTAATTACACACTTGCAACTGAAGAAAATGTCGGTTATATACCAGTCTGCACATGTTGCAAACACTTTCCAATTACTTGAAATGAGTTCTATCACAACACCCAACCAAACAATTTCGAATATTCGCACAAGGTACAAGTTTTTCAAGTAAAAATATCAGCTATTTTACCGATCTGCATAATGAAAAAAATCAAATCTGGAAGTTCCCTGTAAATGGAATCATTTTGGTTATTGGAACTTTTGTAAACGTTTACCAAATTTCGTAAACGTGGCAGCCCTACCCACAACATATGTTGTGGTTGGGAAATAAAAATGATTTTCAAATACATACTCTTATCTGGGGGCCTGTTACACAATAGTACGGGCTGCGAAGTGAGCAAACCTGTCTTTTGGGGTTTGCAAACAACACAGGGGCAGACCAGCCTGCACATCTGCACAGTCTGATCAGCGCCTTTGTAATTGGCATTTTGGAAAGTATCATATGTAAATTTGCTACAGGTGAAAATTTAATGTTCTAGCTAGTCTCTGTAGCTGAGGAGTCTGGTTTGAAACTTGCTTTGTCGGAAAACCAGAAGGCAGGTTTTGTCGCATCAAGGCCCATATGTATTATTTATTGTCAGCATGTAAGTGGAGAAGATCGATAATTGACTATCTTAAGTAAGTGGAATACACAGTGACTTTTTAACGGATTGATTGATAAGAGTTTAATTTACATTTAAATGTTATTACAAATGTAGTTCTTGGAAATTTAACATTTCTAATTTTTAAACTATATTAGATGTTTGGAAATGTTGCAATTCAATTTTTTTTTCTTATTGTTGAAGCTAAATTTTATTTAAATAAAATTAACATGGTGGATTACAACTTAATAAACCTTATATATATAGAGAGATTGAAACGACAAGTTTATCTTCTTTCCTTACACAGCTGCCTTTTGTAAAATTGACTCATCGAAAAATTTTGTAAAATTGACTCTTATTCACAGGTTAAGATAAGCAAAGTTTTTGAGCGTAAAATTGTAAATATTTCCTTACCCATAAGTTTTAACATATGTTTGGGGCGCTCAAAGGAACTGTCTCGTTGAGACAGTTCTTTTGAGTACCCACAACATAATGTTTTGGTTGAGAAATAAGAAAAATATCTTTTTGGTACACACTCTTAACTAAAGGCCTGCTCTTATAGTTATTGCATTGAGAAAGGCTAAACATTAAAGAGTTTTTTGCCATTCTTCGCGCTATAGAGTTCAAACTTGTATAAAAAGAAATGCCATTTATCTTAAAGAGTCTAGAAAGAGCTACGCGCATTAAGAGGCTATTTAGGCTCCCTATGAGGCAATAAAAATGAAATTCGCTTTTCACCAAATTCTTCTTATTAATTGTTAGATCAATGGCCCAAATGTATAAGTCTGATATTAGTTTGACTTTTACCGTTGCTATGGTAACAAAAATGGCTACCAAAATAGGCTGAAAACAGGAAATTGACCATTTTGGAGCAAAGGTCAGACGCTTGACAGAGCAATTAACATAGAGCACAAGCAAATATCAAAAAGATATTTTAACAGATGATGAGAATTATCATGGCACACAACATATTAAAAGGATTTTTTGGTATTTAGCTGTGCTGATACCTAATTCTTAAAAATTTGGTCTCTAAAAGCCTTAAATTTGGTCAAAAATGGCAATTTCTCTATTTTATGCCTATTTTGTCGGCCATTTTTGTTACCATAGCAATGGTAGCATTTAAATAAATGCCAATATTTTACACTTCAGTCATTCTTATAATAAACCAATCAAAGAAATTTGTGAAAAGAAATTTTCAGTTTTTGGCTTCAAAGGGGGCCAAAGTAGCCCCTTAATGCACTTACCCCTTTGATAGCATACTTCATGATAAGAACTATCATTATATGTATTCAATATGTGTAATGGGAAAAGCTTTGGGAAATGTATGGCTTGGTAACCTGCTGTCATATAGGTGGTGAGGATCATAGCTTAAAGACCATGATAACCTGAATTTTTTTATTAGTTGATTTACGGGATTTTTTTTTCAGATTTAGGGTTGGGGGACGAAAAAAATAAATAAAAAAGCTCTGAAAATGACCAGTTAACTGGTCATTTTCAGAGCATTTTTTTTTTTTTTTTAATATTTTCAATTTTTTTTTTAAATTTAATAGTACATGTAATAGGTAAACCAACAGCCTGTATATTATATCTTAAATATTTTATCATTTACCTAAAAATCTGGACAGGACAATCACTTTTTACAGTGTCACTCTCAAAAATACATAGACAGAGCCTCAAAAAATATTATTTTTTTCAACAAAACAAATAATATTTAGAGTCGGTGGTTAAAATAAATAAAAAAAATTAGAAATTAAATTTTATTTTTTTCCTACTTTCCGGAAAATTACAGTAGGAGGGTTCGTAAATCAACTAATAAAAAAATTCTGGCCTTATAGTTATCCTCTTCTCCAAAACATGCCCGTGGAGCGTTATATGGCAAATAATTTAATCTCTGATGAGATGGGCCATTGATTGTTGTATGTCGCTAAGAAACCTGAGGTATGGAAAAATGTGCAATCCTAGATATTGATACTTACTAAATAAGAGGTTTATTGCTTTAAAAGAGGAAACCTTACCAAATGTATTAGCTAAAAGTAATTACTTTAAATTGGTAAGTTTTCGCAAGGGTTTTATTTTTGCGAAACTTCGCATGTGGGAAGTTTTGTGAAAATAAAATCCTCACAAAATAGCGAAATCACTCTGATGTTTACGTAATAGATAAAGGATTCTTTTCTGAGGCTTTCTTGTTTAAACAGAAAGCCGAGGAAGAATCCTTTATTTAGCTTGTAGTATGGCGCAGGTGCAAATAAACATGTGTTACTGACACTTGACAAAATTTACATTCGCTCCTCCCTGCATCCGGCCAAAGCTGTCAATCATATTACATTAATTTGTCGCTATTTGAATAGTTACCGCCTTCATCGCTGTTTAACTAAAATTGGAAGTTAGAGTACGGTTTTAAGCTCCTCCTTCGTCGTTATTCTAGGGTGTCTGATTTAAACATCAGCAAAGATCAAAGAAAAAAGCATCGGCCATACTACAATGATATAGTTAAACCATGCCCTTGTCGTGAATTTTTAGCATCCCAAATATGTTATTTAACGCTGTTCGTGAAAATAAAATTCTCGCGAAAATTTCCGGATTTACAGAAGAAGATGAAGCTCATATCATGCAACTCGCAAACTATTGCCCTGATGTCTAGGAGTTGCAAAGGCCTTGAGATTATCAAACTTTTTCATGCTCAACCCAAGTGAGCATGAAATTTCAACTGCTCATAAAAATTAAAATGCTGAAAATTTTAGCCTTAAAAAATTCGAGGTAATCTGGGAAACTACAGCAAACTTAGGAGAAACTTTGACACAGTCTTGTACAGAAAAATATGATGGGGTTTTTGCACTTTACCGCATGAAATTTGACTTATTATTACGAAAGCTATGAACGATTTTTACTGGTTCATGAACCCAATCATGCTTACCACGTGATTGGCCACCTTGTCATTAAGAACAATTGATTAAAGTCACTTTGTCAGAGCATCACCTGCAGAGCAAAGAATGAAGTCAAAAGCCTTCAAACGAAACTTGGGATCATTAAAGAATTTTCAATTCCACTTGTCATTGAGCAAAATAGAATGCATGATTAAGTGATTATCTTTGTCAGTGACAAGCTTGACCAGGATGGGGAGCGCAGTGGCTTAATGGTAAAGTGCTTGACTCAAGACCGAGGGGCCACGAGTTTGAGCCTCACCGGCATCACTGCCTTTTGTCCTTGAGCAAGAACATTAATCCTAGCTTAGTACTGGTTCAACCCAGGAAGACCCGTCCCTTTATAACTGAAAGATTGTTGATGGGACGTAAAGAATCAAATCAAACAAAAGCTTGACCAGGAACTAGGTAATAGATCAGCAAGCCTTGCTATATTCTTTAGTGGTGCCTGATGTCCGAACACACTAACATAGTATTTGCTATATACATGTATATTCTGTGCAGTATTGTGTATGGGTTGGTGTCTAGCATATCATGAATATATCTATTGCACTGTATGATGTTAAATATATATTATTTCTTTTTCTATCAAATGATTTTGACTGTGTTTAATTCTAACATGCGCTTTAATTAATCTTGTTTTCTTTGCGCTTTGTGTTCATACAGCAAATAGGAATAATTAGACAGTCATATAAGAAAAAAGATAGAAAGTCTACAATGCAGGCATATAAAACCATAAAATAAATTATTGAATGAAATGTGGATACATGTACTTTCAAAAATAGATGTCTTGATGTATTGATCATTAGAAGAGCCAACATCTATATAAAATCATGAAATATATTATTCAATGAAATGTGGATACATGTACTTTCATGTGCGGATCCAGAAAATTTTGCCAGAGGGGGTCCAACTCTGACAACACAGGGCAGAGAGGATCCAAATAGCACTAAAAGAGGGCCATCATCGGCCTGCCAGTGAAACGCCATTTAAATGGCGTTTCTCTGGCGGGCTGATGATGGCCCAACATTGAATGCTGGCTTGGTAGCTTTGTGATTTTTCAGGGAATCTGGACCAGTATTGCTAAGAAACCCTATATTTTTTTGTGATTTTTAGGGGGGAGGGGGGGGGTCAGAACCCCCTGTCCCCCCCCCCCCCCTCTGGATCCGCCCATGACTTTCAAAAATAGATGTCTTGATGTATTTCACTACATAGTAGAACATTAGAATAGGCAACATCTATATACATTTACATTCACACAAAGGCATTATACAGATAGACAGGAATTAGAAAACACAGATGTATATTCTTTAATCTGCACATTTATAATTTTCTTATGGCATATTAGTTTTTCATTACTTAGAACATTTTTTGCTACCTGCACCAGTTTCTAGATAGTAGAATTTGAAGCCTTTTATCACCTGGTTGAACCTACCAATCAGTTTGATAAAAAAATGATTCATTACATTTTTGAGGGGTCACTGTTTTGAATTTCCAAACTGCGTTGTTTTTCTCATACTGAACAAAGTTTCTATCTTCGCAAACAGTGCAGACACTAATGAGAGGCTGCAATTAATGTAGCCTCTCATCTTGGTCTACACTGCCTGTTAAAGTACTCCTTCACAAATTAACTATAAAATGTATGAAAACCTTTAAAATAAGTTGAATGATTTTTTTTACCTTACAGAGCCATTATCAGTTGGGGGTCTTTATATTAAATTGGTGGATTCTTACAAGATAGAGGTAGTCTGGGCCAGACCACAGGACATGACCATGATTGGCCATTATCAGCTGACCATTGATCCGGCTGATGTAACAAGCCCAAGATTAATTCACCGGTAAGCATGATTTCATATTTGGTAGCAGATGCTTTTTTTTTTAAAGCTATTTACGAAACAATCTGGGTTGATTCCCAGAAAAGACTCTTGAAATTTTTCAGCTTTGCTTTATACTTGTTGTGCCAGCTGATCTGGATCAACACTGGTTTCACCCTTCTTGCAAATGCACGCTAATATCAAGAATCCTTGAAGTTAACCCTTTGTATTTTGATGGATTTTCCCATACATATTGATACAATAAGTATGGGATTGCTCATTTTGTATTTTAAGGGGTCACAGGTAGAATTTTCTAAATTATGATATATTTCTGTCCCTGAAGGTTGTTTTTATCTTAACAATCAGTGAGGACCCAGATGAAATGCAGCAATATGCTGCATTTCATCTTAGTCTTCACTGTTTGCCAATGTACCCGCTTAGGTGTTTCCAGTATACAAAGAGTTAACTGAACAAAAATTTGGAAGGAGTGTAGAAATGTTCTATTTATCTTATATTAAGTTCTCTATCTCTTATAAAGTAAGAAGTCAACCAAGGTAGGAAATTATTCCTCCTAAGCCTTCCTAACTTTATCTTTGAAAATCATATTTTTCCTCGAATTCATTTGGGATAGTTATCAGTGAAAGCTTCTGTTCTTTTTTTTCCATGAAATCATTTGTGTTAGTTATCATTGAAGCTTCTATTCTTTTTTCCCCACAAAATTATTTGTGTTAGTTATCATTGAATGCTTCTATTCTTTTTTTCCCACAAAATCATTTGTATTGATTATCATTGAAAGCTTCTATTTTTTTCACTCAAAATCATTTGTGTTAGTTATCATTGAAAGCTTCTATTCTTTTTCCCCCCACAAAATCATTTGTGTTAGTTATCATTGAAAGCTTCTATTCTTTTTCCCACAAAATCATTTGTGTTAGTTATCATTGAAAGCGTATATTCTTTTTTCCCACAAAATCATTTGTGTTAGTTATCATTGGAAGCTTCTATTCTTTTTTCCCATGAAATCATTTGTGTTAGTTACCATTGAAAGCTACTATTTTTTCCCACAAAATTATTTGTGTTAGTTATCATTGAAAGCTTCTATTCTTTTTTCCCCATGAAATCATTTGTATTAGTTATCATTGAAAGCTTATATTCTATTTTTCCCATGAAATCATTTGTGTTAGTTATCATTGAAAGCTTCTATTTTTTCCCACAAAATTATTTGTGTTAGTTATCATTGAAAGCTTCTATTCTTTTTTCCCCATGAAATCATTTGTATTAGTTATCATTGAAAGCTTATATTCTTTTTTCCCATGAAATCATTTGTGTTAGTTATCATTGGAAGCTTCTATTCTTTTTTTCCCACAAAATCATTTGTGGTAGTTATCATTGAAAGCTTTTATTCTTTTTGTGTGTGTTTTCAGTGATGTAACCAGCCACATTTTTCATCCTCTTAAACCAGGACAGTTGTACACGATATCAATCTCTACAACCATGGCTGGTATTTTAAGTGAAGCAGTTACAAAGAGAGCCATTACAAGTAAGTACAGTCAACCCTGGTTAACTCAATGTTCACAGTACCAGCATATTTACTTTGTGGTATCAGTGGTTTGATATAAACTGAGTTGTTTTGCTAAAATATATAACCAAATGTAAAATAGGGAATATTTTATTATTCTTCAGTTTTAACTTTTCTTTTGTGTACCCACAAAATATGTTTTGGTTGAGAAAATATATAAATATTTTTGATTATACAGTCCTAACTAGTGACCTGTTTTCCTATATGTCTATTTATATACGTGGCAAAAAAGTTAGGGATATTTGGGGTTGCTTTGGAATAACAGAAAGCAAAGGGATTGGTGACATTTGTAATTCATATATTTGATTACATCAGTCCATCTACAGTAAAAATTTCATTGGTCCAAATCTGTCCCAGAGGATTCCTTAGAGAAAAATTGTAAGGAGGACCACTGGGGTCACCTACAAAACTTTGCAAATTTACCAGTCATTTTGTACACCTGTATTCAAGTTTCCAGGACAGCACTTCCGGATTGACATCGCACAGGGAAGAGATGTGTTACCTGCCTTGTTACTGTAAATCCGGAAATTTTCGCGAGAATTTTATTTTCGCGAATAGAGTTAAAATGCATATTTGCGACAGTAAAAAATCGGGACTAGGGCATGATTTACCTATATCAGTAAACAACAAGGTGATTTCGGCATTTCACGAGTATTATATTTTCACGAAACTTCGCATATGCGAAGTTTCGCGAAAATAAAACCCTCGCGAAAATTTCCGAATTTACAGTATTGTTCAGCATCTTTGGTACTGAGGAGGCAGGCTAATGGTATGCGGAGGCATAAGCATTGCATTCCTGATCATAGCTGACCATGCTTAATTAAACTCAAACTGGCCAAAAATACGGCAATAAATCATTTCAGCTGACTGTCTGTGTTTCATTAAGCACCACATATCATTCTGCAGGCTGGTAGTACATACACATTATCATAATAGTAACTTGATCTGGCGTACTGTATCACGTCGAGTGGATGAGGTCATACCACCGGATCACCCTAGACGCGTAGCGTCGAGGGTGATCCAATGGTATGGCCTCATCCACGAGACGTGATATAGTACGCCAGATCAAGTTACTATTTATGATAATATGTTTATTATATGCCTTTTTTCTGACATTCTTTCTGATTTTAAAATTAAATCTCGAAAAAATGCGGGAACGTTTGCCATAACGTTACATTTCTTGACGTCACGTCAACATGTTTTTCGTCTCTGGTTCCATGCTTGCAATTAACTTAACGTAACGTCGCCGCAAAAGCAGGTAACGGACGTTAGCCTCGTTTTAAAGGATAGTGATATGGATTCAGAAAACCTCAGTTCGTTGATCCGGCTTTCTGTATCAGATGGCCAGAAAACAGACAGTTCGAAAGTCGTATCAGTTATAGGTATATAATAAAAGGCCATATTGGGCCGGGATAATCGAACAGGTCCTCCCAGGGAACTGTAATACAGTAAGTCTATGGTCCTCTTGGAACAATGTGTATCTTCTAATCTGGCTTATTGGATCCCCAGACTTGTCCATTGTCAAACCTATGAAAAACTGGCATCCAACTTGTAAGTCAGAGTGCTGCTGCCAACAGCTTGCCAAGCTTTATGTGAAGTCCTGTAGGAGAAATGAGTGTGTGATTGTGGTATTTCCTGATCGTATTCACTTTTTGTGAAGAATACCTCAGCTCCAGATTGCCATATTTATCAGGATAATGTGCCAATTGTGTGTGATTTGTGTGTGATTTGCACATGTGCTACAGAAGGACTCGTAAAATACTGAAAGATTAATTTGCAAAATTTTATTATTGACCCCAGTGGTCTTCTTTACAATTTTCTCCAAGGAATCTTTTGGAACCAATTTGAATTTATGGAAATTTTACTGTAGATTGAATGGTGTAATCAAATTTATAAACTGCAGATGATACCAATCTCTTCGTTTTCTGCTATTCCACTGTGTAAACCAAAATACTTTTTTTTGTTTGCCACATATATTTCTAGCTGTATTTGAGCACAAATAGGTAGGTGATGTCACCTTAACAGCAAAGCATGCAGGATAACTAAGCAACGTTACATCACAATGTAAACAGCAGATCAATGTACTTTATGGAGTGATGTGTACTTAAACCCATTACTCTCTGAATACTGGGTAATTTTTAATGATTTTTGTTGTCTGCTGATTTTTCAAAATTAATTCAAAAATTACTTTCAGGAAAGCCATCAATTTTTTTATTATTTTTCTCACAAAGATTACTTTATAGTACAGTACAACCTGTGTAAAATGGCCCCTTAAAAATAGACAAATCAAATATCTTAAAGACAAATGATAGCTTAATGAAGGTCGAAAGTATTGCAGAATTCTTTCCGTTGGAGCATTCTGCAATTCTTTTGACCTGCATTAAGCGATAATTAGTCTTGAAAACCAATTTTTGGTCATTTTGAGAGTGGTCGTTTTACACAGGTTTTACTGTATAAAGTTTATACCTATCAATTGTCATGTTGATCAGGCATACATGACTTATTACTACTATTCTAAAAGATATGCTAGAAACTGCCTTTGAAGTCTTTATAAATGTATTGGTTAGATAACCATTATTTTTTAACATCACAGCCACTTTATTCTATTTTTAGAGCCTTTGCCAGTAGAAGGTCTTCAAGCAGCCGCTGTTAACAGCTCCACCATATCTCTCACATGGTCACTCAATACTTCAAGTCAACAAAGTCATTTCTTGGTAAGTTTTAAAGTTCTTTTATATTCACCAACACAGCTCCACCTTGTCTCTAACATGGTCACTCAATACTTCAAGTCAACAAAGTCATTTCTTGGTAAGTTTTCAAGTTCTTTTATATCCACCAACACAGCTAAACCTTATCACTAGCATGGTCACTCAATACTTCAAGTCAACAAAGTCATTTCTTGGTAAGTTTTCAAGTTCATTTATATTCACCAACACAGCTAAACCTTATCACTAGCATGGTCACTCAATACGTAAGTCAACAAAGTCATTTCTTGGTAAGCTTTCAAGTTCTTTTATATCCACCAACACAGCTCCACCTTGTCTCTCACATGATCACTCAATACTTCAAGTCAACAAAGTCATTTCTTGGTTAGCTTTCAAGTTCTTTTTTATCCACCAACACAGCTCCACCTTATCTCTCACATGGTCACTCAATACTTCAAGTCAACAAAGTCATTTCTTGGTAAGTTTTCAAGTTCATTTATATCCACCAACACAGCTCCACCTTGTCTCTCACATGGTCACTCAATACTTCAAGTCAACAAAGTAATTTCTTGGTAAGTTTTCAAGTTCATTTATATTCACCAACACAGCTCCACCTTATCTCTCACATGGTCACTCAATACTTCAAGTCAACAAAGTCATTTCTTGGTAAGTTTTCAAGTTCATTTATATTCACCAACACAGCTAAACCTTATCTCTAACATGGTCACTCAATACGTAAGTCAACAAAGTCATTTCTTGGTAAGTTTTAAAGTTCTTTTATATTCACCAACACAGCTCCACCTTGTCTCTAACATGGTCACTCAATACTTCAAGTCAACAAAGTCATTTCTTGGTAAGTTTTCAAGTTCTTTTATATCCACCAACACAGCTCCACATTGTCTCTCACATGGTCACTCAATACTTCAAGTCAACAAAGTCATTTCTTGGTAAGTTTTCAAGTTCATTTATATTCACCAACACAGCTAAACCTTATCACTAGCATGGTCACTCAATACGTAAGTCAACAAAGTCATTTCTTGGTAAGCTTTCAAGTTCTTTTATATCCACCAACACAGCTCCACCTTGTCTCTCACATGATCACTCAATACTTCAAGTCAACAAAGTCATTTCTTGGTTAGCTTTCAAGTTCTTTTTTATCCACCAACACAGCTCCACCTTATCTCTCACATGGTCACTCAATACTTCAAGTCAACAAAGTCATTTCTTGGTAAGTTTTCAAGTTCTTTTATATCCACCAACACAGCTCCACCTTGTCTCTCACATGGTCACTCAATACTTCAAGTCAACAAAGTCATTTCTTGGTAAGTTTTAAAGTTCTTTTATATTCACCAACACAGCTCCACCTTGTCTCTAACATGGTCACTCAATACTTCAAGTCAACAAAGTCATTTCTTGGTAAGTTTTCAAGTTCTTTTATATCCACCAACACAGCTAAACCTTATCACTTACATGGTCACTCAATACGTAAGTCAACAAAGTCATTTCTTGGTAAGCTTTCAAGTTCTTTTATATCCACCAACACAGCTCCACCTTGTCTCTCACATGATCACTCAATACTTCAAGTCAACAAAGTCATTTCTTGGTAAGTTTTCAAGTTCTTTTATATCCACCAACACAGCTCCACCTTGTCTCTCACACGGTCACTCAATACTTCAAGTCAACAAAGTAATTTCTTGGTAAGCTTTCAAATTCTTTTATATCCACCAACACAGCTCCACATTGTCTCTCACATGGTCACTCAATACTTCAAGTCAACAAAGTCATTTCTTGGTAAGTTTTCAAGTTCATTTATATCCACCAACACAGCTCCACATTGTCTCTCACATGGTCACTCAATACTTCAAGTCAACAAAGTCATTTCTTGGTTAGCTTTCAAGTTCTTTTTTATCCACCAACACAGCTCCACCTTATCTCTCACATGGTCACTCAATACTTCAAGTCAACAAAGTCATTTCTTGGTAAGTTTTCAAGTTCTTTTATATCCACCAACACAGCTCCACCTTGTCTCTCACATGGTCACTCAATACTTCAAGTCAACAAAGTAATTTCTTGGTTAGCTTTCAAGTTCTTTTATATCCACCAACACAGCTCCACCCTATCTCTCACATGGTCACTCAATACTTCAAGTCAACAAAATCATTTCTTGGTAAGTTTTCAAGTTCTTTTATATCCACCAACACAGCTCGACCTTATCTCTCACATGGTCACTCAATACTTCAAGTCAACAAAGTCATTTCTTGGTAAGTTTTCAAGTTCTTTTATATCCACCAACACAGCTCCACATTGTCTCTCACATGGTCACTCAATACTTCAAGTCAACAAAGTCATTTCTTGGTAAGTTTTCAAGTTCTTTTATATCCACCAACACAGCTCCACCCTATCTCTCACATGGTCACTCAATACTTCAAGTCAACAAAATCATTTCTTGGTAAGTTTTCAAGTTCTTTTATATCCACCAACACAGCTCGACCTTATCTCTCACATGGTCACTCAATACTTCAAGTCAACAAAGTCATTTCTTGGTAAGTTTTCAAGTTCTTTTATATCCACCAACACAGCTCCACATTGTCTCTCACATGGTCACTCAATACTTCAAGTCAACAAAGTCATTTCTTGGTTAGCTTTCAAGTTCTTTTATATCCACCAACACAGCTCCACCTTATCTCTCACATGGTCACTCAATACTTCAAGTCAACAAAGTTATTTCTTGGTAAGTTTTCAAGTTCTTTTATATCCACCAACACAGCTCCACCTTATCTCTCACATGGTCACTCAATACTCAAGTCAACAAAGTCATTTCTTGGTAAGCTTTTAAATTCTTTTATATCCACCAACACAGCTCCACCTTATCTCTCACATGGTCACTCAATACTTCAAGTCAACAAAGTCATTTCTTGGTAAGTTTTCAAGTTCTTTTATATCCACCAACACAGCTCCACCTTGTCTCTCACACGGTCACTCAATACTTCAAGTCAACAAAGTAATTTCTTGGTAAGCTTTCAAATTCTTTTATATCCACCAACACAGCTCCACCTTATCTCTCACATGGTCGCTCAATACTTCAAGTCAACAAAGTCATTTCTTGGTAAGTTTTCAAGTTCTTTTATATCCACCAACACAGCTCCACTTTATCTCTCACATGGTCACTCAATACTTCAAGTCAACAAAGTCATTTCTTGGTAAGTTTTTAAGTTCTTTTATATCCACTAACACAGCTCCACATTGTCTCTCACATGGTCACTCAATACTTCAAGTCAACAAAGTCATTTCTTGGTAAGTTTTCAAGTCCTTTTTTATCCACCTTATCTCTAACATGGTCATTCAATACGTAAGTCAACAAAGTCATTTCTTGGTAAGTTTTCAAGTTCTTTTATATTCACCAACACAGCTCCACATTGTCTCTCACATGATCACTCAATACTTCAAGTCAACAAAGTCATTTCTTGGTAAGTTTTCAAGTTCATTTATATCCACCAACACAGCTCCACTTTATCTCTCACATGGTCACTCAATACTTCAAGTCAACAAAGTCATTTCTTGGTAAGTTTTCAAGTTCTTTTATATCCACTAACACAGCTCCACATTGTCTCTCACATGGTCGCTCAATACTTCAAGTCAACAAAGTCATTTCTTGGTAAGTTTTCAAGTTCTTTTATATTCACCAACACAGCTCCACATTGTCTCTCACACGGTCACTCAATACTTCAAGTCAACAAAGTCATTTCTTGGTAAGTTTTAAAGTTCTTTTTTATTCACCAACACAGCTCCACCTTGTCTCTCACATGGTCACTCAATACTTCAAGTCAACAAAGTCATTTCTTGGTAAGTTTTCAAGTTCTTTTATATTCACCAACACAGCTCCACATTGTCTCTCACATGGTCACTCAATACTTCAAGTCAACAAAGTCATTTCTTGGTAAGCTTTAGAGTTCTTTTATATCCACCAACACAGCTCCACTTTATTAAACATGGTCACTCAATACTTCATGTCAACAAAGTCATTTCTTGGTAAGTTTTCACGTTCTTTTTTATTCACAGATAAATCTGAAGTGGTGTAGAGGCTGAAGTAGCATCAGGGTAGACAATAATCATTGTCATGTAAACCAGACTAGAATTTTTGTGAATATTTTACTGTATGGAATGGGTGTTTGACAATTCACAATTCTTTTAATATTAGATTTTAAGGCTGGCATGTGAACTTTGAAAAACAAGCTACAGGAATTTCAGCAACTACTACAATTTTAAAGCCACACAAACTGACTCGCTAGGCCAGATGCGGACTGTATTGTCACAACATTGAGTATAAGTGAGAACCATATTATAAAAAAGTCCATACAACAAACTATTTGTATTTCATTCAGATTCATCAAACTCATTAACCCATAATGCGCCAATCACTACAAAAGTTGTCTGCTTTTCTTGTTTGCTATAATCCTCTTTGGCAAACAGTGTGGACCCAGATCAGACTGCTCCTATAGGAGCAGTGACAGCAGTCTGTTCTGGGTCCATGCCATTTGCTTCTATACTTAATTTTTCAGTAATGTTAGGCAATTATTTGCAGCAGACGACTTCAACAGACGACATTTTCAGATGCATTTTTTACTTGGCCCTTTAAGGGTTAAGCTCCTGAAAGGAAAAATCACTTCGATGAAACTTTAGAAAGTCTTCGCACAAGAATGAAGCATACCAAATGGGCCTCAGCGCAACAAAACCTCTTTTTGGGGGTTCCAGCAAAGCGAGGTTCAAACCAGTCTCCTCAGCTACAAAGACTTGCTAGAGAATTGAAATTTTACCTTTAGCCAGTTTAGATATTATAACGAATAACAAAGGAGCTGGTCAGTCTGCAGGAATGAGCAGGCTCGTCTGTGCCTTTGTTGTTCGCAAACCACCGAAGACAGGTTTTCTTGCGTCGAGCCCCAAATTATTTGAATTAAATTTATCAGAGCCAAGCAAATTCTTTAAATTCATTGTTGTCTGAAGGATATTTGTAGTGTTTCGTGTTACATTTTTTAAATTTTCAAATTTCCAACATGAAATTTATTTTTGAAGCACACCATTGTCAGCCATTTTTAGAATCCTTTGAAGAGTGCTGAAACCTTAAATATCGATTTGGTTCATTGGATAAGCAGACGACTTTTGTTGCGATTGGAACGTTAAGGGTTAATGCATATTATAACAATTTTAGGTCACATACCAAGAACTACCAAGTTCAATAACCCATGAAGTGGAGCCTGTGGTTGCCTTGGAAACAAAGACTTCATATCAGTTGGATGTGACAGGGCTGTTTCCCGGCGGAGAATATAAGTTGATGGTAACTGCTTGGCAGAATAAATCAGGAGAATATGCTGTCTCCCAACCAACTGAAGTAACTGGCACTACTAGTAAGTTATCATGGGTGAAAGTTTTCAGGATTATTCCTGAATTCAGGATTTTGAGGCTGACTTTCCCTAGAAAGTCAGCCTCAAAATGCTGAATTAGGGAGATTATAATAGCTTTTCTGATTAATTTTTAGTTTTTTTTAACCACAATTAAACATTTAAACATGAAATTATTCATTTTTTTAAGCATCATTCAAGTTTAAAAATTTGAATTACTATTGTTCAGGATTTTGGAAATTTTGAACTTTCACCCATGAGTTATACAATAATTCCAGTGTACATGTACTTGCAAATGTAATGCAAAATTTGATTTGATGATATTAGAAATTTGTGATAGTTAATCATGTGATATACTATTGAAGAGAGTGTGACATCATTAGTTGCGTCACACTTTGTTGGATTATACAGCTTGTAACACTCTGATTTGAGATGTAACAGATATTTTAAGATAAAAAAGCGTAGAATTGCATTAATATAGGGATAATAATATTCAAAATTTTCTTTTGTCATAGATAGGTAGATCCTTTAGCACACAAAAAAAGCTGTTGGTCTTAGAATGTATAGTGTATTCTCCTAACTTTTGTACTGCTTTGAGCCTATATAAAAACCAGGCTCAAAGCAGTGATCCTCTTGTTGCATATATAGAAGATCTTACATGAGTGCTCCTCTTGTTGCAGATGTAGAGGATCTTATATGAGTGATACTTTGTTGCAGATATAGAGGATCTTACATGAGTGCTCCTCTTGTTGCAGATATAGAGGATCTTACATGAGTGCTCCTCTTGTTGCAGATATAGAGGATCTTACATGAGTGCTCCTCTTGTTGCAGATATAGAGGATCTTACATGAGTGCTCATGTTTTATTGAATTTATTAAATGAGTTAAGGAAAAGAGATAAAATGCTCGGCCTGCCGAGCATTTTATCTCTTTTGCAACGAGTTTAATAAATTAAATTATACAGGAGCATGAATGTTAGATTCTATTTATCACATGACATGACATTAAAATTAATTAAGATTAGCATTTTTGGTGTGAAAACACAAGATTTTGCCATCTTTTACGCAACTTTAAAATGACATCATTAAGTAACTTTACTAAATCTGGTAACCACTAGTGGTTTATGGATTTTATTGCACGGCTTTATATCACTCCCAGATTTCATGTGATAAATATATTTAGGCAGTTTTGTCTTATTTCATCTTCAAAAAGCATGTTGTTTGTAATCATATGAATTGCATCATTGAGGCAATTCTAATGATTACTCATAACATACCTTTCTTTTATGGAAGACCAAAGTATTATCTCACCTTATCTGTCAGATGCTATGCAGACTTACTGTGACTAGAACTTCCCATATCATGGACAAATTTTGATGGTCCCAAAGGCGTTCATGTCATTTATATGAATGGAAAGTTTTATGACCCTTACTTTTTTGCAGATCCTAAGCCGGTGGTTAATTTGACTGCATCACTTGAAGACAAAGTAACAATCCACCTAGACTGGTTAGCTGCAGATGAAAGTATACATGATCACTATGTAGTACAACACAGAGCCAGTCTAAGAGATAGCAATGCATTATGGGTGGTGAACTCTACACTGAGCACCAATCTAACTCTGCCAAACCTCTTCCCAGGGGAGAGATATGAGATGCAAGTTTATGCTGTTAAAAATGATGCCAAAAGTGAGAAACAGAATACATCACAAGTGACAGGTAATGCTGAATATATGATATTCCACCACATAAAGTTATTTAATGTGTTTGCCTGTTCTCTGTGAAGTTAGGAGGCATATTGCTTTTGTTTTGTTCTTCAAACCTTCCTTGTCTGTTGTAGGGAATAAATTACCCGATTAATTTCGGCAACATTCTGAAAAATATTTCTGGATTGATTTTCCATCTTAAAAGAAAAATACCATCCTTTTGGACAAGCATATGATTGAGGCTTAATTATTATATAGAGGATCTTACATGAGTGCCCATGATATATTGATTTTATTAAACGAGTTATGGAAAAGAGATAAAATGCGAGACAGGCCGAGCATTTTATCCCTTTTTTGCAACGAGTTTAATAAATTCAATAATACAGGAGCACAAATGTTAGATTCTATTTATCACATGACATTAGAAATACTAAAGTTGCATTTTTGGTGTGAAAGCGTCAAGATTTTCCCTTATTTTACGCAACATTATTAAGGACGTCATTACGTTTTCGGGGAGCGCAGTGGCTCAGTGGTAGAGTGCTTGACTTGAGACAGAGGGGCCGCAGGTTCGAGCCTCGTCAGAGTCACTGCGTTGTGTTCTTGAGCAAGACACATTAATCCTAGCTTAGTACTGGTTCAACCCAGGGAGACCCGTCCCTTTATAACTAAAAGATAGTTGATGGGATGTTAAGAATCAAATCAAACAAACAAAAATTACATTTCCCGAAAATCTGTAAACCACTAGTGGTTTATTGATTTTATTACATGGCATTATATCACTCCCAGACGCAAGGTCATTTCATAAACAAACATAAACTCTAGTTAATATTTCTTTGCACCATTACTTACTTTTAATTTTCTCACAAAGCTCATCTTTAGCCAAATATTTCACAAGCAGAAATGTGTCCATGTAAGATAAGAAATTCTTATTAAACATCTTGTCAGATGTGCATGTCATCCAATAAGCCACTACTGACCTGTCCGTCCACCTTGTCAAAAGCATTTTGTTTACATTTCATATTCATGCATTTGTGATCTCAAAATACTATAAATACCTATCTTGATTTCACAATTTAACAAGCATGAAATTCAGTCAGATCGGACCAAAGCTTTTACTTTGAATAATAACTCGTTAGTTAAAGGGAGTTAGCCTCTTTGCCCCCTTGGAAATTTTTCTCGCTTTTTGGTTGTCTGCTGATTTTATTTCAAAATTAACTTTTTCAAAAAAACAAAATTCAGGAATACCATCTGAGTGCCAAACAGATTGGATCCAGATCAGGCCGGACATTTTGTCAGGCCTGATCTGGGTCCAATCTGTTTGCAAAAGTTATGAGCAGAAGACAATAGTAGACACAGAGTTAATTGGTTGAGTATGGCAATGGGCAATATCAAGTTAAAAGAAATCCAGGAGAGAAAGGAGAAAACAGAACCAACAATAATCAATGGTTAGTAGAACATAATTTATTGGAAGTTGAAGCGTTTCGGTCTTACAAAGACCTTCGTCAGGACATAAATAACATAAAAATATGGCTACTAAAGTACAAAAAAACGATACATGTGAATTTAAAAGAATATAATAAGATAATAGTCTGGTTGTTTCAATGCTGAAACAATATGGCGGACAGTCAATAGAAATAAAGGTTGTGGGTAATAAGTAATGTTCAATTGAGTTATGTTTTCTTAAATACATTAAAAACTCTGTGGATGGATACTTCCCTATCTGCGTCTGTTTCTTCGTCAAGGCATATTGTGCTTGAGGAGTGAAAAGAAAGATTCCACTATTTTCTTTTATTCTTTCAGAACCGTTAGCTCCGGCATCCGTACAAGTATTGACAGAAAATGCCACCACATCTACTGTAGTAATCCAGTGGATTTATAATCATACATTAACCTTTGTTGAAAGCTGGATTGTAAGTTACAACTTGGTGAATGGTTCCATTGCCAAGCAGATGGTTCCCCGTCCTGATGGTGACAGCAGTGTTGTTGCTGTGATTGATGAACTGGTTGCTGGGTACCATTATGAGTTTTCCGTGAAAAGTGTTGTGCTTGACATGTCTTCGGACATTGTAGAAGTGAATGCTACGACAAGTAAGTACTGGTACCGTTGACTCTTGAGACCAAGTCTCAAGGTTATAAACTTTTTTCATGCTCAACTCAACTGAGCATGAAGTTTATCCTGCTATCATATATGTTAAAATGCCATCCCACACCACCAACCCACCCGAGAGCAGACCTGGGAACTGCAAAAGGAATACCGTAAAATGGAATATTTTCGCGTTGCCAAATTTTCACGTTTTTGCCTCAAAAACATGATAATAAATATTCGCGGTTTTTAATTTTTGCGGTCTAGTGTACCCGAGAAAATTAGAATTGCAAGTTAAATGTCTTGCGAAATGTCTAAAGTGTCCATTAAGTTGGTAAATTTCAATGGTTGAAAACTAGGTGCTTTCCGTATTTCATCTTGAAGACAAATCATAGTTTCTCGATGGTCTCAAGTTGAAACTAGTGCATAGAATAGCGTTACATTTTAAGAGTCGACTTTAACTGGCAATGTACTGACATTGTCTTTTTTTCTCTCCAAAATCAATCGCTTTTTAGCACCATTATTTAATTATTATGTGAACAAACGCTGACAGAATGTGTGATCACTGGTCCAAATCTGATTAAATGATCAGTTGTGTTTAAGCGTGATTAATCCATTATCTTTCTCACTTGTCCAAGCCGTCTATTGTGTAACGGTTGAACGCTCACGAGCATGAGCTTGATTGATCTATTCATGTTCAATAAACAGTATACATGTAGCTTGACCTGTAAACTACGCTGGTTAGTCTATGGAAAACGGTGTTTTATGAACACAAATTAATTCACAATAATTGTTCTGTATAAAGGTAAATAAACAATCGGTCAAACTTGGAAAATATTTCGCGGATTTCAATTTTCGCGGATCTCTACTTACCGCGAAATGCCGCGAAAATTAGACGACGCGAAAATTTCCCATTTTACGGTAGTTGATTATTTCTAAATCCATTAAACTGAATGAAAGTTGTTCTTAAATGTGGTAATTTTAATGGATAATGTAATTTTCCTTTATACTTTTTTCAAACATTTTTGTCAGTTTCAAGAAATGTTACCCCAGTAAACATCTATAAGGCCTGTTCGTCTCTCTGTCTGGTAATCCGTCCATCCATCTGTCAGCATTGGTTCTTCGTTCTATTACTTGTTTGCTTGTTAATCCAGCTTACATGTGTCTAATAGATCATGTGGTTAGAGCCCCTGTCCAATGTTCTGAAGGCTGTGAGCAGCATAATCTAGCCGTCTGCCTGTCTTCATACTTGTCTATCCACTTGCCTATGACTGTCTGTCTCGCTGTATCAGTTCTTTGCTTTTTTTTATTTGTTTTGTATGCCTTTTTTGCTAGATTATCTAGTAGCTCAGGTGGTAAGAGTGCCTGACCCCATTGGGGATACTTTCAACTATTCTAAATACGTAAGCTTGGACCCAGCATCTACTGCTTACCACCCAAAATATAAGGAATATCAGGCATACCCAAACTATATTCGAAATTTAGCATCCCCAAAAACATTTTCCAATTCTGTACCTTGACTTAAGAAAAAGCCCTAAAATGTATAGAAATGACTCCCCAAAAAGTCAAAAAAAATATTCATAATTTCATTATACCCCCAAACATAATTATTTTTCTGACCCCCCCCCCCCCCCCCCCCGCCCCCCCTTTCCCCACAAAAAAATGAAATTCAAAATTTTGAACCTCCAAAAATGGACCGAACCTAGTTATATATGATAATATCAGAGTACCCCCCCCCCTTTCCCCCCCCCCCCCTTTGAAAGCTGACCAGTGTTATTAGATCAGTATGCAGTAAAATATAGCTGTCTGTCTGCTTGCTTCTCTGTCAATCAATCATTAAGCCAACCAGCCCGACCAACCACTTCGATTTCTTATTGTAGACGGAGCTTCTTTGTAAAATCGTATACTTGTTAAATAAAAGTGGCTGCGTGTCCCAGAGGGGGGAGGGGGGGTAACTCTCATTTTTTCTTCATACGAAGAGTCGGCCCTAGCATCTATCTTTCAACCCCCAAAATATCAGGAATTTTAAGCACCCCAAAAATATTTGAAATGTTAGCAACCCCATAAAATATCCCACATTCTGTACCCTGACCTAAAGAAAAGACCCTACCAACTTTGCTATCGATACTCTGGCTTTTAAGATATCAATGTTTAATCAAATGTTATTTTAGAATTTTCTCAGTTCGATCGACTGAAAGCAATTTTTCCTTTTTCAAATAATTTCCACCGTTTAATACCATATTTTGTAATCTAACAGTAGAGTTTGCAAGATGTGTGATATTCTAAGCACAAGGGTGAGTGTTTGATTGTGTTGATAAATATATGAGCCGCGGCCCGAGATTTCCAACAATTAGACATTTTGACAAGTGTAGACTCAGACGAGCCTGTGCAGCCTCCTGTTTAGCTTAGAAACTCCAAATGATGTTCAGTCAGTAGCTCAACAGTCATAGAATATTCAAGCGACAAGCAAAGGCTCTGATCAGTCTGCGCGTATGCGCAGGCTGGTCTGAGCTTTTGCTGGTCGCACATACCAAATTGTTGGAAATCTCATGCACTGGCTCAATTATTTTAGTTCGATATAGATTAGAAAAAATACTTTTTCACTCTTTTACGGAACCAACCCTCCCCTCCACCATAAAAGAAACGACCCCGAGACATTACTTGCCGAAAATAATCCGTGGTCAGAAACTGTATGATACCTGTGATCCTTGAGCACCCGAAGGCTCAACCGGGAGTCACCGGGTTCTGGTTTTAAAGCATCTCAGAAGATGGGGCCACAGCTTAAAGTCTCATCCGACAGAGTGATGTGCAAAGATACATCTTGGGACAGAGAAGTTTGTACTAAGTCTCCTCTACAACTTTCTTGGGGAACACATTTTGTTACTTGATTTTTTTTAATGGTTTTCACAACTGTTCGGTTAAAAATAAAAATAAATGTTTTCTTATGTTCCCCAATATTGCTTGGCTACCTTGTTGCCCTGAAACAAATGCCCTTGTTCCCATGTTCCCTGAAATCCCTGTGCCTTCCCTGAAATTCCTGGGAGGGCCTCTTTACTGTTGACAGGCAGGTTGTATATAATATATTTCAAGGGAAATAATCCAATTCTAAAATTATACAAGGGAGCTTATCTAGGTAATAAAGAAGAAAACAAAGAAAAAGATGTGAATGTTTTGCATTTTTCTATGTAAAATGATTTTTAGAAATAAAAATGTTAAATAATTGTCTTTTTATCAAAATATATATTTTCATCAAATTAACCTTGTTTTGCAAAGTAAACTTTGCGCTTAAACAAACCATTAATAATTAAAAGTTTTTGAAATACTTATACTATTTTGTTCCTATTTTTATTTGCCAGTCTGGGCAAGGCTTCACTCCTGTAGCTGAAAGTCCTAATTAAACAGATGGCAAGAGCAAATCCAGATGTTAATCACAGGTGGTCTCTTATGGACTTATCTGCTTCAAATTCTGGAACAGTTTAAAAAATATTCTCAATAGCAATAGAAAATGTTTGATCAAGAACATGTTTCATCATATTACAAGGATAAACAGTAACCTACCTATGAAATACCGATACTGAACTCATATTGCTCTGTCGAGCATCTTACACAGGTATATGACATGGGTGGGCATCAGCGGAACTACCTCGAAATCACGTTAATGTAAATTTGTTCCTTCTTCACATCCGGGACCTTTTGCGGTAGGGGCATCGTCATGAAAAAACCAAACAAAGGTAGGTACTCTCGCTTGTTTTGGTTTTTTTGTTAAAGAATAAGCTAACTATGTAAAAATCTGGCAATGCTATAAAATGTAGATATGATTTACCTTGCTAAACAGGCCAAACGTGATGTTAAAAAAAGCATTGCTTTGAGATGAGAACCGTAACTAAATCGAACCCAGAACGGGATTTCTTCAGTTTTTTGTCAAAACGAAGAAAGTATGCAGATGTTTTGCCAATTTGAGCTCAGAACAAGAGCAATTTACACATGGCATGTACATAACAGCCCTTATTCGTACTTTGAAAGTAAAAAAATTGAACCGATCATGTTCTACGAAGGAATGATGCCAAAGTTTTCAGGCGCAGTATCACCTTCGCCATCGCGGTAGTTGTAACGTCACACTCTAGTTCCTTCGAGCATACCATGTCAGTATATGCAGGCGCGGAGAGAAATGTGTGTAATATTGTAGTATCTACTGAAACACCCCAAATCACCACCATTCCATCTCAAACGCTGCTCCCCGTGTAAAAACTAGCACACCTACCCCTGTCCCACTCCAAGTCCTCACCTAGACCCCAAAACCTTTAGCTCAGCCGTTTTACGCAGATGTGCTACAGATGTAAGTATAAGGTCTCTTCCACCAGCCCAAATATACTTGAAGTGTTTATCATTTATTTTCGTGTATATATGTGTCAGTATATGAGATTTTGTCACTTATCACATGTGCCACGACTCAGATTAGCTTGCGCATTTTTAAAGTTTCACCAGAACTTTCATGTATTGACACATATACATGTAGATAAATGATATACACTTCAAGAAAATTTTGGCCGGTAGACGAGACCTGATGCTTACATCTTTAGCGCATCTGCGCAAAAGGCTGGGCTAAAGATTGTGGGGGTCTTGGGATAAGGACTTGGTGTGGGGCAGGGGTAAGTGTGCTAGTTTGTACACGGGGAGCAGCGTTTGGGATGGATTGGTGGAAGTTTGTGGGTGTTTCAGTGCATACTACAATATTACACACATTTCTCTCCGCGCCTGTATGCACTGCATGTACTGATATGGTATACTTGAAGGAACTAGAGTGTGACGTTACAACTGCTGCGATGACAAAGGCGATACTGCGCCTGAAAACTTTTGCATTTATTCCTTCATAGAACATGATCGGTTCGATTTTTTTTACATCAGAAGGACAAATAAGGGCTGTCATGTATGTGCCATGTGTAAAATGCTATTGTTCTGAGCTAAAACTGGCAAAACATTTGCATACTTTCTTCGTTTTGACATAAAACTGAAGAAGTCCCATTCTGGGTTCGATTTAGTTAGGGTTCTCATCTCAAAGCAAAGCTTTTTTCAACATCCTGTTTGGCCTGTTTAGCAAGGTAAATCATATCTTCATGGAATAGCATTGCCGGATTTTTACATAGATAGCTCACTCTTTTACAAAAATCAAAGTAAGCGAGAGTACCTACCTTTGTTTGGCTTTTTCGTGCCGTTGCCACTACCGCGAAAGGTCCCAGATGTGACGAAGGAACAAATTTACGTTTACGCGATTTTGCGGTAGTTCCGCTGATGCCCACCCGTGTATGAGGGGAAATAGTTATCACACAGCTTAATTTCTCTATTGTTTACCAAAACTATTAATGCATTTACAAACACCGAATTAGTACAATTATGATGATCATGAATCACATGGCATCTTATTTTATGAAAATTAATACATAGCCATGTTTGAAATGCCCCAACTTTCATAAAATGAGCCGATATTTACACGGTTATAACTCCATAGGATTTGTTTAAGCATTACAGAAACATAGCATTTACAGATATTTCATATATCTTTTTCCTTTAAAAATTGATATGTTTTAGCCAAAATGTATGCATATTGTTCTGGTCACATGACCAAAATGGCTGCCACACCCATATGGTAAAAGAAAATGTTTATTAAATAATAAGCCTAAGTTGATCTTGAACCATTTTAACATTATAAAGGAGACCAGGTGAGCGCTTCAGGACCTTCAGGTTCTCTAGTTATTTCATGGACACATAATACCTTTTAGAGAAAAGAAAAAAAATCTGGTCACCACATTAAGTATCTATTACCCCCTGCCTATGAAAAAAATCAGGACTGTCAGTTATGAAAATAGAAAGGCAGAATTGAAATTTAGATGCATTTAATATACTTAATGTCTGATTAATAGCTAAAATAATGAATTTTGAAAATAAAAGTAAGTACACACTCAGGGCATAAAAAACTAAACCAAAGGTGGTTTACCAAGTTGTAATTGCCATGTGCATGGGTATTCTTAACAACTGAATTACTGTTAAAACATGCCTGAGTGTGTAAGAATAAACTTTATGCTAGTAATGTATGTCCAAAGCTTGACACTCTTTCCTTCTAGCGGTGCTGATAAACTTTGCAAACAGTTTGGACCCAGATCAGCACCTACAGAACATCAGTCCTGTTTTGGATCTAAACCATTTGACTCTCTGATAGTGCTCCCGAACGATTTTTTTTTAATGAGAAAAGAATACAGATGACAACAAAAGCATGAAAAATTACCCAGCATGCAAAGAGCACAGGTTAAGATAAACACATATTTTGAGCGTAAAATTGTAAATATTTTCTTGCCCATCAGTATTAACATACATTTTGGGTGCTCAAAAGTAACGTCTCATTGAGACAGTTCTTTTGAGTACCCACAGCATATGTTTTGGTTGAGAAATAAGAAAATTCTTTTTTGGTACGCACTCTTAACTAAAGGCCTGAAAGAGTTAAATTTTATACATTGGCATAGCACCCGTTATGCAGGTTACGCATGTGCGTAATAAAAATAGTAAGATATTCAAAGGGGGTCAATTAATGTGATAAAGATAATAATGATAAAGAAGCCTTATTTAACGTGGCTTTTAATGAAACAGACAGCATTAGCTCACAAGTTATTCTGCAACATAACAATATCTTTAACAGATACTTACTGGCCTTACTCTATTTTCCAAGCACAACCCCTTTTTATGTGACATCAGCAAGGGAGCTCAGCTGCAAGTACCATTTTTTATACCTTTGGTATGGTGCAGCCGCTGGATTCGAACCCACAATCTCCCAATCAGAAACCGGACGCTCTACCTACTGAGCTATCAAGGCGGTGGTAAAAGTGATTTTCCATACTATAAGGAACTACTCATAAAGGAAAGAATTCGCCCGTTGGGAGCAAATTCTTTCCTTTAGGAGAAGTTCCCATTTCAAAAAGAGAGGCAATTGAAGAGAATCATTGCTTGATCCAGTAGTCTCCCTTTGACGTATTTAACTTTTTCAGGGTTCTGGCTACTACATTGTTATATGTGCTTTCTTTTTAGAACCTTTCATCAATACGACATTAACAGAAACTGGGTCCACGACTTCATCGATCCAACTATCCTATACAGAAGCGGCAGATGATTTCTTTGACAAGTTTGTTTTCCATCTAGTCAGTCCAGAAAAGATTATTGAAAAGGAGAAAGGACAATCAAATAAGGTTGTCACATTTATTGGCCTTGAAGCAGGAGCTCTCTATCAAGTGGAGGTAGAAACAGTCTCAGGAGAGCAGAGAAGCACCAAAATGGTCATAGAGATTGTAACATGTAAGTCTATTTTCATTAACCCTTTGTATTCGGGTGGGTTTGCCTATACATATTGATACAATAAGTATGGGACTGTCCATTTAGTACTTTAAGGGGTTCGGGGAGAATGTTCTAAATTACAATGTATTTCTGTCCCTGAAGATTGTTTTAATCTTAGCAAACAGTGCAGAACCTGATGAAATGCAGCATTATGCTGCATTTCATCTGGGTCTTCACTGTTTACCAAAGTAGCCATTTAGGGGTTTCCAGTAAATAAATGGTTAACTCTTTCAGTACTGAATCTCTGAAATGGAATCTTCCGCTTGATGAACTAGACTTATCCATCCTTAGGCCATCAATAGATAATACACCAGTCATTTATAACCACTGTCCCCATGCGCATATCTGAACAAGCAGTCAGGTCTGATCTTACGCTGTTCTAAAATGATGGTACAGACGCTTGAAAAGGTTGCACAGGACACGTATTATCCTAATTTAGTACGCTTGTTTATTTTGAAAGGGGGTTTTACTTATCTTTTTTTTTTCTTCACAAAATTGTGTGGTATTCAGAAGAATTGTCTCTTTTTGAATTCCTTTCAGTAGTCTTTAAGACGTTGTATTTGTATTTCAAGAGAAAAAAATATGATGTAATTATTTGCTTATCTATACCTATTCATTGACAGATAAGCGCAAAATTTAAATCCTAAACCTGTGTCTGTTCATTGCGATGAGTGCAGTGGCTCAGTGTAGTAGAGTGCTCGACTTCAGATAGAGTGGTCCCTGGTTCAAGCACAGGAGCTTGAAGTTCGGTCAATATATCACCTATATAGCCTTAAAACCAAAAGCTCACGGTGTCATTACGTAGTAATGACCAGGAGTGAAACTAAGCTCTCTGTAGCCATTCCGGCTCCAGTCTCCGGTCAAACAGCAGTGATTGTTGTGACGGCAACGTCAAAGTGTTCGATAACTTTTCTTCTACCTTATGATCAAGATGGCGACGTTAAGACAAAACAGGACAATGTCTCAAATATGCTTTAAGTCGATATAGTACCGGGAAACCTATTTGTTAGGGCATAAACAATGAGACAATGACGTTTTCATCTACAGATAAGCCCCAAGACGCTATAACTTGACGTTACGCTTTGTACGCCAAATCGTGCGCGACGTCAACGTCACACAATTTTTGAAAAACAACGGTTTCAGTTTTGAATTTCCGCAAAGTTTATGAAAAACAGAACTTTTCGTGATAAGTAAATGTAAGGGTTTGATTTATTTAATATTCTGAACACATTTAACTGATTTTTTCATTTTTTGTTTGAAGAGTTTGTAAGTTTTGAGATGTATTTTCTCCAAGTGTGACGAAGGCTCGGATTTACTGCATCAAACCGGATACTGGAGCCGGAATGGCTACCATTATTTTTTCCTTATTTTCAAACGCTCATTATTTTGACTCGGTGATATGTCAGAAAAAGTTATCCATGCCTCGCATGTTCTGTTGACATAGATTTAATGGTAAGATGTTCAGTTTTCGCCAAAACCTCCTGGTAACAACGATTCAAAGGTGCCTGAAAATCAGTTTCACTCCTGGTCATTACTACGTAATGACATTGTGAGCTTTTGGTTTTGAGGCTATAGGGGTGATTTAAGGATCAAACTTCAAGCTCCTGTGGTTCAAGCCTCACTGGGGACACTCTTAATGTCCTTCAGCAAGTCACTTTATTCTCTGCTTAGTACTGGTTAAACCCAGGAAACATCCAGACATGACTGAAGAATTGTTGATTGAGACATAAAGCATCAACTCATACCCCATCCCCCCCCCCCCCCCCCCCAAAAAACAAAAAACAAAAACAAAACACACACACAAAAAAAACACACACAACTCTATTCCAGGTCTTTAGTGAAGCTCGTGTACAAAAAAATACTTTCTTATTTCTTAACCAAAACATTATGTTGTGGGTACTCAAAAGAACCGTCTCAATGAGACGGTTCTTTTGAGCACTCAAAACATATGTTAAAACAAAGGGGTAAGAAAATATTTACACTTTTTACACTCAAAATTTTTGTTTATCTAATTCTGTGCTATCCATTGATTTCCGATTTCAGTGCCAAACCTAGCCATAGTGAATAGTATTGCCAAATCCCACGACATCACACTTACCCTGAAGAGACCTACGGGTGGTATTGCCACTTACAATGTAGTGTGTAGGAATCCAACAGGAGCTGTGGTAAAGGATGTGACGGTAGCTGCGACAGAACAAGATCAGACTATACTAGTGGATGGCCTTACACCTCACACTGAATACACATGTGAAGTCAAATCTCAGGTTTCCACCAAGTCAAATAGTTTGACCTTGAAGATCATGACCTTGCAAGCAGGTTTGTTTAACAAGAATTAGAGGTCTGGCCTTGAGGTTACAACACTTTTCATACTAAACTCAACTAAGCATGAAAATTCTGTTTATAACTGTTAAAATGCCAACAATTTTGGGTATTTTATCATTTATTAGCAGGATAAATACAACATTTGAGTTTTTTAAAGGATTTTTTCCAGCATTTTAATTTTATGAGCAGTTGACATTTCATTACCATTTGAGTTGAGCTTGAAAAATTGAGGCCAGATATATTTGTCTTTTGACAGTGGATTTGTATTCCTTTTAACTATTACAGAAAAAGCTATTAGCAGTCATGTTTTAACCAGAACAAGCCCATGTATTTACAAGGCAGTCACATGCTGTTTATGCACAGCTTTTTGACTTTACACATATGCATTCTGGGGCCATCACAAAAGTTACCTTCATCAACAGTAGTGTACAAACATGTAGAAGTGAGCATAATTTAGTAACCTAAATATTTGCTCTGGAACTGGTGTTTTTAAAACCTTTGCATGTTTCATACTTTTGTATGCCATTATAACTACTACAAAAAATGAATTTTTCGATTGTTTTCTCCGAAGTGTTTAGGCAACAAAATGATGCATGCAATAAAAATGATCAAACATGTTTTAATCCATTTTCTAAAACATCTGGTAGGCCCCTTGAGATTGTAGAAACCCACACCTTTCAGACTCTGGTTACAACACCAAAAATAATGTTTGACCCATCTTCCTCAAATGCTAGAGTCCTCTTATTTGCTGTCGAATTATAGGCTGAGCAGTGTTTTCTATGTGATGACATCTCATATGTGTTAATTCCATGAAAAACCCTGCTCAGCCTTAAAAACTAATACTAATGCCTCTCTGATTCTGACATCCATATTTAACCCTTTACCTCATAGAGGGGCCTTTTGACGCTTTTGCAAACAGAGCAGACCCAGATCAGGCAGCTCTTAGAGCTGCCTGATCAGTGTCTAGTCTGTTTGCTTATGGAAGTATGATTAGATATGATCCTACACTAGTGGACCTGACAAGTAATTTCTTATTTAAAGAATAATTCATAGTGGGTGGAGATTAGCATGAATATTCATGAGGGAAAAGATTAATGGTAAATTCCATATTTATAATGTTGTATGTTATATGCAATAAGTATCAAATTCCTGCTAATTTATGTTTCAGCTCCCTCCAAAGTGTTGGAATTGAATGTCATAGAAAGTGCTCCTAATGAAGTGACCTTGTCTTGGAAGATGCCAGCAGTACATAATGGAGAGATTATGAACTATATTGTCAACTATATTGGACGGAAGGAGGTAATGATGCGAGGCAAAAGGTCTTATTCCTTTTCAGGCAAGATTGTTCTTGTAAGGTCATCATGGTTTGATTGAATACCTGGGCACATGTAGGGACTTCATTAGAATACAGCACAGTCCCTTTACAATACTACTGTAAATTCAATTAAAATCATGTATTTTGCTCAAGGTCACAACGCAGTGCCACCACCGGTGAGACTCAAACATGCAACCCCTTGATCTCGAGTCAAGCCCTCTACCACTGAGCCACTGCACTCCTTATTTACCATTTATTCTTCTGAATCAATCACCAGGTAATTGATTTCTTATCTTTCAGATTGTCTAAGCCATCAATTGTATTACAAAATGATTATTGTTTAAAGTTGAAAGCTCTTGACTATAAATCTTGATCGTTCAATAAATATAAATTTATCTGTAAACTACACTATTCAGTTAATGAGACACAATGTTTTATGTGTTTTTACTGAAACATAATTGAATACACTAGGGACATAATTGGAAAATATTTGTGTTTTTAAAATTTTTGTGGCACAAAATACCGCAAAATACAGCGAAAATTGGATGAAATGGACATTTTCCGTTTTACCGTAGGTCATGTTCATCTTAACAATTTGCTAGAACTATCAATTCTTAATTTCTCAAAAAGATAGACAGGTGTCAAAAATTGGTTGCCTGTGGCCTTCATTTTCAAAGACTATAATATGTTTGTAAACTTTTATGATATTTGTTTCAGTTGTTCAGTATAGAAGGAGGGAGAAATATCAGTTTTGTTCCTGAAGCTAGCATTGTCTTTGATGATCTTTTAGCAGGCTATACATATACTTTCTATGTAAGTTCTAATATTTCCCCAAACTTTAACTTAACCATGTTAACCCTTAAAGCGCCAAGTAAAAAAATGCATCTGAAAATGTCGTCTGCTGAAGTCGTCTGCTGCAAACAATTGCCTAACATTACTGACAAATTAAAGACATATGCGGCTATTTCCAATGCGCACCTTTTCCGCGTCTGCAAACGGGGAAAGTTGTCTGGGTCCTGTCTTTCGACCCTTAACGGATTCGGATCAATACAGCTTCCGATATTCTTATGTCATATCGGTGTTCCGACATTTTCTTCACAAAATAACTAATTGAAGTGTGTCCGAAATATCTATTGACATCTTTTCAGAACTGATCGTCTCAGCACTAAAGACAGATAAATGTAGCTCAGTCGAAATCAAACGACGTACACAATAACCCTGGTTACGAATACGATAGTGGCCGAGTCTATACTATTTGTATGGATATTTAGAGCGGCGCACGACCTGACCTCGTGGCCTAGTGGTTAGCGCGCCTGGCTACAAAGCCAGAGAACCAGGATCGATTCCCAGATGCGCACATATTTTCAGTGTGTTTTTTCTTTCTTTTTTAACATTTTAATGCTAAATTACTTCATATACTAGTAAAATGGCATCATCAAAACGACCGAAATGGTCATCCCCGAACTTTTTATATTGAATTACGCATGAAACCTATGGGGGTGGGGTTAAATTTGGCCCTCTAGAAAGAGAATTAGTTCGGTGACCCCAGATTTTTATTCTTTTTTCTGAAAGGTATTATAATAGTCCATGAATTAAAAATAAATTTTCAAGATTTTCAATGTCAGATTTTTTAATACATGATTTATTCTAAAAACAAATTCCATTTTTCGACGAATTGCCAAAATATATCATGCAGTATCTTGTCAATGCATGGGGTAACAAGTAAACATGCACATTTTCTTAAAAGTTTGAGGTCATGGGCAGTAATTTAAGTTAAAAGAAAGAAGCTGGGTGAAGATTACAACCGTTTTAGCTCGATAATTAGGACTAGTATTATTATTTTATATTTCTAGAAAATTGGTCAAATGCTGTAAACTTCAATATGAGATTCTGAAAAAATAAGCACGGTGACATATCCTTTTTATTTCATAAATGGATAGCCCATGCATAAAACAAACTGTATGCAAAGTATTTAAAATATTTCAATGTGGGAAGTATTTAGTAGCATATGTCCTTAAGTATAGAAGCAAATAGCGTGGACCCAGAACAGTCTGCTCCTATAGGAGTAGTCTGAACTGGGTCAACACTGTTTGCCATAGAGGCCTCTTAAACATTTCAGCAGACGAGAAAAGCAGCCGACTATTGTTATGATTGGCGCATAAGGGTTAAAGGTGCCTGTATATCCTGTCTTGAAAAATTGTGCAGAGCGAGTTCATGATCTACACTGCCTGTTAATGAATGCTTATACAGTTGATCTTGTAACATCAAAGGCCTCAGGGTTGGCAGTTTTATTTCTAATTATCATTATTTCAGATTATTGGAAGATAGATGATAAAAAAAATGTTTAACCCCCAAAAAATGACTATTATCAGTGGGTTTTAAACCCCGAAAAATGATTATAATCAGTGGGTTTTTTCTCAATCAAACATAAGTTTTGGGAAGAAACGTCTCAAAGGAGATGCTTCTTTTACGCACCCAAAACATATGTTATTATGAACAGTTATTAATATATATCATGAATAGGTCCTATATCTGAATTCTGTGTCCCAAATTTATTTCAAATTAGCAAGTATTTCGACAAAACGAAGTTCAAATTTGGAGGTTAGACTGTATCTGGACTCCTGCAATTTAGTTGGATAAAGTTTGTGTGTATGAGCAAGATGGTGAGGGTGGGGTGGATGTAGTACATAGAAATAAAAAGAGTTAACCATTTGTTGACTTAACATGTAATAGCACTTATAGGATATTTTGACGAACAGTGGTGACCCAGATGAGATGCCACTTACGCATCATCTAATCTGGGTCTGCACTCTTCAATAAGATGAAAGCAGTCTTAATGAACATAAATGTACATTGTACAATTGTCACATTACGGTAAAATGTATCTATTCTCCCAATGAACAATTTCATCATAGATACCAGCATCTAGGCATTTTCTTACTTTGTACCTTTATTGCAGAAAAATCATATTTTTGGCAGGAATCACAGATCTAAAAATCTTTCAATGAGATGGTTCTTTAGAGCATCCTAAACAAATGTTTAAACTAATGGATAAGAAAATATTCACAATTGAGCCAGTGCATGAGATTTCCAACAGTGTAGTACATGTATGTGCGACCAGCAAAGCCTCAGATCAGTCTATACATACCCTCAGATCAGCCTGCTCATATGGGCAGTCTGATCAGAGCCTTTGCTAGTCGCTTGAGTATTCCATGATTGTTAAGCTACTAATTGAACATCATTTAGAGTTTCTAAGCTTAAAAGGAGGCTGCAGATGCTCGTCCGAGTCTACAAGTGTCAAAATGCCACATTGTTGGAAATCTCATGCCACAGCTCAATTTTTACTCAAAAGTGATGTTTATCTGGACCTATGGTTGTTTTCTTGCTTTATCTGTGATGACTGTGTGCTTATTAATTCAGGTAAAAGCCATAACAGTAGAAGAAGGAGCCTCCAGCAGTGTCACCATTACACTAAGGACATACCGTAAGTGAAAGTCTAATTTGCTCATCTTCTTGCAGAAAATTAACTTCTTACAGATGTTACCAGGGTTCACATGTTTGAAAATGCTTGAAAATAGAGAGGGTCCTCTTGAAAATTCTACATTGAAATGTGCATGAAAATAATTCTGTTGCTGTCATTACATAATATTACTAAATTTGTAAACTACTAATGATTTATTTTATTTCATGGCATTATTTCACTCCCAGACGTGACATCACATGATAAATAGCTATTATATTAGTAGTCAGTGAGTCATCCAACAGGATAGAGAGCATGAGATTTTCAGATAAAACTCAACCCTTCTTTTTGCTTTTGTGGAGGCAATAATTGAGCCATTTCCCACCTGAGTTCTTCTAAATTTATCATGCATTATATCTATCCATGTCTTAGACAAGTTGGAAAATGGTTTTATTTGGTTTGTTATGTTTTATTCATCTCTCATATAATGTGACGTATTTGGACTTGACCGTATAACAAATGGCATAGTTTCATCCTAAAATTTACGGTAATCTAGATTTTTGAAATAGTAAAATTACTCTTTTTTAATTTTTCTTTTATTACACTCAGACCTTTCTTTATCATGGTATCTCCTTTATTGTGACATTTGCATATCACATGAATTTTTAGGTACAGTGCCACCTAGCAATTGTTTACCTTCAATACATTCAAAGACAATCATCAAACTCTCTACTCTAGCAAACATTTGTCAAAATGTCTAGAATTTCGGTATCCATATTATAATTTTACAAAAATGATGCAGAAATCAATATGGCTACCCCTCCCCTTGAAATCCCCCCTCTAGTACCTTTAACATCTGTTGGTTTTATTTTATTGGAGCCGAGATCTGATGTCTGGATGTCAGAGCTGATTTGTGCCCATATTTAAGGATTGAAATTCATATTTTAAGCTCGCACTGGATGAAGATATACATTAGCTATTTTAATGTCTGTGAAGCCCGAAGGACTCCTCGGAAACATTAAAATAGCTAATGTTTTTCATCATCCTGTGCAAGCTTAAAATATGAGTTTCAGTCCTTATATTTACATTCTATATTATCATTCAAATTCACTTAATTAACTCTTACCCAACCCAGCCAGCTATCCTTATAAAATAACAAATTTCTATTTGAAACAGAGGTGTTGGAACAGCCAGGACGCGAAACTTGTACAAGGGTCATCCAATAAAGAATGAGACTTTTCTATAGCGCAGTGAATTTACATGCTAGGCTTATGAAATTTCTGTCAAAGCTAGCTCGTTTTTTTGGCTGTTCACATGTACCATATTTGACGTTTTACATAGTTCAAACTTTTGTTGCTAGGCAACATGAGAAGACTGGGCAATCATGCGCGGACGGCTCACTATAGTTAGTTACCATAGCAACAGATTAAGAAGTAAAGGTTATTTTTTTACTAGTACTTATATATGCTCATGCAATCTGTCTATAGCCAATAAGGGAAAGTAATGTTTCAGATTCTTGAGCCGTTACCATGGAAACAAAGCTTAAAAAATCAAGTTTTCAAGAAATATCTGGTATTTTTTCTGACCTCTTGATCTTAAAAGTTAATATCAAATAGTCGAAGGCAATTAAAGTGAACATAGTTCTGTTCATGTATACTTAATAACAATAAGCTGCAGATAACGAAATATTTTGTGGGATATCCTGTTTATATAAAATCAAGTAAATCGGTTGCTAGGCAACCAAAATAAAGGATATGCATATTTGGTTCATCTTTTATAGCATTTTATGTAACCCTAAGATTGTTTAGTAGAAGAAATTATATTAAGAGGTTATATTCTATCTATGAGTGAAAATAAAAGATTTTCAATAACCGTGGGTAGTCAAAAATAATGTAAACGTGGCCATGCGTCTTCAAGTCCTTCCGCAAAACATCCCGTTACTATGGCAACTAATCAATCACAAACATATTGTTTATATTCCTGAATTGCTAAGATATCATACTATCATTATGGTAAATTTTAACTAAATGCACACACAGGTTTTCATACTATGAAGAAAGTCTCATTCTTTATTGGATGACCCTCGTATCATGGTGATACGTGAGTGACGTCACGCAAACGTCTATAAAAAATGAAATTTATTGGCTGACATTGATGTAATTTGCCCAGATGCATGGACTAGATCACTTGACATTTCAATGTTTTGCATCGACAAATGCAAGCAGCTAGAAATTATTATTTTCATCTAAGTCAACTACATTGAAAATGTAAATATTAGGCCATGTTACTACTTTATTTGGAATTTGTTCTGAGCATATAAAGTATGGGACACATTTAGCATAATCAAACACATTGTACAGTGTGTTAACAAGGAAGAAGACAATATTATTGAAGGATACTTACTGAACTACATGTAGTTCTTCAGATCATGACAAAAATCATCGATAAAACTTTAAGATCAGCATAAAGCTGTAATTGAGTTACACATACCAGTATCAAATACTATTTAAGTGTAAAGGAGGGGGTGGGATGGGGGAGGGGGGGGGGACGAGGCATAAATGCTCTAAGTAAATATGTTGACTTTTTAGTTGTCTTTTTTTCAGACAACCAAACAGGTGACATGAACATTTTAGTAAAAGCCTATTAAACCATGTATTTGAGCCTCGTCGCGACAAAACCTGTCTTCGGGGTTTCCGACAAAGGGAGATTCAAACCAGCCTGCTCAGCTACAGAGACTAGCTAGAAAAATGAAATTTCGCTAGTAGCAAGCTTAGATATGGTACTTTCCAAAACCAAATAACAAAGGGCACTGATCAGACTGCGCATCCACGCAGGCTGGTCTGCGCCTGTGTTGTTCACAAACCCTGAAGACAGGTTTTCATGCGTCGAGGCCCATTTCTTGTATTTTTGTACTTGTAGTTTGATAATTATTTCTAAAAAGTTTTCTCAAAAACTGACAGGGATTGATCTATAGTAATAGTATGAAACTGGTTCTATTAGTATTTAATTGTACTAAATATCAGATTATGAATGTTGTAGAGAATAACTCTGTATAATGGAAATAACTATTGTTTGTTACATTGTATACAATTTAAGTTAACTAATCAATTTGTGACTTTTCGGAAGAAAGATTGTTATAAAAAAAAATTATCCATTAATATTTTTGTATCATAATGGATTCCTTTGACCCTTTAATTTCCATTTAGCATAGTAAATCTTTGTATGAAAGTGTTGGAATAGGCTGTGCAAGTTCACCATTAAAGTGCATACCTTCTTAAATTTATCAAATTGTCTTTTCTACAGCTACATAATCTGGGAGCGCAGAGGCTCAGTGGTAGAGAGCTTGACTTGAGATTGAGGGGTTGCAGATTTGAACCTCACAGGCGTCACGGCATTGTGTCCTTGAGCAAGACACATTAATCCTTCTTTAGTACTGGTTCAACCCAAGAAGACCTGTCCCAACATAACTAAAAAATTGTTCAATTGGACGTAAAGAATCAAACAAACAAAGCTACATAATCTCAGCCAATCTACAAGCCAAAATTTCCCATACAGATATGTATCCATTTGAGGTAGAATTTCTTGTGAGTGACAATCACATTGGCTGACGTTGATGTCCTTGGCCCGAATTCCATATTCAATTTATGCAAGATTAGATTATTTTTTACTGGTACCATAAAATATGGACTTTAATTGTGAACTACAATGACATGAACTTTTCTGAAGTACAAGTTTTGGTAGTAATAATCAATACCAGTTTACCCAATCATACAATTCCATTATCACGCAACAAGTCAGATTTTCGTGATTTTGAGAAGCTGCTTATTGCACATTCCACCTCTTAAGGTAAATTCCATGTCCATCAGATCAAGACGACATTTTCCTTCTAAATTCCATGTTGAAAAAATCTTTTTTTTTCATCTATTGTTTTTGAGAAATTCATAAATACATGTTAAAAGCTAAATTGATTCACAACTATATTATCATGGCTAGACAAGGCTTTGCATGAGTTGCATGGGTGACTTTAACAGGTGGTTTACATTTTTTGTGTCTATTTCAAAAGGAGCGCAGAGGCTTAGTGGTAGAGTGTTAGACTTGTGATCAAAGGGCTCACCAGAGTCACTGTGTTGTGTCCTTAATCAAGACACTTTATCCACTTAGTACTTGTTCAATCCAGGAAGACAGGAAAGCACCCTGCGGAGTGCAGTAGCTCAGTTGGTAGAGTGTTGACTGGGGATCGAAGGGTTGCTAGTTTGAGCCTCACCACCAGTGGAGTCACTCTGTTGTGTTCTTGATTAAGACACTTTATCTGCTTCTTAGTACTGGTTCAACCTAGGAAGACCTTTCCCGACATGACTGAAAATTTGTTGACTGGGATGTAAAGAATCGAAACAAACAAAACAGGAAACCATCACGACATGACTGGAAAATTGTTGATTGGGATGTAGGGCATCAATGCAAACAAACAAATGTCAATTTCAGTGTCATAAAGGATTGAGAAATATTGAGTCTTTGTAAAAAATTTGGGCCAGTTCATGAGAACATGGTTCTTAACCCTTTGTATACTAATGGATTCTTCCTTCTGATTGATACAATAAAATTGGGTTAGTCCATTGTACATATCTAGGGGTGCCTAGTTCTGAATTTTAAAAATGTATTGAATTCTTTTGTTTGAAGATTTTTTTTTACCTATACAAATAGTGTAGACCCTGATGAAATGCTGGGTCTTCACTGTTTGTAAAAGTACCCATTGTGGGGTTTCTCATAAACAAACGGTTAAGACATATGTCTAATATCACTCTATAAACATGCATTGGCAACTATTTAGTGGGGTCAGATGACTAGTATTTGGTCTCCGCCTCTACCTACTTCCAAATTTTATGTATGCTAGCAATACAAGGAGTGAAGTGACTCAGTGGTAGAGTGATTTACTTGGATCAAGTGATAGCTGGTTTGACCTTTGCTGGAGGCACTATTGTGTCTTTGAGCAAGACACTTTATCCTTCTGCTTTGTACTGGTTCAACCTAGGAAACTTCCTAACATGGCTGAAAGATTGTTGACTGGGACGTAAAGCATGCAACTGAAACAAAATGTATGCAAGTAGTGAGGGCTCTTAATAGACTGAATAAATGTACAGGCTTGTTTGAGTCTTCGCTGCTCATCTATGTAATAAGTAGCAAAATCTCATATACTGGCTAATTTGTTTGTTTTAAGCATGTAATTGTCATGATTTTCATACCCATCAATTTAAACATATGTTTGGTTGCTCAAAAGAACCATCTCAATGAGACAGTTCTTTTGAGCACCCAAAACATATGTTAAAACTGGTTAGTAAGAAGATATTACCAATTTTATGCTCAAACTTTTTGTTTTTTCTAAACCTTTGGTTGTAAAATTTAAGTGGATTATCAATCGCAAATTCACCAAATAACAAATTTTGCGATATATTTCTTCGTTTTGCAAAAAAAGGCATGATATCTCATATGAAACATCTGCAGGAAGATGAATCATATAAATATCAAACCATTTTGTTTTCCTGAAGAAGTAACAATATTTGAAAATATTGTCAGCTGCAAATTGAAGTTGGAGCTTTAATGGTTAATCCTTATTGGAACAAGTACATCATATGACACAGAGTGACTGACCATATATGAAGTGGTGGGGAAAGGGTTAACACTCTCCTTCATGAATGTTCATGCTAAGCTCCACCCACTTTGAATATTAAATATATAAATAAGCTTTCAGGTTTGTACATAGAACAAAGAAATCACTTATCAGGTTCACTAGTGTAGGATCATATCTAATCATATTTCCATAAGCAAACAGAGTAGACCCTGATCAAGCAGCTCTTACAAGAGCTGCCTGATCTGGGTTTGCTCTGTTTGCAAAAGTGTTTAAAGGCATCTCTATGAGGTAAAGGGTTAATTGAGCGCACTGTTCATATTTTTCCTTCACTTTTTTTCAGAGCCTCCATACAGAGAAGGTATAGATGAGCTGAAGGCCACACCCAAGATGGCGGACACACAGTCAGTACCAGCCACGCCATACAAGTTGTATTTCAACTTCACCAATGCCTTCTCTGATAAATATGGGGAGATAATTCAGTACACGGTGATTGTCACAGAAGATCCTGCCTCCAAGGACATCAAAGATAACACTATTTTGCCGGGATGGAAAATAGCTCGGAATGACCCCGCTGTCAAAGCTTATCAGGTATGGAGGTGATTTAAGAAATATTCTAACACACTCTGTCAAAAATAGCCAATGGTAAAGTCTAGTGATATTTGAGTAACAAATCACTGGGTGGACTAGTGCTACCTTATTTAGCGCCATTTGGTTGCCATTTTGACTTTTCATGATATCAACTATCCCATAAAGCCTTGTAATAATTAATATTTACACTTGAATGTGTTAACATCGTTTTTACAACTAATGAATGTTCAAAACATACATAAAATTATTTGTTTCAGTCTAGACAAGACATGCTGCAAATTTTAATGCTCTGGACTCTTTAGAGAATCTGAAGGAATCTTTCATATTTTCAATATTTTTGTTTGTTTGAACCAACATTTCACTTTTAACAAATGACCTGCAGCAATTGATATATGAAGCAACAAATCACTGCCAGCATGAATATATTTCTTTAATTTTCTTTTCTGTGATATATTGCTTTAATATTTAAAATCACCCCTTTATGACACAAATCGATTGAAGCATAGGTAGGTCATTCCTACAGACCCCAAGAGTAGCTGTATAACCCTTTTCATTCTGGATACTGGTAAACAGATACTTAGGCAAACAGTGAAGACCCAGATGAATTGACGCATAAGGCGGCATTTCATTTGGGTCTTCACTGTTTGCTAAGAAAAGAACAATCTTATGGGACAGAATTACAATATTTTATAGAACTTTTGACCAGCAACCCCTTAAAATACAAAATGGACAATTCCATACTTATTGTTTCAATATGTATGGGATAATCCATCAGAATGAAAAGGGGTAACCAGACTGCACTATAGTATTGCAGGCCATTAAGAGTGCGTACCAAAAAATAATTATCATATTTCTCAACCAAAACATATGTTGTGGGTACTCAAAAGAACCGTCTCAATGAGACGGTTCTTTTGAGCACCCAAAACCAATGTTAAAACTGATGGGTAAGAAAATATTAACAATTTTACGCTCAAAAATTTTGTTTTTCTAAACCTGTGCATTGTTTTCCAGGTGATATCAAATTGTTCAGATTTCTTCTCACCTGATTCCACCTGTGACAGTAGGTTTATGTTGTACGACCAGCAACCCCTTAAAATACAAAATGGACAATTCCATACCATTTGTAATAATCCATCAGAATGAAAAGGGATAAGCAGACTGCAATATAACATTTTATCATATGATGCGCAACGCAGGAAAAGGGCCCTTATGGGTAGATTTTCACATTTTCAGTTTTTGACATTTTTCAATAGGTATATGTTCAAGTTATTGATTTGTATACTTTTCGTTCGGAAATTATACACGTAGGTCCTAAAATACGGTTTTGAATAGCAGTACCCTTTAATCTGACGTCACAATTTTAGCGACGTCACGTCCAAATAATGGAAAGATCTCCTCGTATCAGCAACTAATCGGCAATCGTTGGATGAAAAGAGCAAACATTCCATTATGAAGAAAGGATCTTTAACTTCTTATTCCAAACAATTTGCAAAAATATGGTGGTCGTACTTCCCAAATTGACAATTCTAGAGCAGTTTAAAGTGGTATACGTCAACAGATATTGGTACACACTTGTGACGCTGTGAGCGCAGTGGCTCAGAGGTAGATTGATTGACTCGAGACCGAGGGGCCATGGGTTCGAGCCTCACCGGCGTCACTGCGTTGTGTCCTTGAGCAAGACACATTAATCCTAGCTTAGTACTGGTTTATCACAGGAAGACCCGTCCCAACATAACTGAAAGATTGTTGATGGGACGTAAAGAATCAAATCAAATAAAATAAACACTTGTGACGCAACTTGACGTCGTCGGGAATAAGCGCTATTTAGTTTTATACCTACGGACAATCCATGGCCGTTTTAAGGCAGGATACAAGACAGATATATTCTTTACATCAAAAGGGCACCAGTCTGTCGGATAAGGCCGTGGCCCCGTCTCAATATGGCCTTAGCTTGGTGGCACATTCTAATACAAACACAACAACAACAACAACATCAAAAGGGTCTTCATATACAATACACGCCTTTACCTGAATATTTTGACTCATTGTTGTTATTCATAGTTGTTGCATTTTGTTTCAGTTTTGAAACGAAAGGTCGTACCTTCTGCGTCCAACCTTAGAATTTTGGTATCGAGGGTGGGTCCACGGCGGGGTCGAGGGATCAATATTTTTTCACTCTTTTTCGTGTCCCACATGAGCTGGTAAATGGTTTCAGAAAATAAGTATTCAAACTCATGCGAGCATACACATTTACGAAATAAACTTTTGATTCAAGAGAATAACTAGTCCCAGCCAGCTTACAGTTTTGATCGACTATCGGCCCCCTAGCGAGCTGGAGGGCCGATTGTGGCCCATTGGATAAGATGGGTCCCGACGTGACATAACCTATCTTTGGGGTTTCCGACACAGCGACAACTTAAATCAGTCTCCTCGGCTACAGAGACTAGCTAGAGAAATGCAATTTTGCTCGTAACAAGTCAATATAGGATTCTTTCTAATAAGCGCATAACAAAGATGCTGATCAGACTGCGCGGATGCGCAGACTGGTCTGCGCCTTCTTTGTTCGCAAACTCCCGAGTATAGGTTTTCTCGGGTAGTCATTGTTAAGGCCCAGATCGGTAAATCGATTTATTGCGCAAATCAGTTTGCTTTAATTCGTTACTAGTTCCGAAATGTAGACGACATAGTTCCCGGCAATATTATTTTTGAAAAACAACTACTGTACAAGCTTGATTGATATACAGTCATGGGACATACTTATTCACCATGTCTAACTTAATGTATTACTATTATTATTTTTGCAAAGATTATTGTCCCCAAAGTATAGAGGCTTAAATTTTGAAAATACAATGTAGTACCAAAAGGTAGCAAACTGATTTACGCAGTAATATTTTTTATTGTAGCCTTCATGGTTTCTGGTATTTTCGTATGATAGTCATTTAAACACATCACACTTTTCCGGTAACGTTCAAGTCGGGGTAGCCTCAATGATATTTTTTTTATAAATATGTTTACTTTAAACATGTTAAAAGCGTTCTACCGGAGGGCCTTGAGGGTAGATATTTTAGTGTACATATTGCTATTTTCTATAAAGTTGCAATTCATTCCTGTAAGTTTTTTTTTTTTTTGTTTTTTTTTTTTTGTAAATTGCGTCACGGTATTTTTTGTATTTTTTTGTATTTTTATTTATTTTTTTTTTTTTTACAAAATGCACTGTTTTGAATGGCGACGTCGCGAATAATTATGTCCTGGGACTGTATGTAGGCCTACATCGATAAATGGCCAGCATGGTCGTATTGGTCTTAAGTATGGTTCAAATGGTTCCATTCTTGAGGTTGAATTTATATTAATTAGCAGGGGAAAGAAGTTGAATTAAAATGAATTGGCGTCCATTCTTTCTCCTATCATTAATTTAACCGCGGTTCTTTTTCTTTCAACACACAAAAGTCGTAATAATTTCTAAAATAATTTAAAACGAATATTGAAAACCTGAAACAGTAGATCTATGTGAAATTTCCATGAAATGTAAAGCTATGAAGCTATATAGATCTATTCAATCGGGTTACGTCTGGTTTCCCGGACTCGACAGTTAGGCAGTGTAAATGACAAAAGCATATTAACACTAAACCAAAATATGCGGGGTAGGCCCCAAAATAAACCGTCGAAATCTTCTGTACTCTTTTTGCTGGATTACAGGTATTTCCTCGTTATTCGATCAATTCCCTTGTCTAGAAGATTTTTTCAAGCAAATGTAGTTTGAATACAGAAGCTAAGTATTGTACATGATTGATGCAGTAACTAAATCTTAATATCTATTTTTGGTAAGATAAAATTAAAACTGAAATTTATTAGTTACAATTTATTTTCCTATCCTCCAATATTGAATATTCGTTTTATATTTATAAATTGTTTTTCATGGCTTCATCTCAAAATGCGAATTAAGTATCCGCCTTGGTGTAGGGGATAAACCTATGTTTTGTAAACCAGGGGTCGCAGATTTGATTCCCGGCTTCTCCCAGTCTGTCGGATGAGACTTTAAGCCGTAGCCCCGTCTTCTGAGAGGCTTTAAAACCAGAACCACTGTCGGTTGAGCCTTCGGGTGCTCCTACCACAAAACCATAAACCCACCCGGCCAGTACTGGTACAGCCAAGGAACACAGCCACAAACAAGCATTACGTCTCCGGTACATAAAACCACAAAAACATAAACCCACCCGGCCAGTACTGGCTATTATAGCCAAGGAACACGACCACGAACAAGAGAATTACATATCCGGTAGCATATGTCTTGTAAGCCAGGGGCCCAGGTTTGATTCCTGGCTTCTCCCAGTCTGTCGGTTGAGACTTAAGGCCGTGGCCCCGTTTACTGAGACGCTTTAAAATCAGAACCACTGCCGGTTGAGCTTTCGCCCAGCCATCATCCAATCACGGGCCACTATTGGGCCGCCGCAGTAGTGAAACGCCATTCGGATGGCATTTCGCTAGCGGGCCGATAGTGGCCCGATTGATTGTGCTTACTAGGCGGGTGCTCCTGGACATAAAAACCAGAACCCGTCCGGTCAGTACTGGTTATAGCCAAAGAACACGGCCACAAACAATAGAATTACGTCTCCGGTAAAAAGTTTTTATTTTATTTTTACTTTTGCCTTAATTATTATTGAATATCAAGGATTTCTTGGAAAGCGCTGATTTTATTGTAGATAGTTTGTAAGAGAGTCTAAAGGATATATCAGTTCCGATAAAAACAGCCTCAGCATAGAATCTGATGTAAGCGTCATGGATTGAAACGTAAAATAATCGCGTAAATTTGTAATCACTTTTGACGTCAATAACTCGTAACGTCATTAATAACGTTAAGGGCCCAAATCGTGTGTTGTGCATCATATGATGCTGCATCTGGGAGTGAAATAGCTCCCAAGTATTAAAATTGATAATCAACTAGTGGTTTACAGATTTTCGGGTAACGTTGTGACATCTATAACAACGTTGCATACATAATGAAAAAATCCCTGGGACAAAATCGTAACTTTTTTTTGCCAGAAATGAGATTTGAAAGTAATCCTCATGTCCAATGATAAATAGAATCTAATATTCGTGCTCTTGTATTATTGAATTTTTTAAACTCTTTGCGAAAAAGAGATAGCATTTTTATCACTTTTCCACAACTCGTTTAATAAATTCAATAAAACACAAATACTCATGTAAGATCCTCTGTGTATTCCAGGTGATATCAAACTGTTCAGATTTCTTCTCACCGGACTCCACTTGTGACAGCAGATTTATGTTGTACGAGGATGGAGTTGATTCTTATGACTACAAGGTGTTCGAGATAGGGACAGAGACAGACTGTGAGAGCAGATATTACTGTAACGGCCCTCTTAAACCTGACACCGCCTACTATATTGCCTTGAGGGCATTCACATTGGGCGGTTTTAAGGACACACCTTTCTCTGAGGCTGTAAGGACTACGAGATTACGTAAGTGCAGATAGCATTTTGTATACAGTAAAACCTGTCTTAAGCGACCACTCAAAAAGAAAACAAAAAATGTACAAAAAATGTTTTCAATACCGAATATCGATTAATGCAGGTCAAAAGTATTGCAGAATGCTCCAAGGGGAGCATTCTGCAATACTTTCGATCTTCATTAAGCTACCGTTTTCCATTAAAACGTTTGTTTTGTCTATTTTTAAATGGCCGCTTAAGACAGGTTTTACTGTAGTTAGTAAGTTGACATACTGTTTTAAAATATGCCCTGGCCTCCAGGTTATACAACTTTTTTCATGCTCGACTCAAATGAGCATGAAATTTTGATCTTAAAAAATTCTAAAAATGCTGAAAAATAACATTTATTTTGTCTTAAAACTCTCAGTAAAAAATATTGTATTTCGATTTCCAAGTCCAAATTAAACAGAGTTAATCATTTAATGATTTATAACCCAAAATTTAGGGAGTGCAGTGGCTCAGTGGTGGAGTTCTTGACTTGAGACTGAGGGGCGGCGGGTTCAAGCCTCACCTGCATCACTGCGTTGTGGTCCTTGAGCAAGACACATTTATCCTAGCTTAGTACTGGTTCAACCCAGGAAGGCCCGTCCCTGTTTAACTGAAAGATTGTTGATTAGACGTAAAGAATCAAATCAAACAAACAATAACCCAAAATTTGATTTTAAGAAATTTCCTACCAAGATATTTGTTCTGAATGCTTAAAAGAAATGTTTCAAAGAGATATTTCTTTTTACCCATAGCATATGCTTTGATAGAAATTTATGTAAATAGTTCAAGAACCATATTCTCTGAATCTAATGTATTCCCAATTCAATTCCAATAAGGGGTAATTCCAACAATCAGAGTTCGAACTAACAAGTTTTACTTTTATCAGAAATTTATGCTTGACGGTTTTGCTTTGCTTTAACTCTTTCTTCGCTAGTGGTGACTTCTGTCATCTGATGATAACCTGTACAAACAGTTTGGACCCAGATCAGGACTGATAGAATGTCAGTCTTGATCTGGATCCAAACTGTTTTACACTCTGATAGTGTTACTGAAAGAACTTTTTTAAAAAGTTAATTTTGAAAAAGTCAGCAGAAGACAACAAAAGCATACACAATTACCCAGCATGCAAAGAGTTTTAAATATCTATATCTATGATTATTCCAGCTGTACCGGAGGAACCATCGAATGTGGGAGCTATTGTGGGAGCGGTGTTGGGCGTGCTTGTGGTCATTGTAATAGTCATTGTAGTCTTCTTCTTTGTACGTCGAAGAATGGCGAAGAAGAGTACTATGTACCGTCAGTCAGAGCCGCAGCATCTGTCCATGAAGCGCACAAAAACAACAAGGTAAGAGTTTTCTTTTACCCTTTCTGTCATAAATATTCATGCTAAGCTCCACCCACTATGAATAATTCATTAAATAAACTTACATGTTTGTACATAGAACAATGAAATTACATGTACTTGTCAGGTCCACTAGAGTAGGATCATATCTAATCATATTTCCATAAGCAAACAGAGTAGACCCTGATCAGGCAGCTCTTATAAGAGCTGCCTGATCTGGGTATGCTCTGTTTGCACAGGTGTCAAAAGGCGTCTATATGAGGTAAAGGATTAAGTAATAAACTGAATACAGTAGATATTCAACATCCCAACATGACTGAAAAATTGTTGACTGGGGTGTAAAGCATCAACACAAACAAAACAACTGTAGATGTTCTTAAATTTCTAACACTAGTTTTCTTTCAGAAATAAACTGATTACGGTAGGTATTTGACATCCCAACATGACTGAAAAATTGTTGAGTGGGATGTAAAGCATCAACACAAAAAAATGTAGCTATTCAAAAATTTGTAACACTAGTTTTCTATCAGAAATAAACTGATTACGGTAGATATTTGATGTCCCGATATGACTGAAAATTTGTTGACTGGGACTTAATGCATCAACATAAACAAAAAACTAGATTTTCTAAAAGAAGCAGTCTGATATGGGTCTGCCCTGTTTGTCTAGGTCTTATTGGCACGCAACTAGTGTTAGAAGCAGTCTGAACAGGGTCTTCCAGGTTTGTTATCCTGACGAGCATTTTGAGAATTCCAGCACCGATAACCAAACAGAAAGAGAAAAGTGTTTGAAATTTTAGAACTTTTAAACAAGAATTTAAATTACCCAATTTTACCTAATATGCACACTGAGTGTATAACTTTTTTCAAAATTGTCTACGCTCTTTAGAAATCTGTCAGATCTAGATCAGCTGGCCAGCTGATCAGGATCCAATTTTTTTGATAACAACTAGATTGACTAGGGAATAGCAGTTCATAAAGTATACAAAACCCATTAGTACTGTAAATTTGGAAATTTTTGCGAAGGTTTTATTTTCACGAATCTTCGCCAGGGTTATTTTAACTCGTAAACTTGCTTCAGTTTTTATTTTCTGCAGCGAAGTGAAGTTTTGTGAAAATTAAACCCTAGCGGAATGGCCAAATCACTATATAGGTAAATCATGTCCTAGTTGCGAATTTTTAACGCCACAAATATGTCTTTAAAGCCCGGCTTTGAAAAAGGGGGGGCTATACTGGATTTGGGTTGTTGGTCATTCTGTCATTCCGTCATTTCATCTGTCTTTCCATCATAATTTCATTTCCGCTCAATAACTTGAGAATAAATTGACAGAACTTTACCAAATTTTATATATGCATTCATATTAACAAGATTTATGTTGGGATTGTTACACACATTTTACACACATTTGTACCAGAATCATGAGTTGATATCGTTACCTGTCATTTTTTGCTTATTTGTAACATAGTAATGGCCCTTGATTGTAATCATAATTTTGTTTCAGCTAAATACCTTTAGAACTTGGCCTTTTTACAGCATAAAAAGCGCTTCAGCAGATCTATAGTCAGATTCTCTGACAGTTATAGTTTAATGTTATTTGCTAAAATAGAATTCTCACAAACATTTCTGAATCCAAAGTACTCAGTGCAGGCTTTTAAGAGCATGTGTTCTTATTAGACTGAATATTGTCTACTGTGCTTGCAGTAGATAAGTGATGGTGCTTGTAACAGATCAGTGATGCTGTGGGTCCAGCAATTTCAGTGATAGTGTTATTGGTCCACTGTGCTTACAACAAATCAGTGATAGAGTTGTGGGTTCACTGTGTTTGCTGCAGAGTAGTGATGCAGTTGTGGGTTCACTCGACTTCACTGTGCTTACAGCAGATCAATGATAATTGTGGGTTCACTGTGCTTACAGCAAAATAGTGATTGTGCTGTGTGTCTACTGTGCTTGCACTTTCAATGATTGTTTTGTTCATCCACTGTGCTTACAGCAGATCATTGATAGAGTTGTGGGTTCACTGTGCTTACAGCAAAATGGTGATGGTGTTGTGGGTCCATTGTGCTTGCACTTTCAGTGGTAGTATTGTTTGTCCATTGTGCTTACAGCAGATCATTGATAGAGTTGTGGGTTCACTGTGCTTACAGCAAAATGGTGATTAGGACTCACCCAATGAATGTTGGCCTAAGCTCTATTGTTTTCAGCTTGTCCGTCTGTACATCAGTCTGTGGTCACTCTAACTTGGTCATTTTTCATTGGATTTATTCCAAATTTCATAGATGAATTATTATGTTTTATTCCAACAAATTCTCACCCAAGTCTGAAGATGGGTTTTGTCAGATGAACGATAAACAAAATGGCTGCGGCCTGTCAGTTTGCTCTTGTGGACACTCTAACTTAGTCATTTATCACCTGATTTCTTCCAAATTTCATATATGAATTACTTTTATCAAACTCTGGCCCAGGTTCGAATATATGTTTTGTCCAATGAACGATAATCAAGATGGTTGACAAAATGGCTGCCGCCTGTTGTCAGTTTGCTCTTGTGGACACTCTAACTTAGTCATTTATCACCCGGTTGCTTGCAAATTTCATATATGGATTACTTTGATCTAACGCTCACCCAAGTTTAAACATGGGTTTTTTCTCCTAACCGAGATGGCTGCCAAAATGGCTGCCACCTATCGGGTTACAGTTGTGGACACTCTTAACTTAGTTTTTTATAACCTGATTTCTTCCAAATTTCATATATGAATTACATTTATCAAACTCTCGCCCAAGTTTGAATATGTATTTTGTCAATTGAACGAAAACCACGATGGCTGCCTAAATGGCCACTTCCTGTGGTCAGTTTGCACTTATTCACACTCTAATTTATTTATCAACCAATTTCTTCCAAATGTCATACAGGTCAACCTCGCTATCTCAAAGTCTAAGGGAATGGAGAAAATACTTCCTTCTGGGTTATCTGAAGTTCGACATAAGAAAAATGTGACGTCACCCAAATATGATATTCAATTTCTCCAAGACATAACTTTGCAGTACATGTGTAGTCAAGTGTAGTAAAACTGTTCCTAATAAAAACCAGATAAATGAAGTCAAAAGAAATAAAATTTAGTTTGTTTTATTTCCATTTTAATGACGCTGTGGAACACCCTTAATTACGGTGTGGAACGCCCTAGCGAGGTATACACAATATTGCCGAAACGGTGATTTTTTAAATTACTGGTAATAGAGAAATGGTGAAAACAGGCTTTAGATAGTAAAACGTTATATAAGGGTTGGATATAATTTGGATATCATGCGACAGTCTGCATGCCTAGTTTTAAACCCAATCACGGTTTATAGCTATGGTTTCCTCTTTAATTGCACGACGGTGGGTCAGGCCTCAGACTCTATGACGGCTCTGACGTAAAGCTTTAATCGGTGGGTTGGTGCCTGATGCTTATCTGTAGCTGGACCCACCGTGGCTCAACTTGAGGTTTTCTTTAGCTCTGACTATCTGTGAGTCATGAGCCCTTTTCTTTGTTTCATCATGGAGTGTTAATTTGATTAGAGTGTTTTCCATGATGATACATTGCATTAGTCAGATGGCCTCCATGCGAGCTGAACATTTCTAGTACTTCAACAACAGCAGAATCTAGGGCGAAGATTTGGTACCAGTAAAATGCATTTAAGCCCTCCGGTGGCTTAGGCTGCTGTCCGTTCTAAGGCGGTGGTTCTGTTGTTGTTGACTTTTTGTTTATTGTTACTTCCATTGTGGGAGTCTGTAATTGTTCTATGTTTTGTTGTATGTTACTTTATGTCCATTCTAGTATTGCAATCATCTTGATGGGGAAGAGAGAGCTGATTGCTTTGCTTAATTTGTCTTCCTGGTGTCTCGTGATGGTTGAGCGGCTCTTCCTCGCGGTGCCAGGGGGTTGTCTGCAATTTGTGATTGTGGTATTTCCTGATCATACTCACTTACTATTTTTTTAGTTATTCAAATTTCTGATTTTTTTTTCAAGAGAATATACAAACATTAAAACCAAACCAAGTTTTTAAGTAAAGACTGTTGAAAAGACCTCATCAAAGGACACTAATAAACAACATTGAAAGGATCATTGACACTTGCTATGGGTTAATGCCTATGGTTTTCAGTAAAAATAAAAAGTTTGTCAATCGTCCCTTTCTTCACCTCGAAGCTACCCTGGCCTGGGTACTTTATGGCTGTGAAATCCATTTTCGATATAAAATGCTTCAAAGATGTAAAATTTTGGGTAGAACAATCAGTTTTACATTAAAATATATAGAAATTCAAAAACATTTTTTAAAATATCATTCCCCCCCGTGTGCCAGCAAAAGCTTTTGCATGTATATGTGTTACCATATTTTACACATTGTATGGAAGTGGCTTGCTGGCACACGGGGGGGAAAGATGTTCAGCAGCCCAAAAACCCAGGGCCTAAGCCCATAAAATGCCTTTTCTACCGAATAAAAAATTAAAGACACTTATGAAGTTCTCTAGAACTAACCTCCTAAATTGCTGTGTATTCTGTGCTAGTTTAATATAAAGTAAATAAAGATTAAAAGTAGAATAAGCAAGGTTTATACATTTTTTCATAAGAAAAAATATCACTGTTATTAAATGACACATTCTTTTGCAAATGTCCTGTACTTATCTATTTGCATGCTAGGGTGTTGTTCATGTTTTTTATTTTCGCCTGCTGACTTTCTTCAAAATTAAGTGTTTTAAAAATAAACCACCCAGGACCACCATCGGAGTGTCATACAGTTTGGATCCAGATCAAGACCGACATTCTGGCGGTCTTCATCTGGGTTCAATTTGTTGGCAGACGACAAAATTATCCACTGGCATGCAAAGAGTTATAACAGGTAAATACTTTAGTGCTCTATATATTGTCTCACATAGGTAGCTTTCAACTGGGATATACATGTATATGTATACCATAAATATTCGGACACTTTAAATTCATTTAACATGCTATGCCCTTTAAACAAAGCAAAAGTAATATTCAAAGGATCTAGTTAAAATCAGTTTTACTTCCCAAGTCTAAATGGGACATTTTCATTCCTTCAAAAATATTTATTTCTTTTGTTGAGCTTTCAGTTTTGTATTATTTACGGTATATGTAGTCAAAAATGTACAGGTAACTTCTAAATTATCTCCTCAAAATCTTTTTATTACAAAACATATTTTGTTTTTAAAACAATTTCATCAATTATCGTGATTCGTTAATACTCTGCATATGATACGTTAAATAGATATCACCATGCCTACCAAATAAAACAAGAAAACGTGCAGAAATCACTTTTTAAAGCACTTTTTATTGTCATGAAATTTCTGACCCCCTCCCCTTTCTACCCGCCATAACTCTCGAGTGCGTAGGAATTTGAAAATATTTTGCTTGTTGGATCTTGCCATTAGATATACCTATTGTGCTGATACTACATGCACCACACCAGAAGCTCAAAAGCAGAGTTCTGGGAATCAGAAAAATAGGCGTATAAGGCCCAAACCGTCAATGATCCCTTGAATGACACCGCTAATTTTGTGATTTCAAATCAAGCACACCTGGGTGGTTATGCATTGTCAAGGTCAATCAATGCAATTATTTTTACACACATAGCTGATATTGAACATTGGCCACCTCCACGCTATAACTCATTGGCGATTACCCACAACAATGGATTATACTTGACTGAATTAAAAGCTATTGTTCGATGTCTGAAGGTTAATTTCTTTTTTTTGAGTCTCATATTGTTTATTTTTTTGACCAACACAAAATTTTCTTCCACACAAGTAGTGGAAAAGAAGCGGAAAACTATGTTTCCGGAATGAAAAACCACTTCAATATAGCCAAGAGTTTGTGATAAATGAGTTCGACATAAACAGGGTTGAAATACAAAGCAATATAGGGGAAATGCTCAGGAATGGGTGATCACTTCGACATATGCTGTGTATTCGAGATAAGCAATTTTGACATAGCGAGGTTAACCTGTATATGGATTACATTCTTCAAACTCTTTCCCCTGATCGACTTAGGATATTATCCGATGAGCGAAAATAAAATGGCCGCCAAAAAGTTTGCATGTGACAGTATGGACACTCTAAATTGGTCATTTATCACACAATTTCTTCCATTTTTATAATGACTACTTTCATCAAACTATTGTTTATGTCTGTATATGGATTTGTCTGGTGAACAATAATCATGATGGTTGCCAAAACCGATATCTCCTTTTCACAGCAAGGCATTATGCGGGGCCCTTTATGGGAGTATGACTGTTCTAGTTGTGCTGTGCTGATAGTATTGTTTGTCCACAGTGCTTTCAGCAGATCAATGATAGAGTTGTGGATTCACTGTGTTTACAGCGAAATAGTGGTGCTGTGGGTCCTCTGAGATTAAAGCAAAATAGTAAAGTTGTTATGGGTCCTCTGTAATTACAGAAGATCGGTGATGGTATTGAGGGTAACCTGTGCTTGCAACTGAAGTTGAGGGTTCACTCTTCTTGCAAAGGATCACTGATGGGGTTGAGGGCTCATTGTGCTTGATTGGATTGTTGGTCCTCTGTGTTTGCAGCAGATCAGAGATAGAGAGTGCACTGTGCTTGCAGCAGATAAGGGATATAGGGCAAACTATACTCTTAGCAGATCAACGATAGAGGGCCAACTATGATTGCAACAGGAGGGCGATAGAGGGCCAACTGTGCTTGCAGTAGGTCAATGAAAGACGGCCCACTGGCCTGCAGCAGATCAGTAATAGAGGGCCATCTTTGCTTGCAACAGATGAGTGGTAACTGGCCCACTGTGCCTGCAATAGATCAGTGAAAGAGCAATAGTGGGCCCATTGTGCTTGCAGCAGATCAGTAAAAGAGGGCCCAATGTGCTTACAGCAGATTAGTGATAGAGGGACAACTGTGCTGGCAGCAGATTGGTGATAGAGGGCCAACTGATTTTGCAGTAGATCATTGAAAGAGGGCCCACTGTACTTGCATTAAATCAGTGGTAGAGGGCCCACTCTGCTTGCAACCGGTGAATGGTAGAGCTCCAACTGTGCTTTCAGTAGGTAAGTGATAGAGGACAGCAGATCAGTGATGGGTTTGTTGGTCTTTGGTGCTGGAACAGACCAGTGTGGGAGTCAAGGGTCCACTCTGCTTACAGCAGGTCAGTGTTCCAGTTTAATATCCACTGTACAGTGATAGGTTTGTTGGTCCTTGGTGCTTGTCTCAGGCCAGAGTTCGGGTTCCACTGAGCTTGCCTCAGATGCATATTGGAGTTTAGGGCCCACTTTGCTTGTTGCAGATCAGTGATGGAATTTCAGGGTCACTATGCTTGCAGCAGGTAAGTGATGGGTTTGTATGTCCTATGTGCTGACCTCAGATCAGTATGGTAGTTGAGGACCCAATGTGCTGGCAGCAGATCAGTGATGGAGCTGTGGGTCCACTGTGTTTGCAGCAGATCAGGGATGGTGTTGTATGTCTATTGAGCTTTAAGCAGGTAAGTGATGGAGATTTGGGTTCACTGTACTTTCAGCAAATCAGGGATGGAGTTGTGGGATCACTGTGCTTTCAGTAGATCAGGGATGGAGTTATGGGTACACTATACATGCAACAGGTCAGTGATGGGGTTGAGTTCTATGTGTTTTCAGCAGATCAGGTTCACTGTGCTTTAAGCAGATCAGAGATGGAGTTGTGGGTACACTGTACTTGAGCAGTTCAGTGATGGATTTATGGGCTCACTGTGCTTTCGGCAGAACAGGGATGGAGTTGTGAGTTAACTTTGCTTTTAGCAGATCAGGGGTGGACTTGTGAGTATATGGTACTTGGAGCAGGTCAGTGATGGAGTTGTGGGTTCACTGTGCTTTCAGCAGGTCAGGATGGAATTTTGGGTAAACTGTGCTCCAGCAGATCAAAGATTGAGTTGTGGGTACACTCAACATGGGGCAGATCAATGATGGAGTTGTGGGTTCACTGTGCGTTCAGTAGGTCAGGGATGGAGTTTTGGGTACACTGTGCTTTCGGCAGAACAGTGATGGAGTTGTGAGTTCACTGTGCTTTCAGCAGACAAGGGATGTACTTGTGAGTACACTGTACTTGAAGCAGATCAGTGATGGAGTTATCGCTTCACTGTGCTTTTTGGCAGAAAAAGATGGAGATGTGGGTTCACTGTACTTTCAGCAGATCATTGATGGAGTAGTGGGTACATTGTACTTTCAGCAGATCATTGATGGAGTTGTGTGTACACTGTACTTTCAGCAGTTCAGGGATGGAGTTTCGGGGTACACTGTGCTTTTGACAGAACAGTGATGGAGTTGTGAGTTCACTGTGCTTCCAGCAGAGCAGGGATGTTGTACTTAAAGCAGATCAGTAATGGAGTTATGGGTTCACTGCATTTTGGCAGAACAGAGATGGAGTTGTGGGTTCACTGTACTTTCAGCAGATCATTGATTGTGTTGTGGGTACACTGAACTTTTAGAAGGTCAGGGATGGAGTTTTGGGTACTCTGTACTTCCAGCAGATCAGTTGATGAAGTTTTAGGTACACTGTACATCAAGCAGGTGTATGCTCACTGTGCTTTTGGCAAAACAGGGATGAAGTTGTGGTTTCTCTGTGCTTTCAGCAGATTAGGGATGAAGTTGTATGACAATTATTTTTTATGTTTTAGGTACACTAGGTTATAACATCTCCAATATTCTTGATTTTTGTTATAGACCGGAGGTAGACAACCTGCTTTCATATACTGATCTGATTATTTATATGACTTGCACAACTGTATTTAACCTAATAAACACACTGTGCACATATCGTTTTGAGAAGTATATTCTGATCAAAGTATACCCTGATCAGTTAGATGGCTTCTAATGAAACATTGTTGTTTTCATCCACACAATGAATTCTATTAACCCTTATCCCACCACTTTTTTTTTGTCCTGAAGATGTCGGTATTTTACATTGCTGCATATTTAAAATACACTTCAGACTAGATTTTCTCATGGAAGCAAACAATATAAACCCTGATCAGACTGCTCCCCTGGTAGTAGTCTGATCTGGATCCAATCATTTGCAATATAGGCTACCTAAGAACGTAAGCAGATGAGAATAGCAGACGCCAAAAGTTGTGACTGACGGGAAAATGGTTAATAATGAAATTGTGTCACAGGTTTGACTGGATATCGGATGTTCATTTAAGAAATGAATTCAATTTTTGGAATGTTCATGGAATCATGAATACTTCGGGTCTAGTGCAAAGTAAGTGAAGCCCTTTGGGCTTCACGTTAACTTTGCAAGAGACCCAAAGTATTCATGATTCCATGAACATCCCAAAAATTGAATTTATTACTTATATTTACATTTTATATTATCAGTCAAGTATCAATTTTCAATTTGTGTCTAACTTGACTGGTTTTCCAGATATTTTGAATTAAAGCAGACATAACGTATGGTTTGGAATAGCCAAAGCGCCAAATTTCAGCGCTTAACGTCATGTCGATGCGCGTTCAATGTCACGCAAACGTCAATAAACAAGCAACGTTATTGGATGGGCTTGACTTTAGCCCGCTCAAATGGCACGTATGTGGGTGTGGCTTAAATGGATTTGTTCATGAAGGTATGAACCACATCTCAAATGTAAAGGTTCATTTAAAGACTCACAGTGGAAATGTAAATATATAGTACACTCATTGTGCAGGAGTGATATTTAGTTCGAACATGGTAATTTATATTTGCTAATTTATCATATGTGGGTGGACATTCACTGATTCCACAATTAGTTCCATCAGGTATTCTTGGAATATCTCTTTTTGTTGTTGGCATATTACTTTTCCATACTGCAGATGATAAGCAGCAGTAAGCAACTAATTATCTTACAAAAATAATATTTGTTATCATAACTTAGAGAAACTATACTTATAAGAATTGGAAATGCAAACCATACAACCCAAATGGTTCATCTAAGGCATAATGATATATAATGGTCCAAACATTTTCGCAGTACTACCCGCTCCCCCACACACACACTACCAGATCACCTATAACTGAATGTGTTTATGGTTGGTAGTGTGAAACAAACTGGTCCACAGTTTTGCGCAGTACCATCCCCACTCACAAGCTCATTTCAAGATCAAGGTGACTGACTGAGAACTTTCATGTTAAAATGTTTCAGGACCTCATTAATTGCAAACCCTATAACTGATTGAGTTCATGTTTGGTATATTGATAATACATATTCAATCAAAATTTTGTGCAGTACATGTATCATCCCCCCAATATCTCAAGGTCACACTTCAAATTTTCATGCTAACATTTTTAGGAACTCATTATATTATTTCAAACCCAATAAATAAGTTGTTTCTTAAGAGTCTTCAATAACTCATTATTTTTCATGATTCAATTGATTCAAAAACATTTATGCATTACCATCTCCCACCTGTACAGCCATACAGACATTGGAGCAAGAAAGTTCAGGCTAACTATCCTATCCAGCAACAGGTCTTATAGGCCTTACAGACTAACCAAAAATTCAGCATTAGTATGGTCCTTGTACCTTTTCTGTGGAACTGGACGTTTACGCCAATCATGACTGCAGCAGACGACTAATTTTGCGACATCTTTCCTAGTTTTTGACAAAAATAATTAAGGTATGATATTTCATAAGAATTGTCTGCCAGCAAACAATTCTCATGAAATATCATGCCTTATTTGTTATTTTTGAAAAAGCAGCACAATTTGAAACTGTCGTCTGCTGCAAATAATAGGTGGCGCTTTATGGGTTAACTGTGGCAATGCATCATCAGTTATTTCATGAATGTGGTAACCTCATCATTTATTGATATATAAAAGTTTAGTCTAAATATCTTAACAATTTGACAGCATTTCAGCTTATGGGAAAATGCTTATACAAATAGTTTGTCATATTTACCCTAAATTTGGACGCCTAAAATACTATTGAAAGTTTTCATGATTAATCTTTAAATCATGTGGGAGCTCAGTGGTAGAGTGCTTGACTAGAGACCGAGGGGCCGCAGGTTCAAGCCTCACCGGCCTCAATGCCTTGTGGTCCTTGAGCAGGACACATTTATCCTAGTTTAGTACTGGTCCAACCCAGGAAGATCCATCCCTGTTTAACTGAAAGATTGTTGATGGGACGTAAAGAATGAAATCAAACAAACAAATCTTTAAATCAGAAATTTGATGCTGTCACTTTCAGTAGAAAATCAGCCTCTACTGAATTAGGCTGATAATAATAGCTTTTCTTGATTATGTTTTGAGTATTTAAGGACATTTGACCATTTTCATACTTTTAAGGCCTACTAATTTTACAAGGTGAATTTCAGTTCAGAATTTTGAAAATAAAAAATTCATCCGCATGCAGCAAAAAAATTAGAAGCAAATTGTAGCTTTAAGAATTCCTTAAGAGTTGTCATCTCATTCTTGCAAGCATGGATAATGTGCCTCTAATTTTCCACTGCACAGTCATACACATGTTTAGATAAACAATTTTTGTGCATGTAAAATTGTAAATATTTTCTTACCATCTGTTTTAACAGATGTTTTGGGTGCTCATTGAGACGGTTATTTTGAATACCCACAACATACGTTCTGGCTGAGAAATAAGAAAAGATTTTTTGTTACGCATCCCTTATTAAAGTCCTGGTCGTACAAAAAGGTATAGCAGAGCAAAATACCATATTTGAGCCAGCTCATGAGGTTTCGATGCCTAATGCATACAATAAACCGGTCTTAAGCAGCCACTCAAAAAGAAGACAAAAAATTGTTTTTCAAGACCCATTATCGCTTAATGTAGGTCGAAAGTATTGCAGAGTGCTCCAAGAGAGCATTCTGCAATACTTTCGAACTTCATTAAACTACCATTTGTCTTAAAGACCTTGTTTTGTCTGTCTTGCCAGAGCCTTCACCGCTCACACCACAAAAAGATGAAGGGAAATAGGCCAAAATTCATGCCCCTAGCCGGGCTAGATAGCTGTACATACAGCTCATTTATTCTAATAACATGCCCAGTGTATACCCATTTACGAAAGGGGATTGGAGCCTATTATAATAACTTTTTTTAGTATCACCCAATGAGGTCACAGGTATGTGAATCTTAATACATTTGCATCCTGCATAAAATTTTAAATCTCTAATTGTTGATCGAAATTTTATTTCCTGCTTACAGAGGTGAGGAGACTGAAGTCCACACATAATGTTGCATAATGTAACCTTTTGAATGAGAAAGTAAGAAAGGGGGCAAAGATCAGGAATCAATACAATCAAGCACCACACCTGACCCAGGATACCAATGGGAAAGAGACAACTTCACAATTAGACATCACAAACGAGAGCCAAGAGGTCAGACCTTTACCAGCAGGTGACCACGAGGCATCAATAAACAGACACGCACGGAAGCATAACAAAGGCAAGACAGAAATAACATAAATATACCTTTTATTCAAGTTATAACCGTCTAGTTCTTGAAATATGAAAGGGTAGAATAATGTGATCCTTTATAAAAACCATTATAACATGGACTGGCCCATTCAATGAAAAAAAGTCTGCAAAGTTTTAAGATAGGAAAGAACAAAGATACAATGACAACTTGGCTATTATTATAATGTGAGAACTCCCAAATCTATTTTTAAAAGATGACAGAATCTTTGTCCAGGGTCATTGTCTATAATCAGATTATTTTTACCTTCGTCCTGATGAATAATATAATAAGCCAGGATAAAAAAAAATTCTATCTATCCTAATCGGTGATTGGAATTATCTCATTACCATCACAGGCCACATGAAAACAGTGCAGATCCTGATCAGCTGGCTTCTGAAGAAGCCAGCTGATCAAGATCTACACTGTTTTCTATAGAGGATATATCCCTGTTCATCGCCTGCAGATTAAGCTAACATTCTAATTAACATGGGCAAGATAAAGTTTGTTTTATGTTTGACATGATCATGTTGAGATAGCCAGTTGACCGCTATATAGCCACACTTTTCCTTTTAAAAAGCCTGGTTTCCCAGTACTCTGACAGTGTAAATTCTTTGCCCGAGTACCCGAAACCTATTCTGCTTGAGTTAGTGGTAGTTAAAACATAATTGTCAAATTGGACTATCCAAAGGGGCTCAAGTATAAAGTTTGGGGTCAACCCAACACCGTCATAACTATAAATAAATAATAAGCAGATAGAAAGTTGTAGCGTTGAAACCACGTAATATATAATAATGGTCATAATCACATGTTGGATTTCCAAATTATATTGTATATCTATTCCTGAAAATCACTTTTATCATAGTAAAGAATGCAGACAAAAATGAGATTCCACTATTTGAGATAGATGTGAATCATTATTATAAAGGGATGATGACGTTACAAAGAAAATATAATAGGTCAGTTTTGTTGCAAAACTCTTAAAATTTGGGAGTCGTTTGTAATTAAAATAACTTTAAGAAAATTTAGTAAAAAGTTAAGATAAAAATTTTAATAGCATGTAATAATGCAAATAAAAAGTGGGAAAAAATGTTCATAGAGAGGATTCGGCATGAGAGTTGTTGCATTTTCCATTAGTTCTCGTGAACAGAATCAATTAATTTGAGCCTGTTGTTTTCAGTTTTGTAGGTTCTATTCGCTCTTTTTCTAAAGAATTCATTTTTCCAGATTATTTAGAGGTTGCAACAGCTGTTGTTGTGCCACATGGAGTTGGTAGAGCGTCACGCCATTCATCAAAATAGTGTTGAAATTTTTCATAGTCATGTCATTCAGCAATATGTTGTTCTGTCAGAAAGCAGATTATGGCTTCAGCTGGTGCTAAGGGGCATGAGAGTTGTTGCACTTTCTATTAAGGCCAAATAAAAAATACCTGTGTTTAGGGTAACGCAACCCTTCCTATATTTACTGGTGAAACCTAGAAATTTTTTTCAGGTTTACTGGAAAAAACTGAATTTTATGCATTTTGAAAGGCATAATGCCTTTCAAAATGCATAAAATTATATTTTTTTCCAGAATTTTTTTTTAAAAAAATGTGTGCCTACCCTACCTAAACTTTTCAGACCCGGTACCCGAAACACACTTATTTTTTTATTTGGCCAAATTCTGAGTTTTGTTTTCAAATTTTGTTTTTGTTTCTCTCTATTTCTGAAAATGCGTTTATCCAGATTATTCAGGATTTATCGCATCCTGCCTCAAGACTTGTCAAAGGTACTTTCTTTCTTGTAATTATGTTTACCTATGAGCGGTGATTAGCCAGAAAATCTGATTATAGTAACAATGTCATCTTGGCTTGTCTTCAGACAGATAAAAGCCGTGTCACTTACAAATCAAATTAGGAATGCATCAGAGGACAATTTTGGCGATATCTTTCTTGATTTTGGAGGAAATAAGGGTTGTAATTTCATGTGAATCATCTTGATTTATATCTTTCCTTAAAGAAGTGACAAAATTTGAAAATATCGTCTGCTTTAAGTTTCAGGTGAGGATTAGGGGTTAAGAACACAGGAAAAGTCTATCTCATCATTGGCCGTCATCATTTTGCATTGAGGGATTCAAAACACTTTTTGTAAAGATGATATAAGAATTCTTATAGATAAACGATATAGGGACATTGATAAGAATAGGCAAATCAGCTAGGACTTAGGCTAATCAGGACTTAGGTGCTTTTTTACGCAATCGAGCTCGTAATACCTTTTCCCATGTAATCCAAGGCTGTTTGCACAATGACTTACAATACACAAAATATATAAATAGATCATCAAGGTTTATCCTGCCGATAAGAGATAAAGTAGAGCATATGGCAAAAAGTGTAGATAGAGATCAGTCAGCTCGCTAGTATCGGGATCAACAATGTTTCACATTCACCAGAAATTTTGCATGCTCTTTCATCGGCTGCTGATTTTTTTCAAAATCAACTTATTTGAAAAATTCTTTCAGGAATACAATCAGAGCGTCAAAGAGCTTGGATCCAGATCAGGCCTGACATTTTGCCGGGCCTGATCTGGGTCCAAACTGTTTGCAAAGGTTATCAGCAGACGATACTAGTAGGCATAGTTATCGAAAGTTTTGGTGTGATTATTGAATTTACTCAGCTGGAAGAAAGTTATAGTGTACTGACCACTGTAATACCTAGCGGATAATGCCGTCGCTTGTTATGCCCGATTGAATACCACTTAAATTGTATTTTGACCTCAATTTAGGGTGTATGATATATGATATATTTATAGCGGTATGAAGCAGAGTATGATTTAATCTAATGAATTCGGACAGCTTAATGTAACATATATGTTAACAGAGGATTTAAAAGCTTTACATAATTTTGGAGCGTAATTATTCCGTTTGACTTGATATAGTGAAGTGCTCAGGATTGCATGTTAATATTGTAAAGAAAACTATTTGAATGTTTATTTCGTAAATCATTGACACTTTAAATGTCTTATAAACTTCCTTTTTCAAGTGTAAAAAATTCTTGAATGCTTTAAAAACAATTGGAGTTCAATTATGAAGTCAGCTGAGTCAGAAATATAAATCTTCCTCGCAAAAATAACCACCTATAGTGGAATACCCAGCAAGTATTGCTTGAAGTTTTGCTGTAAATTCTTTACTTTATGTTGTGGATAATAAAAATGTATTTAAATTCGATAAAAGACAGACAGTCTTCCAGCTGTCGATCTAAACAGAGGAGAGACAAACTTTTAGAAAGGAGACGGACTACAAGCTCTCAATCTAGTCGTAGTAGTGCAGGGTCTCAGTCAAGCAGACCTCGTTTCAGTCGGTTTTCTAGTCATTCCGGACACAGAAGTGAAAGAACTCATAAATTTGAAAGGTGGGCTTTTTTGTAAAATTATTCTGCAGGGTTAAAAAATGAGACCTAACATGTGATTTCCAACAATGTGGTATTTTGACAAGTGTAGACTCAGACGAGCATGTGCAGCCTCTTTTTAAGCTTAGAAACTCCAAATGATGTTCAGTCAGTAGCTTAACACTCATAGAATATTTAAGCGACTCGCAAAGGCTCTGATGCGCAGGCTGGTCTGAGCCTTTGCTGGTCACACATACCACATTGTTGGAAATCTCATGTCACGGCTCGAATATTACAAGGTTAGACTCAAATAAGCTTTCTCAGCTACAGAGACTAGCTAGAATTTTGAAATTTGGATGTATTCCAGTCCTAAGAAAACTAGATTTTTTTTGCATGCTAAAAATTTCAGTCCATCTTACAACCTGATAGAGGTAGTGATGGGCTGGCAAAGCATGTAAACACAGACAGTCTGATCTGGGTATATTCAATTTGCTCTATTAAGGGTAATTACAGTATTATAATTTTCAGAAAGCAGATAACAAAAGTGCTGATCCGACTGTGCTGGATTGTGCCTTTGTTGTTTACATTAAATAGCAGATAATTATTTAGTCATTTCTTATCAGATGAAATCATCCATCGGTGTTAAAATTTAACAAATACATTTAAGCTTGAAATGGTTCAGGTTCTGGGTTTCCATTTACCGGTAGTTTGTTTTTAGCTCATCAAAGCAGGAAGTGCTCAAAGGTGTTTGTCCTGTGTGTTTAAGTTTTGTTATTAAACTTTTTATCTTCTTAAGCTAACCACAAGCCCCAATTCGAAATAAGTTCATGAAAGTAATCCCCATAATCCCCTCTTTAAAAATTGCTCAAATGGTTGTCAAAATCTTAAAACAACATCTATTTCCTGCTGGCCACAAATACTCATCCTTGAATTATCCTGGTGGCCCAAACTCAAAAATATTTTCACACATAACGCTACTACGGTAAATGTTCTAAAATTACGAACACTAAAAAATAATTATTTTTCCCGCTGTTCGTAATTTTAGAAATTACGTTTCAGAAAAAGTGCTAGTGTTCGTAATTTTAGAATGTGGTCTTTAGCATGAGCAAAAACGGTATATATGCATGTAAAAATGTGGTAGGAATGTGTTGAAAACACGGCGATATGATTCTGCGCTATCTACTCATTCTTCTTTTCAACCGCAGCTTGCGGACTGAGTCAGTAAACTGTCCAGCGCGTGCAGTAATTACCAAGTCGAGAGCCAGGCACGTGCATGTTATGTCACTCAATTAACTTACAAGTAAATGTCCACTTATTTAACCTCGGACTACCGATGAAACGCTACACTTTCGTTCTTCCTTCAGAAATCGCTTGCTCTCCATCTGCGCAAATGCCGTTTAAAATGTAATACAGTCACTCAAGGACACTGATCTCGTCGATCAGAATTTTTTGCAAAGATATACACGAAACTTTGAAATACGTAGACGAGTTCTCAGAGTTAAAAAAATGACGAAATTCAAAAAGAACACACACATCTCTCTCTCTCTCTCTCTCTCTTTCTCTCTCTCTCTCTCTCTCTACTTGTCGATCTGTCGATGCACTTTGATTTTCCTGAAAGGATGTGCATGTACCAGTCTCTCTCTCTTTCTCTCTCTATTTACATTTGCAAAAACGTTTTGGGTCCAGATCAGACCTGAATGGAATTCAGGAAAGAATGTTTCGTAAATTTAAAAAATTGTGCATGCGATGGAAAGTATGCAAAGTGCCGTACAAAAGCCGATGCGCACGATAAAATGGGTTTTCAGTATATCTCAATATAAAGGCGTTTCGCTGGCGGGCCGATGATGGCCCGCTTTTAGTGATATTTGGATCCTCTCTTCCTTAAAAAAGAAGAAGAAAAAACGTTGTCAGAGTTCGGATCCAGATCAGATCCGAATGGAATTCAGGAAAGAATGTTTCGTCAATATTAACATTTGGGCATGCGATAGAAAGCATGCAAAGTATCAATACTGTCGAATATCCGACTTTGTCGTGCAAAAGCCGATGCGCACGAGAAGCATCTCCAAGTATCATTTTCAGCACCGATACATGATATTTTTCGAGATTACAAGAGATTCGTATGCAAGCGCTAGTCTCTCTCTCTCTCTCTCTCTCTCTCTACCACCTGCTTTCAAATTGTGCAAATAGTTTGTATCCAGAAGATCTCCGACGTCCTGCCAAATCAAACCAGGGGCAAACAGGCATACCTGTAAGCGAACGTCCGACTTTGCGTCCGATGCCTCGAAAGAATATAATTGAGCCGTGACATGAGATTTCCAACAATCAGCAAAGCCTCAGATAAGCCTGCGCATATGCACAGTCTGATCAGAGTCTTTGCTAGTCGCTTGAATACTATATGAATGTTAAGCTACTGACTGAACATCGTTTGGAGTTTGTAAGCTTAAAAGGAGGCTGCACAGGCTCGTCTGAGTCTACACTCGTCAAAATGCGACATTGTGTCGCGATATTGGCTTACGATTCATATCTCGGAGAAAAGGAAAAAATCAGACAAGTACCACACAAATCTAGTTTTTCATGCATGCAGTGCGCCGTTTCATGCTCCAGTTCATTGAAATTGTTTGTTTTTTTCATGCCAACCCATGAAAAGGAGACACAGCTAGGCAATTATGTTTTGTGTGCTAAGTCCGCTTTCGTGTGCAAAAGCCACCGCGTGCTACCCGAGTCTTAAAACAACAACAGCACGTGGTCTGATAGTCGGCTTCTTTGATCTCAAACACATGTCCATGAACCATTACCCCGTCGCTGATACTATTAGCAGTGCCGGACCCAGCCCCCCCCCCCCCAAAGAGGCTGTGACAAACCAATTTTTAGCAGACAGTTTGGGCCCAGATCTGGCCCGACAAAATGTTTAATGTTTTGTTCTAGAAACAAAGGTGCTGAAAAGACTGCGGTGTGCGCAGGCTGATCTTCGCATGTAACGAAGTCGGGGTACATATATCTGCAAACGTGTGGTAAATAAGCGAATTCCGAGATGTCCGGCTTTACTGATTTCAAATTCACAGTGTGGGCTGGCGATTTTCCGCGGATGCGCAGGCTCGTCTGAGCCTTCGCTACTCGCATAGCTGGCTTATTTCATGAAATTAAATATGTAAATATTAAATTCATCAAGATGCAGGATTGTGCTACAATCAATTTATTTCTTGGTACATGTATGTGCGTCTGTGCGTACTTTATACCGGTAATGCACTCGTTGGACCCTCCATGTGCAGTTTCATGAGGACAGACACGCCGCGATCGGCTCAACAGTTTGTTAAAATTTTCCATTTTGAGGAATTTGATGTTTTCGATTGATTTGAATAGCCATTATTACATGTACTTAGAAAACCGCTGACAAGTATTTTAAAGTCAATGTACGTAGATGTCTAGAATTTTTATTTGGCTAGAGTCTTCATCCACTTTAAACTTTGTTAGTGAGCAGGTTGTGCAAACACACAATGCTCTCCTGAGCCTTCGCTGATCACATCTGTCATAAGTACCAAGCTCATATGGGGCTCCGCGCAAGTTGATTTCATGCTCGGGTCCGAGCTGTGTTCAAGAAAAGAGCACACGCATAGAATTAGAATGATAGAAGTGCCCTCCGTGTCGTACGCGGCTTGGACATATTGCCGAACTGGGAAATCCTTTAAAATGCTTAAAAGGGAGAGGAGGGTAGGGGGTGTCAGTCGGATGAGAATCACACATATTTAAGCCTTAAGTACCGTGAACTAATGAGATGATGACCAGGCATGTCGGTAAATATTAAATATACGGTGGCTTTATTTTCCGCATTGCATGTCTCGGTGAGAAAAAAAAAAAACATGCGACTTGCACGATTTTCTCGGCATTTTGCACGAAACCGAATGACCCCTTGTGTTGCAAACGTCCACGGCAATCACTATACATCAACTTATTTCATTCTCTCTCGCCCAGTGATCGTCTCATTTTCCGCAACTCTCTCTTTCTCTTCGGGGCTGGTATTTTAGAAAAAAACGAGTACGTGACACAGCACACTTATGCCTGTGTCAACGTGCATAATCCACGTACAATAAGCTGAATCGCGGCCTTTGGTCAGTATTAAATAATTTTATTAGCCATTTGGGTGGATACATATACTCAATAGGGTAAGTCAGCAGCAGGAACTTGTCCGTGCATCAAGTTCGTCAATGCTGGTGACCTTGAATAATGTATAACGTCGCGCGCTGGCATGCAAAATAGAACGTCACGTGCCAGATCACCCATCTAAGTAGAATGGAACATTCCAAATGTCACTACCGCTCACGTGCTGAACGGTAGAAGTATACCAACACAGATGGGACAAACAGATACACGGACCTCGATTTTCCGCCGAAAATAACGTGTTCGTAATTTTAGAAATTCACTTTTCCGAAAAAGGGCAGTGTTCGATTTTTTAGGATGTTTTAAAAATTATTTTCGGCGATAATTTTAGGTGTTCGTAATTTTAGAGTGTTCGAAATTTTAGAACATTTACCGTATTCATATTTGCTCAACTTATCAGAAAGGCTAGCAGAGCCAAAAATTGAAGAAAAAAGCACATCTCATTGAACTGTTTGCCCTAATCAAACATTTTATGCATGAGCGGATCCAGAGGGGGGACAGGGAGTCCGGACCCCCCTTGAAAAATCACAAAAATATAGGGTTTCTCAGCAGTATTGGTCTGGATCCCCTGTAAAACCACAAAGCTTACAAGTCAGCATTCAGTGTTGGGCCACCATCGGCCCGCCAGCAAAACACCATTTAAATGGCGTTTCGCTGGTGGGCTGATGATGACCCGCTTATATTGGTATTTGGATCCTCTCTCCCCTAATCAATTAAAAAAAGTTGAACCCCCTCTGAAAAAACTTTCTGGATCCGCGCATGTTGTGTAGAATTTCAGGAATAATGGTCATTTCCCTGGCTGGTGGGTCCACCTCCATTCTTGTTGTGTAGTTCCCTGACTCTGTTTGGACTGCACAATAGGGACATTCGATAAATGACATGCTTTATGTGTGTGTGTCAACAGTAAAGACTATTTTGAAACTTAAGTGCAGGTTTGTCTGAGTATTCACAGCAAAGTAGCATAATTTGAGAACTGCCTCATAATGATACAGTTTATGCATCATAAAAATGTACCAAATGTACTGAGTCGCAGGTTCCATTCCCGGCTTCACCGGTCTGTCAGATGAGACTTTAAGCCGTGGCACCGTCTCCATATGACCTTAGCTGTTGGTGGGACGTTCAATACAAACACAGCAACAACAACAACGAAATGTACTGAGGATCTATTGGGAAATTGATAATGGTCATTCTTTTATTTGGAAAATTCTAAACAAATTGTAAGTGTATGGGGGAGGTGGCCCCCTCTTGCAGCTATATGGTTATGTGATCTCTTTCTTTAAATAGATATTTGAAAATTCTGCATAGGATGTAGTATATTTCTTGCATCTAAACAATTTCTTTTGCCAATTTTGTTTGATTAACCAATGCCAAAAATGAAAATTTCTGTCATAGTTTTCACACTGTGCGAAAATATGATATCATGTTTACATGGAATAGCATGATTGGAATTCTTCATTCAATAAAAAATTCATGGCTAGGCATGCAGCTCATCTCAAGCCAAAAATAGTTTCAGATATGATTTTTTTGGCACTTTCACTTGAGCCAGCTATATCTTCATTTAAGAAGTTTGCTTCCATGGCACAGACTTAGTATAAATGGAAAAAAAATGTATGATTTTTTAGGGGTTTCAAGGTTTCCTTACTGACGATCTTTATGGTCCGCTAATAACCTTTGCAAAACAGTTTAGCCCCAGATCAGGAATGACAGAACATTGGTCCTGATCTGGATCCTAACCGTTTGACACTTACAGTATTCATGAAAGGGTTTTTTGAAAATGTTAAATCAGCCAGAAGGTCTTGATCATCTAGCTTATTCACTGAGATGTGAGAATGAAAAAACCCCACTTAATTTCTGAACTCGTATTTACCTTTCAAACAATTGTAGATCTAGATCTGAAGACGCTGGCTGAACATGTTTATCATTCAGCTTGCTACATTTGTTTGATTGAGTAAAATGCAGAAATGGGAATTTAATATACTAATGTATTTACTTGCTAAAACTAATAATTAATCTTTTTCTTTTTGAAGAACTTGCTACAGTAACATCAGTTCAGTCCCTATGTTAGGGGTCCATAGGAATGGACCATGTAATAAGTGAACCATGTTATAAAGGGATAATTTTACAAAGGAATTATAGGAAAATGATCATTAATTTTTGTGGTCGTTTTCTAATAATTTCTTTGTAGAATTTGTTAAAAAAAAACTGAATTGAGAGCCAAAACATGACCTTGTGTTATCCAAATACAGTAAAACCCGTGTTAAACAGCCACTCTCAAAAAGACCAAAAATTGGTTTTCAAGACCAATTATTGCTTAATTATGCAGGTCAAAAGTATTGCAGAATGCTCATCCTGCAATACTTTCAACCTTCATTAAGCTAGCATTTGTCAGTAAGATCTTTGTTTTGTCTATTTTTGAGTGGCTTGCCCAGGAAAAAGTGTGGTTAGGTGAACTGACCATCCCACCATGACCACAGCAGCTGTTGACTTGGGACGTAACACAACACAACAAACAAACTGTATGTGTTATATAGTGGTGTGTTATACAGGGACTGCACTGCATTTAGCATAATGGCAAAAGTTAATTTGTCTATTTTCAGTTGTTTGTTGTCAGACTTTAAAGACTATGTACGACAGATGGCAGCAGATTCAGATTTCAAGTACGCAGAACAGTTTGAGGTACGTATACCGAATTGGAGCTTTTGTGATTTTTGTACTCTTACTTAATTTACTTGATCTTGGTTTAACATTTAGACTGCAGATAGTTTCCCAGTTCCTGGGGTAAGCTGCATTTGGCTTGTCCTTCTCACACCCTCTCTGTTCTGGGGATCAATTTACTTTGATACAATTGTGATGGGCCTTTATGCAATTTGAGGTGACGAAAGGCAGAATTTTCAAATTACGTTGTACTTCAGTTCTTTAAAATTGCTTTTGTCTTAGCAAAAAGTGCAGACCCTGGTGAAATAGCATATTCTTCTGTATCCCATCTGAGTCTACATTGTTGTTCACTTTTAATATACTGGGTCGCATAGCGCAGTCGATAACATGTCTGACAGCATACTTGTGTCTGACTGCTAATCCAGGGGTTGTGAGTTCAATCCCGACTCGGTCCCATACTTTCCTAGAGATTGATCATGAAACAATTCCTCTGATTCCGCTGATTCAAGAAGGATTGTTGTCAGTTACAAGTGAAAGTATGTGCACAAAGTACTGGTTAACCGCTTAGTCAAGCTTGCCCAGGAAAAAAGTGTGGTTAGGTGAACTGACTGTCCCGACATGATTATAGCAGCTGCTGTTGACCAAAAACACTTAAAAAAGTACTTGTTTCTGGGTGGGTTATGGGAATAGATGTGTTTAAGAAGAGACTTTCAAATTTTGTGCAAAAACTAGCATGAAAAATTGTCTCCCCTGCAAAAGAAAAATGCCTGCAACTTTTAAGATTTTCCTAAAGATGACAAAAATGCCTGATATCTATCTTTTAATTCAAAGGAAATATGTTGTATTTTGTGAATCTAATGCTAGCTGATTTACACCAAGTTTTGCCCCTTTTTCGAAAATTTCTTTCAGGAATACCATCAGTGTCAACATTTTTTGACACAGATCAGGCCTGATGTTTTGTCAGGCCTGATCTGGGTTCAAACTGTTTGCAAAGGTTAGGAGCAGATGACACTAGTAGGCAAAGAGTTAACCCATTTAAGCCTAGCATCAGTGCAGAACCAGACCAGACACCGCAGAATGTCTGATCAGGTTCTTCACTATTTGCTTTCTAGTATGTACCTTTAAAATTTGAATAAAATTGAAATTTACTACCCAACAGCCCTTTAATTCGAAATGCATTTGTTCTATTGATAAAGGTTGGAAATTCCAGTAGGCATAAATGGGTTAAGTCAAACACACATTCCAAGCTATCCAATGGGGCAGTAGGTCTATTTTTTGTGTCATCTTCTGATCAATACCTTGTGCAAGCAGTGAGGATTCTGATGCAGGGGCCTGTTTGTCCTTTAACTTTTTGCTTTCACAAATCACACCGGATAGACGGCATTCGAAAACATGAAAACTATCAAGGAACGCTAGAAACATAGTTTTTGATTGCCATTTGTCGCCTGACTGGCGACAAATGGCAATCAAAAACACTGTTTCCAGCGATTTTAGATCTGCGTTAGTCGATTGTGGAAAGCGTTTTTGATTGCCCCCTCTGGTGTGCAAATGAGAACCATTGTCATATGAGGGTATTCAAATTGTATAAACTTGTCATATGAGCGTATTCAAATTGTATAAACTATTTGCATGTTGAATCATTTTGCATGCTGTTATGTCGCCTGATGATTTTTTCAAAAATGATGTTTTACGAAAAAATCTTTCAGGAATACCTTAAGATTGTCAAACAGTTTGGATCCAGATCAGGCCCGACTTTTTATCAGGCCTCATCTGGATCTAAAATGTTTGCTAACTTTTAGGTTATCAGCAGAAAAGAGTTGAATGGACCACAAGCGCCTGATCCTCTGTGTACAAATTGATCTAGATTCACCTTTGATGCGGTAGTGTTATGATATCATTATTTGAGACATTAAATAATATTTCCGACTTGAATGTCAGACCTTTGACTTTTAGAATATTTCTGTATCAACTCGTATGATCTACACATCACACCAAAAGGGCACTTAACTGCACTCTAGTGTTGTCTGCTGATAACTTTCGCAAACAGTTTGGAACCAGATCAGGCCCGACAGAATGTCGGGCCTGATCTGGTCCCAAACTGTTTGACACTCAGATGGTACTCCTGAAGAATATTTCAAAACAGTTGATTTTGATATAATTCAGCAGACAACAAAAAAAAAGCATGAAACATTACCCAGGAGGGAAATATCTTATTGTACTACAATCTACCCCTTCTTGTCTCCATATGACTTTAGCTATTGGTGGGATGTTTAACTCAGAACACTCACTCCTCCTCAATTTTTATCCAAATGACTTGTGGGATTCCAGTGAATAGCAGGCATGTATAAGTAGAGTGGAAAACTTAGCTGAGCTGGATCTACACTGTTTTCAAGACAGGATATGTCTCTGAAGTTTGTTCACTCATTCACTCACTCACTGTCACCGTTTCATTGCAGCATGCTGTCATCACTACACAATAAATGTGTTGTGTTGAAGCCACTGTTGCTCTGTGGTAGAGTGCTTGACTTGAGATTGAGGGGTCGCTGGTTTGAGCCTTGCTAAAAGCACAATCAAGATATTTTAACCTCTGCTTAATATTTGTTCAACCTGTGGAAAACAGGAAGAGAATTAAGGGGGTTTAGCATGGTAAGTATTAACAGCCTAGGACTAAGCCTGCCCAGGAACAATGTTATAGAACAGACACTTGAACCTTAAATGGTCTACACAATGTTGCCTAGACCGTAAAAGATATGTAGCTAGTTTTCTTTTGACCCTTTCAATTAACTAGTGGGGATAATATATCAAAATAATTTAAAAGAAATAGTTAAAGTTACTCAAATTTCAGGCCTTTTGTCTTACTGCTTAATCACTGTCCGACTTATTGACACACTGACTTCTTTTTACAGGAGTTGAAAGATGTCGGTAGGAACCAGCCATGCACTGCAGCTGAGCTGCCAGGCAACCGGGGAAAGAACCGGTTCACCAATATTCTACCGTACGATCACTCCCGGGTGAAGTTACTGCCAGTGGATGACGAGGAAGGATCAGATTATATTAATGCAAATTATATTATGGTGAGTTATTCCCCCTTATGTGATGGAATGTTTCAGTTTAAGGCACTGATATCCCTTAAAAGTTAGTGCTTTTCATCAGACATCAATAAGACTTTGCTATACAGTACAGTCACAATATAACACACCTCATTATATTACAGATTTGGATATAACACAGTCATGTTGTGGCTCCCAAGTTTTTTTTTACCATTGAATTTTTCAAAGGAATTATAGGAAAATGACCATTAGATGGTCATTTTCCTATAATTCCTTTGAAAAATTGTTCCTTTATAACATGATTTGCTTTTCATACACTCCCTTCCAACGGACCCCAAATATAGCAAATGTCATCAGTATTATTATTTATTAGAATATTTATAACATAATAAAAAAGAAAACTAGAGCGTGCAGTCGATGGGGCGCCATCACAAATCCCCACGCTAAAGTTTTTGACTCCCCCAGCACCCCGCAGTCCCACCCCGGGGCATGACCTTGGCTACAGAATGAAATTTCTGTTCAACATGTTTTCTATCTTTTATTTGTGAGAACAGACACAAAGTTTGGTATAAAAATCTTTGAAATTGACATGTTAATGATATTTGACCTTTTGCCCCAAGGTCACCAGTTTGACCCTAGGATGAAAGTGTTACTTGCATTTTGTTCTGCTCGTCATCCCCATCGATTTGATATGCTACATGACCATGTTTGAAAAAAAAATGTTTGACCCCCTACGTACCCCCAGTGCCCAAAGTCCCACCCCTGGGGCATGACCCAGGCGACAGAATAAATCCTATCTGATATGTTTTGTATCTTTCATTTGTGAGAACACACACAAAATTTGGTATAAAAATCTTTGAAATTGACATGGTAACCAAATTTTAATGATATTTGACCTTTGACCACACCCCAAGGTCACCAGTTTGACCCTAGGATGAAAATTTTACTTGCATTCTGTTCTGCTCTTCATCCCCGTCGATTTGATATACCACATGACCATGTTTGAAAAAAAAAGATTTTTGACCCCCTGGGCACCCCCAGTGCCCCAAAGTCCCTTCCTTGGGGCATGACCCAGGGGACAGAATGAAAATCCCGTCTGATATGTTTTGTATCTTTCATTTGTGAGAACACACACAAAGTTTGGTATAAAAATCTTTGAAATTGACTTTGTAATTGAAATTAAATGATATTTGACCTTTTGACCCCTCCCCAGGGCCCCAGGGGGTTAGGAAAAAAAAGTTTGACTTTGCACACCCCATTTATGTCAGTAACTCACACACCAAATTTGGTTGAATTTCGTCCAACGGTTAAGGAGGAGATAGCATAACTGACAGACGGACGGACGGACGGACAGAAGCAATTACAATATCCCCTTCGCTTTTTTAAAAAAGCGTGGGGATAAAAAGACATTAATCCTAGCTTAGTACTGGTTCAACCCAGGACGACCCGTCCCTACATAACTGAAAGATTGTTGATGGGACGTAAAGAATCAAATCAAACAAAAATGACATAAAAAAATAGGAATATGAAAACAAGTTTTTGTCTTATTTTGTTTTCTTCATATGTTTGTTGAGCCCTGTTTTCGTCAGTTTTAAAAAAGTTTATAAAAAGTCATCAGTTGGTGCTCTAAGGGTTAATGCACTGCAATAAGTTACAAGTACATGTAATATTGAATTACTTTGAAAAATGTTACATTTAATAAGATTAGTATTTATATATATGAATGTATTGTCAATTACTTAACTCTTATCCTGCTAATATTTTTTTTTGTCCTGAACTGTTATCTGCTTATTGCGTCTGCTGCATATAGTAAAATTTACTCCAGACTAATTTTATCACTGAAGCAAAAACTATGAACCCTGATCATACTGCTACTGATAGAGCAGTCTGATCAGGGTACATATTGTTTGAGATATTAGGCTAACAAAGTACATAGCAGACTTTGATGGCAGAAAAATTTACCTGGCATTACAAGATGTGTGCAGAGCATGGGCACTCATTGAAAATAATTACAATAGTTTTGAATTTAAATGTAGGGTATAACACTATCTTTAGGGAGCGCAGTGGCTCAGTGGTAGAGTGCTTGACTCGAGACCTAGAGGCCGCGGGTTCGAGCCTCACCGGCGTCACTGCGTTGTGTCCTTGAGCAAGAACATCAATCCTAGCTTAGTACTGGTTCAACCCAGGAAGACCCGTCCCTTTATAACTGAAAGATTGTTGATGGGACGTAAAGAATCAAATCAAACAAAAACAAAATAACACTATCTTTCATTTGAATTTATTTCATTTCAGGGTTTTAACTCTAAAAGAGAGTATATAGTAACTCAGGGCCCCCTACCTTCAACCAGAGATGATTTCTGGAGAATGTTATGGGAACAAAATTGTAGAAATATTGTCATGTTGACAAAATGTATGGAGAAGGGCAGGGTAAGTCAACAAAATGAGCCGTGTCATGAGATTTCCAGCAATGTGGTATGTGTGACCAGCAAAGGCTCAGACCAGCCTGTACTTACACGCAGTCTGATCAGAGCTTTTGCATGTTGCTTGAATAATCTATGACTGTTAAGCTACTGACCGAACGTTATTTGGAGTTTCTAAGCTTATGTGGAGGCTGCACAGACTCGTCAGAGTCTACACATGTCAAAATGCCACATTGTTGGAAATCACATGTCACGGCTCAAATATCATTGTTAAAGCCAGACATGGGCAGGTACTTACGTAAAATATGTAACAACCATGCAACTACCAGCAAGTGGAACACATTGGCTCAATGGTTGGACTCTACATCAAAAGGTTGCTAGTTCGAGACTCAATAGAGGCACTGTGTTGTGTCCAAGAGCAAGATGCTTAATCCTTTGTTTAGTACTGGTTTAAAGCAGTAAGACAGGAAATCATCCCGACATGACTGAAAAATTGTTGACTTGGATGTAAAGCATCAACACAAAGTGCTCATGTGAGATGAAGAGAATGTAACTTGAGTGTTCATCACAGTATATTATTGAATTGATTAAACAAATACAGAAAAACCTCTCTTAAGCGTCCACTCAAAAAGGAAGACCAAAAAGTGCTTTTCAAAATTGATTATCGCTTAATGCAGGTCAAAAGTATTGCAGAATGCTCCAAGAACTTTTGACCTTCATTAAGCTACCATTTGTCTTTAAGACTTTTTTTTGTTTATTTTTGAGTTGCCGCTTAAGACAGGTTTTACTGTAGGAACAATATGATAAGATGCAAGGCTTTTCCGATCATTTTCTCCAATAAGGTGGATGAATTTAATAATTATCGAGCTGGAATCTAGATCCTATTTATTTATGTCACTAAAATAATTAAATTACATTGAAAAATATTTTTTTGCTTGAGAACATCAAGGTTTTGCCATAATAGTAGTAGCTATGACTGTGTACGTCATTATACAATTCGCCTTGGTGAACATCACTATTCTCGGGTTGACAAATCCTGATGTTAATCGCAAAAGAATGCATCAGTTGTTTAATGTTATCTAACGGATTAGCATATTTAATACACTACTACTCTGTTTGCCTTTTTTAATACATAACATTATTTTACTGCTAAATGAGATGTCGTAATTATGATAAGTTTTGTATGAGAAAAATGCCACTTTTGTGCCAAACTGTTAGAACTTTAATGGAATGAGCTAAATGTTCAAGGGCATGCCATGCATACATTCTGGCATTACGGCAATGATTATGCATGCTCGTCCCCCCTGCAATAAGTACTAAAGTAATGAGATGTCTGTTGAATAGGGAATTTGAATATGCTTGTAGATGCACAGAGATGAGGTAAGGTTCAGTCCAAACGCAACAAAAGTCGTCTGCTAATCTCGTCTGCTGAAATGTTTAAGAAGCTTCTATGGCAAACAGTGTGGACCCAGATCAGACTGCTGCTATAGGAGCAGTCTGTTCTGGGTCCACGCTGTTTGCTTCTATACTTAATTCGTCAGTAATGCTAGGCAATTATTTGCAGCAGACAACTTCAGCAGACGACATTTTAAGGTGCATTTTTTTTTTTGGCGCTTTAAGGGTTAATCTTTACACTCACATAATCACACCGGAGAGGTGGCTATCGAAAATGCATTTAACAATTGACGAAAGTTAATAATAATCGATAGGAACAGTGTTTTTGATTGCCATTTGTCGCCAATTGGGTGAAAAATGGCAATCAAAAACTCTGTTTCTAACGATTTTTGATCTACGTTTGTCGATAGTATTAACGTTTTTGATCGCCACCTATACGGTGTGATAATAAAATAAGCAGGAAATGGAACTGTATTCATCATGTATGAATTCCGTTTTAACAGCATCAGGCCCTGAGGTTAAAAACTTTTTCATGCTCAACTCAGCTGAGCATGAAATTTATCCTGCTCATAAATGTTAAAATGCCAACAATTCTTGGCATTTAAACATTTATTAGCATGATAAATACAACATCTGAGAGACTTAAAGCGAGAAACTTCTTTATTTGTCGTTATTTTAGTTTTTATGAGCGGTTGAAATTTCGTGCTCAGTTGAGTTGAGCATGAAAAAAGTTTTATAACCTCAGGGCATGTTCTACATTAAACTCTTTTCATGCTGGATAATTTTTCATGATTATTTTAGTGTTTTCTGATTTTTGAAATCAATGTTTAAACATTCTTACACTAAGGAATATGCTCAGAGTGTCAAACAGTTTAGATCCAGATCAGGCCTGACATTTTATCAGGCCTGGTCTGGGTTCAGACAGTTTGCAAAGGTCTGCAGAAGACACTAGCAGGGAGGAGTAAGAATCATTAGGTCAGAAAATTTTTATATTTGTTGATTTACAGAATAGGATAGGGTCGGGGGGGGGGGGGGGGGGGTTGAAAAGAAAAAAAAAGCTCTGAAAATGACCAGCTCACTGGTCATTTTCAGGGCTTTTTTTTCTTTTCTCTTTAATATCTCCAGAACAAACAGTAAAACTAGTAAGGTAAACCAACAGATTGTATTAAATCCTTAAATATTTCATCATTTTCCTAAAAATCTGGATAGGACAATCACTTTTAACTTTCACTCTCAAAAATACAGACAGAACCTCAAAAATATATTATTTTTTTCAGCGAAACAAATGAAATTAAAAAGTAATTTTAGAAATTAATTTTTTGTTTTTCTACTTTCGGGAAAATTACAGTAGGAGGGTTTGTAAAACAACTAATAAAAAATTCTGGTCTTAGACTAATAAGAATCAGGACTTGCACAGGCTTTCGGTGTACTTCAAAATTTCTTGCTCCTTCAAAAGTGTGAGAAAATCTTCTCTAAAGCATTGAAAAGTACTTGAATAGCTGCTGTTATCAGCCAACAACAGTTGAGATTGGCCAGCGACAAGTGCCATCAGTCAAGAACAGTCAATAACAGCTGATGGTGGCAAATGTTTTGCCACTTTGGTACAGATAATATGCAGGAATGAAGAACTAATTTGATAAAACATAACTCAGTCTTTAGCAGTGCATTCAATTTAAATAATCTTAAAGGTTATTATGTTTTTTATTCATACGTCAATTAATATCTAACCACTATTATACTAAAAAGAGAATTAACATTTACCATTGGAAACAATAACAGAAAAAAAGACTAATTTTTATTCTTTTCTTTTGTTCTTCCAGCTTATTTTCCAAATGAGCCAGTGCATGAGATTTCCAACAGTGTGGAATGTGCGACCAGCAGAGCCTCAGATCAGCCTGCGCATACACACAATCTGATCAGAGCCTTTGCTAGTTGCTTGAGTATTCTATGATTGTTAAGCTATTGACTGAACACCATTTGGAGTTTCAAAGCTTAAAAGGAGGCTGAGGCTCATCTGAGTCTACACATGTCAAAATGCCACATTGTTGGAAATCTCATGCCACGACTCAAATGTAAAATAAGATCAGCCAAATTTTTTTTACTGCATATTCCATCTGCCACATTCCAACTTGTCATAATTCCGTCAGCCATAACAAAATTGTATCATGTGGCGAACCGGCTCAACAATATTCAATGTACAGGTGACTTTAAATTCAGTCCATGCTGTGAAAAGTCAGATGCGTTTTAACAAGTGTGGATAGTGTGTCATATTAGTTTGCTATTAAATGTCCTGGGCTGTTTTTGTTCACATTCTAAACAATCTTCAGTTTTGTTAAATATTAAACACAGTGTTGTGCCTAGGTCAATATTTCTGGGAGACACAGGTGTCCCTCTACCTGAATTTTAGGGGGACAATTGCAAATTCTGGGGGACGCACTAAATCTTTCAAAGGGGTGTAGATGACAGTGAAGTAATTTCTGCCATTGTCATTTTTTGGAATTCACCAGCAAATTTACTATTTCTATATTAAAATAGCTTTTTCTGGCCTTCTGTTATGAAATTCGTGCTTCCAGCCATTGTTGTTGTATTAGACTTTTTGAGAAATCAATATCCAATGCGACTTTTATCATAGGTAATTACCATGTGCCAGTCAACTTCCCTTTATTAGGTTACACTAAATATGGAAATGGTAATAAACAGCGAAAAAAAAGCAGATTTTCGAGGTGCGCCCTTAGGCCCACACTGGGTATGTTTTTAAGGGACATCAGCGGTAAAATTGCGGGAATCCCACAATGCAGCACACTAGGCTTAACACTGATACACATTCCAAATATTTTTTGTTTCCTGCATGGAGTTTATATCTTTAAGAAGAGATGTTAAAAATCAATTGAAAGTTTCATAAGTTTATGTCTTTAACCATTGGGCATTCCCCAAATTGTTTATGGCGCTATATTTTGAGTTGTTTTCTCATCGGGTTAGAACTCTTATGAGTGCTGCAGCTATGATTACCACTGTAATAGTTAAATTCTTCTAGAAGTTGGAGTGAGATCACCGGTTTAGATAAACAAAAATTTTCAGCGTAAAATTGTAAATATTTTCTTACCCTTACTTTAAAGCATATGTTTTGGGTGCTCAAAAGAATTGTCTCATCGAGAGGATTCTTTTGAGTACCCACAACATATATTTTGGTTGTGAAATAAGAAAGTTATTTTTCCGTCACACACTCTTAACTAAAGTCCTGGAGATATGATTGTGTTTCCAAATTTTTGGCAAGTACCGTTAGCAAATTTTATCTCTGTATATACTACATGTAGTTATCATATTTTCTTTCTTTCAGGAAAAATGTGACCATTATTGGCCAAATAGCTCAGATGCATTGTTCTATGGTGACATTCAGGTAGCCATATTGAACGAGACAGTGTTTCCTGATTGGACAATCACAGAATTCAAAGTCTGTCTGGTAAGTAGTGTGCTTCCTGATTGGACAATCACAGAATTCAAAGTCTGTCTTGTAAGTAATGTGTTTCCTGATTGGACAATCACAGAATTTAAAGTCTGGCTGGTGAGTTATTTGTATTTTATTGGACAAGCAGAGAATTTAAAGTCTGTCTTGTGAGTTATATGTTTTTTGATTGGACAAGCACAGAATTCAAAGTCTGTCTGGTAAGTTATATATTTCTTGATTGGACAATCAAAGAATTCAAAGTCTTCTTGTAAGTAAAATGTTTCCTGATTGGACATTAATCTCTTGTAAGTTACAGTAATGTGTTTCCTTATTGGACAATCACAGATTGAATTTGAAGTCTGTCTGGTAATTTATATATTTCCTGAATGAATAATCACAGGCTTAAACTCTTTCTGGTTAGTTGTGTGTTTCCTGGTTAGACAATCACAAAATTTAATTAAAATCTGTCTGTAAAGTTATGTGGTTACTGATTGGACAATCACAGACTTTAAAGGATGTCTTGCAAGTTACATGTATACACATTGGACAATTTCATTATCTGACCAGCGTCTTCACTGATTATAGAATACTGTAACAAAATATTTAATAAAGGTAAAAGAAAGATACCCCCTAAACAACCCTAAGACTGGAAATGGACTTGTCTAATTGATACGGATTGGAAAACCCATTCTGGTTAGATAGAATAAACATAAACCACTTGTCTTGTAAACCCCAAGGGTCACAGGTTTGATCTGCCATTCCATAAGTCTGTCTGATGAGATTTTGAGTCATGGCCCAACCCTATATGACATTAGCTATTGGTAAGAATTTAAACCCAACAAACAGAACAAGTTGACATCATCATATCATAATCAGATTTTGATTAAGATGCTGGGGTATCATTCACATCAGTGGGTCCCCTTCTAGGTTACTGGTAAGCTGCACGCATAGCAGATCTCACACCTGATCTCCAGATGCTCCTTTCTTGAGGATCAACTGTCATGAGCTTCCACTCACAGCAGTCTTTCTCAGTCAGTTTCTTCCATGACAGCTTGGGCCTCCCTGAAACCCCCCCCCCCCCCCCCCCACTTGCCATCAACCTGTATATTACATGCTGTTCTGACTGCACCACTAGAACACTCTACATGCCCAAACCAGTGAAGCATTCTCTCTCTCAAAATGAGGTTGAGGTCGTATAAGCTCAACTTTTGACAGTAGCTCACTTGACCTTAATATATTTGATTCTCTGGCTTGATACTGCAGATCTGTCTGATCATGGCCCTGTCATTCGCTGCAGGTTCGTCTTGGTCAATGGCCAAGTTTTACTTGCATGGAGTGTGGCTCTCCACACGCAAGAGCTGTATACATGGCCACGGGTCTTGTAAGAGAGGTGATGGGATGTGAGAACTGGTAGTAGCTCCCTGAAGACCACTAATTCATAGCCTCCACCAACAGAAAGCATGTTACCAAGGTAGCAGAAGGAAGCTACCACTACCTCCAGCTTATCAGGTCTGACCTGGTCTGCTATCAATGTGGCGGACATTTCCCATGTACACCTATAATCAGGATTTGGTTTCAGTCCAGGGGACAAAAACTCCACTCGTCGGCTCATAATTACAAGTGAAATCATTAAAGGACGAGTAATTCTTCCCAAGCACTCGTCCTGTAGGACGAGTGCTTTTGGAAGAATAACTCGAGGAAGTCGTATTACATATTACTCCCTTATGTTCTTGATTTCATACACTTTTAAAGGACAAGTGCATGTGTTTGCAGGACAAGTGAAAATTGTAAGTCACTCATCATGCAGGACAAGTACAATATTGAAATATTTTTGTCCCCTGCAGTCGTTGTTATGTTATGTTTCTTATTCTTTACAGGGTGACCAGACAAGACAGGTTCGACATTTCCATTTTACAGCATGGCCTGACTTTGGTGTTCCAAAGAAACCTCAATCTCTTGTCAGATTTGTGCGAACTGTGAGAGCGAAATTATTTAAAGATGGTGGACCAATTCTCACTCATTGCAGGTATGAATCTTTTTTATAGCCTTTCTGAAAATTGCTGTATTTGACCTAATAAGAACAGATCTGCATATTTGGCCCTTAAAGCTCCAATCACAACAAAATTTGTTTGTTATTGTCGTCAGCTGAAATACTTTAGAAGCCTTTCCAACAAACAGTGTAGACTCAGATCAGGCTGCTCCTATAAGAGCAGTCTGATCTGAGTCCGCACTGTTTGTCTCTATACTTAACTTTTTTAAATAATGTTATCAAAAATTTGCAACAGACGACAAATGCAGACGGAATTTTCAGACGATTTTTTGCTGGCGTTTTAAGGGTTATTTTCAACATTCTATACCTTATTTGTATAACAGTATAGATCCTGAACAGCTGGCTTCCAGCTGATCAAGATCAACACATTTTTTCGTAAATAATTCCATATTAATAACGGATTTACACCATTTGATTAACTCACACCAGGTAGGTGGCGAGCCTGAACACAATTTTAATATAAAAAATGTTATCTAATCACCAAAATGACATTTTCAATCACTAAAATACACATTTTGGCAATTGAAAATGTTATATTTATGTTCTATGATCACGCTTGAAAATGTTTTTAGTGACCTGAAAATAGGGCTAGAGAAAACAGACTACAGTGAATACTCTGTCTGAGACCGTTTATTTGTAATCTAAGACTGTATTTATTTGCAAAATGCTATTTTTTCTCGGTACGAATAATTGAACACGTCCGTCTCATCTTCGTCCTTTGGCCAATGTGATTTGAAGATGACTCTAGCCCTGCCTGGAACTCAGTATTGAAATAAAAAAAAAAGTGTTTTTGCAATCGCCACCTACCTGGTGTGAGATGTCTCTTTTCTCTCTTCACTCTTTGCCTACTGGAAAATTTTTCATGTTTTTTGTCATCTGCTGATTTTTTTCAAATTCAACTATTTAGGAATACCATGAGAGTATCAAACAGTTTGGATCCAGATCAGGCCCGACATTTTGTCGGGCCTGATCTGGGTCCAAGCTGTTTGCAAAGGATATCAGCAGACAACACCAGTAGGTAAAGTTTATTCATTAGATTGATAATCTTTTACAGTATCAATATTCATAATATCTAGAGGAGCTAGAGGAGAGAAATAGTTAAATTTTGTGGAAAATCAGCAATACCAGTTGACAAAATCATAATGAAATACAGTCGAATCTTGTAACTTCGAAGTCCTTGGGACTAGGTTTAATTTTGAAAGATCGAAAATTCCTATTATAGGGAGGTAGACATAAAAATATATAACCCCCAAAAATTATTATTAAAATTTTCCCAATATCAAACAAAAGTTTTGGGTGTGTAAAAGAAACGTCTCCAGGAGATTTTTCTTTTACGCGCCCAAAACAAGTTTTTATAGACAGTTTTTCAAATAGTTCATAAATAGGTCCTCTTATCTGACTCCAGTGTGCCCCAAATTTATTTCCAATAAGCCAGTATTTCGTAAAATCGGCGTTCCAATTTTCGAGGTTTTACTGTATTAACATGCTATTTCAGTGCTGGGGTTGGCAGGTCCGGAACATTTGTGGTGCTCGATACGTTATTACAGAGAATCAAAACTCAAGACACAGTAGATATATTTGGTGCTGTTTCTGAATTGAGGAAAGACAGAGTCTGGATGGTGCAGACTGAGGTACGTCAATTAATCCTTTTCTTCATGAATATTCATGCTAAGCTCCACCCACTATGAATAATCTTATAAATAAACTTTCATGTTGGTACATAGAACAAGAAATTACTTGCGAGGTCCACATCTAATCATATTTCCATAAGCAAACAGAGTAGACCCTGATCAGGAAGCTCTTACAAGAGCTGCCTGATCTGGATCTGCTCTGTTTGCAAAAATGCTAAGTGTTACAAAGTGTCTCTATGAGGTAAAGGGTTAACCTTTTTCCCGCCATTTTCGACAATTGTTGTCTGCTCTCTCATCTGCTTATACTCTAAATCCTCAACACATGGGTACTGATATTTACCAAATCTCATCAGTATCCTTCAAGATTGCATCCTATTAATGGGTAATGATCAATTTCAAAACAAGATAAAAAAGTGGGTGATTATGACCAGCAACTGGCACAATCACACATGACAGAGCAACCCAAGGCACTGTGAGGAAGAGATATTTGGCCAAATGAAAATATATCTGTGTTTTGGGTTACCCGACCCTACCTAAATTTACTGGTGAAACCTAGATTTTTTTCAGGTTTTCTGGGAAAAATCTAATTTTATGCATTTTGAAAGGCGATAGGCCTTTCAAAATGCATAAAACTATATTTTTACCCAGAAAAAAATGATTAAAAAAAAAATGTGTGCCTACCCTACCTAAAATTTTCAGGCCTATTACTCGAAACACATTTATTTTTTTATTTGGCCATAGAACACAGACAAAGACACAATTTTTTTATTTGGGGAGGTATATCGTTGTATATAGGGTCGAAAATTTAGTTTTGCGGTGACGCACGAGCAGAGCGGTAAAACATGATTTCTGACAGTATATCCGATGATATACCTCGCCAAATGAAAATTTTAATATGGTTATCCCTATTCTTATGCTCTTTCTGCAGTTTTTCTCAAATTGGAGCATTGCAAGCTGCATAAGCTGCACAGCAACCAACAATTGTGACGTAATTAATGATGTCAAACTAGTTCTGACAGTGTAGTGCAGTATATACTGTCGTAAATTTCTGCCGTTATCCAATCAGACATCGCGTTTCAAAATCAAGCGCATTAGAATACAGTTTAAGTAAAGCAACCAGATCTCACTTCCACAGCGAGAGTAGCCATAATTCACTGAAATGAACTTTGATATGCATGTATTGAGTAATGGATGCAAAATGCTAACGCGTGTCATTTGGCAAATCTTACTAGCAAATTTTTATCATCCAGTAATATTGAAGTTATGCTTGGTTTTGCAGCAACAGTACATCTGTATCCATCAGTGTCTACTATGTGTGCTGGACGGCACAGAAGATGAACATATATACGACAATGTTGCTCCTGCCAATGTGAATATAGCATTTGAAGGTAAGGAATATTTCTGATTATGCATGCTTTAACTCATTGCCTACTAGTGTCTTCTGCTGATAACTTCGCAATCAGTTAGGAATTAGATCAGGCCCCATAAAATGTCAGCCTGATCTGGATCCAATCTGTTTGACAATCAGATGGTATTCCTGAAAGAATTTTCCCAAAAATTTGATTTTGAAAAAAATCCGCAGACGACAAAAAAGCATTAAAAGTTTCCCAGGATGCAAAGAGTTAAGGGTTCCCGGGAGTAGTTTGTCTTGAAGCAGTTACAGTGAACTCTTGATACACTGGCTTTTGTTGTCGTCTGCTGACTTTTTTCAAAAAATGAACTTTTTTAAAAAATACTTTCAGGAGCACTATCAGGAGAGTGTCAAGTAGTTTGGATTCAGATCAGGACCGACATTATTTCAGTCCTGAAATGGGTCTAAACTGTTTGCAAAGGCTATCAGCAGATGACAAAAGTCATCGGTTAAGCCACTAATAAACTATAGTGAAAACAGTGGAATTTCAATTGACAAGAGTTGACTGTGTTGTGGCTTCACTTCCCCCACCCCTTGTTTTTGATGTGAGCATGTTTGTTTGTTGTGTCTTTGTTTGGTTATTGAAGACTGAAAATCATTTGGTTTTGTATATAAGGATAAGCAAGTATGTGTTTGTGCGGATGACTGTTATAGATAGAGATCAGAGTGATTTAATTGGTAATTTTGACATACATTGTATATACTTACTTATAATGCTGCACTGCATAACTCTTAGTAAGTCGTCCTGCAATCAATAAATACTGTTGAATCTCGTAAATTCAAAGTCCTCGGGACAAGAGGTTTTATGTTGAAATAACAGTAGTTCCTATTATAGGGAGATAGATATAAAACTCTATAACCCCCAAAAATAATTATTATCATTTTTCTCTATCAAATACAAGTTTTGGGAGCGTAAAAGAAACGTCTCAAGGAGAAGTTTCTTTACGCACCCAAAACATATGTTATTATAGACAATCATTAAAGTAGAACATGAAAAGGTCCTATTTTCTGAATTCTGTGTGTCCCAAATTTTTTTCGAATTGGCGATTATTTAAAAAAAAATCAAAGTTCGAATCTTCAAGGTTTTACTGTAAATGATTGTCATACACAAATAACAAAAAGTACAGTTTGGTGTGACTGTGTCTACTTGGATACAATAATTATTGCATATTGGCATTATTTGACAGTGACAATTAACTGTCATGCAAAAAAAAATTGGCATACACGCATACACAAATAATTGGGGATTGTACATGCTGGTGTAATTTTTGTGTGATGTCTGTGCATGTTTGTTGTTTTTGCCTATTTGTATCAAAGAGTAGAAATACGATTATGTTCTGTTTGCTGCATGCATGTGACAACACAGTAAAATCCAATTGTACTTGCAAAACATGCTAGTGCTGCTGAACCTGCTTGTGAGTTAGTGCAAGAGATTATGGTACTTATCACAGTGACATTTAGTGAAGGCTCAGACGAGACTGCACACACAGTCTCTGCAGAGCATTTTCTACTGGCATGCACAATGCATGGAAGTAGATGAAGGCTCAGATGCAAATTTACTCCTCTCGCTCCACTGGCTAGCTGTACATGCATGTTTTACCCTTTACTCCACAATAATGCCTTTTGATGTCTGAAATACAAAGTATTTGAAAATAGTAGGGTAATTGGAGCATTTGCTACTTTGGAGCAAACACTCCATTTATCATAATATTTTCAAAAGTATTCAAAACTTTACTTAAATTTTTCTTGATTTTTTTTCAATGTTGTCAAAAAAAAAGAAAATGATGTCATGATCTAAAAATAGCCTATGGAGTAAAGGGTTAAATAGTGACTTTGAACAAGTACAGTAAGTATCAAAAGCTTGTGTGCTGGCCCATCTATCTTTTGAAAACAGTGTAGATCCAGATCAGATGGAATCTGAAGAAGCAGTCTGATCAGAATCTACATATTTTCCATGCAGCCTGTGTTGTGACACCACACAAAGAACTGGTTGGAAACACAGAAGTAAATGTGGCATTTTTATTTAGCAGGACTACATGCAGGTTTAAGCAAATGTAAAGCGGTCATGTATAAGCCAAATCATTTATGAATTTTCTCGTGCAATGGATTTTCTTTCATGGGACTTTAACCAAGTTGCATATTAGCTTTATCACATTATGAAGGTTGCATTCTAATGCATTTTGAAAGAATGTAACAAGATGTATGATTGGATAACGTTAATAGTTTGTGTGATGTACAGTCAGAAACCTGACGTCATTATGTGGAGTACCCACAACATATGTTTTAGTTGAGAAATAAGAAAGTTATTTTTTAATTACACACTAAACTAAAAGCCTGATTTCTTGTAACATTATTTTCTTTGCTTGGCTATAGATAAATGAAGTCAAACATTGTGGATATGTTGTGACGTTATTGTATGTGTTCATTTGTGAGTATTTACATTTGTCAAACTGTTTTGTTTAGATAACTGTAACAACCACCACAAGCCAGAACTTACAGACATCCTAATAGATACTGCATAATACATTATTCCTGTTAAACGTAAAACAGTTTTTGTTTGGTTTACTTCATTCTTATTATGTGAATGGTTCTTATTGCATGCTTGCTTTAATATTAATGTTCATTATACCCCCCGCAAACTTTGTTAAACTTTGTTTGTAGGGGGTATACTGTTTTCACGTTGTCTGTCCGTCCGTCCGTCCGTCCGTAACGCTTTGTTTCCTTAATAACTCGAAGAGTCATTGCTGGATTTTCATCAAACCTTGCAAACATGTTCATATATGCAAGACAAATACTTTAGACAAAAAAGTAAGGACTAGGGGCCAATTCTATTAGAGTTATTTCCCTTTGTAGTTCTAAATGGCTTTTAATATAGTGCTTTATGCTTATGCTATTATAGAGTCATTGCTGGATTTTCATCAAACCTTGCAAACATGTTCATATATGCAATACAAAAACATTAGACAAAAAAGTAAGGGCTAGGGGCCAATTCTATTAGAGTTATTTCCCTTTGTAGTTCTAAATGGCTTTAAATATAGTGCTTTATGCTTATGCTATTATAGGCCATACACGGGCCGATCAACTCCTACCACAGCTTTTGATGGAACAATTTGATACTTTTCATATACAATGTAGACACATTGAACATATGCATGAAGGAGTTTGGTTCTGAAAAAATAATTTTTGACGAAATGACAGCTGTGAGAACTTAGACAATTTTTCCCGTATTAGGCTTTTGTATATGCATAGATGGTGCCTTCATGGGCCGATCAACTCCTACTACAGCTTTTGATGGAACAATTTGATACTCTGTCGATACAATGTCGACACATTGAACATATGCATGAAGGAGTTTGGTTCACAAAAAATAATTTTGACAAAATGACAGCTGTGAGAACTTAGACAATTATTCCCTTATATGGCTTTTGTATATGCATGGATAGTGCCTTTATGGGCAGATCAAGTCCTACTACAGCTTTTGATGGAGCAATTTGATACTTTGCCGACACAATGTAGACACATTGAACATATGCACGAAGGAGTTTATAATTTTTGTTTGCACAGATTCTACTGAAATCTTCTTATCAAAACTAAGGTCTTCTTGTTTGAACTATAACTTGACAAGTTTTTTCACTGACTTACTGTGCGGGGGGTATCTAATAAGCATTGCTTATTGACTTTTTTCATTTGTACCGGATTTTCTGCATTTGCATTGTAGCAGGGCTTTTTTTAAAGAATCTTTGGTCAAGTATTGATAATATTTTATATCCAATTTTAAGATTGTGAATATATATCTAAACTTTTTAGCTCACCTTAGCTGAAGGCTCACAGGTAAGCTATTAGTATACCAATGCCTCCGGCGTCCGTCCGTCAACATTTTAAAACATCTTCTCTGAAACCACTAGGCCAATTCAACTCAAATTTCATGTGTAGACGCCTTAAGGTGGGGGATGGAAAGTTTGCACAAATGATCCTAGTCACATGACCAAGATGGCCCCAAGGCCATATAAGGTAAAAAGCCTTTAAAAATCTTCTCTGGAGCCAAATGGCCTTTTGACTTGGTATCTAGCATTGGGGATGTGGGCCCTACCAAGTTTGCCCAAATGATGATCCTGGGTTGACCTTGAGCTACTTTAGAACAGGTCAAATTTGATTCCAAATGCATTTATATGTGAAAAGTCTTGAATGTTTATTTTGCCATAACTGTTAATGCCAAAATCATTATACTCATACTTGCTAGATATGTTTAACTTAATGAGACATTGGTTATAGATAAGTACCAGAGGTCAAACTGAACTTTGATCTCTAATCCAAGGTCACTCATTTTTGACTGCCACAAACAAATCTTAACATCTTTTTCTCAGAAATCACTTGGCTGATTGAAGTCATATTTCATTTAGAGACTCCTTAAGTTAAGGGGAGGGAAATGTTCTACAAATGTTTATGGTCACATGATCAAGATGGCTGCCATGCCCATATAAGGTAAAAACCCTGAAAAAATCTTCTTCTTTGGAACCAAAAGGCCAATGGCCTTGAAAAAAGCATTAGGGATTTGGGCCCTGCCAATGTTGCACAAATAATGATCCTGGGTTGACCTAGCCCTACTTTGTGGCAAGGTCAAATTTGATCCCTAATGAATTCATATGGGGAAAATCTTGAAATGTAATTTATCTCTTACTTGCAAGATATGTTTCTTTTAATGAGACAATGATTTCTGTAAGTTACAAAGGTCTAGCTGACCTTTGACCTTTCATCCAAGGCTAATTTTTGACTGCCACATACATATCTAAACACCTTTTACTCAGAAAACACTGGGCTGTTTGAACTTAAATTTCATTTAGAGTATTCATTTGATATAACAGCATAAATATGATATTTGTTTAAGGTCACTTACCCAAAATGCCCACCATTCCCATGTATATTAAAACAAAATATGTTTAAATGATAAGCCTAGATTGACCATGATCTAGTTTAACATTATTAAGGAGATCTTGTGACCCAGGTGAGCGCTTCAGGACCTTCAGGTTCTCTTATTATATATTGTTTCTTTCTTGCTAGTCTTGTTACTAGTCCGTTTTCCTGCCATTAACCACAATAGCAGTCTGCTCTCTCATCTGCTTATGGACTTTGGTAGCCTATATTTCAAACAATATGGACCCAGATCAAGGAGCAGTCTGATCAGGGTTCATATTGTTTGCTTCCATGGTGAAAGTACATTTTTGTATTCTGGAGGACAAATTGGCTCAGTTGGTAGAGCGCTAGACTGGGATTGAGGGTTGCTAGGTTCAAGCCTCACCGCCGGCGGAGACACTTTATCTGCTGCTTAATACTGGTTCAACCCAGGAAGACCTGTACTAACATGACTGAAAAACTGTTGACTGGGATGTAAAGAATCAAACCAAATCTGGAGGGCATTTGAATATACAGTAAACCTGTGTAAAACAGCCACTCAAAAATAGACAAAAACAAAGATCATAATGACAAATGGTAGCTTAATGAATTCAATGGTTGAAAGTATTCCAGAATGCTCTTGAAGCACTCTGCAATACTGTTGACATGCATTTAGTGATAATTGGTCTATAATTGGTTTTGAAAACCAATATTTGGTCTTTTTTGAGATTGGCCGTTTTACACTGGTTTTACTGTAATCAGCAGCCTAAACGTTCAGGACAAAAAAGATTGGCAGGATAAAAGTTTAAATAAATACCATGAGTTAACAGGCTTGGTGAAAAACCATGTGAATTCAGATCAGGAGTCTGCTGATACAGATCTATACTGTTTTCTAAAGAGGATATATCATGGTTCAACAGGTCAAGAATTATTTCAACCTTGTTATCCTCATTGAGACGTTTCTTTTGAGTACACACAACATATGTTTTGGTTGAGAAATAAGAAAAATATTTTACAGTTACACACTTTTGTTGCCTGTTGCATGACATTTTGTTTACAACCTAACAAAAGCTTACTAACAGCATGGTTTGATTCATTTTTTTTTTAAAAAGGAAGAAGAATATCTTCTAAGTTCATAAGCTCTACTCTGAGTATTGGTTACAAATGACTGTTGTAAATAGAGTCTCTAGGTGTTTAGTTTAAACTTTTATTTCATTTTTGTATAACAACATGTGTACATATAATAAAATAAGTTTTCATACAGATCATTTCAAAATACACAAAAAAGGGATTCAGAAGAAAGTCTATTGACTTTTGTAAATCTGTTTCCCAGGTGTTTTAGATTCTGTAAGACAATCTTGAATGGGTAGATGAAGGGCAAAATAGCCCTAGACTATTGGCATCAATATTATAAATTGGAACCGTAAGAAAGCAGTTCTGCTTCTGAAAAGGGACTTCATATATATAAAGGTGTGTGTGAGGGGGGGGGGCTTTGCTGATTTTATCTCATTTTTCTTAAATATCCCATGAAAATGAAATAATTTGGTCTCACTGAGACCAAATTTCATTTTCATTAGATATTTAAAAATGGGGTGAGGGGAGGGGGTTCCTCGAACCCCCTGAACCCTCTCTGGATCCGCCACTGTTCTGATAGACACAACTGTCAACATCTGGATTTTAGGTTCTTTAGCTCATTTGCACAATCTTAATAATTATATGTTGATTGTTTTTTTCTTTTATTTGAAGAATTCATGACAAAAGCTTAATTATGATTAATCATTCAAACTGATAGGGCCTAAGAAAATTTTATGCTTCTTTTGAAATTGTTAAACTGACTACTTTTTCTGCTATCTGGTGAAATTGGTAGGAAATTCTACTTTTGACAAAAACCTCCTATTTGAGTGAAAAAAATCCTTTTTACAAAAACCAGAATCCTGCTGTTTATTGTCAAATGATTTTTTTTATTAATATCAAACTTTGACAATAGTTATCTGCATTTTATTTTTTCTTTCAATCAATTACTCCTTGCATGCTGAGTAATTTTTTATGCTTTGGTTGTCGTCTGCTGACTTTTTTCAAAACCAACTTTCTCAACAATTTATTTCGGTAACACATATCAAAGGGTCAAATGGTTTGGATCCAGATCAGGGCCGACATTCTGTCGGTCTTGGTCTGGGTTCAAACTGTTTGCAAACGTTATCAGCAGACAACAAAAGCCGCCACTATCAAGAAAAGAGTTAAACATGGTGTCTTTTCTCTATTTCAGATGACGAAGGTGTTGCTATGACGTGAAACCATGGAAACCATAGTCTTTCATGAAACTATTCCTCAAGAATTCTCTTTGAAATACTCCACGGGTGTCAGAACAACAGAGACTGATATTATATTAGTGCCTTGGATAGCGTTACTTTGGTTGATTTGATTGGTTATAGAGAAATCTTTCAGGAGCATTCTAGAACTTCAACATAACAAACAAGAGTGTTTGCAAGTTAAGTTATTAATTTGTTGGTTCGTTTACAAAACCTTGTATGTGCATTATTTTTTACCAAACCCTGTTTTAGCATGGCGCCAATAACGACAATCCAGTGCACTAGGTCAGAAAACCTTAATTGTATGCAATAGCCAATGAAAAGTTGTTTTGTGATGTTCCAAAATAGTCAAAATTACCAGTTCTAAAAACTCGTATATGTAATTTTGATAAGACAAAAAACCAGGTAAGCTTTATCTTATTTAACACTGTGAGGGTTTCAAAAGTGTTTATGAATACTTTCTCACGAATTCATGTTTAAATCTGTCATTAAAACTTGTTTCTTGCCTTCAATCAGATTATTTACAAAAATGCTGCAGATACGAGAATTTGTAAACTTGCTTCTTTTGTGGATGTTGTATTTTACGAGGTTTTGTCCCTATAAATAGAAACGTCCACACAAGCAACATGGATACATCAAATGCAGCTTACACGTCTCAAAAGAAACAGAACTACCTTTGGTTACCTTTTTAGCTATTTTATTATGTCTCAACATGTCTTTATAGAGTTTCAAAAATTGGCAAAATGTTGTATCTGCAATATGAGATTATAACATCTCGTATAATTCTTTAAAGTATCAAAATCTGCTAGAAACATAAATTCTGCCGATGTATTACTTGCATCCATTAAATAAACTTAAAATATGTTTTCGTTTTCAGTGTGAAGCTCACAAGAATATAACAAAAAACAATCTAGAAAGCTTTTGTCTCTCCTGTAAAATTTACTTATTATAATAAGTGCACTTATAAGGTTTTGTAAACAAACCAATGAATAGTAAGCTCATAGAACATGAGTGAATCAGTTTTGTATAACTAATTAAATCAAAAATATTTTTTATCACATTTAGCTAGCAAGAAATATCAATAGACTCTCACAGAGATATTAAGTACAGCTCTTGCTAAGTACCATGCAAATAGGTAAATCGTTGAATAAAATGTTCCTCAAAGTCTTGTTGGTTTAGCAAAAAGCATCCTTTTTGTGTCGCCTGCGAAGCATGGCAGACACATGAATTATGCCTCCATCCATGTTGTCATCTGTGCGGTGGCGTCTCCCTTTGGTTTCCTATCAATAACTTAGAAGGTATACATCAATTTCATTGAAAGTTTACAGAAGGGTAATGTGTTGTAAAATACAGGTCAAATACAAATTTGGAGAACATCGGCAAAATACTAACTGAGTTATGGCCCTTTTTTGACTAAGGTTTTGCCAGGTGACACATCCTATTTTCAGAATTCTAATTTACAAACTTAAGTCTTTCATGAAAATGTTTGCTAAGCTATCAATTCTTTGAATACTACTAGTTACAATAGTAACTCATGTTATTAAGTTATGAAGGAAAGATCTTTTATTTTTCTATTCTTGTTAAATCATTATCATTGTTAAAATTGTTAAACTAGTAAAGAAACTGCTCTTAGTGCTTTTGAGGATTTCTGTAGTTAGCATAGGTCACATTTTCATATGGTTTAAAACCTCTTCCAAAATGATCCAGCTACTTATCACATGTGAGCCTTTGCTGTTTGCAGACACAAAGTAGGGATGTTGATGAAGGCTCATACCAAAATTTAGGCATGTAGCCATCTAAACTCCAGCTGTTATGTTTTTAGACTTAATTTTTCGCAATATATTTTTTATCTTCAATTTTAGCAAAATGTGTTCGCGATGAAAAGTATTCAGGAACATCTCCGCCAACTTCTCCAAATGGTTCCAACATCCTAGATGCTGCAGGTTAATCTGTGCTTAGATGCACTCTTTGACTATTTTAAGCAAAGCGCAAATGAACTAAGTCCAAGATGTTAGTCAAAAAGTTACATTGCACCGCCCTAATTCAATTACTAAAGCGATGGATGGCTTGTTTAAATATAATAGAAATCACGCCTTATTTGCTCGTGCGTTAAGCTAGTAGGGTCATCTAAAAACCGTTCGTTTCATAGCACTGGGAGCGCAGTGGCTCAGTGGTAGAGTGCTTGACTCGAGACCGAAGGGCCGCGGGTTCGAGCCTCACCGGCGTCACTGCGTTGTGGTCCTTGAGCAAGACACATTTATCCTAGCTTAGTACTGGTTCGACCCAGGAAGACCCGTCCTGCATAACTGAAAGATTGTTGAGTGGACGTAAAGAATCAAATCAAACAAACAAAAAACAAAACAAGTTTCATAGCACGTGTACAAGAGAAAAAATGCACGTCATGCGATAACCCAGCCTTTGTTCCTACAAATGAGCCTGCTTTAAGTTGATTCTGCATATGCACGGTAAATTCTGAGTATGTTAACGGCAGTTTTATGTTATACACAGCCTTTGAAGAACGGGAATATGCACCGCTTCCGAATATATTTTGAAACTACCCCTTTCTGTCACGCCTATACGAATTATACCTGTCATTAAAAGACTTAGAAATTTAGGACGAATTCAATTTATTGCAAAATCTTCATCTATATACACAAAAATATGTTTGCGCCACAAGCACAAGACCTTTTGGAGAAGTTGGCGGAAATTCTCCTCTACTACTTTCATCGCGAACACATTTTGCTAAAATTGAAGATAAAAAAGTTATTGCGAAAAATTAAGTCTAAAAACTTAACAGCTGGAGTTTAGATAGTTACGCATGCACAGTTAATGAGTGACTACATGTATAGGCGATATGTACCAAAATCCCATGTGCTGGCTTAAGTACCATGCAGTCCTTTCATAGCACTGTGTTTGAGTCCATACAAATGGATCATGCTATAAATTAATCATGTTACAAAGGGAGAATTTTACAAAGGACTTATAGGAAAATGACCATTTTATGGTCTTTTTCCTATTTATCCTTTGTAAAAAATTTGAAAGCAATAACGTGACCATGTTATATCCAAACCCATGTTATAATAAAGTGTGTTATAAAGGGACTGCACTGTTTGTAAACAAGTCATGTATTATCAAGCTATATGATTCATTATCAATCCCCAAAATCTAGATTTATCTTGTAAGATGGATCTAGATGTAAATGGGAGATAACCCCCTTATTTCTAAGAAGGTAGAATGTGACTTCTATTCCCATTCACCATTCACCATTTATATACGGGAAACCCCTAAATGGGTACTTTAAGAAACACTATCGACCCAGATGAAATGCCCCATGATGTTGAGTTTCATCAGGGTGTACACCCTTTGTAAAGGTTAAAAAGATCTGCAGACAAAAGAATACACAATCTTTAAAAAATTATAACCAGACATCCCTAGATATGTACAATGGACATCAAACCAGAAGGAAGAATCCATTAGTATACAAAGGGTTAGTAAATCAACTCATAAATAAGATTGAATAAGCATCACCTTTATTCGTATTTAATCAAAACTGAAAAAGAGATTGATCATTGAATAAAAATGAAAAGGGAGATGATCTTGGTTTCAATTCAAAGTGACCAGTTCATCAATACAGTTATAGTCGTTCTTAAATTAGGAACATAAGTTGATTATCTAAAACAACAGGATTGCATCAAAAATTAAATGGATTATGAAAGTGCTTGTTAATTTTGTATAGTGACACAATGTATTTATTTTCTATATTTATCTTAGAATTTCTGTCAAACTGATTTTCATCACATTTGTTGTGTAAGCAAAATAATCGAGAGCTGAAGTCATATCTGGCCTCCAGATAAGAGTGCGTATTGGAAAACTATATTCTTTATTTCTCATCCAAAACATATGTTGTGGGTACTCAAAAGAACCGTCTCAATGAGACGGTTCTTTTGAGCACCCAAAACACATGTTTAAATTGATGGGTAAGAAAATAATTATAATTTTACGCAAATAGAATTTCCTTATCTGGATCTATGCATATGCTGGCATAAACATTTTTCACAAAGCATTCTGAAAAAAATACACTTGTCAGGATTTGATAGACTGTATTTTCGTGTCAAAAGTCTTTGATTATTTCATGCTGCATAGCAGATTATGTCTGCATCTTTGGGGTGTTTTGAGAGCTCAATTTACTTTTGATGTCCTTTTATATTTTTCATCACTTTGAATGTGTTACCATATCAGGCCCTCAACCGGACAAAACTTGTCTTTGGGGTTTCGGACAAAGGGAGACTCAAACCAGTCTCCTCAGCTACTGAGACTAGCTATAAAAATTGGAATTTCACTGGTAGCAATTTAAGATATATACTTTCAAAAAAAAAGAATAATAAATTTACTGATCAGTCTATGCAGATACGCAAGCTGGTCTGCGCCTTTGTTGTTCACAAACCCCAAAGACAGATTTTCTTGTGTCAAGGCCCATATGGAATATTTTAATTTTTTCAGCTGTGGCGTGATATTTCCAACGATTTGACATTTTGACAAGTGTAGACTCGGAAGAGCCGCTGCAGCCTTCTCTTAAGCTTAGAAACTCCAAATGATGCTCAGTCAGTAGCTTAACAATCATACAAGAATACTCAAATGACAAGCAAAGGCTCTGATCAGACTGCGCGTATGCGCAGGCTGATCTGATGCTTTGCTAGTCGCACATACCACATTGTTGGAAATCTCGTGCACTGGCTAATTTTTATTTGCTCCATTCACTCAAGACGCATCTTCAGTAGAATCTCGTAAATTTGAAGTCCTCGGGACCAGAGGTTTTATTTTGAATTATCAGTAGTTCAAATTATAGGGAGGCAGACATAAAAATATATAACCCCCCAAAGTAAGTATTATTAGTTGTTGTTTTTTGTTTTTCTATCAAACATAAATTTTTGGCGTGTAAAGGAAATGTCTCAAAGAGAAGTTTCTAATATGCAACAAAAACATTTGTTATATGACTCCTATAAAAGACCTCCTCTGATTGGCTGAAACTAGCTTGCACTGGTTGTGACAAATCTTGATGTCAAACAGTGATGAGCCAAAGACAGGTAACATTACTGACAGAGAGCTAAAAATAGATTGGACTGAATCTAGCCCAGGTGACATTAAGATTTGTCACTGCTACCTGAGAGCTAAAAATAGATATTGCAACCCTGACTGATTTCTTATGTATATTTCACAGGTAAAATGTTTTAATTCAGAATTTGTACAGCATTTAACCCATTTATGCCGAATGGAATTTCACAGCGTTATTAATTGGAATGGTCCATTTCTGTTTTAAGGGGTGGTAGGTGGTATTTTTCATTTTTATTCAAGTTTTAATAGAAAAAATTTGCATGCAAACAGTGGAGACCCTGATCAGACGCCGCATTCTGTGGCGTCTGATCTGGGTCTGCACTATTTGCCTATGTCCCACAAAAAGGACGCTAGGCATATAATGTTTAAAATGCAATTATTTTGCTTATCTCATAAGAGTTGCAGAAATTTGGGAAGTATATTGTTGAAATAATCTTCCTAGGAACATCTGACTTGAGTAAATTTATAAATATGAAAATAAAAGAGAGACAGTGTCATATAACAAAACAATTGGTGCATTCTTTTTCGGTTAACATCAGGATTAGTCAACCCTCGAAAGTGATGTTCACCTCGGCTTTGCCTCGGTGAACATCACTGTTCTCGGGTTGACAAATCCTGATGTTAACCTCAAAAGAATGCATCAATTGTATAATGTTATTATTGGCAGTTATGAAAATAGATCATGAATAGATCCTATTATCTGATTTCAGTGTGTCCCAAATTTATTTAGAATTATTGAGTATTTCAAAAAGTTGGAAGTTCGAATTTTAGAGGTTTTGCTGTATGTCATATTTGATATTGTGTTGTATTTTCTAGTCATACAATTTACAACGTTTTACAGGTTGAATGAATGTGAAGTCATTTTGTACGAGGCATTAACATCTTCGAGTTATTCTAAAAATGCCAATTCATTTAAAATTATATTGTTTATACACACAGTATTCATCTCATTCAATTCCATAGTTTAGGTGTATTCTTTGTTCTAGCGGTGACTTTTGTCATGTTCTGATAACCTTTGCAAACAGCTTAGAACCAGATCAGGACCGACAGAAGTCGATCCTGATCTGGATCCAAACGGTTTGACATTCTGACAGTGTTCCTGAAAGAATTTTTCGAAAAAGTTAATTTTGAAAATACTAAGTCAGCGGACAACAACAAAGCATGAAAAATTACCCAGCATGCATAGAATTAACAATTTATCATACTTCTGTTAATATTGCTGCTTTGAGCTATTTCCAATTTATTTGTATACTTCCACAAAACACTTTGAGGCGTGACTGTAACGGTAAATGCATTGAATGAATCAAGAGCCATTACTTAGAGGTCGTGGTAGAAGTATACTATTGCATAGATATAATAATTTCTTTATCTGTTTGAGTCAGTGCAAACCATGATAAGGTTGTATGAATTGTTTGTGACTTTAAAGGGAAAAAAATCTTATATTTAATTAAAGTATTTTGATAGTTATCTGTGCATGTTTTTCTAATATTATTTGATAATTTCAAAGTTTATTTTCATACTCATTAAGAAATATTTTAGCATTCAATTTTGAGGTATATCTTGGCATCAGATGGCTTTATGAGGAGTGCAGTGGCTCTGTGGTGGAGTACTCGACTTGAGTGAATGATCAAGCCTCTCTGGGGGCACAGTGTTGTGTCCTTATCCTCTGCTTAGTACTGGTTCAATCTAGGAAGCATCCCAACATGACTGAAAAACTTTTGACTGGGACATAAAGCATCAACTCAAAAACAAAAAAAGTTAATTGGCTTAAATTCTAATTTTAAGATGTAGTCAACTGCTAAAATGTAAGATCTTTTAAGGCTTATCACCTAAAATAAGACATAAATGAATAATTTGTCATTTGTAAGACTCCATTAAACTTTACCTTACCAATATTTTTGTTCTAGAAATGTTGTCTGCTTTTGACTTCAAATGCACTTCAAACTAGAATTCATCATGGAAGCAAAGACTGCAATGAGCAGTCTGATCTGGCTCCATCTTGTTTGCAATATAGGCTACCTAAGAAAACAAACAGATGAGAAAGCAGATGGCAAAAGTTATAATTGGCAGGAAAATTTTATAGAAAAGTCAAGAAATAGTGACCAAAATTTGACCTTTAAAAGATAGGTCATTCTGTCGGGTGGGATGTATGATCATAATGAGGCTAAATTTTAAGAATCATCCCAGACATTCCTTGTAGTACATTGTTTTGAATATACATGCATACAGTTAGTGCTCAAAAACTTTGAACACATTTGTCTAAATGCTTGTTTGTCAGGTCTTTCAATCACAAAATGCACGTCAGAATAGCAAACTGTGTAGACCCTGATCAGACTGCTTCTGAAGAAGCAGTCTGATCAGGGTCTGCACTGTTTGCCTATACATGTACCTTATTGTCAGGTAACTAGTTTTCAAAATTTTAGAACATCTACCGAAATCATGTTTTGCTATAATGCATAATTTTAAGTATTCAGTAAGTACATGTATATGTATGTGTCACAAAATAATGAAATTATTTTTTCTTTTCATTATTGTTTCATATTTGTTGCACCAACACTCTCATTGACATATCTGCCTTGTGCTTTACATTTATTTGTTCATTTAGCTACAGTACATATAAGATTCATCATATTTTTCATGCAAAATGTCACCAAGTGCTTATTGACTCATTTCGCCCTAAATGGGTTTGATATTTATTTTTATAGAGAGCAACTTGTGACTAATAGGTATTTCGCAAATATTTGATTTTTCTATTCTGTATATGGGCTAGCCTCCCCGGTATGTAATTCTAATGCACTTGCAAAAGTAACGCGAGGTCTGATTGGATAACATTAGAAATTTACGACGGTATATCCGTGATAAACTGTAGGAAATAGTTTGACATAATTAATCACATCACATTTTGTTGGATAGTGTAAGGCTTTATGTGACTTGCAAAGCTCTAATTTGAAACAAAACAATGAATTTAATTTTAAATGAGTGCAGAAGTGAATAGAATGGGGATAGCCATATTCAAAATATTCATTTAGGGAGGTATATTGTCGGATATACAGTCAGTAATAATTTAATAAACTAAATTAAAAAATTACATAGAAGTAGAGCATGTATATTTGCAGTCATCAACTGCATTCTAAGGAAAACCCAACTTTGTTGCATGCAAACGACAAAGGCACAGATCAGCCTGTGCATCCACACAGTCTGATCAGTGGCTTTGTTATTCACTGTCTGCAACGTACAATAGTCCAACTAGCTCCATGCAAATTTTTGATATTCCAGCTAGTCTTTCTAGCTGAGCAGTGTGATTTGAGCCTTACATGGTCAGAAACCCCAAAGACAAGTTTTTTCACATTTAGACCCATATATCATCAGCATAGAATATGAGATTTGTCAAATTATCAACTACATGTCACAATACTGGAGATATCTAAGCCTCACCATGAGAAAACACGGCCTCAAGGTTGTAAAACTTTTTCATACCCAACTCAACTTAGCATAAAATTTCAACTCATAAAAGATTAAATGCTGAAAAATAGACATTTCTTGCTTTCAGACTCTCAGATGTTGTATTTATCATGCTAATAAATGGTAAAATGTCAATAATTGTTGACATTTTAAAATGCCAACACTTGTGAGCAATATATATAATATATATATATATAGTGATGACTCCATATAAAGCCAAAAGGAGCATATTTCTGAATTATTCCTCAGCCAAAACATATGCTGTGTGTACTCAAAAGAACTATCATATGGGCAGGCAGGCAACGTTATGTTATTTTGGTATTCATGGCAGATGACCATGCCTTATTATCTTTTTTTCATGATCAAATCAACTGAGCATGAAATTGATCATGCTCATAAATGTTAAAATGCCAACTATTGTTGGCATTTTAACATTTATTAGCAGGATAAATACAAAACCTGAGAGTTTGAAAGCAAGAGAAAGCTACCTCTTTTAAATTTTAGTTTTTATTAGCAGTTTAATTTCATGCCCAGTTGAGTTGCGTATGAAAAATGTTTTATAACCTTGGGGCCAGGGAAAGCTTAGAAAAGGATATGCATCCCTGCATAATGTTAGAACCTTTGCTGCTCACATACAAAAAAAATAGGAAAGATGTTGTTGGTTCAGACAAAACATAATTTATGACCTCTAGCCCGACTGGATAGTGGCATATGCATGCTTCCGCTTCATGCATTAAATCTCATAACACAAAAAAAATACATGTATGCTTTGATTGAGTCAAGTGAAACTGCAGTGGTCCCTTTATAACACACCTTGTATTAACGCGTATTTAAATTAATAACATGGTCATGTTGTAACTCTATTAATTTTTTATCATGGAATTTTGCAAATCAATTATAGTAAAATGATCATGGAAATGGTCATTTTCCTATAATTCCTTCGTAAAATTGTCCCTTTATAACACAATTGGCTTATAACACAGTCTGTTTCTATGGACCCCAAATATAGCGTTATAAAGGGACTGCAATGTAATCAAAACTTTATGCTCAAACATTTGGCTGCACTGGAACATTAGGACAACCAGCTGGTTCTGGTTTGTTACATCATATCATTAGTTAGGGTAGTTGCCATTAAAATTGCTTAAGCTCCTGTGGGCGTTAGAATGCAAATTGATTAAGATATTACATTTCTTGATTCATGAAGGATTGTTATAATATACCATGTAAAATATGTATGTTGATACTAAAATACAGGGAGCGCAGTGGCTCAGTGGTAGAGTGCTTGACTCGAGACCAAGGGGCCATGGGTTCGAGCGTCACTGGGTTGTGGTCCTTGAGCAAGACACATTTATCCTTGCTTAGTACTGGTTCAGCCCAGGAAGAACCCTCCCTGTTTAACTAAAAGATTCTGACGTAAAGAATCAAATAAAAAAAACAAAAATACTGAAATAAAGTAATTACCTTTATTATATTATCTATAAATAAACATCTTTTGATTGGCCCAGGTGCATATCCACTCAAGTTAATAAAACTACATATTGCATGGTTTGCCGGACATGACGTTGGAAAGCACACGGCACGAGGTAATATTGACTGGCTTACGGGAAGTGACGTCAGAACATCAAGTAATTTCGCATGATCCATCCGTAATGTCAACGTTTTAATGGTCTAAAATGGCAGGAAATACATAAGATAAATTTATTATATAATAAAACAATTGTTGACTTATGTTTAGGTAGACATGGAGTGTTATTGAACAGTAAACTTAACCATATTGACCTCCGCTCCGCGTCGGTCAATATGACGTTTACTGTTCAATAACACTCCATGTCTACCTCAACATAAGTCAATAATTGTATAGTATTGCTCTAGAAGTGTTCATTTTATCATTTGTGGAGAAAAACATCGATGGTAATTTGGTACAGATAGCATTTATATAGTGTAGTGGCTCTAATGATGGCACTATCACTTATATTGGTGGTATTCACATTCCTATCCTATCATGGTGTTATTTAAAGATTTAGTGATATGCTTTCAGTAAAATTGAACACCTGATTAGAGAGAGCTCTATATGGAATCATGCTGTATTCCAGAAAATATTAGATCAATTACATCAGGCACTACTGTACTTCCTTTAAATATTTGAACACCTGACTGTCCATGAATATTTGAACACCTCAAAAAAATTTTGAACACCTTAAATATTTGGTGACCCTAATTGCCTACCATATTAGACCTAAAATATGAGTAGGACCATTTGACTACTTGATGAAGTGAAGTGTAAAATGTAATGTTGAAATGCCAAATAATGTAAACCATGATCAGGCTGCTCCTTTAAGGAGCAGTCTAATCTTGGTTTACACTGTTTGTCCAAACATGTCAATAAGGCTTCTCCTTTCCGGAGCAGTCTGATTTGGGTTTACACTGTTTGTCCAAACATGTCTGTATGAATATCTAGGGTATTTACAGTACTTTTTAAACCTTTATCATGCCATTCACAGTAAAGATATTTGTTTAACATGCCTTTGATAGTCATGATACATGATTGGCATTCCTTTTATAGTCATGATATACTTTTATCAAGCTTTCATAGTCATGATATACTTTTATCATGACTGATAGTCATGATATCCTTAAGTCATGCTCTGGTAGTCATGATATCCTTTTATAAAGTCTTTGATAGTAGTGATTTACTTTTATTGTGCCTGATAGTCATAGTATAATACTTTTATCATGCCTTTGATAGTCATGGTATATGTGTTTATTATGCCTTTGATAGTCATGATTTACTTTAATCCTGCTTTTGATAGTCATGATATATGTTTATCATGCCATTGATAGTCATGATATGCATTTTACTATGCTTTTGATAATCATGATATCCTTTATATCATGCCTTTGATAGTGGTGATATCGTGAGTATCTGGAGTAAATACAGTATTTTATTAAATCTTTTATCATGCCTTTGATAGTCATGATATTGTGAATATTGTTTATTTCACTTGTTTTGTTTATAATGTGTTTAGATATGTGATTCAATTTGAGTAAATGTATATATCTTGTACATACTTTCTTGTTTTAAACTATACCCCTGTCATTAAAATGACAAAGTAAAGAAGAAGGCAAAGATCAGGAATCGATACAATCAAGTACCACACTTGACCCAAGACACCATATGGGGAAGTGACAAAAACACAAGAAAATATCACACACAAGAGAGGCAAGAGGTCAGCCCTTTCCCAGCAGGTTATCACAAGGCTACATGGAATAGACAAGACAGCATAATAAAGACGAATGTGTAAAAATATATACTCAACGTCAGTGAAAAGTTACCAGTAAATCACATACACTTGACATAGGACAATATTTAGTTAATTCTGAACTAAGAACTGCGGATACTTCAACACTCAATTTTATGGCATAGAGTCCCATGCATCACCACTATGGAAAACAGTATCCATAACACCCCAATGCATTATAATCATTCATTGACAGTCCCCTGTAGTTTCCATTGTATTGTATAGGAAAATGCAAATTTTTTGTACTACCTTAAAGTTTGATCCTCAGTTTTCGCGTTTAATGAGATAACCTAAACCATTTTGGTGGCGTCTTCAATGAAAATGTCTAGGGCATGTTCTGGCATGTTGTCTTCTAAAAATGATGATTTAGAAATTCCTAAAAACTGCCAAAAACAGAAAATGCACGTGCATCACGTGCACCACAGTTACATGGTTCGTGTAACTGTTTTATCTCTCCAAACCAGCTTGTCGTTGGCCAGAAACATGAACGAAACAGTGGCCAAAGAGCTGTATCATATATTTTCAGAAATATCGACATTTCGATACTGGTAACTTTTCATTGACGCTGAGTATATAACATAAAGGATCCACAAAAGAAGCTCCGCCTTGGAAGGGTCAGTAAATAAATTACTGGAGGCCTAAAACATGTTTAACAGTACATGTACTAACCTCACCCTTAGTTCTAAAGTGGATCAAGACACATAGATGTCTGGTTCACATGAAAGATCCCTAACTTATCGATGCATCATTCAATTAAAAAATTAAACGTCGATGGGCCTGACCAAAGACACAATATCAGGCCCCAAACCCCTTATCTACAGATAAGTTGGAACTGTCATTAATGTTATAACAAATCTTTTACAATGAGAATATTTTTTTAATAAACTGCTGAAAAATTATTAGTGCCAACAATTTTCTTTAATTTATACACTAGGTCACCACAAAACACTGGCTCCGAAATTCCCTGGCGCAAGAGAGATCTTAGTTACATGGAATTTAGATATCAAATCATAGTTTGGCGATAAAATTTAGAAAAAGTTTGCGAAGTTTATGATACCGATACCCTTGTTTATGAAGTTTCTGAGTTAAAAGTTTATTTTGCAAGTGTTGAGGTCTGCAACATGGCTAGATGCTCTAGCAAATCAGATGAGTTGAGAAATTAAAACTTCATGGGATGTAGAACGAGTAACATCAACATCTAAAAATGGGAAATTTACATTTTCAAAATCGTCACATTTATCGTAAGTTTTGGTAGAAACAATATCATAAGAAATGGACAAATGCAAATCCAAAAACGAGGCTTCAGTATCAGAGGTATTGGCTTGATCAAGTTGAAGTTTGACTTACCATATTGTCAAAATATATATTATTCATGTTTAGAATAGCATCCAAATATCTGGATGTAGTGTTCAGCAAGTGAGTATGACCAGGAAATGTAATCATTCACCGCACCCCAACCCACAGCACCCTGAGAAAGAGACATAGAATATTAACACATTTAAGTTTTCAAGAGCCTTCTACTCTTTGTGTTGTTATCCTTTTGGAATGATCGATTATTGCCCTGGCAAGCTTTGTCTGTGATGGGGTATACTGTTTTCACATTTCCATCCATCTTACCATTCTTGTGTCTGCTCCCTAACCCATGTATCCCGAAACTCTGGTCAGATTATGATAGTATCTCGCGCTTCTCTCCACTTCAGAGCAACATTTTTTATGTATCCTGCGTCAAGGTCATATGAGGTCAGTCACGTGTATGTTTTGTGTCTACTTGATGTCTCTTTACACCTTGGTCCAGTTTTGAAAATATTTCACACATATGTCCACCGCATTGAGACAATGTGCAGTTACCGTTTCGGACACCCTGTTTAAAGTCAAGGTCATAGCAGGAGGTCAAAGGGAACTTATAGAGAAAGTGTGCCCAGTCAATAACTCCATGTCTGATTTTCAAAATAGTTCACTTGGTACCCTGTTTCATGAACAGTGTTATAGCAGGAGGTCAAAGGTTACATGTAAAGACCATAGCTTCTGATTCCCTCGCCTGATTCTGGAAATATTTCACACACGTTTTATTCAATTAGAACACATAAAGAGCAAAGATTATTCATAACTGGCTGATAGGTCAAGGTCAAAGAGGAGATAAAAGATCACATGTACATAATATGTGTCAGCTCCATATCTCATGGACCCTTAATAGCTCTCAATTAATTTGCTCTTAATAAGCCCCGCTTGAAGGTGACATTCAGTTTGGGAGAGCAAAGGTCACATATTCAGAATCCAACCCATAGCACAAGGAAGAGACACATAACACTAACAGTCACATGACAGCAAGAACAGAATTAAAGTAATACGAAGCAACCAGCTCTGAGGCTTGTATAGAGGTTTAAGGGATATAGGATAGTTATCATTTTACTTCCAGGGATATGGGATACCGTGTTCAATATTTTTGTTTACTTTTACGGATATTGGATAGTTAGGAAAACTAATTATGGGGATATTTGCCTGTTTATAAGGGATACCTGACTGTTTACTTCAAGGTATATGGGATATTGGTACCCCCTCCTCCCTATACAAGCCTCAGCTCTCTCTTCCTCGTCGAGATGATTACAGAACTAGAAAGGATACTAAGTATGACATTACAAAACAAGGACCAAACAAACAAAAAGACAAGCATGGGAGCAACAATTAACAATGAATCAACAACAGCAGAACCTCTGTCTCGAACAGACAGCAGCAGAGGCTACCTGTGGTAGAGATCAGCTGGTAGAGCTGGTCATGTATATGGCGCCATTTATAGATTTGTGGTCACAAAACAACTACGCATATCAATTTACTTCTGAATATCCAAAAATGATATAAGATATCCATTGAAAATAGTTATCCTTAATTAAATGTTTGATGTCCTAAAATGGGTTTTCAGATATCCTGAAATTAGTCTGGATATCCAAAAATTTTGTTGAATTTTGGAAATCCAGAGTATGGTTTTGGTATATCCATAATTTGATCCCTCTCGCTAAGAAAGAGAGAACCTGTCCATAGTTATTAAACTTTTCTCATGCTCAACTCAACTGAGCATGAAATTTTAACTTCTCATAAAAACTAATCTGCTGAAAAATAACGACGTTTCTTGCTTTCAACCTCTCAGATGTTGTATTTATCATGCTAATAAATGCTAAAATGCCAACAATTGTTGGCATTTTAACATTTATGAGCAGGATAAATTTCGTGCTCAGCTGAGTTTAGCATGAAAAAGTATTTTAACCTCGGAGCCTGGTTGCTTTAAGTCTTTGTCTGTGTTCTGGTGTCCCTTCTTCATGGTCCTATGATTCTGTCTGTGAGTGTGACAATTCCTGGTCATACTCACTCACTTAAGGTCGTCTCATAACTCCCCATGAATATCCAAAACCTACGCTGAATTAGGGATTCGTACTATGCTAAATTCAATTAAAAACGTCCATATGAAGGGATCCTGCGGTAATCAGACTGACCCCGTTGTTTAAGGTGTTTGTGTGTGTAATGACGGACCAGTGGTCTGGAAATGTTTAAGAAAGCCAATACTTGTCTAACTCTTGTCTACGCCCAATCAATTACCCGGTGTGACAGTAAACAGAATGGAAACACAGGAAAATGAACTCTGTGATGATTTATTTGAGAGTGTTATTATGTCAGAAGAACAGTATGTAAAATAATGCTACAGTGAGGCTGGGAATATTTTTACAAAACGTAAAAAGAGAGAAATTCAACTGGGCTTAGCGTCAGATTTACATTTCACGACATGTGTGATAACGCAACTTTTCTATCTCTAAATTTATCCGTTGATATAGATTAATAACGTATAAGTTCGGTGTTAACCTAGCCCAGAGTACAGCTGTCCTCAGTCATGCAGGGCCCAAGATAAGCAGCCTATAGATCTGTAGTCTATCTGTCTATCTTATAGTCCAACAGTTTAGGCCTACGTATCTGAAGTAAGTTGCGTAACTTCGGAAAATGTCCCCAAGTCAACATGTCGCCGCATGGATAATCGGGTCCTACTTATCATCACAGGCCATTGACATTATACTACAGCTGTAAAAATGCTGTTGACTAGAACCTGTACAGTGGGTGATCTCGACTTTCCCTGCACAGGGGACATCCAGAAGGACGGCACTTATCTAGTGTCATCCCAGCAAATGTTTGGACATCAAAACTTTTTCTCGTCGTGAGCAGGGATCGGACCTCTAGCACAAGAGGCAAGTGTTCTAACCACTTATCTTCCTGCCTATTTACATGATAGTAATAGATACGCAATTAAATCCAAGTACTTGTGTTCGAAACAGTAAACTTGTTTACTTTATTGTAAACACCTGAATACGCAATGAAAAAAGTTTCAGCAGAGTATCTCTGTTGTATATACACCACCATTGAATTGATGCCACCATTGAATTGATGATTAAAGAAATATACATTTGACTACACTGTACCACAGATTATGAATTTATCAGTATTAAAAACTGATAAAAATTTAGGATAAAAGTTGCCATTTCATTCTGATTCACTTAATATTTCAGCTTTTTCTAATGGGTGATTATTCCTCTGAAGAAGAACACTGCTTAATTCTTTTCTTTTGGATTTTCAGGAGTCAGAAAGCAGGCTTTCAAGAAGGCGTTGAGGCAGGAAAAGCTGCTGGCTTAGCAGAAGGCAACAAATTAGGCTGGGAGAAAGGTTCATCTATTGGTTCAGAGGTACAGTGAGAAATTCCATTTGTCTAAGTTAAGCATATGTTTCATGTAAATGGCTCTTTTGAGGACCCTAAACATACTGCTTAGAGCTTAAATTAAAAAAAAAGTGTTTTTGCCATTTCCTACCTACCAGTGCTACCACCACAAAAATTTAACTGCCTCAGAATTAGGATTTTTTTTTAGGCTTTTCAATTCTGCCCACTGAGCAAAATGCCTATATTTTATGTTTCAGCACTAACACTTGCATCTTCGTAAGCCAAGGGTACAAAGTACACTTTGTACCTTACGTACATGAACGAAGTGGACTTAGTACCCTTGGCTTGCGAAGATTTAACACTTGTATAAATAATGAATTGTCTATCCTTTTCTTACACTATTTGGCTAAAAATATTAGGAAAAAAAACATTTATCTGGGTATCTTTGATACCAAGATGAAAGATACCCAGATGAAAATTTTTATAAATAATTTTTGCACATAGATATGCAAAAAATATGATACCTACCTACTCAACTATATGGGACAAGTCTTTTTTCAATTTTAGAGGGCATACAAAAAGAGCTATATATGTCATATATGTGCTTACTTGAAGATTTTCTCTTCATGTAGATGATTTGATTTCATATATCTTTGCAGGTTGGATTTTACTCTGGTTTTGCGAAGACATTAAAAAAAGGGTTGGAGAAAGATCCTTCTTTCAAACCAAGGTACAGTAAATTTGCATTTCTCTTTCTGTTTCACAAATAAAATATTGGTTTTCAGGGCAGGAATTCAATAAATGTTTATCAGAAAAGCAAACAGGGAAGACCCTGATTATAATATTTCTTCAGAAGCAGCCTGATCTGGGATCTAGATCTTTTTGGCAGGCAACTAGTGTTCAATATTTTAGAATACTGTATTGTACAATGTGTTGTTACAAGATAGCGGTTCATTAACTGTTTACCTGACAGTCACAATGTTTGCTGTTTCCAAACAGTTTGGACTCAGATTAGGCCCGACAAAATGTCGGGCCTGATCTGGATCCAAACTGTTTGACACTCAGGTGGTATTCCTGAAAGAAATTTTTGAAAAAGTTGATTTTGAAAGAATGTCAGCAGACAACAAAATGGCATGCAAAATTACCCTTGTAGGCAAAGAGTTAAGGAAATTGTACTAGTGAGGCTAGATGTCAAAATGTTAGCCATAACAGTTATCTACTTCCATACATAGTATGTGATAATTAGGTATAGGTTATACTATGTTTTGTTTGGTTTGATGTTTTACCTCCCAGTCATGGTTCACCTAACCACACATTTTCCTGGGCAAGCTTGACTGGGCGGTTAACCAGTACTTCTTGCACATACTTTCACTTGTAACTGACTACGACTCTTGAATCAGCTGAAGGAGGAGAATGACTGTAACAATTATTTCACAATCAATTTACAAGAAAGCATGGGACCGGGCCGAGATTGAACTTGCGACCCCTGGATCTGCAGTCGGATTCACTACCAACTAAGGGCCTGGTTGGTTATACATGTACTCTGTTTTGTATTAGTTATGAAGTATATACGTGGGGCAAAGCCTCCTCGTGTACATTTCATTATCTTACAAAACATAATATGAGCCGCGACATGAGATTTCCAACAATGTGGTATGTGCGACCAGCAAAGCCTCAGATCAGCCTGCGCATATGCGCAGTCTGATCAGAGCCTTTGCTAGTCGCTTGAATACTCTATGAGTGTTAAGCTACTGACTGAACATAATTTGGAGTTTCTAAGCTAAACAGGAGGCTGCACAGGCTCGTCTGAGTCTACACTTGTCAAAATGCCATATTGTTGGAAATTACATGCCATGGCTCAATTATAATCTACTTAGCCCTAATTAAGCTGTTTCCTGTGCTGGTGACATGACAGTTTCAAATCATGAAATTCTGTATCATCAAGCATGATTTCATTCATCAAGCATCATTTCATTGTTCAGTCCGCTATTTGACTTTTAGTCATGGATGTGAACAAAATAGAAGTTGATAGCAACATTTGATATCATTATTATAAGAGATGAAGTAGGGCTGCTGCGAGTATCCGAGTACTCGGATATTCGCGGATCTGAATATAAAATCGAGTATGAATATTCGTCACTGCCGAAATCGTTGGATCGCGATCTTTTTTTCTTTTACCTTTTTTAACTGAAACAAGAAGTTTTTCACAAAATGGTCCATTGAAATTTTTCACTATGACTACGGTTTTTAATTGATAATATCTCTTATCCAAATACCTTTGTTTCTTGCAGGTTAGTGACATCCTTTATCGGTAATTAAAATCCTCAAAGTATTCCAAAATCCGCTGATAATATATCGCTGATAATTTATTTTGTTTATACACACTGACTTGACTTGACTACTTATAAACAGAGCCAAAAATATCATCAAATGTCAATTATCAAATAAACTTCAAAGGGTTCTTTTTTTCTTTGAAGTTTCTCTCTTGCCGACAAGGCGACAGCTGATTAGGCTTACGTGACCCAGGTCGTGTTGTCTATGTGTGAACTTCAGGATAAAGGAAAAGGGCCTTATACTGAAATCAGCACAACTTCTGTTAGAATATGGTTATCCAAGTTCAGAAATATATAAAATCAAATTTACAAATTGTGTTGCTTGCTTTGACAGTCGTGCATGGAAATGTAGTCTTAGCTTCTTTGATAACTAACTGTATACATGTCGTAGTTCTGGTTTAACAGAAAGGGCTGATTTACTAAGTAAATAGACCCAACAATAGATGTTTCATCTTGCTTTTTTTATTAACCAGTGACTCGCAGTTCGATCTGTGAATCGTAACTCATGAATCGTGGATCAGATCGGATAGCCACACCTAACGATCCACAGCCCTAAGATGAAGGCATGGCTCAGTGGTAGAGTGTTAGACTTTGGATCAAACTGACAAAGGGTTGCTACTTCCAGACTCATCATAGACACTTTGTTGTGTCCATAAGTAAGACACTTTATTTTCAGCTTAGTACTGGATTAACCCAGGAAAACATCCTGACATGACTGAAAAATTGTGACTGGGATGTAAAGCATCAAACATCATCATCCAACAAATTAATATTATTTGAAAATTTTGCAATGTTTGCTGGGCAGGGCTAGAGATAACAGAAAATTCTCGTTTTTTTATCAAAATTTTAAGTCTTGGACAGAATTTTTTCGCTATTGTCCTAAATCTTTGGTGCGAAATAGTCAATGTTCCGTCAATGATTCTCTAGCCCTTTTCTTGGGACACATTGTACGGATGAGTAGGCTGTTTGTGCAGTTCACACCGAAGATGACAAAGCTGAGCAGACTGATCAGTGTATACACGGTGCCGTTTAATATGTCTTCATCGATATGGGGGAAATAGTGACATTTCTGATCGGCTTTTGGAGTTGTGAATGCCATATCCACTTCTGATTTCCAGCCAGTCTAGTGGTGCAATGTCATTATTAATATGGATTTGTCTTGTGAATGATCTCAATGAGACAGTTTTTTTGAGCTCCCACAAAATATGCTGAGAATTATGAGTAAGAAAATATTTACAATTTTACGCTGATTTTTTTTTGTTTATCGTAACAATGTTTAATTTTGCACTCACAACTACAGGTCTGGGTTGAATACTGTAGTTATTATTGATTTTAGAGCAGTGAAGCCGCTAACAAAATTGGTGCAGCTGATAGAACACTACCAACTTAGTGATCCACACAACCCTAACCTACAGACAGGCCTTGAAGAAATAAGAACAAAGTTTAAACAGGTTAGTATTCTTAGGTTTTGGAATGTTTCTAACGGTTGTTTCACACTGTTTGATGGGTAGGAGAAAAGATTGTTAGATAAGAATGCTGAACTGAAAATTTCTCTTAATTTCTCAACCAAAACATTTGTTGTGGGTACTAAAAAAACCTGTCTCATTGAGTCAATGAGACCGTTCTTTTAAGCACCCAAAACAAATGTTTAAACTGATCAGATGGATAAGTAAATGATCACAATTTTATGCCGAAAAAAATTGCTTAACTGGCCCTGGGAAATAACAATATTAATTCTTAATTGCACAATCTTTTTTTAGGGGTCTGTATTTTGACACACTTTTTGAGCAGTAATCTGGAACTGTTTTATTGTGTATACAAGTGAATTTGACCTATATGTTGGATTAATTATTACATTCAATGTCTTAGATTCAATGTCCTTATTGCTTAGAATGTTGTTATTTTGGTTTGCGGTTTTACATCCCAGTCAACATCTATGGTCATGTCGAGATGGTCAGTTAACCTAACCACACTTTTTCCTGGACAAGCTTGACAAAGCAGTTGATCACTTCTTTGTGCACATACTTTTACTTGTAACTGACACCAATCCTTCTTGAATCAGCCAAAGGAGCAGAATGACCGTAGAAAATATTTAATTTTCATGATCAATCTCCAGGAAAGTATGGGACCGGACCTGGATAGTTGACAATTAATGGGTGACTCATGAAAATAGCTCGATAAAATATTTGAGCTATGTCATCTTATTTGGTAGGGGGTACTTCATAGAAATATTCGTTCTGGGATAAAATGGATGTCTCATTCTATCAATCATTATTCAGACCAACCACCATGATTTAGTGGATGAAACAATTATGGTAAATGCTCTAAAATTTCGAACACTTATATGTTACAAATAGGTTTAGATATTAAAGCAAACTTTTTGTGCACAAAATTCTAATTATTTTCACATCCATTGGTTGATAACTCAAAAGAACCACCTCAATGAGACGGTTCGTTTGGGTACCCACAACATGTGTTTGGTTTAAGAAATATGAAAACCAACTTTGAATTACAACCTGTTATCTAGAGACCAGGCCTCGAGGTTATAAAACTTGTTTTGTGCTCAACTCAACTGAGCACGAAAATTATACTGCTCATAAATGTCAAAATGCCAACAATTGTTGGCATTTTAACATTTATTAGCATAATAAATACAACATCCGAGAGTTTGAAAGCAAGACAAGTTAATATTTTTCAGCATTGTTGTTGTTATGAGCAGTTGAAATTTCATGCTCAGTTGGGTTGAGCACAAAAAAGTTTGATAACCTCGAGTTGAGCATGAAAAAAGTTTTATAACTTCGGGGCCAGGTTTCAGTTCACTGATGATTAATATTTAGTTATCAGGTTGTTGATTTGCAGAATAACTCCATCTGGGTCTGCACTGTTTGATAAGTTTTTGATAAATTAATCAGATTTTAGTGTGTTTAGTTTACAGTAAAACCTGTGTAAAACGGCCACTCTCAAAAAGACCAAAAATTTGTTTTCAAAACCAATTATTGCTTAATGCAGGTCAAATGTATTGCAGAATACCCCGAGGGGAGCATTGTGCAATACTTTCGACCTTCATTATGCTGCCACTGGTTGTTAAGATCTTTGTTTTTATCTATTTTTGAGTGGCCGTTTTACACAGGTTTTACTGTATAACAAAAACGGTTGAAACAAGGGTATCATACGATCTCATTTGTACTTTGTAGGTTACTGCAGTGATGGGAATAAAACCAGAATCTCCTAACAGAGATTCCAGCAAAGGCATCTCATTTTGATGAGACTGGTGCGGCCTGCTATGTGAAGGATGTGATGGTTGTTTTCAGCAAGAGACAGACCAGGTAATTGTTTTGTTAAAGCTGCATAGTCTGTAACTATTGATCTTCTAATTTTAGAAATAAAGTTTCTATTTTTCAAGAATACAGTAAAAATACTCAAATTCAGGTTAACATTTTACTATTTTCTTAAATCTTAACTAGAACACATTCGATGGCGCGCCCACGGCAAATCCCCACGCTCTCGAAGAAATCTAATGGTAATTGACCCTTTGACCCCATCCCAAGGTCACCAGTTTTATAGTAGGTTAAAATTTTCAGTGTATCGTGGTCTACTGCTCATCCCCTTTAATTTGATATGCCACATGACCATGTTCAGAAAATTAAATTTTTGACCCCTCCCCAAGGCACCAGGGGGCGGTGACCCAAAAAATTGTGCCGGTGCATGTGCCATTCATGTGAGTAACTCACACACCAAATCTGGTTGAATTTCGGGGGAAAAAAATTTTGACCCCCAACCCCCCACGATACCCCCAAGTCCCACCCCTGGGCATGACCCAGAGGGCCAAATGAAAATCCCATCTGATATGTTATATATCTTTCATTTGTGAGAAGATACACAAAGTTTGGTTTAAAAACCTTTGAAATTGACTTTGGAATTCAGATTTAATGATATTTGGCCTTTTGGCCCCTCCCCAAGGCCCCAGGGGGCGCGGACCCAAAAAATGGTGCCGGTGCATGTGCCATTCATGTAAGTAACTCACACATCAAATCTGGTTGAATTTCAAAAAAAAAAAATTTGACCCCCCAAACCCCCCACGGTACCCCTAAGTCCGACCCCTGGGGCATGACCCAGGTGACCAAATAAAAATCCCGTCTAATATGTTTTATATCTTTCATGTGTGAGAAGACACACAAAGTTTTGTTAAAAAATCTTTGAAATTGACTTTGTAATTGAAATTTAATGATATTTAATGATATTTGACCTTTTGGCCCCTCCCCAGGGCCCCTGGGGGCGGGGAAAAAAAAAAAGTGCCGTTGCACACCCCATTCATGTGAACAACTCACACACTAAATTTGGTTAGATTTCGTCCAATGGTTTAGGAGGAGATAGCGTTACGGACGGACGGACGGAGGCGATTGCAATATCAATTGTCTAGAATTATTGGAGGGACATAAATAATTACAAACAAGAGAAAAACACCTGTTTTTATAAGATAATTCACTTTTCCGTGCAGTTTTCAGCTGTACTGAACATGTTAATTATGAAAACATAACTTAATTCTATTTTTACAAATGATTTAAAAAGAAAAGAACATTTTTCAAAAAATGTTCATAGTTACAGACCTAGTCTCTTTAACTGGGTTACCCTATTTGGACCAATGGAATTTCCCATAAAGGTTGATACGGTTATGTCAGAATGGTCTATTGTATATATCGAGGGGTCAAAGGTTATAATTTTCAAAAAATGTAATATTTCTTTCTATAATGATTGATAATGTCTTAATAGCAAACAGTACAGGCCCTGATGAAATGCAGCATAATGCTGCATTTCATCTGGGTCATCACTGTTTGCCAAAGTACCCATTTTGAGGTTTCTGGTCTTCTAAGGGCTAATATTTTCTTGAGCATTGAAGATTTGAAATTTCGTTACATTTCATATCATATAAAATCACATACATATCAACAGACCATCACAAAAGCACCTGCCAATTTTTAAAAATGATAACTATTAAACTGTAGGAAGAGTAAGATGCTTGAGGTACCAACCTGTCAAAGGGGGACCAAACAACTTACCACAAAAAGCCAGATACTATGTCTCTTCGCTTTTTTTTCAAAAATGGGGAGAGTGGGGGAGACAAAAGAGTATTTATTACCATATGACGCTAATAAACCAAAAGGTTTAATGCGTTGTTAAGCACAGTATTTCTTTTAGGAGCTCTAGCGTCCATCAACATTTCAAACATCTATTCTGAAACCAATGGGCTGATTAGTCTTCACTGGCAGTATAAAGAAAGCTTGGGTCTTTAGCTAACCATTGGTCTAACAGTAAAGACTCAGATCAGTCTTGGCAGATGCCCAGGCTGATCTGAGTCTTCCCAGATTCCGGGGTCAAATTGTTGGTTTTACCATGTTTTTGCTCATATTATTCCAAAAAATCTCCATTTTTGCTCAAGAAATATAGAATACTAGGTGAGTGTCTTTTGATTTCAAGTTTACCAGGCGAGGCTTCGAGAACCCTTGTTGACATTGCGAGGCTTGCGGAGGGCGATTCACCATGCGTTCTCAAAGCTGAGTCTGGTAAACTTGATATGGAAAGACGTGAACCTGGTATTCTATTTATCAGTTTAAAAGCTAATTCACTCTTCAAACTAGCGATTATGACGTCATTATTGAGTTTCGTGTCGATTCAATGTCATGATGACCTGATATAGGCGCATGCCGTGAGATAGGCAACGTTTATCAGGTCAAGGTGCAACAATGCAGTTAGTGTGAGACATGACTGATAACATGAAGAAAGAGGTCACAATTTTGTCATGACAATTTTTCATGCTTTTTTGTCGTCTGCTGCCTTTTTTCAAAATTACTTTTTTAAAATAATCTTTGAGGAACACTATCAGAGTTTCAAACTGTTTTGATCCAGTTCAGCACAGACATTTTGTTGGTCCTGATCTGGTTCCAAACTGTTTGCAAATGTTATCAGCAGATGAAAAAAGTTGTGGCTAGCAGTGATAGAGCTAATTAAAGTGATCTGTTTCTTTTTAGAAATAAAACATCCTGTGGGACCTAGGACTTGAAACAGAAAAGGTACAAGTGTGTGGTCTGATGATGCCCGGTTTCTACAGACCCACAAAGACTGTGTCAGCAGACTTACCATGGTGCCCTGCTTCTATAGACCCACAAAGACTTTGATGCGGCAAGATGGTGGGGCAATGGATTAGATCTATCGACTTCCTATATCTAGAGCCATTTGAGATCCATTATGTGAAAAGAGTCATCTTGCATGTACAAACTCTGCTGATAATCTTTGCAAACAGTTTGGACCCAGATCAGGCCCGACAGACTGTTTGACACCTTGATAGTGATCCTGAAATAATATTTTGAAAAAATTAATTTTGAAAAAATATCTGCAGACGACAAAAAAATGATGAAAAGGTACCCAGCATGCAAAGAGTTAATGTTTCGTTAAAAGACATATTCACACTTTTGCTGGCTGGCTTTTTACATCCAGAGACACATGTTCCTTTCAACTTCTTCAAAGAATCACTTTTGATATCAGATTTCAGTCAATTTAGGTTTAGGTCAATTTAGGTGTCCATAGGTTTAGATAAACAAAATTTTTGAGTGCAACATTGAAAATATTTTCTTACTGGTCAGTTTTAACATATGTTTCGGGTGCTCAAAAGAACCATCTCTTTGAGACGGTTCAGTTTTAGCATATGTTTTCAAGTGCGGATCCAGAGGGGGGGACAGGGGGTCTGGACCCCCCCCTGGAAAATCACAAGTTATATGGGTTTCTATAGGGAATAAGCAATTGGACCCCCCTGGAAAATGTTGGACCCCCCTGGAAAATGTTGGACCCCCTCTGGAACCTTGAAAAATGATAGTTTTCTTTGAATTTAACCATTTGACTTCTGTAAAATAAGCTGAGGACTAAAAAAAAAAAAAGCTTTTTTTGTCAGATTGACCTGGACCCCCCCTGACGAAAATTCCTGGATCCGCGCATTTGTTTTGGTCAAAAGAACCATCTCTTTGAGACGGTTCTTTTGAGTACCCACAACATATGTTTTTGTTGAGAAATAAGAAAATTATTTTTCGGTTACGCACGCTTAAATAAAGTCCTGAGTGTCTATTATAGGACTTAAAAATGAGGATTTTTAATGAAAAGTGGCTTTTAAGAAAATGGACAGGTGAGGGGGGGGGGGGGGGGGTTGCAGGGCGTAGGTGGGGAAATCCCCCTGCCATGAATAGACTGACACTCAACCAATCCCTATCCTAATTGTTGATATAATAAAGTACCCTCTTCAGTGAAGCATGGGTTCAAATAAAACAAATGTTTAAACTATGTGGACTTTAAATGGAAAAAATTAAGTTGATAGATCATCTACTGATGCAGGAAAATGGTAGTTGGGCTTCACTGACTCTGAAAAGTTACAAAGTTCTTTTCCAGGAAACAATGTGTGTACATATTCATAGGGCCAGTTAAACAAATTATTTTAGCGTAAAAGTGCAATTATTTTCTTATCCATCAGTTTAAACATGTTTTTTGAGTGCTCAAATGAACCGTCTCATCGAGACAGTTCTTTTGAGTACCCACAACATATGTTTTGGTTGAGAAATAAGAAAAATAATTTTCAGTTACACACTTATCTGGGGACCTGATATTGCATTTACCTTTAAATAATTTTCTGCCAGATAGGCTTAACTCTTTGCATGCTGGGTAATTTTTCATGCTCTGCAAATTATGATATCTAAACTGGTTTCATGCAAAATTACAATCTTCTAGCTTGGCTCTGTAGCTTAGCAGGCTGGTTTGAGTCTTACTTGGTCGGAAACTCCAAAGACAGGTTTTCTTGTTTTGATGCCTGTATTATAAAGTGCATTTACTCTTATTACTCAAGAATTGAGTATCAACCCAGTACATTTACTCTTATTACTCAAGAATTGAGTATTAACCCAGTACATTTTTTCTTATTACTCAAGAATTGAGTATTAACCCACATAAGCCTAACGTCCTTTTTGTGGGACATCAGCAAACAGTGCAAAACCAGATTAGACGCGGCAAAATGTGGCGTCTAATCAGGTTCTCCACTGTTTGCTTACAGAAGTTTCTTTTAAAATTTAAATAAAATAAAAATACCACCCAACAACCCTAAAATTGGAAATGGACTTGTCAAATTGATAAGGATGGGAAATTCCGTTCATCATAAATGGATTAAACTAAAAAAAAAATGCTCAGAATGGCCAAAGCTCGTGTGTTACAGTTAAATGTAAAGAAAAATTTAAGATCTCAGAACCTATCACACACTCAGTGGTACAAGTGCTGCTGTATAGGGTTTTGGTCACTCTGAGTATAAATGGGTATAGATTAAGCATTATTTGATTTTCACTATATATTTTTAACTATCACAAAGTGTGCACTTTCAGGCTTTAACAGATATCATTTTTAACATATCTGTTATATTTTTGTTGCATTTTAATAAAATCCTAAACAACCATTCCTCAGACTTGTTTCTATTAATATGCCTTTTTTAAAAAAAAGGTTCTTACTATATTATGACAGCATCCATCTGGGTTCTTGATTATAGAGTCGCATAAGCTCTTTTGAGCTGGTCTACTCCATCTGAACAGTCACTATACCTTTTCACATTTTTCTGGTTCTGGGAATAAGCGTGAAAAAGTCTTTTTCAATAAATCTCTGCAAGAATATAAGAATCTATCATGAGTGTGAGGGTAGGATAGAAAATCTGTCCCGAGGATCACCATTTGGCATCACGAGGCTTGCCGAGTGATGACAAACGGTGATCACGAGGGACAGATTTTTCTATCCTACCCTCACACGAATAATGGATTCTTTTTCTTGCTCACCACTGTTTTAGTATTTTAAAATAAGCTTCCAGAAGTCCCTGAATACGCTTAGATGCAATTGTACATGATGACGTCACTTAAAGCTAACAATGACGTCACTTGACAACCATGTGCGTGAGTTCCAATACAACCAATGTTTGTAGCCCTCACGTGAAGTCTGGGTAAGATAGCCTGGGTAAGATAAGATTTTCTAACCCAGGGTAAAATCTCAGATATCCTTATCCGGTGTGCAAGAATGTATCTTTCTGGCTATAGAACTTGATCAAAAATAGTGAGTATGATCAGGAAATACCACAATCACAAAATGCAGACAAACTCATGGCAAAGCAAGGAAGAGCCATAAAACAATCACAAGACACCAGGAAGAAAAACTAAGCAAAGCAACCATTTACCCCATCAAGATGTTTGCAAACTAGAAGGGACATAAAGTAACATACAACAAAACATAGAACAATTACAGAATCCCATAATGGGAGTAACAACAAACAACAAATCAACAACAACAGAACCACCACCTTAGATCTAAGTAAATGCTGAAGTAAAAGCTGTGTTTAACAGTATGGTTTTACTATATCTGAAACCCAGTTAGGTGCACAGCTGGTATTGCAGCGTTTCTTGTCTTACATTTGACTGAGAAACAGTTCTTTCTTCTGTTAAGTTAGTGTTCACTGTACAGCCACACTGCTAAGCATTGCCTAAACAAAAAGTGTAGTATATCTTATATGGGTTAAATATTGCTTGTTTAATACTTTTGGGGTCTCTATATTGGCTTTTTTAAAATATAAATTAAGCTAAAATATGTGTCCTAGGGTATCCTGGAGTGTCCTGGGGGTAATCAGATGCACCGCATAAAAGGGGTTGTGCTAGGAAGATTGAGTAATGCAGGTAAGCATCTGTTAAAGGTATTGTTATGTTGCAATAATAGCTCTACTACAGAGCAATAATAGCGCTATACAGAAAAATGTAGTCTGTTTAAAAAAACAAACAAAAAAACGTTAAATGGGCCTAAGCGTGAGAAAACCTGTTTTCGGGGGTTTGCAAACAACACGGGCGCAGACCAGCCTGCCCATCTGCGCAGTCTGATCAGCCCCTTTTATATTCGCTTTTTGGAAAGTATCATATGTAAACTTGGTACAGGTGAAATTTCAATTTTCTAGCTAGTCTCTGTAACTGAGGAGACTGGTTTGAAACTTGCTTTGTCGGAAACACGGAAGGCAGATTTTGTCGCGACGAGGCCCAAATAAGGCTTATTTATCTTCTCTGAAACCAGTGGTCAGAATTGAAAACAATTTGGCAGAAATAGTTACTAGGTGACCCTCTACAAAAACAGCAAAAACGATATTGATTTGTGAATATACATGGCAGCCAGGGGGCGTGGCCAGTTTCCCTTCTGTACCTATGTAGGAAATTTTAAACACCTCTGAAACCAGCGGTAAGACTTGAAAATGGTTTGGCAGAAATGGTCACTAGGCGACCCTCTACAAAAATAGCAAAAACGAATTCGATCTGTCAATAAACATGGCCGCCAGGGGGAGGGGGGCGTGGTCAGTTTCCCTTCAGTACCTAAATTTTAACCCTGAAAGCGCCAGGAATAAAATGCATCTGAAAATGTCGTCTGCTGAAGTCGTCTGCTGCAAATAATTGCCTAGCATTACTGACGAATTAAGTATAGAAACAAACAGCGTGGACCCAGAACAGACTGCTCCTATTGTAGCAGACTGATGTGGGTCCACACTGTTTGCAATAGAGGATTCTTAAACATTTCAGCAGACGAGAAAAGCAGATGACTATTGTTGCGATTGGCGCATTAAGGGTAAAACACATGAAACCAGCGGTAAGAATTGAAAATGTTTTGGCAGAAATGGTGACTAGATGACCCTCTACAAAACAGCAAAAACGAATTTGATCTGTGAATATACATGGCCGCCAGGGGGCGTGGCAAGTTTCCCTTCTGTACATATGTAGGAAGTTTTAAACACCTGAAACCAGCGGTAAGACTTGAAAATGGTTTGGCAGAAATGGTCACTAGGTGACCCTCTACAAAAAGAGCTAAAAGAAATCTTATCTGTCGAAAACGTGGCCACCAGGGAGATAAGCAAAACTTTAAAAAATCTTTAAAACCAATGGTTAGAATTCAAGATAATTTGGTAGAAATGATCACTGGATGGCTTTCTACAACATATCAAATATGATCTGTCTAAAAAACATGACCACCAGGGCACAGTTTTAGCGCAAATGAGCCAGGGGCATGGCAGGTTTCCCTTATGTACCTATGAAAGAAACTTTAAACACCTCCTCTGAAAGCAGTGATCAGGATTGAAAATGATTTGGCAGAAATTGTCAGTAGGTGGCCCTCTACAAAAAGAGCTAAAAGAAATCTGATCTGTCAAAAAGATTGCCATCACGGGGGCTCGGCTTATTGTGATAAAAAAACTTTAAAATTTTTCTCTGAAACCAGTGGTTAGAATTCAAGATAATTTGGTAGAAATAATCACTGGATGACTTTCTACAAAAATAACGAATTTTATCTGAAAGAAAAACATGGCAACCAGGGCACAGTTTTAGCTCAAGTGAGCTCAAAGTACATGCACAGGCTGATCTGAGGATTTGCTGGTCGCACATACTACATTGTTGGAAAGCTCATGCACTGGCTCATTATATACTTTTGCGTAAAGTAAGCACTATCACAGTTAAGCTGTTATTAGATTTGATTCTGTTCTTAATGCTTCATAACATGACAAAATGAATGCTACTAACCCCAATGTTGAAACAACACCATGCCATTATAGCATGCGTTCTAAATATGCTGAGCCACAGTTCTAACGCAACGCATAAAGGGCCAGTATTTTTTTCACAACCAATGGTTGAAGGGCAGTTTATGTTGGAAAACTTGCTTGAAACTAATCTTGGAGAATCTTTATCGCACAGAGAATACATTGTCTGGAGCATGGTTCTGTGAGCTGTTGTCAGATTGGTAAAAACGCTTTTTGGGTCTCGGTACCTTGAAAAAACTCCAACGCTAGGCCAGTAAGTGTTTTTTTTTCATGGAAAGTTGTTCTATTGAATTTCACAAAATTAAGCGTCGAGTTTCAGTTAATTGATATTTGAGTGTTTATTGCCAGGACGTCCATACAACTCGATGCAAAATCGATATCGCGTCAATTAACAGAAGGAAGTGTCTGCTGACAACCGGTTGTCACTAGCAAAAAGTCTAGTGACAACCGGTTGTCACCAGCAAAAATCTTTACTAACAACCAGCTGTATATTCCAATACTACTGTATACTTAGCAATCTACCTGAGTCTAGTGGCAACTTAGATACAGTTCTAAAAAACTTGAATAAGTATTGAATAAGAAAATAATGAATTTATTTGCAATTTGGTATTTATTACAGAAAAATAGTTTGCATTGCAGAAAAATACCAGATAAAGATTTATTGCTAACAGTTTGCATATCAAGGTTCATTTATCTTATCAATTTTTATGATACTAGCACAGCTTTAAGGGAACAAATATATTATAAACCTATATATTATAATTGCATTAATCATAATGGATGGACAATATCATTTTAGCGTTCTCGGTGTAAACTCTTGAAGCACCAGAATCAAATTGAATCCTAATTTTTTAAGAGGAAAAGTTTGCGCACACCAATCAGGACCTGGAAGAGCAATCTGATACTAGATAAAGAGCAATCTGATCAGGGACTATTTGGCAAATTAATCATTAATAACCAGATTGGATTAGTAAAAGCCCAAAAAATCAATTGGAAGTTTCCATTTACCACACTTAACACTAATGCATGTAGCTACTTCAGCTACATGTAAAACGCCTTGTTAAAAATTAACAGCTCTGCATATGTTGTATCTAGAAAAAGTCGAAACATATTGAATTTGAAATAAGCTTGAAATAAAACTTATATTTTATCATTATTGCCGTAATTCTTTAAGCACCAAAATCAAATATCTGACAAGGAAAAGTTTCCACTAACAAGTTAATCATGGATCAACATGTCCCCTAAGGAGAGCTGAGTTTGTCTGACCATGGGTTATTTGTTTACTTTTATAATAAATAAGCTGTAAGAGTCCAAATAATCAACTCGAAGATTCCATTTTATAAGAGTTAAAAGAATAGTACCTTTAATCCTGATTAGTCAATTTATCAATAATTACCAGGCATTGTATAATTGAAACTTAATATCATTTGATCATATTCACAAAAATGTATATTTTTTGGTATAAAAATCTCTATATTCATACATATGTATAGAAAAACAATTTATAGAAGAGTATATCATTAAATGGCTGTTGTTTTTGAATAGGGTATATTTTTTGGTATAAAAATCTCTATATTCATACATATGTATAGAAAAACAATTTATAGAAGAGTATATCATTAAATGGCTGTTGTTTTTGAATAGGGTAAACATTGTTATTAAAAATAGACAACCAGTTGTCACCAGACATTTTGCTAGTGACAACCGGTTGTCACTAGACATTTTGCTGGTGACAACCGGTTGTCAGCAGACCAAAAAGTCTGGTGACAACCGGTTGTCAGCAGACCTCGCCTTAACAAAACCGTGGAAATCATTGAGAGAATGATAAACATGTGCTTCTTCTGCTGCTTAGAAAAAGCCAAGAGCAAAAATGAATATTTTTACCAACGCGGCTTTATATTCACTCTGGCAATAAATGAAACTTCCTGCAAAACGTTAGCTCAATTCTGAATTATCCTCTTTTTATTGGCAAACAACGGGATCTGACGCCTAGCCGAATTGAGGAAGAATACTTTATCGCTAAAAACTTAAAAAATCCAAAAGAAATCCCCAAAATCAACTCAGATTTCATGATGCCGAAATGCATGTCATATGAGCCAGACACATTTATCCCAGCTTAGTACTGGTTCAACCCAGGAAGACTCGTCCCTGTTTAATTGAAAGATTGTTGATGGGACGTAAAGAATCAAATCAAACAAACAAATCAAACATATCGAAAATTGGAACATTACCATGTATTTAATTTTTTTCAACCACCCTTCCTCAATCGAATGCTTTTTGTCTTTAACAGTTTGAATAAATACATGGTCATTGTGCTCACTTACCTAATGAGTGATATATGGACCTTCGGCATTGGTTTCATATTCGTGAAAATAGAAATCATTGTTTAAACAACGTAGCTTCAGCGTTGCTGTTAAACTATTAAAAACCTTAATACAATATTTGAGCCAGCAAATCAAATTTAGGTAATTTTTTTGCATATGCGTGATGTTGTTCTATTGATATGCATGAACAGCTACCTAGTGGAGCGAGTGGCCTCAACTTTCACACAAGCGTTCATCTACACACATTTATTGTGTATAAGACCCGTGAATGCTCTGGAGATTCTGCGTATGTGCGTAGACTGGCATGAGCATTCATTGCTGGAACCTGTGACAAGCATCTAAAATTCATCTGCTGGCTCATATCAGTGAGCCTGCATGTTACGCTTATTTCGGTCGTCCATGGCCGGTCGCTTATATAAACTTCATGCAAAACACACATCAAATTCGTGTTTTGACCAAACCTTTAAGCCGTGCTCAGGCTATATTTTATTCGCTGCCGAACAACGAGTGGGGTACCAAATATCGTGGGTTGACCTACAGCGCGAAGTAGACTGTCCGTGAAATCTGTAGGGCTACCTATAGCGCGAGACAAGCTCGTTTACGAATTTAATTTTCACAAAGAATACATCAATTTGGCCTGCTGCTTATATAAACGCAATAAGTATTAGCTTTTCAAAAAAGCTGGGGAAAGTAAAACGTCCCAAAGTCAATACGTCCTTGATTGGCAAGGAGTGCAAGCGAACTTCACTGCCACAGACACTCGGAGTTGATTGTTGGATACAACATTGGGTTAAAGACTCTTCTGCAACGTGGCATGTTGGAGCCTGTGTTTTGTGGTGATTTAGTTTATAAATTCAAACGGATTGTTGGAAAACCTGGTTTTGGTGATCGGTTCAGGGGGATAGTAAAACGTTATACAAGGGTTGGGTATGGCTTGGATATCGTGCGACAGTCTGCATGTCTTGTTTTAGATCCAATCACGGTTTGTGGCTATGGTTTCCTCTTTGGTTGCACGATGGTGGGTCGTGCTTCGGGCTCTGTGATGGCTCTGGCCTGGGGCTTTGGTCGGTGGGTTGTTGCCTGGTGCTTGTCTGTGGCTGGACCCGCCGTGGCTAAGCTTGGGGTTTTCTTTAGCTCTGACTGTCTGTGGGTCGTGGGCCCTTTTCTTTGTTTCATCATGGTGTGTTGGTTTGATTAGAGTGTTTCTCCATGGTGGTGCATTGCGTTGGTTGGATGGCCTCCGTGTGGGCTGGGCGTTTCTTGTGCTTCAACAACGGCAGAATCTGGGGCGAAGATTTGGTACCAGTAAAATGCATTTAAGCCCCCCGGTGGCTTAGGCTGCTGTCCCTTTTCTAAGGCGGTGGTTCTGTTGTTGTTGACTTTTTGTTTATTGTTACTCCCATTGTGGGAGTCTGTAGTTGTTCTATGTTTTGTTGTGCGTTGCTTTGTGTCCGTTCTGGTGTTGCAATCGTCTTGGTGGGGAGGAGAGGGCTGGTTGCTTTGCTTTTTTTGTCTTCCTGGTGTCTCGCGGTGGTTGGACGGCTCTTCCTCGCGGTGCCGCGGGGTTGTCTGCGGTTTGTGATTGTGGTATTTCCTGATCATACTCACATACTATTTTTCACATCAGTAAACGTACTTATGTGATTGTCATCCACATCTGATCACATTGAATTACTATGAATTCAGGCATTGCATGTCTTATGACGGTCATGACAAACAGATTTAATGCCCCCAAAGGGAGGCATATAGTAATCAAACTGCCTGTCCTTAGTGTCCTGAGTGTTTTAGTGTTCATATCATATCCAGAGTAAATCTCCTATATTATTTTAGGTAGGAATGCCAAAATTCGTGTCTTAATGCATTTAGGGTCATGGAGCGTCACGCACCTTTACCACTGCCATCAGAGCATACATCCTAGGAATCCCAAATTTGGTTTGGGGTCACGGAGTCTGTACATATACAGATAAGCGGCCAATGTGACCTTGATTTTCTGGCATCAGCTTTAAGAAAAATGTGCTGTCTAGTGTTGTCAAATGATTTTTCATAAACGTGTCGCATGCTAGATACATAACCATAACACACCATGCATAAGCCGGGTGCTTTCAAAACATCAAGCAAGATACTCGCTGAAAGCATGTGTTAAATGGTAACAAATCACAGTTCAGATGTTAATTATCAGAGCTTATAATAATTCTTCATGGGCAAATTCTTGAAGTTCAAAATGGAAGCATGCAGTGGGCAAGAATACATACAATGATAGGGCTAAACGACAGGCAGCTTTTTTGAAAAGCTAATACTTGGTTGATAAGGCATCAGGGCTGGAGTTTCGAATTTGGGAGTGGACAATGTTTTTAGATACGCTTGTACAGGGCTCAAAATGTATTATTTGGCCAATAAATATATGACACCTGAACAAATATGAACTAAAATACTTGTATAATTGTTTCTACAAGATGAAATTATATACGAAACTAGGGTGTCATTTGTAGCATTTGGATCTCCTTAGCAAATGCCGTTGAATCAGATCTTGAATTACTACAAGTAAAAGCTTTCACAACAAAAAGCCCTGTCTACTCTAGGCATATATAAATTTGTTATTCTAAACAAGTCATGTTTTAAGTAAAGGGCGACGTAGGTTTTTGCCAATTATAGTAATGCTCAATGCATATGTGGGATCATGCATGGCAGCTGTGGATCCAGTATATGGGTCATTTATGGCAGTTGCAGATCTTATTGCCCCAGTTCTCAAAACAAACCAAACCTCAGATAGTCTACGCACTAATGATACACTAATGATATGATGTTAACGTATGATACATCTATCTTAAGTTTGGCATGCACCTTTATCTACACCTGTGTGTGTGTGTGTGTATGTGTGTGTGTGTGTGTGTGTGTGTGTGTGTGTGTGTGTGTGTGTGTAGGGCAGTGAAGGCTCTGGTGAGATTGTCTGCATGGGTAGCTGCATCTAAGCGTTGGTGTCTTATTGAATGTACAATATGTAGGCCTACTAGACATTTTATGAGCGGGCCAATTTTTTTACAAAGCAGCCATCTTATTATAGAAAAGTTGTACCTTTAATCTATAATTGAGCCAGCACACGAAGGTTTGGTATTTATCTCAGATGCGTACAGTTGTTCTTTAAAACATGCATGGACATGAATCTAGTATGGCTAGAGGTCTTAATGTTGGCATACGCCTTTATCTACACCCATTCTTTGTGTGTGTGTGGGCAGCGAAGGCTCTGACGAGACTGCCTGCATGTGCAGCTACATCCAAGGATTGGCGTCTTATTGACTATACAATAAGTACCAATAATCTCATAAGCTGGCCCATTTTTACAAAGAAGCCAAGTTATTATTGAAAAGTTTTACCATTAAGCTAATTTTGGGCCAGCACATTAGGATTTGGTATTTTATCTCATATGCTCAAGTTGTTCTTTAAACATGCATGGACATGAACCTAGTGTGGCTAGATGTCTAATTTTGGCATGCACCTTTATCTACGCCCATTATGTATGTGTGTGTTGGGGGGAGGCTGTGATGGCTCTGGTGAGACTGCCTGCATGCGCAGCTACGCCAAAGCGTTGGCGTCTTATTGACTATACAATAAGTAACATAAATCTCATGAGCTTGCCCATTTTTACAAAGCAGCCATGCTATTATTGAAAAAATTGTAGCTTTATGTAATATTTGAGCCTGCACATGAGAGTATGGTATTTTATCGCATATGCGTACAGATGTTTTTTAAACATGCATGGGCATGAACCTAGTGTGGCTAGAAGTCGTTTTGATTTCGTCATGCACCTTTATCTACACCCATTTTGTGTGGAGGAAGAGAGCAGTGGGGGTTCTGGCGAAACTGTCTTCATGCACAGCTGCGTCTACGCACTGGCGTCTTAAGGACTGTACACTATTTATTAAACATCTTATGAGTGAGCTGGCTCATATTTTTACAAAGCAGACAGTACTATTATTGAAAGTTGTCACATCTATGTAATATTTGAGGCAGCACCTGAGATTTTGTTACTTATTGCATATGCATAGAGTTGTTCTTAAAACATGCATGGACAGGTACCTAGTTGCACTAGAAGTCTTAATTTTGACATGCCCCTTTATCTACACCCATTTTTGCAGCCAGTGAATGCTATTGAGACTGTGTGCATGCGCAGCTGCGTCTAAGCATTAGCGACATATTGAATATACAATAAGTACCAAACATTCATGAGTTGGCCCATTTCTTTTTCAACGCAGTTATGTTTTTTTTTTAAAATAAAAAGCGTCATCATTCTGTGCATACAGCATGTACGATTATCTTCATTGAGAAGTAATAAACGACATGCCAATCTTATAATAGACTATTGTTTCAGTTTTGAATTTGCTCTATTGCAGTAAACCCTATCGTGCATATGAGAACAATAAAAACAATTTAAACCAGCATATGAATAGTTGGCCCTTTTCATATATAGATAAACAGTGGAAGTCTTAATGAGCTTGCGCGTCTGAATCTTCAGCCTCATCAGAGTCATCGCGTCTTGCACACAAATATATGGATATAATAGTAGGCATACACTAAATAATGGTAAAATACTTAAGAGCAAAAAGAACACTGTTATATGATGACTGACCGCAGTTATATGACTGAAAACAATGTTGATAGCGATGTTAAGCAAAAACACAACAACAAGAGAAAGCAAAATTATATTAATGAATAAAAGAAAAACAAATTAGAAAAAAAAAATATATTTTTTTTATTTGACAGGGTTCGAACCTGTGCCACCAGGGATTTTATTGAGCTCTGTGAGACTTTGAGACTAACGCACTAGACCCCTCAGCTATTTTGGCCCATTAATGTATAGGTATACAATACATCAAAATAGGACCAAACTTTAATGTTAAGGGAGATTACTTGGGGTGATAAATAAACTGAACAGTCAAAAACGGAGATATCGTCCTAAAGAGAAGGGATTTTAAAATTTGCACTTGGTCTTATTTTCCTGTGAAAGAATACTTCAAAATTACTAAGCTGAAATCAGAATTATCCAAATCACCTTTATTTTTTACCATATGGAATTAATAGTTTCTTTACTTTTAAGCCAAGTAAAATAACACTTGCTCAATTTATATGTACTACCTACTCTGTCCAATTTTTTGGACAGTTCTTGACGAGCCCTAATACAAGGGCTTGTCATCAAACGAATTCCTCCGAGGGAGGATTCGTAAGGAAAGTCCCTTCCACTTTTTTTTTATTCATTTTTTTATTATTTTTCTTTTGTCATACTTTTTTCTGTCCTCCCCTCTTTTTTCCTTTTTTCCCTTTGTCCTTTTCTTGGTGGTCCTTGGACATTTTTGAGGGTCACAATAATTACAGAGGGAAGGGGGGTAGTCTGCTTTGGGTTATTTAATTGGAAGAAAAATGAATATATACTTCTGCGTAAAGTAAGCACTATCACAATTTAACTGTTATTAGATTTGTTACTGTTCGTTATGGATCCTAAAATGACAAAATGAATGTCCCTCCCAAGCCCAATGTTGAAACAACGCTATGTCATTGTAGTATGCGTTCTAAATACATGGCCAACGTGCCCACTTACCTAATGAGTGGTGTATGGACCTTTGGCATTGGTTTCACATTCGTGAAAATAGAAATCATTGTTTAAACAACGTAGCTTCAGCGTTGCTGTTAAACTATTAAAAACCTTAATACAATATTTGAGCCAGCAAATGAAATTTAGGTTTTTTTTGCATATGCGTGATGTTGTTCTATTGATATGCATCAACAGCTACCTAGTGGAGCGAGTGGCCTCAACTATCACACAAGCGTTCATCTACACACATTTATTGTGTATAAGACCCGTGAATGCTCTGGAGATGCTGCGTATGTGCGTAGACTCGCATGAGCATTCATTACCGGAACCTGCAACAAACATCAAAAATTCATCTGCTGGCTCATATCAGTGAGCCTGCATGTTACGCTTAGTTGATAAGGCATCAGGGCTGGAGTTTCGAATTTGGGAGTGGACAATGTTTTTAGATACGCTTGTACAGGGCTCAAAATGTATTATTTGGCCAATAAATATATGACACCTGAACAAATATGAACTAAAATACTTGTATAATTGTTTCTACAAGATGAAATTATATACGAAACTAGGGTGTCATTTGTAGCATTTGGATCTCCTTAGCAAATGCCGTTGAATCAGATCTTGAATTACTACAAGTAAAAGCTTTCACAACAAAAAGCCCTGTCTACTCTAGGCATATATAAATTTGTTATTCTAAACAAGTCATGTTTTAAGTAAAGGGCGACGTAGGTTTTTGCCAATTATAGTAATGCTCAATGCATATGTGGGATCATGCATGGCAGCTGTGGATCCAGTATATGGGTCATTTATGGCAGTTGCAGATCTTATTGCCCCAGTTCTCAAAACAAACCAAACCTCAGATAGTCTACGCACTAATGATACACTAATGATATGATGTTAACGTATGATACATCTATCTTAAGTTTGGCATGCACCTTTATCTACACCTGTGTGTGTGTGTGTGTATGTGTGTGTGTGTGTGTGTGTGTGTGTGTGTGTGTGTGTGTGTGTGTGTGTAGGGCAGTGAAGGCTCTGGTGAGATTGTCTGCATGGGTAGCTGCATCTAAGCGTTGGTGTCTTATTGAATGTACAATATGTAGGCCTACTAGACATTTTATGAGCGGGCCAATTTTTTTACAAAGCAGCCATCTTATTATAGAAAAGTTGTACCTTTAATCTATAATTGAGCCAGCACACGAAGGTTTGGTATTTATCTCAGATGCGTACAGTTGTTCTTTAAAACATGCATGGACATGAATCTAGTATGGCTAGAGGTCTTAATGTTGGCATACGCCTTTATCTACACCCATTCTTTGTGTGTGTGTGGGCAGCGAAGGCTCTGACGAGACTGCCTGCATGTGCAGCTACATCCAAGGATTGGCGTCTTATTGACTATACAATAAGTACCAATAATCTCATAAGCTGGCCCATTTTTACAAAGAAGCCAAGTTATTATTGAAAAGTTTTACCATTAAGCTAATTTTGGGCCAGCACATTAGGATTTGGTATTTTATCTCATATGCTCAAGTTGTTCTTTAAACATGCATGGACATGAACCTAGTGTGGCTAGATGTCTAATTTTGGCATGCACCTTTATCTACGCCCATTATGTATGTGTGTGTTGGGGGGAGGCTGTGATGGCTCTGGTGAGACTGCCTGCATGCGCAGCTACGCCAAAGCGTTGGCGTCTTATTGACTATACAATAAGTAACATAAATCTCATGAGCTTGCCCATTTTTACAAAGCAGCCATGCTATTATTGAAAAAATTGTAGCTTTATGTAATATTTGAGCCTGCACATGAGAGTATGGTATTTTATCGCATATGCGTACAGATGTTTTTTAAACATGCATGGGCATGAACCTAGTGTGGCTAGAAGTCGTTTTGATTTCGTCATGCACCTTTATCTACACCCATTTTGTGTGGAGGAAGAGAGCAGTGGGGGTTCTGGCGAAACTGTCTTCATGCACAGCTGCGTCTACGCACTGGCGTCTTAAGGACTGTACACTATTTATTAAACATCTTATGAGTGAGCTGGCTCATATTTTTACAAAGCAGACAGTACTATTATTGAAAGTTGTCACATCTATGTAATATTTGAGGCAGCACCTGAGATTTTGTTACTTATTGCATATGCATAGAGTTGTTCTTAAAACATGCATGGACAGGTACCTAGTTGCACTAGAAGTCTTAATTTTGACATGCCCCTTTATCTACACCCATTTTTGCAGCCAGTGAATGCTATTGAGACTGTGTGCATGCGCAGCTGCGTCTAAGCATTAGCGACATATTGAATATACAATAAGTACCAAACATTCATGAGTTGGCCCATTTCTTTTTCAACGCAGTTATGTTTTTTTTTTAAAATAAAAAGCGTCATCATTCTGTGCATACAGCATGTACGATTATCTTCATTGAGAAGTAATAAACGACATGCCAATCTTATAATAGACTATTGTTTCAGTTTTGAATTTGCTCTATTGCAGTAAACCCTATCGTGCATATGAGAACAATAAAAACAATTTAAACCAGCATATGAATAGTTGGCCCTTTTCATATATAGATAAACAGTGGAAGTCTTAATGAGCTTGCGCGTCTGAATCTTCAGCCTCATCAGAGTCATCGCGTCTTGCACACAAATATATGGATATAATAGTAGGCATACACTAAATAATGGTAAAATACTTAAGAGCAAAAAGAACACTGTTATATGATGACTGACCGCAGTTATATGACTGAAAACAATGTTGATAGCGATGTTAAGCAAAAACACAACAACAAGAGAAAGCAAAATTATATTAATGAATAAAAGAAAAACAAATTAGAAAAAAAAAATATATTTTTTTTATTTGACAGGGTTCGAACCTGTGCCACCAGGGATTTTATTGAGCTCTGTGAGACTTTGAGACTAACGCACTAGACCCCTCAGCTATTTTGGCCCATTAATGTATAGGTATACAATACATCAAAATAGGACCAAACTTTAATGTTAAGGGAGATTACTTGGGGTGATAAATAAACTGAACAGTCAAAAACGGAGATATCGTCCTAAAGAGAAGGGATTTTAAAATTTGCACTTGGTCTTATTTTCCTGTGAAAGAATACTTCAAAATTACTAAGCTGAAATCAGAATTATCCAAATCACCTTTATTTTTTACCATATGGAATTAATAGTTTCTTTACTTTTAAGCCAAGTAAAATAACACTTGCTCAATTTATATGTACTACCTACTCTGTCCAATTTTTTGGACAGTTCTTGACGAGCCCTAATACAAGGGCTTGTCATCAAACGAATTCCTCCGAGGGAGGATTCGTTCAAACGAATTCCTCCGAGGGAGGATTCGTTCAAACGAATTCCTCCGAGGGAGGATTCGTAAGGAAAGTCCCTTCCACTTTTTTTTTATTCATTTTTTTATTATTTTTCTTTTGTCATACTTTTTTCTGTCCTCCCCTCTTTTTTCCTTTTTTCCCTTTGTCCTTTTCTTGGTGGTCCTTGGACATTTTTGAGGGTCACAATAATTACAGAGGGAAGGGGGGTAGTCTGCTTTGGGTTATTTAATTGGAAGAAAAATGAATATATACTTCTGCGTAAAGTAAGCACTATCACAATTTAACTGTTATTAGATTTGTTACTGTTCGTTATGGATCCTAAAATGACAAAATGAATGTCCCTCCCAAGCCCAATGTTGAAACAACGCTATGTCATTGTAGTATGCGTTCTAAATACATGGCCAACGTGCCCACTTACCTAATGAGTGGTGTATGGACCTTTGGCATTGGTTTCACATTCGTGAAAATAGAAATCATTGTTTAAACAACGTAGCTTCAGCGTTGCTGTTAAACTATTAAAAACCTTAATACAATATTTGAGCCAGCAAATGAAATTTAGGTTTTTTTGCATATGCGTGATGTTGTTCTATTGATATGCATCAACAGCTACCTAGTGGAGCGAGTGGCCTCAACTATCACACAAGCGTTCATCTACACACATTTATTGTGTATAAGACCCGTGAATGCTCTGGAGATGCTGCGTATGTGCGTAGACTCGCATGAGCATTCATTACCGGAACCTGCAACAAACATCAAAAATTCATCTGCTGGCTCATATCAGTGAGCCTGCATGTTACGCTTAGTTGATAAGGCATCAGGGCTGGAGTTTCGAATTTGGGAGTGGACAATGTTTTTAGATACGCTTGTACAGGGCTCAAAATGTATTATTTGGCCAATAAATATATGACACCTGAACAAATATGAACTAAAATACTTGTATAGTTGTTTCTACAAGATGAAATTATATACGAAACTAGGGTGTCATTTGTAGCATTTGGATCTCCTTAGCAAATGCCGTTGAATCAGATCTTGAATTACTACAAGTAAAAGCTTTCACAACAAAAAGCCCTGTCTACTCTAGGCATATATAAATTTGTTATTCTAAACAAGTCATGTTTTAAGTAAAGGGCGACGTAGGTTTTTGCCAATTATAGTAATGCTCAATGCATATGTGGGATCATGCATGGCAGCTGTGGATCCAGTATATGGGTCATTTATGGCAGTTGCAGATCTTATTGCCCCAGTTCTCAAAACAAACCAAACCTCAGATAGTCTACGCACTAATGATACACTAATAATATGATGTTAACGTATGATACATCTATCTTAAGTTTGGCATGCACCTTTATCTACACCTGTGTGTGTGTGTGTATGTGTGTGTGTGTGTGTGTGTGTGTGTGTGTGTGTGTGTGTGTAGGGCAGTGAAGGCTCTGGTGAGATTGTCTGCATGGGTAGCTGCATCTAAGCGTTGGTGTCTTATTGATTGTACAATATGTAGGCCTACTAGACATTTTATGAGCGGGCCAATTTTTTTACAAAGCAGCCATCTTATTATAGAAAAGTTGTACCTTTAATCTATAATTGAGCCAGCACACGAAGGTTTGGTATTTATCTCAGATGCGTACAGTTGTTCTTTAAAACATGCATGGACATGAATCTAGTATGGCTAGAGGTCTTAATGTTGGCATACGCCTTTATCTACACCCATTCTTTGTGTGTGTGTGGGCAGCGAAGGCTCTGACGAGACTGCCTGCATGTGCAGCTACATCCAAGGATTGGCGTCTTATTGACTATACAATAAGTACCAATAATCTCATAAGCTGGCCCATTTTTACAAAGAAGCCAAGTTATTATTGAAAAGTTTTACCATTAAGCTAATTTTGGGCCAGCACATTAGGATTTGGTATTTTATCTCATATGCTCAAGTTGTTCTTTAAACATGCATGGACATGAACCTAGTGTGGCTAGATGTCTAATTTTGGCATGCACCTTTATCTACGCCCATTATGTATGTGTGTGTTGGGGGGAGGCTGTGATGGCTCTGGTGAGACTGCCTGCATGCGCAGCTACGCCAAAGCGTTGGCGTCTTATTGACTATACAATAAGTAACATAAATCTCATGAGCTTGCCCATTTTTACAAAGCAGCCATGCTATTATTGAAAAAATTGTAGCTTTATGTAATATTTGAGCCTGCACATGAGAGTATGGTATTTTATCGCATATGCGTACAGATGTTTTTTAAACATGCATGGGCATGAACCTAGTGTGGCTAGAAGTCGTTTTGATTTCGTCATGCACCTTTATCTACACCCATTTTGTGTGGAGGAAGAGAGCAGTGGGGGTTCTGGCGAAACTGTCTTCATGCACAGCTGCGTCTACGCACTGGCGTCTTAATGACTGTACAATATTTATTAAACATCTTATGAGTGAGCTGGCTCATATTTTTACAAAGCAGACAGTACTATTATTGAAAGTTGTCACATCTATGTAATATTTGAGGCAGCACCTGAGATTTTGTTACTTATTGCATATGCATAGAGTTGTTCTTAAAACATGCATGGACAGGTACCTAGTTGCACTAGAAGTCTTAATTTTGACATGCCCCTTTATCTACACCCATTTTTGCAGCCAGTGAATGCTATTGAGACTGTGTGCATGCGCAGTTGCGTCTAAGCATTAGCGACATATTGAATATACAATAAGTACCAAACATTCATGAGTTGGCCCATTTCTTTTTCAACGCAGTTATGTTTTTTTTTTTAAATAAAAAGCGTCATCATTCTGTGCATACAGCATGTACGATTATCTTCATTGAGAAGTAACAAACGACATGCCAATCTTATAATAGACTATTGTTTCAGTTTTGAATTTGCTCTATTGCAGTAAACCCTATCGTGCATATGAGAACAATAAAAACAATTTAAACCAGCATATGAATAGTTGGCCCTTTTCATATATAGATAAACAGTGGAAGTCTTAATGAGCTTGCGCGTCTGAATCTTCAGCCTCATCAGAGTCATCGCGTCTTGCACACAAATATATGGATATAATAGTAGGCATACACTAAATAATGGTAAAATACTTAAGAGCAAAACGAACACTGTTATATGATGACTGACTGCAGTTATATGACTGAAAACAATGTTGATAGCGATGTTAAGCAAAAACACAACAACAAGAGAAAGCAAAATTATATTAATGAATAAAAGAAAAACAAATTAGAAAAAAAAAATATATTTTTTTTATTTGACAGGGTTCGAACCTGTGCCACCAGGGATTTTATTGAGCTCTGTGAGACTTTGAGACTAACGCACTAGACCCCTCAGCTATTTTGCCCCATTAATGTATAGGTATACAATACATCAAAATAGGACCAAACTTTAATGTTAAGGGAGATTACTTGGGGTGATAAATAAACTGAACAGTCAAAAACGGAGATATCGTCCTAAAGAGAAGGGATTTTAAAATTTGCACTTGGTCTTATTTTCCTGTGAAAGAATACTTCAAAATTACTAAGCTGAAATCAGAATTATCCAAATCACCTTTATTTTTTACCATATGGAATTAATAGTTTCTTTACTTTTAAGCCAAGTAAAATAACACTTGCTCAATTTATATGTACTACCTACTCTGTCCAATTTTTTGGACAGTTCTTGACGAGCCCTAATACAAGGGCTTGTCATCAAACGAATTCCTCCGAGGGAGGATTCGTTCAAACGAATTCCTCCGAGGGAGGATTCGTTCAAACGAATTCCTCCGAGGGAGGATTCGTAAGGAAAGTCCCTTCCACTTTTTTTTTATTCATTTTTTTATTATTTTTCTTTTGTCATACTTTTTTCTGTCCTCCCCTCTTTTTTCCTTTTTTCCCTTTGTCCTTTTCTTGGTGGTCCTTGGACATTTTTGAGGGTCACAATAATTACAGAGGGAAGGGGGGTAGTCTGCTTTGGGTTATTTAATTGGAAGAAAAATGAATATATACTTCTGCGTAAAGTAAGCACTATCACAATTTAACTGTTATTAGATTTGTTACTGTTCGTTATGGATCCTAAAATGACAAAATGAATGTCCCTCCCAACCCCAATGTTGAAACAACGCTATGTCATTGTAGTATGCGTTCTAAATACATGGCCAACGTGCCCACTTACCTAATGAGTGGTGTATGGACCTTTGGCATTGGTTTCACATTCGTGAAAATAGAAATCATTGTTTAAACAACGTAGCTTCAGCGTTGCTGTTAAACTATTAAAAACCTTAATACAATATTTGAGCCAGCAAATGAAATTTAGGTTTTTTTGCATATGCGTGATGTTGTTCTATTGATATGCATCAACAGCTACCTAGTGGAGCGAGTGGCCTCAACTATCACACAAGCGTTCATCTACACACATTTATTGTGTATAAGACCCGTGAATGCTCTGGAGATGCTGCGTATGTGCGTAGACTCGCATGAGCATTCATTACCGGAACCTGCAACAAACATCAAAAATTCATCTGCTGGCTCATATCAGTGAGCCTGCATGTTACGCTTAGTTGATAAGGCATCAGGGCTGGAGTTTCGAATTTGGGAGTGGACAATGTTTTTAGATACGCTTGTACAGGGCTCAAAATGTATTATTTGGCCAATAAATATATGACACCTGAACAAATATGAACTAAAATACTTGTATAGTTGTTTCTACAAGATGAAATTATATACGAAACTAGGGTGTCATTTGTAGCATTTGGATCTCCTTAGCAAATGCCGTTGAATCAGATCTTGAATTACTACAAGTAAAAGCTTTCACAACAAAAAGCCCTGTCTACTCTAGGCATATATAAATTTGTTATTCTAAACAAGTCATGTTTTAAGTAAAGGGCGACGTAGGTTTTTGCCAATTATAGTAATGCTCAATGCATATGTGGGATCATGCATGGCAGCTGTGGATCCAGTATATGGGTCATTTATGGCAGTTGCAGATCTAATTGCCCCAGTTCTCAAAACAAACCAAACCTCAGATAGTATACGCACTAATGATACACTAATAATATGATGTTAACGTATGATACATCTATCTTAAGTTTGGCATGCACCTTTATCTACACCTGTGTGTGTGTGTGTGTGTGTGTGTGTGTGTGTGTGTGTGTGTGTAGGGCAGTGAAGACTCTGGTGAGATTGTCTGCGTGGGTAGCTGCATCTAAGCGTTGGTGTCTTATTGATTGTACAATATGTAGGCCTACTAGACATTTTATGAGCGGGCCAATTTTTTTACAAAGCAGCCATCTTATTATAGAAAAGTTGTACCTTTAATCTATAATTGAGCCAGCACACGAAGGTTTGGTATTTATCTCAGATGCGTACAGTTGTTCTTTAAAACATGCATGGACATGAATCTAGTATGGCTAGAGGTCTTAATGTTGGCATACGCCTTTATCTACACCCATTCTTTGTGTGTGTGTGGGCAGCGAAGGCTCTGACGAGACTGCCTGCATGTGCAGCTACATCCAAGCATTGGCGTCTTATTGACTATACAATAAGTACCAATAATCTCATAAGCTGGCCCATTTTTACAAAGAAGCCAAGTTATTATTGAAAAGTTTTACCATTAAGCTAATTTTGGGCCAGCACATTAGGATTTGGTATTTTATCTCATATGCTCAAGTTGTTCTTTAAATATGCATGGACATGAACCTAGTGTGGCTAGATGTCTAATTTTGGCATGCACCTTTATCTACGCCCATTATGTATGTGTGTGTTGGGGGGGAGGCTGTGATGGCTCTGGTGAGACTGCCTGCATGCGCAGCTACGCCAAAGCGTTGGCGTCTTATTGACTATACAATAAGTAACATAAATCTCATGAGCTTGCCCATTTTTACAAAGCAGCCATAGTATTATTGAAAAAATTGTAGCTTTATGTAATATTTGAGCCTGCACATGAGAGTATGGCATTTTATCGCATATGCGTACAGATGTTTTTTAAACATGCATGGGCATGAACCTAGTGTGGCTAGAAGTCGTTTTGATTTCGTCATGCACCTTTATCTACACCCATTTTGTGTGGAGGAAGAGAGCAGTGGGGGTTCTGGCGAAACTGTCTTCATGCACAGCTGCGTCTACGCACTGGCGTCTTAATGACTGTACAATATTTATTAAACATCTTATGAGTGAGCTGGCTCATATTTTTACAAAGCAGACAGTATTATTATTGAAAGTTGTCACATCTATGTAATATTTGAGGCAGCACCTGAGATTTTGTTACTTATTGCATATGCGTAGAGTTGTTCTTAAAACATGCATGGACAGGTACCTAGTGGCACTAGAAGTCTTAATTTTGACATGCCCCTTTATCTACACCCATTTTTGCAGCCAGTGAATGCTATTGAGACTGTGTGCATGCGCAGCTGCGTCTAAGCATTAGCGACATATTGAATATACAATAAGTACCAAACATTCATGAGTTGGCCCATTTCTTTTTCAACGCAGTTATGTTTTTTTTTTAAAATAAAAAGCGTCATCATTCTGTGCATACAGCATGTACGATTATCTTCATTGAGAAGTAACAAACGACATGCCAATCTTATAATAGACTATTGTTTCAGTTTTGAATTTGCTCTATTGCAGTAAACCCTATCGTGCATATGAGAACAATAAAAACAATTTAAACCAGCATATGAATAGTTGGCCCTTTTCATATATAGATAAACAGTGGAAGTCTTAATGAGCTTGCGCGTCTGAATCTTCAGCCTCATCAGAGTCATCGCGTCTTGCACACAAATATATGGATATAATAGTAGGCATACACTAAATAATGGTAAAATACTTAAGAGCAAAAAGAACACTGTTATATGATGACTGACCGCAGTTATATGACTGAAAACAATGTTGATAGCGATGTTAAGCAAAAACACAACAACAAGAGAAAGCAAAATTATATTAATGAATAAAAGAAAAACAAATTAGAAAAAAAAAATATATTTTTTTTATTTGACAGGGTTCGAACCTGTGCCACCAGGGATTTTATTGAGCTCTGTGAGACTTTGAGACTAACGCACTAGACCCCTCAGCTATTTTGGCCCATTAATCTATAGGTATACAATACATCAAAATAGGACCAAACTTTAATGTTAAGGGAGATTACTTGGGGTGATAAATAAACTGAACAGTCAAAAACGGAGATATCGTCCTAAAGAGAAGGGATTTTAAAATTTGCACTTGGCCTTATTTTCCTGTGAAAGAATACTTCAAAATTACTAAGCTGAAATCAGAATTATCCAAATCACCTTTATTTTTTACCATATGGAATTAATAGTTTCTTTACTTTTAAGCCAAGTAAAATAACACTTGCTCAATTTATATGTACTACCTACTCTGTCCAATTTTTTTGGACAGTTCTTGACGAGCCCTAATACAAGGGCTTGTCATCAAACGAATTCCTCCGAGGGAGGATTCGTTCAAACGAATTCCTCCGAGGGAGGATTCGTAAGGAAAGTCCCTTCCACTTTTTTTTTTATTTTTTTTTATTATTTTTCTTTTGTCATACTTTTTTCTGTCCTCCCCTCTTTTTTTCTTTTTTCCCTTTGTCCTTTTCTTGGTGGTCCTTGGACATTTTTGAGGGTCACAATAATTACAGGGGGAAGGGGGGTAGTCTGCTTTGGGTTATTTAATTGGAAGAAAAATGAATATATACTTCTGCGTAAAGTAAGCACTATCACAATTTAACTGTTATTAGATTTGTTACTGTTCGTTATGGATCCTAAAATGACAAAATGAATGTCCCTCCCAACCCCAATGTTGAAACAACGCTATGTCATTGTAGTATGCGTTCTAAATACATGGCCAACGTGCCCACTTACCTAATGAGTGGTATATGGACCTTTGGCATTGGTTTCACATTCGTGAAAATAGAAATCATTGTTTAAACAACGTAGCTTCAGCGTTGCTGTTAAACTATTAAAAACCTTAATACAATATTTGAGCCAGCAAATGAAATTTAGGTTTTTTTGCATATGCGTGATGTTGTTCTATTGATATGCATCAACAGCTACCTAGTGGAGCGAGTGGCCTCAACTATCACACAAGCGTTCATCTACACACATTTATTGTGTATAAGACCCATGAATGCTCTGGAGATGCTGCGTATGTGCGTAGACTCGCATGAGCATTCATTACTGGAACCTGCAACAAACATCAAAAATTCATCTGCTGGCTCATATCAGTGAGCCTGCATGTTACGCTTAGTTGATAAGGCATCAGGGCTGGAGTTTCGAATTTGGGAGTGGACAATGTTTTTAGATACGCTTGTACAGGGCTCAAAATGTATTATTTGGCCAATAAATATATGACACCTGAACAAATATGAACTAAAATACTTGTAAAGTTGTTTCTACAAGATGAAATTATATACGAAACTAGGGTGTCATTTGTAGCATTTTGATCTCCTAAGCAAATGCCATTGAATCAGATCTTGAATTACTACAAGTAAAAGCTTTCACAACAAAAAGCCCTGTCTACTCTAGGCATATATAAATTTGTTATTCTAAACAAGTCATGTTTTAAGTAAAGGGCGACGTAGGTTTTTGCCAATTATAGTAATGCTCAATGCATATGTGGGATCATGCATGGCAGCTGTGGATCCAGTATATGGGTCATTTATGGCAGTTGCAGATCTAATTGCCCCAGTTCTCAAAACAAACCAAACCTCAGATAGTCTACGCACTAATGATACACTAATAATATGATGTTAACGTATGATACATCTATTTTAAGTTTGGCATGCACCTTTATCTACACCTGTGTGTGTGTGTGTGTGTGTGTGTGTGTGTGTGTGTGTGTGTGTGTGTGTGTGTGTGTGTGTTTGTGTGTAGGGCAGTGAAGGCTCTGGTGAGATTGTCTGCGTGGGTAGCTGCATCTAAGCGTTGGTGTCTTATTGATTGTACAATATGTAGGCCTACTAGACATTTTATGAGCGGGCCATTTTTTTTACAAAGCAGCCATCTTATTATAGAAAAGTTGTACCTTTAATCTATAATTGAGCCAGCACACGAAGGTTTGGTATTTATCTCAGATGCGTACAGTTGTTCTTTAAAACATGCATGGACATGAATCTAGTATGGCTAGAGGTCTTAATGTTGGCATACGCCTTTATCTACACCCATTCTTTGTGTGTGTGTGGGCAGCGAAGGCCCTGAAGAGACTGCCTGCATGTGCAGCTACATCCAAGCATTGGCGTCTTATTGACTATACAATAAGTACCAATAATCTCATAAGCTGGCTCATTTTTACAAAGAAGCCAAGTTATTATTGAAAAGTTTTACCATTAAGCTAATTTTGGGCCAGCACATTAGGATTTGGTATTTTATCTCATATGCTCAAGTTGTTCTTTAAACATGCATGGACATGAACCTAGTGTGGCTAGATGTCTAATTTTGGCATGCACCTTTATCTACGCCCATTATGTATGTGTGTGTTGGGGGGAGGCTGTGATGGCTCTGGTGAGACTGCCTGCATGCGCAGCTACGCCAAAGCGTTGGCGTCTTATTGACTATACAATAAGTAACATAAATCTCATGAGCTTGCCCATTTTTTAAAAGCAGCCATGCTATTATTGAAAAAATTGTAGCTTTATGTAATATTTGAGCCTGCACATGAGAGTATGGTATTTTATCGCATATGCGTACAGATGTTTTTTAAACATGCATGGGCATGAACCTAGTGTGGCTAGAAGTTGTTTTGATTTCGTCATGCACCTTTATCTACACCCATTTTGTGTGGAGGAAGAGAGCAGTGGGGGTTCTGGCGAAACTGTCTTCATGCACAGCTGCGTCTACGCACTGGCGTCTTAATGACTGTACAATATTTATTAAACATCTTTTGAGTGAGCTGGCTCATATTTTTACAAAGCAGACAGTATTATTATTGAAAGTTGTCACATCTATGTAATATTTGAGGCAGCACCTGAGATTTTGTTACTTATTGCATATGCGTAGAGTTGTTCTTAAAACATGCATGGACAGGTACCTAGTGGCACTAGAAGTCTTAATTTTGACATGCCCCTTTATCTACACCCATTTTTGCAGCCAGTGAATGCTATTGAGACTTTGTGCATGCGCAGCTGCGTCTAAGCATTAGCGACATATTGAACATACAATAAGTACCAAACATTCATGAGTTGGCCCATTTCTTTTTCAACGCAGTTATGTTTTTTTTTTAAATAAAAAGCGTCATCATTCTGTGCATACAGCATGTACGATTATCTTCATTGAGAAGTAACAAACGACATGCCAATCTTATAATAGACTATTGTTTCAGTTTTGAATTTGCTCTATTGCAGTAAACCCTATCGTGCATATGAGAACAATAAAAACAATTTAAACCAGCATATGAATAGTTGGCCCTTTTCATATATAGATAAACAGTGGAAGTCTTAATGAGCTTGCGCGTCTGAATCTTCAGCCTCATCAGAGTCATCGCGTCTTGCACACAAATATATGGATATAATAGTAGGCATACACTAAATAAAGGTAAAATACTTAAGAGCAAAAAGAACACTGTTATATGATGACTGACTGCAGTTATATTACTGAAAACAATGTTGATAGCGATGTTAAGCAAAAACACAACAACAAGAGAAAGCAAAATTATATTAATGAATAAAAGAAAAACAAATTAGAAAAAAAAATATATTTTTTTTTATTTGACAGGGTTCGAACCTGTGCCACCAGGGATTTTATTGGGCTCTGTGAGACTTTGAGACTAACGCACTAGACCCCTCAGCTATTTTGGCCCATTAATCTATAGGTATACAATACATCAAAATAGGACCAAACTTTAATGTTAAGGGAGATTACTTGGGGTGATAAATAAACTGAACAGTCAAAAACGGAGATATCGTCCTAAAGAGAAGGGATTTTAAAATTTGCACTTGGTCTTATTTTCCTGTGAAAGAATACTTCAAAATTACTAAGCTGAAATCAGAATTATCCAAATCACCTTTATTTTTTACCATATGGAATTAATAGTTTCTTTACTTTTAAGCCAAGTAAAATAACACTTGCTCAATTTATATGTACTACCTACTCTGTCCAATTTTTTTGGACAGTTCTTGACGAGCCCTAATACAAGGGCTTGTCATCGAACGAATTCCTCCGAGGGAGGATTCGTTCAAACGAATTCCTCCGAGGGAGGATTCGTAAGGAAAGTCCCTTCCACTTTTTTTTTTATTTTTTTTTTATTATTTTTCTTTTGTCATACTTTTTTCTGTCCTCCCCTCTTTTTTCCTTTTTTCCCTTTGTCCTTTTCTTGGTGGTCCTTGGACATTTTTGAGGGTCACAATAATTACAGAGGGAAGGGGGTAGTCTGCTTTGGGTTATTTAATTGGAAGAAAAATGAATATATACTTCTGCGTAAAGTAAGCACTATCACAATTTAACTGTTATTAGATTTGTTACTGTTCGTTATGGATCCTAAAATGACAAAATGAATGTCCATCCCAGCCCCAATGTTGAAACAACGCTATGTCATTGTAGTATGCGTTCTAAATACATGGCCAACGTGCCCACTTACCTAATGAGTGGTGTATGGACCTTTGGCATTGGTTTCACATTCGTAAAAATAGAAATCATTGTTTAAACAACGTAGCTTCAGCGTTGCTGTTAAACTATTAAAAACCTTAATACAATATTTGAGCCAGCAAATGAAATTTAGGTTTTTTTGCATATGCGTGATGTTGTTCTATTGATATGCATCAACAGCTACCTAGTGGAGCGAGTGGCCTCAACTATCACACAAGCGTTCATCTACACACATTTATTGTGTATAAGACCCGTGAATGCTCTGGAGATGCTGCGTATGTGCGTAGACTCGCATGAGCATTCATTACTGGAACCTGCAACAAACATCAAAAATTCATCTGCTGGCTCATATCAGTGAGCCTGCATGTTACGCTTAGTTGATAAGGCATCAGGGCTGGAGTTTCGAATTTGGGAGTGGACAATGTTTTTAGATACGCTTGTACAGGGCTCATAATGTATTATTTGGCCAATAAATATATGACACCTGAACAAATATGAACTAAAATACTTGTATAGTTGTTTCTACAAGATGAAATTATATACGAAACTAGGGTGTCATTTGTAGCATTTGGATCTCCTTAGCAAATGCCGTTGAATCAGATCTTGAATTACTACAAGTAAAAGCTATCACAACAAAAAGCCCTGTCTACTCTAGGCATATATAAATTTGTTATTCTAAACAAGGCATGTTTTAAGTAAAGGGCGACGTAGGTTTTTGCCAATTATAGTAATGCTCAATGCATATGTGGGATCATGCATGGCAGCTGTGGATCCAGTATATGGGTCATTTATGGCAGTTGCAGATCTAATTGCCCCAGTTCTCAAAACAAACCAAACCTCAGATAGTCTACGCACTAATGATACACTAATAATATGATGTTAACGTATGATACATCTATCTTAAGTTTGGCATGCACCTTTATCTACACCTTTGTGTGTGTGTGTGTGTGTGTGTGTGTGTGTGTGTGTGTGTGTGTGTGTGTGTGTGTGTGTGTGTAGGGCAGTGAAGGCTCTGATGAGATTGTCTGCGTGGGTAGCTGCATCTAAGCGTTGGTGTCTTATTGATTGTACAATATGTAGGCCTACTAGACATTTTATGAGCGGGCCAATTTTTTTACAAAGCAGCCATCTTATTATAGAAAAGTTGTACCTTTAATCTATAATTGAGCCAGCACACGAAGGTTTGGTATTTATCTCAGATGCGTACAGTTGATCTTTAAAACATGCATGGACATGAATCTAGTATGGCTAGAGGTCTTAATGTTGGCATACGCCTTTATCTACACCCATTCTTTGTGTGTGTGTGGGCAGCGAAGGCTCTGACGAGACTGCCTGCATGTGCAGCTACATCCAAGCATTGGCGTCTTATTGACTATACAGTAAGTACCAATAATCTCATAAGCTGGCCCATTTTTACAAAGAAGCCAAGTTATTATTGAAAAGTTTTACCATTAAGCTAATTTTGGGCCAGCACATTAGGATTTGGTATTTTATCTCATATGCTCAAGTTGTTCTTTAAACATGCATGGACATGAACCTAGTGTGGCTAGATGTCTAATTTTGGCATGCACCTTTATCTACGCCCATTATGTATGTGTGTGTTGGGGGGAGGCTGTGATGGCTCTGGTGAGACTGCCTGCATGCGCAGCTACGCCAAAGCGTTGGCGTCTTATTGACTATACAATAAGTAACATAAATCTCATGAGCTTGCCCATTTTTACAAAGCAGCCATGCTATTATTGAAAAAATTGTAGCTTTATGTAATATTTGAGCCTGCACATGAGAGTATGGTATTATATCGCATATGCATACAGATGTTTTTTAAACATGCATGGGCATGAACCTAGTGTGGCTAGAAGTCATTTTGATTTCGTCATGCACCTTTATCTACACCCATTTTGTGTGGAGGAAGAGAGCAGTGGGGGTTCTGGCGAAACTGTCTTCATGCACAGCTGCGTCTACGCACTGGCGTCTTAATGACTGTACAATATTTATTAAACATCTTATGAGTGAGCTGGCTCATATTTTTACAAAGCAGACAGTATTATTATTGAAAGTTGTCACAGCTATATTATATTTGAGGCAGCACCTGAGATTTTGTTACTTATTGCATATGCGTAGAGTTGTTCTTAAAACATGCATGGACAGGTACCTAGTGGCACTAGAAGTCTTAATTTTGACATGCCCCTTTATCTACACCCATTTTTGCAGCCAGTGAATGCTATTGAGACTGTGTGCATGCGCAGCTGCGTCTAAGCATTAGCGACATATTGAACATACAATAAGTACCAAACATTCATGAGTTGGCCCATTTCTTTTTCAACGCAGTTATGTTTTTTTTTAAATAAAAAGCGTCATCATTCTGTGCATACAGCATGTACGATTATCTTCATTGAGAAGTAACAAACGACATGCCAATCTTATAATAGACTATTGTTTCAGTTTTGAATTTGCTCTATTGCAGTAAACCCTATCGTGCATATGAGAACAATAAAAACAATTTAAACCAGCATATGAATAGTTGGCCCTTTTCATATATAGATAAACAGTGGAAGTCTTAATGAGCTTGCGCGTCTGAATCTTCAGCCTCATCAGAGTCATCGCGTCTTGCACACAAATATATGGATATAATAGTAGGCATACACTAAATAATGGTAAAATACTTAAGAGCAAAAAGAACACTTTTATATGATGACTGACCGCAGTTATATGACTGAAAACAATGTTGATAGCGATGTTAAGCAAAAACACAACAACAAGAGAAAGCAAAATTATATTAATGAATAAAAGAAAAACAAATTAGAAAAAAAAAATATTTTTTTTTTATTTGACAGGGTTAGAACCTGTGCCACCAGGGATTTTATTGAGCTCTGTGAGACTTTGAGACTAACGCACTAGACCCCTCAGCTATTTTGGCCAATTAATCTATAGGTATACAATACATCAAAATAGGACCAAACTTTAATGTTAAGGGAGATTACTTGGGGTGATAAATAAACTGAACAGTCAAAAACGGAGATATCGTCCTAAAGAGAAGGGATTTTAAAATTTGCACTTGGTCTTATTTTCCTGTGAAAGAATACTTCAAAATTACTAAGCTGAAATCAGAATTATCCAAATCACCTTTATTTTTTACCATATGGAATTAATAGTTTCTTTACTTTTAAGCCAAGTAAAATAACACTTGCTCAATTTATATGTACTACCTACTCTGTCCAATTTTTTTGGACAGTTCTTGACGAGCCCTAATACAAGGGCTTGTCATCAAACGAATTCCTCCGAGGGAGGATTCGTTCAAACGAATTCCTCCGAGGGAGGATTCGTAAGGAAAGTCCCTTCCACTTTTTTTTTATTTTTTTTTTATTATTTTTCTTTTGTCATACTTTTTTCTGTCCTCCCCTCTTTTTTCCTTTTTTCCCTTTTTCCTTTTCTTGGTGGTCCTTGGACATTTTTTAGGGTCACAATAATTACAGAGGGAAGGGGGTAGTCTGCTTTGGGTTATTTAATTGGAAGAAAAATGAATATATACTTCTGCGTAAAGTAAGCACTATCACAATTTAACTGTTATTAGATTTGTTACTGTTCGTTATGGATCCTAAAATGACAAAATGAATGTCCCTCCCAACCCCAATGTTGAAACAACGCTATGTCATTGTAGTATGCGTTCTAAATACATGGCCAACGTGCCCACTTACCTAATGAGTGGTGTATGGACCTTTGGCATTGGTTTCACATTCGTGAAAATAGAAATCATTGTTTAAACAACGTAGCTTCAGCGTTGCTGTTAAACTATTAAAAACCTTAATACAATATTTGAGCCAGCAAATGAAATTTAGGTTTTTTTGCATATGCGTGATGTTGTTCTATTGATATGCATCAACAGCTACCTAGTGGAGCGAGTGGCCTCAACTATCACACAAGCGTTCATCTACACACATTTATTGTGTATAAGACCCGTGAATGCTCTGGAGATGCTGCGTATGTGCGTAGACTCGCATGAGCATTCATTACTGGAACCTGCAACAAACATCAAAAATTCATCTGCTGGCTCATATCAGTGAGCCTGCATGTTACGCTTAGTTGATAAGGCATCAGGGCTGGAGTTTCGAATTTGGGAGTGGACAATGTTTTTAGATACGCTTGTACAGGGCTCAAAATGTATTATTTGGCCAATAAATATATGACACCTGAACAAATATGAACTAAAATACTTGTATAGTTGTTTCTACAAGATGAAATTATATACGAAACTAGGGTGTCATTTGTAGCATTTGGATCTCCTTAGCAAATGCCGTTGAATCAGATCTTGAATTACTACAAGTAAAAGCTTTCACAACAAAAAGCCCTGTCTACTCTAGGCATATATAAATTTGTTATTCTAAACAAGGCATGTTTTAAGTAAAGGGCGACGTAGGTTTTTGCCAATTATAGTAATGCTCAATGCATATGTGGGATCATGCATGGCAGCTGTGGATCCAGTATATGGGTCATTTATGGCAGTTGCAGATCTAATTGCCCCAGTTCTCAAAACAAACCAAACCTCAGATAGTCTACGCACTAATGATACACTAATAATATGATGTTAACGTATGATACATCTATCTTAAGTTTGGCATGCACCTTTATCTACACCTTTGTGTGTGTGTGTGTGTGTGTGTGTGTGTGTGTGTGTGTGTGTGTGTGTGTGTGTGTGTGTAGGGCAGTGAAGGCTCTGATGAGATTGTCTGCGTGGGTAGCTGCATCTAAGCGTTGGTGTCTTATTGATTGTACAATATGTATGCCTACTAGACATTTTATGAGCGGGCCAATTTTTTTACAAAGCAGCCATCTTATTATAGAAAAGTTGTACCTTTAATCTATAATTGAGCCAGCACACGAAGGTTTGGTATTTATCTCAGATGCGTACAGTTGATCTTTAAAACATGCATGGACATGAATCTAGTATGGCTAGAGGTCTTAATGTTGGCATACGCCTTTATCTACACCCATTCTTTGTGTGTGTGTGGGCAGCGAAGGCTCTGACGAGACTGCCTGCATGTGCAGCTACATCCAAGCATTGGCGTCTTATTGACTATACAGTAAGTACCAATAATCTCATAAGCTGGCCCATTTTTACAAAGAAGCCAAGTTATTATTGAAAAGTTTTACCATTAAGCTAATTTTGGGCCAGCACATTAGGATTTGGTATTTTATCTCATATGCTCAAGTTGTTCTTTAAACATGCATGGACATGAACCTAGTGTGGCTAGATGTCTAATTTTGGCATGCACCTTTATCTACGCCCATTATGTATGTGTGTGTTGGGGGGAGGCTGTGATGGCTCTGGTGAGACTGCCTGCATGCGCAGCTACGCCAAAGCGTTGGCGTCTTATTGACTATACAATAAGTAACATAAATCTCATGAGCTTGCCCATTTTTACAAAGCAGCCATGCTATTATTGAAAAAATTGTAGCTTTATGTAATATTTGAGCCTGCACATGAGAGTATGGTATTATATCGCATATGCATACAGATGTTTTTTAAACATGCATGGGCATGAACCTAGTGTGGCTAGAAGTCATTTTGATTTCGTCATGCACCTTTATCTACACCCATTTTGTGTGGAGGAAGAGAGCAGTGGGGGTTCTGGCGAAACTGTCTTCATGCACAGCTGCGTCTACGCACTGGCGTCTTAATGACTGTACAATATTTATTAAACATCTTATGAGTGAGCTGGCTCATATTTTTACAAAGCAGACAGTATTATTATTGAAAGTTGTCACAGCTATATTATATTTGAGGCAGCACCTGAGATTTTGTTACTTATTGCATATGCGTAGAGTTGTTCTTAAAACATGCATGGACAGGTACCTAGTGGCACTAGAAGTCTTAATTTTGACATGCCCCTTTATCTACACCCATTTTTGCAGCCAGTGAATGCTATTGAGACTGTGTGCATGCGCAGCTGCGTCTAAGCATTAGCGACATATTGAACATACAATAAGTACCAAACATTCATGAGTTGGCCCATTTCTTTTTCAACGCAGTTATGTTTTTTTTTAAATAAAAAGCGTCATCATTCTGTGCATACAGCATGTACGATTATCTTCATTGAGAAGTAACAAACGACATGCCAATCTTATAATAGACTATTGTTTCAGTTTTGAATTTGCTCTATTGCAGTAAACTCTATCGTGCATATGAGAACAATAAAAACAATTTAAACCAGCATATGAATAGTTGGCCCTTTTCATATATAGATAAACAGTGGAAGTCTTAATGAGCTTGCGCGTCTGAATCTTCAGCCTCATCAGAGTCATCGCGTCTTGCACACAAATATATGGATATAATAGTAGGCATACACTAAATAATGGTAAAATACTTAAGAGCAAAAAGAACACTTTTATATGATGACTGACCGCAGTTATATGACTGAAAACAATGTTGATAGCGATGTTAAGCAAAAACACAACAACAAGAGAAAGCAAAATTATATTAATGAATAAAAGAAAAACAAATTAGAAAAAAAAAATATTTTTTTTTTATTTGACAGGGTTAGAACCTGTGCCACCAGGGATTTTATTGAGCTCTGTGAGACTTTGAGACTAACGCACTAGACCCCTCAGCTATTTTGGCCAATTAATCTATAGGTATACAATACATCAAAATAGGACCAAACTTTAATGTTAAGGGAGATTACTTGGGGTGATAAATAAACTGAACAGTCAAAAACGGAGATATCGTCCTAAAGAGAAGGGATTTTAAAATTTGCACTTGGTCTTATTTTCCTGTGAAAGAATACTTCAAAATTACTAAGCTGAAATCAGAATTATCCAAATCACCTTTATTTTTTACCATATGGAATTAATAGTTTCTTTACTTTTAAGCCAAGTAAAATAACACTTGCTCAATTTATATGTACTACCTACTCTGTCCAATTTTTTTGGACAGTTCTTGACGAGCCCTAATACAAGGGCTTGTCATCAAACGAATTCCTCCGAGGGAGGATTCGTTCAAACGAATTCCTCCGAGGGAGGATTCGTAAGGAAAGTCCCTTCCACTTTTTTTTTATTTTTTTTTTTATTATTTTTCTTTTGTCATACTTTTTTCTGTCCTCCCCTCTTTTTTCCTTTTTTCCCTTTTTCCTTTTCTTGGTGGTCCTTGGACATTTTTTAGGGTCACAATAATTACAGAGGGAAGGGGGTAGTCTGCTTTGGGTTATTTAATTGGAAGAAAAATGAATATATACTTCTGCGTAAAGTAAGCACTATCACAATTTAACTGTTATTAGATTTGTTACTGTTCGTTATGGATCCTAAAATGACAAAATGAATGTCCCTCCCAACCCCAATGTTGAAACAACGCTATGTCATTGTAGTATGCGTTCTAAATACATGGCCAACGTGCCCACTTACCTAATGAGTGGTGTATGGACCTTTGGCATTGGTTTCACATTCGTGAAAATAGAAATCATTGTTTAAACAACGTAGCTTCAGCGTTGCTGTTAAACTATTAAAAACCTTAATACAATATTTGAGCCAGCAAATGAAATTTAGGTTTTTTTGCATATGCGTGATGTTGTTCTATTGATATGCATCAACAGCTACCTAGTGGAGCGAGTGGCCTCAACTATCACACAAGCGTTCATCTACACACATTTATTGTGTATAAGACCCGTGAATGCTCTGGAGATGCTGCGTATGTGCGTAGACTCGCATGAGCATTCATTACTGGAACCTGCAACAAACATCAAAAATTCATCTGCTGGCTCATATCAGTGAGCCTGCATGTTACGCTTAGTTGATAAGGCATCAGGGCTGGAGTTTCGAATTTGGGAGTGGACAATGTTTTTAGATACGCTTGTACAGGGCTCAAAATGTATTATTTGGCCAATAAATATATGACACCTGAACAAATATGAACTAAAATACTTGTATAGTTGTTTCTACAAGATGAAATTATATACGAAACTAGGGTGACATTTGTAGCATTTGGATCTCCTTAGCAAATGCCGTTGAATCAGATCTTGAATTACTACAAGTAAAAGTTTTCACAACAAAAAGCCCTGTCTACTCTAGGCATATATAAATTTGTTATTCTAAACAAGGCATGTTTTAAGTAAAGGGCGACGTAGGTTTTTGCCAATTATAGTAATGCTCAATGCATATGTGGGATCATGCATGGCAGCTGTGGATCCAGTATATGGGTCATTTATGGCAGTTGCAGATCTAATTGCCCCAGTTCTCAAAACAAACCAAACCTCAGATAGTCTACGCACTAATGATACACTAATAATATGATGTTAACGTATGATACATCTATCTTAAGTTTGGCATGCACCTTTATCTACACCTTTGTGTGTGTGTGTGTGTGTGTGTGTGTGTGTGTGTGTGTGTAGGGCAGTGAAGGCTCTGATGAGATTGTCTGCGTGGGTAGCTGCATCTAAGCGTTGGTGTCTTATTGATTGTACAATATGTAGGCCTACTAGACATTTTATGAGCGGGCCAATTTTTTTACAAAGCAGCCATCTTATTATAGAAAAGTTGTACCTTTAATCTATAATTGAGCCAGCACACGAAGGTTTGGTATTTATCTCAGATGCGTACAGTTGATCTTTAAAACATGCATGGACATGAATCTAGTATGGCTAGAGGTCTTAATGTTGGCATACGCCTTTATCTACACCCATTCTTTGTGTGTGTGTGGGCAGCGAAGGCTCTGACGAGACTGCCTGCATGTGCAGCTACATCCAAGCATTGGCGTCTTATTGACTATACAGTAAGTACCAATAATCTCATAAGCTGGCCCATTTTTACAAAGAAGCCAAGTTATTATTGAAAAGTTTTACCATTAAGCTAATTTTGGGCCAGCACATTAGGATTTGGTATTTTATCTCATATGCTCAAGTTGTTCTTTAAACATGCATGGACATGAACCTAGTGTGGCTAGATGTCTAATTTTGGCATGCACCTTTATCTACGCCCATTATGTATGTGTGTGTTGGGGGGAGGCTGTGATGGCTCTGGTGAGACTGCCTGCATGCGCAGCTACGCCAAAGCGTTGGCGTCTTATTGACTATACAATAAGTAACATAAATCTCATGAGCTTGCCCATTTTTACAAAGCAGCCATGCTATTATTGAAAAAATTGTAGCTTTATGTAATATTTGAGCCTGCACATGAGAGTATGGTATTATATCGCATATGCATACAGATGTTTTTTAAACATGCATGGGCATGAACCTAGTGTGGCTAGAAGTCATTTTGATTTCGTCATGCACCTTTATCTACACCCATTTTGTGTGGAGGAAGAGAGCAGTGGGGGTTCTGGCGAAACTGTCTTCATGCACAGCTGCGTCTACGCACTGGCGTCTTAATGACTGTACAATATTTATTAAACATCTTATGAGTGAGCTGGCTCATATTTTTACAAAGCAGACAGTATTATTATTGAAAGTTGTCACAGCTATATTATATTTGAGGCAGCACCTGAGATTTTGTTACTTATTGCATATGCGTAGAGTTGTTCTTAAAACATGCATGGACAGGTACCTAGTGGCACTAGAAGTCTTAATTTTGACATGCCCCTTTATCTACACCCATTTTTGCAGCCAGTGAATGCTATTGAGACTGTGTGCATGCGCAGCTGCGTCTAAGCATTAGCGACATATTGAACATACAATAAGTACCAAACATTCATGAGTTGGCCCATTTCTTTTTCAACGCAGTTATGTTTTTTTTTAAATAAAAAGCGTCATCATTCTGTGCATACAGCATGTACGATTATCTTCATTGAGAAGTAACAAACGACATGCCAATCTTATAATAGACTATTGTTTCAGTTTTGAATTTGCTCTATTGCAGTAAACCCTATCGTGCATATGAGAACAATAAAAACAATTTAAACCAGCATATGAATAGTTGGCCCTTTTCATATATAGATAAACAGTGGAAGTCTTAATGAGCTTGCGCGTCTGAATCTTCAGCCTCATCAGAGTCATCGCGTCTTGCACACAAATATATGGATATAATAGTAGGCATACACTAAATAATGGTAAAATACTTAAGAGCAAACAGAACACTTTTATATGATGACTGACCGCAGTTATATGACTGAAAACAATGTTGATAGCGATGTTAAGCAAAAACACAACAACAAGAGAAAGCAAAATTATATTAATGAATAAAAGAAAAACAAATTAGAAAAAAAAAAATATTTTTTTTTTATTTGACAGGGTTAGAACCTGTGCCACCAGGGATTTTATTGAGCTCTGTGAGACTTTGAGACTAACGCACTAGACCCCTCAGCTATTTTGGCCAATTAATCTATAGGTATACAATACATCAAAATAGGACCAAACTTTAATGTTAAGGGAGATTACTTGGGGTGATAAATAAATTGAACAGTCAAAAACGGAGATATCGTCCTAAAGAGAAGGGATTTTAAAATTTGCACTTGGTCTTATTTTCCTGTGAAAGAATACTTCAAAATTACTAAGCTGAAATCAGAATTATCCAAATCACCTTTATTTTTTACCATATGGAATTAATAGTTTCTTTACTTTTAAGCCAAGTAAAATAACACTTGCTCAATTTATATGTACTACCTACTCTGTCCAATTTTTTTGGACAGTTCTTGACGAGCCCTAATACAAGGGCTTGTCATCAAACGAATTCCTCCGAGGGAGGATTCGTTCAAACGAATTCCTCCGAGGGAGGATTCGTAAGGAAAGTCCCTTCCACTTTTTTTTTTATTTTTTTTTTTATTATTTTTCTTTGTCATACTTTTTTCTGTCCTCCCCTCTTTTTTCCTTTTTTCCCTTTTTCCTTTTCTTGGTGGTCCTTGGACATTTTTTAGGGTCACAATAATTACAGAGGGAAGGGGGTAGTCTGCTTTGGGTTATTTAATTGGAAGAAAAATGAATATATACTTCTGCGTAAAGTAAGCACTATCACAATTTAACTGTTATTAGATTTGTTACTGTTCGTTATGGATCCTAAAATGACAAAATGAATGTCCCTCCCAACCCCAATGTTGAAACAACGCTATGTCATTGTAGTATGCGTTCTAAATACATGGCCAACGTGCCCACTTACCTAATGAGTGGTGTATGGACCTTTGGCATTGGTTTCACATTCGTGAAAATAGAAATCATTGTTTAAACAACGTAGCTTCAGCGTTGCTGTTAAACTATTAAAAACCTTAATACAATATTTGAGCCAGCAAATGAAATTTAGGTTTTTTTGCATATGCGTGATGTTGTTCTATTGATATGCATCAACAGCTACCTAGTGAAGCGAGTGGCCTCAACTATCACACAAGCGTTCATCTACACACATTTATTGTGTATAAGACCCGTGAATGCTCTGGAGATGCTGCGTATGTGCGTAGACTCGCATGAGCATTCATTACTGGAACCTGCAACAAACATCAAAAATTCATCTGCTGGCTCATATCAGTGAGCCTGCATGTTACGCTTAGTTGATAAGGCATCAGGGCTGGAGTTTCGAATTTGGGAGTGGACAATGTTTTTAGATACGCTTGTACAGGGCTCAAAATGTATTATTTGGCCAATAAATATATGACACCTGAACAAATATGAACTAAAATACTTGTATAGTTGTTTCTACAAGATGAAATTATATACGAAACTAGGGTGTCATTTGTAGCATTTGGATCTCCTTAGCAAATGCCGTTGAATCAGATCTTGAATTACTACAAGTAAAAGCTTTCACAACAAAAAGCCCTGTCTACTCTAGGCATATATAAATTTGTTATTCTAAACAAGTCATGTTTTAAGTAAAGGGCGACGTAGGTTTTTGCCAATTATAGTAATGCTCAATGCATATGTGGGATCATGCATGGCAGCTGTGGATCCAGTATATGGGTCATTTATGGCAGTTGCAGATCTAATTGCCCCAGTTCTCAAAACAAACCAAACCTCAGATAGTCTACGCACTAATGATACACTAATAATATGATGTTAACGTATGATACATCTATCTTAAGTTTGGCATGCACCTTTATCTACACCTTTGTGTGTGTGTGTGTGTGTGTGTGTGTGTGTGTGTGTGTGTGTGTGTGTGTGTGTGTGTGTAGGGCAGTGAAGGCTCTGGTGAGATTGTCTGCGTGGGTAGCTTCATCTAAGCGTTGGTGTCTTATTGATTGTACAATATGTAGGCCTACTAGACATTTTATGAGCGGGCCAATTTTTTTACAAAGCAGCCATCTTATTATAGAAAAGTTGTACCTTTAATCTATAATTGAGCCAGCACACGAAGGTTTGGTATTTATCTCAGATGCGTACAGTTGTTCTTTAAAACATGCATGGACATGAATCTAGTATGGCTAGAGGTCTTAATGTTGGCATACGCCTTTATCTACACCCATTCTTTGTGTGTGTGTGGGCAGCGAAGGCTCTGACGAGACTGCCTGCATGTGCAGCTACATCCAAGCATTGGCGTCTTATTGACTATACAATAAGTACCAATAATCTCATAAGCTGGCCCATTTTTACAAAGAAGCCAAGTTATTATTGAAAAGTTTTACCATTAAGCTAATTTTGGGCCAGCACATTAGGATTTGGTATTCTATCTCACATGCTCAAGATGTTCTTTAAACATGCATGGACATGAACCTAGTGTGGCTAGATGTCTAAGTTTGGCATGCACCTTTATCTACGCCCATTATGTATGTGTGTGTTGGGGGGAGGCTGTGATGGCTCTGGTGAGACTGCCTGCATGCGCAGCTACGCCAAAGCGTTGGCGTCTTATTGACTATACAATAAGTAACATAAATCTCATGAGCTTGCCCATTTTTACAAAGCAGCCATGCTATTATTGAAAAAATTGTAGCTTTATGTAATATTTGAGCCTGCACATGAGAGTATGGTATTTTATCGCATATGCGTACAGATGTTTTTTAAACATGCATGGGCATGAACCTAGTGTGGCTAGAATCGTTTTGATTTCGTCATGCACCTTTATCTACACCCATTTTGTGTGGAGGAAGAGAGCAGTGGGGGTTCTGGCGAAACTGTCTTCATGCACAGCTGCGTCTACGCACTGGCGTCTTAATGACTGTACAATATTTATTAAACATCTTATGAGTGAGCTGGCTCATATTTTTACAAAGCAGACAGTATTATTATTGAAAGTTGTCACATCTATGTAATATTTGAGACAGCACCTGAGATTTTGTTACTTATTGCATATGCATAGAGTTGTTCTTAAAACATGCATGGACAGGTACCTAGTGGCACTAGAAGTCTTAATTTTGACATGCCCCTTTATCTACACCCATTTTTGCAGCCAGTGAATGCTATTGAGACTGTGTGCATGCGCAGCTGCGTCTAAGCATTAGCGACATATTGAACATACAATAAGTACCAAACATTCATGAGTTGGCCCATTTCTTTTTCAACGCAGTTATTTTTTTTTTAAATAAAAAGCGTCATCATTCTGTGCATACAGCATGTACGATTATCTTCATTGAGAAGTAACAAACGACATGGCAATTTTATAATAGACTATTGTTTCAGTTTTGAATTTGCTCTATTGCAGTAAACCCTATCGTGCATATGAGAACAATAAAAAACAATTTAAACCAGCATATGAATAGTTGGCCCTTTTCATATATAGATAAACAGTGGAAGTCTTAATGAGCTTGCGCGTCTGAATCTTCAGCCTCATCAGAGTCATCGCGTCTTGCACACAAATATATGGATATAATAGTAGGCATACACTAAATAATGGTAAAATACTTAAGAGCAAAAAGAACACTGTTATATGATGACTGACCGCAGTTATATGACTGAAAACAATGTTGATAGCGATGTTAAGCAAAAACACAACAACAAGAGAAAGCAAAATTATATTAATGAATAAAAGAAAAACAAATTAGAAAAAAAAATATATTTTTTTTATTTGACAGGGTTCGAACCTGTGCCACCAGGGATTTTATTGAGCTCTGTGAGACTTTGAGACTAACGCACTAGACCCCTCAGCTATTTTGGCCCATAAATCTATAGGTATACAATACATCAAAATAGGACCAAACTTTAATGTTAAGGGAGATTACTTGGGGTGATAAATAAACTGAACAGTCAAAAACGGAGATATCGTCCTAAAGAGAAGGGATTTTAAAATTTGCACTTGGCCTTATTTTCCTGTGAAAGAATACTTCAAAATTACTAAGCTGAAATCAGAATTATCCAAATCACCTTTATTTTTTACCATATGGAATTAATAGTTTCTTTACTTTTAAGCCAAGTAAAATAACACTTGCTCAATTTATATGTACTACCTACTCTGTCCAATTTTTTTGGACAGTTCTTGACGAGCCCTAATACAAGGGCTTGTCATCAAACGAATTCCTCCGAGGGAGAATTCGTTCAAACGAATTCCTCCGAGGGAGGATTCGTAAGGAAAGTCCCTTCCACTTTTTTTTTAATTTTTTTTTTATTATTTTTCTTTTGTCATACTTTTTTCTGTCCTCCCCTCTTTTTTTCTTTTTTCCCTTTGTCCTTTTCTTGGTGGTCCTTGGACATTTTTGAGGGTCACAATAATTACAGAGGGAAGGGGGGTAGTCTGCTTTGGGTTATTTAATTGGAAGAAAAATGAATATATACTTCTGCGTAAAGTAAGCACTATCACAATTTAACTGTTATTAGATTTGTTACTGTTCGTTATGGATCCTAAAATGACAAAATGAATGTCCCTCCCAACCCCAATGTTGAAACAACGCTATGTCATTGTAGTATGCGTTCTAAATACATGGCCAACGTGCCCACTTACCTAATGAGTGGTGTATGGACCTTTGGCATTGGTTTCACATTCGTGAAAATAGAAATCATTGTTTAAACAACGTAGCTTCAGCGTTGCTGTTAAACTATTAAAAACCTTAATACAATATTTGAGCCAGCAAATGAAATTTAGGTTTTTTTGCATATGCGTGATGTTGTTCTATTGATATGCATCAACAGCTACCTAGTGGAGCGAGTGGCCTCAACTATCACACAAGCGTTCATCTACACACATTTATTGTGTATAAGACCCGTGAATGCTCTGGAGATGCTGCGTATGTGCGTAGACTCGCATGAGCATTCATTACTGGAACCTGCAACAAACATCAAAAATTCATCTGCTGGCTCATATCAGTGAGCCTGCATGTTACGCTTAGTTGATAAGGCATCAGGGCTGGAGTTTCGAATTTGGGAGTGGACAATGTTTTTAGATACGCTTGTACAGGGCTCAAAATGTATTATTTGGCCAATAAATATATGACACCTGAACAAATATGAACTAAAATACTTGTAAAGTTGTTTCTACAAGATGAAATTATATACGAAACTAGGGTGTCATTTGTAGCATTTGGATCTCCTTAGCAAATGCCGTTGAATCAGATCTTGAATTACTACAAGTAAAAGCTTTCACAACAAAAAGCCCTGTCTACTCTAGGCATATATAAATTTGTTATTCTAAACAAGTCATGTTTTAAGTAAAGGGCGACGTAGGTTTTTGCCAATTATAGTAATGCTCAATGCATATGTGGGATCATGCATGGCAGCTGTGGATCCAGTATATGGGTCATTTATGGCAGTTGCAGATCTAATTGCCCCAGTTCTCAAAACAAACCAAACCTCAGATAGTCTACGCACTAATGATACACTAATAATATGATGTTAACGTATGATACATCTATTTTAAGTTTGGCATGCACCTTTATCTACACCTGTGTGTGTGTGTGTGTGTGTGTGTGTGTGTGTGTGTGTGTGTGTGTAGGGCAGTGAAGGCTCTGGTGAGATTGTCTGCGTGGGTAGCTGCATCTAAGCGTTGGTGTCTTATTGATTGTACAATATGTAGGCCTACTAGACATTTTATGAGCGGGCCATTTTTTTTACAAAGCAGCCATCTTATTATAGAAAAGTTGTACCTTTAATCTATAATTGAGCCAGCACACGAAGGTTTGGTATTTATCTCAGATGCGTACAGTTGTTCTTTAAGACATGCATGGACATGAATCTAGTATGGCTAGAGGTCTTAATGTTGGCATACGCCTTTATCTACACCCATTCTTTGTGTGTGTGTGGGCAGCGAAGGCCCTGAAGAGACTGCCTGCATGTGCAGCTACATCCAAGCATTGGCGTCTTATTGACTATACAATAAGTACCAATAATCTCATAAGCTGGCTCATTTTTACAAAGAAGCCAAGTTATTATTGAAAAGTTTTACCATTAAGCTAATTTTGGGCCAGCACATTAGGATTTGGTATTTTATCTCATATGCTCAAGTTGTTCTTTAAACATGCATGGACATGAACCTAGTGTGGCTAGATGTCTAATTTTGGCATGCACCTTTATCTACGCCCATTATGTATGTGTGTGTTGGGGGGAGGCTGTGATGGCTCTGGTGAGACTGCCTGCATGCGCAGCTACGCCAAAGCGTTGGCGTCTTATTGACTATACAATAAGTAACATAAATCTCATGAGCTTGCCCATTTTTACAAAGCAGCCATGCTATTATTGAAAAAATTGTAGCTTTATGTAATATTTGAGCCTGCACATGAGAGTATGGTATTTTATCGCATATGCGTACAGATGTTTTTTAAACATGCATGGGCATGAACCTAGTGTGGCTAGAAGTTGTTTTGATTTCGTCATGCACCTTTATCTACACCCATTTTGTGTGGAGGAAGAGAGCAGTGGTGGTTCTGGCGAAACTGTCTTCATGCACAGCTGCGTCTACGCACTGGCGTCTTAATGACTGTACAATATTTATTAAACATCTTTTGAGTGAGCTGGCTCATATTTTTACAAAGCAGACAGTATTATTATTGAAAGTTGTCACATCTATGTAATATTTGAGGCAGCACCTGAGATTTTGTTACTTATTGCATATGCGTAGAATTGTTCTTAAAACATGCATGGACAGGTACCTAGTGGCACTAGAAGTCTTAATTTTGACATGCCCCTTTATCTACACCCATTTTTGCAGCCAGTGAATGCTATTGAGACTTTGTGCATGCGCAGCTGCGTCTAAGCATTAGCGACATATTGAACATACAATAAGTACCAAACATTCATGAGTTGGCCCATTTCTTTTTCAACGCAGTTATGTTTTTTTTTTTAAATAAAAAGCGTCATCATTCTGTGCATACAGCATGTACGATTATCTTCATTGAGAAGTAACAAACGACATGCCAATCTTATAATAGACTATTGTTTCAGTTTTGAATTTGCTCTATTGCAGTAAACCCTATCGTGCATATGAGAACAATAAAAACAATTTAAACCAGCATATGAATAGTTGGCCCTTTTCATATATAGATAAACAGTGGAAGTCTTAATGAGCTTGCGCGTCTGAATCTTCAGCCTCATCAGAGTCATCGCGTCTTGCACACAAATATATGGATATAATAGTAGGCATACACTAAATAAAGGTAAATACTTAAGAGCAAAAAGAACACTGTTATATGATGACTGACCGCAGTTATATGACTGAAAACAATGTTGATAGCGATGTTAGGCAAAAACACAACAACAAGAGAAAGCAAAATTATATTAATGAATAAAAGAAAAACAAATTAGAAAAAAAATATATTTTTTTTTATTTGACAGGGTTCGAACCTGTGCCACCAGGGATTTTATTGGGCTCTGTGAGACTTTGAGACTAACGCACTAGACCCCTCAGCTATTTTGGCCCATTAATCTATAGGTATACAATACATCAAAATAGGACCAAACTTTAATGTTAAGGGAGATTACTTGGGGTGATAAATAAACTGAACAGTCAAAAACGGAGATATCGTCCTAAAGAGAAGGGATTTTAAAATTTGCACTTGGTCTTATTTTCCTGTGAAAGAATACTTCAAAATTACTAAGCTGAAATCAGAATTATCCAAATCACCTTTATTTTTTACCATATGGAATTAATAGTTTCTTTACTTTTAAGCCAAGTAAAATAACACTTGCTCAATTTATATGTACTACCTACTCTGTCCAATTTTTTTGGACAGTTCTTGACGAGCCCTAATACAAGGGCTTGTCATCAAACGAATTCCTCCGAGGGAGGATTCGTTCAAACGAATTCCTCCGAGGGAGGATTCGTAAGGAAAGTCCCTTCCACTTTTTTTTTTATTTTTTTTTTATTATTTTTCTTTTGTCATACTTTTTTCTGTCCTCCCCTCTTTTTTCCTTTTTTCCCTTTGTCCTTTTCTTGGTGGTCCTTGGACATTTTTGAGGGTCACAATAATTACAGAGGGAAGGGGGTAGTCTGCTTTGGGTTATTTAATTGGAAGAAAAATGAATATATACTTCTGCGTAAAGTAAGCACTATCACAATTTAACTGTTATTAGATTTGTTACTGTTCGTTATGGATCCTAAAATGACAAAATGAATGTCCATCCCAACCCCAATGTTGAAACAACGCTATGTCATTGTAGTATGCGTTCTAAATACATGGCCAACGTGCCCACTTACCTAATGAGTGGTGTATGGACCTTTGGCATTGGTTTCACATTCGTGAAAATAGAAATCATTGTTTAAACAACGTAGCTTCAGCGTTGCTGTTAAACTATTAAAAACCTTAATACAATATTTGAGCCAGCAAATGAAATTTAGGTTTTTTTGCATATGCGTGATGTTGTTCTATTGATATGCATCAACAGCTACCTAGTGGAGCGAGTGGCCTCAACTATCACACAAGCGTTCATCTACACACATTTATTGTGTATAAGACCCGTGAATGCTCTGGAGATGCTGCGTATGTGCGTAGACTCGCATGAGCATTCATTACTGGAACCTGCAACAAACATCAAAAATTCATCTGCTGGCTCATATCAGTGAGCCTGCATGTTACGCTTAGTTGATAAGGCATCAGGGCTGGAGTTTCGAATTTGGGAGTGGACAATGTTTTTAGATACGCTTGTACAGGGCTCAAAATGTATTATTTGGCCAATAAATATATGACACCTGAACAAATATGAACTAAAATACTTGTATAGTTGTTTCTACAAGATGAAATTATATACGAAACTAGGGTGTCATTTGTAGCATTTGGATCTCCTTAGCAAATGCCGTTGAATCAGATCTTGAATTACTACAAGTAAAAGCTTTCACAACAAAAAGCCCTGTCTACTCTAGGCATATATAAATTTGTTATTCTAAACAAGTCATGTTTTAAGTAAAGGGCGACGTAGGTTTTTGCCAATTATAGTAATGCTCAATGCATATGTGGGATCATGCATGGCAGCTGTGGATCCAGTATATGGGTCATTTATGGCAGTTGCAGATCTAATTGCCCCAGTTCTCAAAACAAACCAAACCTCAGATAGTCTACGCACTAATGATACACTAATAATATGATGTTAACGTATGATACATCTATCTTAAGTTTGGCATGCACCTTTATCTACACCTGCGTGTGTGTGTGTGTGTGTGTGTGTGTGTGTGTGTGTGTAGGGCAGTGAAGGCTCTGGTGAGATTGTCTGCGTGGGTAGCTTCATCTAAGCGTTGGTGTCTTATTGATTGTACAATATGTAGGCCTACTAGACATTTTATGAGCGGGCCAATTTTTTTACAAAGCAGCCATCTTATTATAGAAAAGTTGTACCTTTAATCTATAATTGAGCCAGCACACGAAGGTTTGGTATTTATCTCAGATGCGTACAGTCGTTCTTTAAAACATGCATGGACATGAATCTAGTATGGCTAGAGGTCTTAATGTTGGCATACGCCTTTATCTACACCCATTCTTTGTGTGTGTGTGGGCAGCGAAGGCTCTGACGAGACTGCCTGCATGTGCAGCTACATCCAAGCATTGGCGTCTTATTGACTATACAATAAGTACCAATAATCTCATAAGCTGGCCCATTTTTACAAAGAAGCCAAGTTATTATTGAAAAGTTTTACCATTAAGCTAATTTTGGGCCAGCACATTAGGATTTAGTATTTTATCTCATTTGCTCAAGTTGTTCTTTAAACATGCATGGACATGAACCTAGTGTGGCTAGATGTCTAATTTTGGCATGCACCTTTATCTACGCCCATTATGTATGTGTGTGTTGGGGGGAGGCTGTGATGGCTCTGGTGAGACTGCCTGCATGCGCAGCTACGCCAAAGCGTTGGCGTCTTATTGACTATACAATAAGTAACATAAATCTCATGAGCTTGCCCATTTTTACAAAGCAGCCATGCTATTATTGAAAAAATTGTAGCTTTATGTAATATTTGAGCCTGCACATGAGAGTATGGTATTTTATCGCATATGCGTACAGATGTTTTTTTAAACATGCATGGGCATGAACCTAGTGTGGCTAGAAGTCGTTTTGATTTCGTCATGCACCTTTATCTACACCCATTTTGTGTGGAGGAAGAGAGCAGTGGGGGTTCTGGCGAAACTGTCTTCATGCACAGCTGCGTCTACGCACTGGCGTATTAATGACTGTACAATATTTATTTAACATCTTATGAGTGAGCTGGCTCATATTTTTACAAAGCAGACAGTATTATTATTGAAAGTTGTCACATCTATGTAATATTTGAGGCAGCACCTGAGATTTTGTTACTTATTGCATATGCGTAGAGTTGTTCTTAAAACATGCATGGACAGGTACCTAGTGGCACTAGAAGTCTTAATTTTGACATGCCCCTTTATCTACACCCATTTTTGCAGCCAGTGAATGCTATTGAGACTGTGTGCATGCGCAGCTGCGTCTAAGCATTAGCGACATATTGAATATACAATAAGTACCAAACATTCATGAGTTGGCCCATTTCTTTTTCAACGCAGTTATGTTTTTTTTTTTTAAATAAATAGCGTCATCATTCTGTGCATACAGCATGTACGATTATCTTCATTGAGAAGTAACAAACGACATGCCAATCTTATAATAGACTATTGTTTCAGTTTTGAATTTGCTCTATTGCAGTAAACCCTATCGTGCATATGAGAACAATAAAAACAATTTAAACCAGCATATGAATAGTTGGCCCTTTTCATATATAGATAAACAGTGGAAGTCTTAATGAGCTTGCGCGTCTGAATCTTCAGCCTCATCAGAGTCATCGCGTCTTGCACACAAATATATGGATATAATAGTAGGCATACACTAAATAATGGTAAAATACTTAAGAGCAAAAAGAACACTGTTATATGATGACTGACCGCAGTTATATGACTGAAAACAATGTTGATAGCGATGTTAAGCAAAAACACAACAACAAGAGAAAGCAAAATTATATTAATGAATAAAAGAAAAACAAATTAGAAAAAAAAATATATTTTTTTTATTTGACAGGGTTCGAACCTGTGCCACCAGGAATTTTATTGAGTTCTGTGAGACTTTGAGACTAACGCACTAGACCCCTCAGCTATTTTGGCCCATTAATGTATAGGTATACAATACATCAAAATAGGACCAAACTTTAATGTTAAGGGAGATTACTTGGGGTGATAAATAAACTGAACAGTCAAAAACGGAGATATCGTCCTAAAGAGAAGGGATTTTAAAATTTGCACTTGGTCTTATTTTCCTGTGAAAGAATACTTCAAAATTACTAAGCTGAAATCAGAATTATCCAAATCACCTTTATTCTTTACCATATGGAATTAATAGTTTCTTTACTTTTAAGCCAAGTAAAATAACACTTGCTCAATTTATATGTACTACCTACTCTGTCCAATTTTTTTGGACAGTTCTTGACGAGCCCTAATACAAGGGCTTGTCATCAAACGAATTCCTCCGAGGGAGGATTCGTTCAAACGAATTCCTCCGAGGGAGGATTCGTAAGGAAAGTCCCTTCCACTTTTTTTTTTTTTTTTTTTTTATTATTTTTCTTTTGTCATACTTTTTTCTGTCCTCCCCTCTTTTTTCCTTTTTTCCCTTTGTCCTTTTCTTGGTGGTCCTTGGACATTTTTGAGGGTCACAATAATTACAGAGGGAAGGGGGTAGTCTGCTCTGGGTTATTTAATTGGAAGAAAAATGAATATATACTTCTGCGTAAAGTAAGCACTATCACAATTTAACTGTTATTAGATTTGTTACTGTTCGTTATGGATCCTAAAATGACAAAATGAATGTCCCTCCCAACCCCAATGTTGAAACAACGCTATGTCATTGTAGTATGCGTTCTAAATACATGGCCAACGTGCTCACTTACCTAATGAGTGGTGTATGGACCTTTGGCATTGGTTTCACATTCGTGAAAATAGAAATCATTGTTTAAACAACGTAGCTTCAGCGTTGCTGTTAAACTATTAAAAACTTTAATACAATATTTGAGCCAGCAAATGAAATTTAGGTTTTTTTGCATATGCGTGATGTTGTTCTATTGATATGCATCAACAGCTACCTAGTGGAGCGAGTGGCCTCAACTATCACACAAGCGTTCATCTACACACATTTATTGTGTATAAGACCCGTGAATGCTCTGGAGATGCTGCGTATGTGCGTAGACTCGCATGAGCATTCATTACTGGAACCTGCAACAAACATCAAAAAATCATCTGCTGGCTCATATCAGTGAGCCTGCATGTTACGCTTAGTTGATAAGGCATCAGGGCTGGAGTTTCGAATTTGGGAGTGGACAATGATTTTAGATACGCTTGTACAGGGCTCAAAATGTATTATTTGGCCAATAAATATATGACACCTGAACAAATATGAACTAAAATACTTGTATAGCTGTTTCTACAAGATGAAATTATATACGAAACTAGGGTGTCATTTGTAGCATTTGGATCTCCTTAGCAAATGCCGTTGAATCAGATCTTGAATTACTACAAGTAAAAGCTTTCACAACAAAAAGCCCTGTCTACTCTAGGCATATATAAATTTGTTATTCTAAACAAGTCATGTTTTAAGTAAAGGGCGACGTAGGTTTTTGCCAATTATAGTAATGCTCAATGCATATGTGGGATCATGCATGGCAGCTGTGGATCCAGTATATGGGTCATTTATGGCAGTTGCAGATCTAATTGCCCCAGTTCTCAAAACAAACCAAACCTCAGATAGTCTACGCACTAATGATACACTAATAATATGATGTTAACGTATGATACATCTATCTTAAGTTTGGCATGCACCTTTATCTACACCTGTGTGTGTGTGTGTGTGTGTGTGTGTGTGTGTGTGTAGGGCAGTGAAGGCTCTGGTGAGATTGTCTGCGTGGGAAGCTGCATCTAAGCGTTGGTATCTTATTGATTGTACAATATGTAGGCCTACTAGACATTTTATGAGCGGGCCAATTTTTTTACAAAGCAGCCATCTTATTATAGAAAAGTTGTACCTTTAATCTATAATTGAGCCAGCACACGAAGGTTTGGTATTTATCTCAGATGCGTACAGTTGTTCTTTAAAACATGCATGGACATGAATCTAGTATGGCTAGAGGTCTTAATGTTGGCATACGCCTTTATCTACACCCATTCTTTGTGTGTGTGTGGGCAGCGAAGGCTCTGACGAGACTGCCTGCATGTGCAGCTACATCCAAGCATTGGCGTCTTATTGACTATACAATAAGTACCAATAATCTCATAAGCTGGCCCATTTTTACAAAGAAGCCAAGTTATTATTGAAAAGTTTTACCATTAAGCTAATTTTGGGCCAGCACATTAGGATTTGGTATTTTATCTCATTTGCTCAAGTTGTTCTTTAAACATGCATGGACATGAACCTAGTGTGGCTAGATGTCTAATTTTGGCATGCACCTTTATCTACGCCCATTATGTATGTGTGTGTTGGGGGGAGGCTGTGATGGCTCTGGTTAGACTGCCTGCATGCGCAGCTACGCCAAAGCGTTGGCGTCTTATTGACTATACAATAAGTAACATAAATCTCATGAGCTTGCCCATTTTTACAAAGCAGCCATGCTATTATTGAAAAAATTGTAGCTTTATGTAATATTTGAGCCTGCACATGAGAGTATGGTATTTTATCGCATATGCGTACAGATGTTTTTTTAAACATGCATGGGCATGAACCTAGTGTGGCTAGAAGTCGTTTTGATTTCGTCATGCACCTTTATCTACACCCATTTTGTGTGGAGGAAGAGAGCAGTGGGGGTTCTGGCGAAACTGTCTTCATGCACAGCTGCGTCTACGCACTGGCGTCTTAATGACTGTACAATATTTATTAAACATCTTATGAGTGAGCTGGCTCATATTTTTACAAAGCAGACAGTATTATTATTGAAAGTTGTCACATCTATGTAATATTTGAGGCAGCACCTGAGATTTTGTTACTTATTGCATATGCGTAGAGTTGTTCTTAAAACATGCATGGACAGGTACCTAGTGGCCCTAGAAGTCTTAATTTTGACATGCCCCTTTATCTACACCCATTTTTGCAGCCAGTGAATGCTATTGAGACTGTGTGCATGCGCAGCTGCGTCTAAGCATTAGCGACATATTGAATATACAATAAGTACCAAACATTCATGAGTTGGCCCATTTCTTTTTCAACGCAGTTATGTTTTTTTTTTAAATAAAAAGCGTCATCATTCTGTGCATACAGCATGTACGATTATCTTCATTGAGAAGTAACAAACGACATGCCAATCTTATAATAGACTATTGTTTCAGTTTTGAATTTGCTCTATTGCAGTAAACCCTATCGTGCATATGAGAACAATAAAAACAATTTAAACCAGCATATGAATAGTTGGCCCTTTTCATATATAGATAAACAGTGGAAGTCTTAATGAGCTTGCGCGTCTGAATCTTCAGCCTCATCAGAGTCATCGCGTCTTGCACACAAATATATGGATATAATAGTAGGCATACACTAAATAATGGTAAAATACTTAAGAGCAAAAAGAACACTGTTATATGATGACTGACCGCAGTTATATGACTGAAAACAATGTTGATAGCGATGTTAAGCAAAAACACAACAACAAGAGAAAGCAAAATTATATTAATGAATAAAAGAAAAACAAATTAGAAAAAAAAATATATTTTTTTTATTTGACAGGGTTCGAACCTGTGCCACCAGGGATTTTATTGAGCTCTGTGAGACTTTGAGACTAACGCACTAGACCCCTCAGCTATTTTGGCCCATTAATGTATAGGTATACAATACATCAAAATAGGACCAAACTTTAATGTTAAGGGAGATTACTTGGGGTGATAAATAAACTGAACAGTCAAAAACGGAGATATCGTCCTAAAGAGAAGGGATTTTAAAATTTGCACTTGGTCTTATTTTCCTGTGAAAGAATACTTCAAAATTACTAAGCTGAAATCAGAATTATCCAAATCACCTTTATTTTTTACCATATGGAATTAATAGTTTCTTTACTTTTAAGCCAAGTAAAATAACACTTGCTCAATTTATATGTACTACCTACTCTGTCCAATTTTTTTGGACAGTTCTTGACGAGCCCTAATACAAGGGCTTGTCATCAAACGAATTCCTCCGAGGGAGGATTCGTTCAAACGAATTCCTCCGAGGGAGGATTCGTTCAAACGAATTCCTCCGAGGGAGGATTCGTTCAAACGAATTCCTCCGAGGGAGGATTCGTAAGGAAAGTCCCTTCCACTTTTTTTTTATTTTTTTTTTATTATTTTTCTTTTGTCATACTTTTTTCTGTCCTCCCCTCTTTTTTCCTTTTTTCCCTTTGTCCTTTTCTTGGTGGTCCTTGGACATTTTTGAGGGTCACAATAATTACAGAGGGAAGGGGGGTAGTCTGCTTTGGGTTATTTAATTGGAAGAAAAATTAATATATACTTCTGCGTAAAGTAAGCACTATCACAATTTAACTGTTATTAGATTTGTTACTGTTCGTTATGGATCCTAAAATGACAAAATGAATGTCCCTCCCAAGCCCAATGTTGAAACAACGCTATGTCATTGTAGTATGCGTTCTAAATACATGGCCAACGTGCCCACTTACCTAATGAGTGGTGTATGGACCTTTGGCATTGGTTTCACATTCGTGAAAATAGAAATCATTGTTTAAACAACGTAGCTTCAGCGTTGCTGTTAAACTATTAAAAACTTTAATACAATATTTGAGCCAGCAAATGAAATTTAGGTTTTTTTGCATATGCGTGATGTTGTTCTATTGATATGCATCAACAGCTACCTAGTGGAGCGAGTGGCCTCAATTACCACACAAGCGTTCATCTACACACATTTATTGTGTATAAGACCCGTGAATGCTCTGGAGATGCTGCGTATGTGCGTAGACTCGCATGAGCATTCATTACTGGAACCTGCAACAAACATCAAAAAATCATCTGCTGGCTCATATCAGTGAGCCTGCATGTTACGCTTAGTTGATAAGGCATCAGGGCTGGAGTTTCGAATTTGGGAGTGGACAATGATTTTAGATACGCTTGTACAGGGCTCAAAATGTATTATTTGGCCAATAAATATATGACACCTGAACAAATATGAACTAAAATACTTGTATAGTTGTTTCTACAAGATGAAATTATATACGAAACTAGGGTGTCATTTGTAGCATTTGGATCTCCTTAGCAAATGCCGTTGAATCAGATCTTGAATTACTACAAGTAAAAGCTTTCACAACAAAAAGCCCTGTCTACTCTAGGCATATATAAATTTGTTATTCTAAACAAGTCATGTTTTAAGTAAAGGGCGACGTAGGTTTTTGCCAATTATAGTAATGCTCAATGCATATGTGGGATCATGCATGGCAGCTGTGGATCCAGTATATGGGTCATTTATGGCAGTTGCAGATCTAATTGCCCCAGTTCTCAAAACAAACCAAACCTCAGATAGTCTACGCACTAATGATACACTAATAATATGATGTTAACGTATGATACATCTATCTTAAGTTTGGCATGCACCTTTATCTACACCTGTGTGTGTGTGTGTGTGTGTGTGTGTGTGTGTGTGTGTGTGTGTGTGTGTGTGTGTGTGTGTGTGTGTGTGTAGGGCAGTGAAGGCTCTGGTGAGATTGTCTGCGTGGGAAGCTGCATCTAAGCGTTGGTATCTTATTGATTGTACAATATGTAGGCCTACTAGACATTTTATGAGCGGGCCAATTTTTTTACAAAGCAGCCATCTTATTATAGAAAAGTTGTACCTTTAATCTATAATTGAGCCAGCACACGAAGGTTTGGTATTTATCTCAGATGCGTACAGTTGTTCTTTAAAACATGCATGGACATGAATCTAGTATGGCTAGAGGTCTTAATGTTGGCATACGCCTTTATCTACACCCATTCTTTGTGTGTGTGTGGGCAGCGAAGGCTCTGACGAGACTGCCTGCATGTGCAGCTACATCCAAGCATTGGCGTCTTATTGACTATACAATAAGTACCAATAATCTCATAAGCTGGCCCATTTTTACAAAGAAGCCAAGTTATTATTGAAAAGTTTTACCATTAAGCTAATTTTGGGCCAGCACATTAGGATTTGGTATTTTATCTCATATGCTCAAGTTGTTCTTTAAACATGCATGGACATGAACCTAGTGTGGCTAGATGTCTAAGTTTGGCATGCACCTTTATCTACGCCCATTATGTATGTGTGTGTTGGGGGGAGGCTGTGATGGCTCTGGTGAGACTGCCTGCATGCGCAGCTACGCCAAAGCGTTGGCGTCTTATTGACTATACAATAAGTAACATAAATCTCATGAGCTTGCCCATTTTTACAAAGCAGCCATGCTATTATTGAAAAAATTGTAGCTTTATGTAATATTTGAGCCTGCACATGAGAGTATGGTATTTTATCGCATATGCGTACAGATGTTTTTTAAACATGCATGGGCATGAACCTAGTGTGGCTAGAAGTCGTTTTGATTTCGTCATGCACCTTTATCTACACCCATTTTGTGTGGAGGAAGAGAGCAGTGGGGGTTCTGGCGAAACTGTCTTCATGCACAGCTGCGTCTACGCACTGGCGTCTTAATGACTGTACAATATTTATTAAACATCTTATGAGTGAGCTGGCTCATGTTTTTACAAAGCAGACAGTATTATTATTGAAAGTTGTCACATCTATGTAATATTTGAGGCAGCACCTGAGATTTTGTTACTTATTGCATATGCATAGAGTTGTTCTTAAAACATGCATGGACAGGTACCTAGTGGCACTAGAAGTCTTAATTTTGACATGCCCCTTTATCTACACCCATTTTTGCAGCCAGTGAATGCTATTGAGACTGTGTGCATGCGCAGCTGCGTCTAAGCATTAGCGACATATTGAATATACAATAAGTACCAAACATTCATGAGTTGGCCCATTTCTTTTTCAACGCAGTTATTTTTTTTTTTTAAATAAAAAGCGTCATCATTCTGTGCATACAGCATGTACGATTATCTTCATTGAGAAGTAACAAACGACATGCCAATCTTATAATAGACTATTGTTTCAGTTTTGAATTTGCTCTATTGCAGTAAACCCTATCGTGCATATGAGAACAATAAAAACAATTTAAACCAGCATATGAATAGTTGGCCCTTTTCATATATAGATAAACAGTGGAAGTCTTAATGAGCTTGCGCGTCTAAATCTTCAGCCTCATCAGAGTCATCGCGTCTTGCACACAAATATATGGATATAATAGTAGGCATACACTAAATAATGGTAAAATACTTAAGAGCAAAAAGAACACTGTTATATGATGACTGACCGCAGTTATATGACTGAAAACAATGTTGATAGCGATGTTAAGCAAAAACACAACAACAAGAGAAAGCAAAATTATATTAATGAATAAAAGAAAAACAAATTAGAAAAAAAAAATATATTTTTTTTTATTTGACAGGGTTCGAACCTGTGCCACCAGGGATTTTAATGAGCTCTGTGAGACTTTGAGACTAACGCACTAGACCCCTCAGCTATTTTGGCCCATTAATCTATAGGTATACAATACATCAAAATAGGACCAAACTTTAATGTTAAGGGAGATTACTTGGGGTGATAAATAAACTGAACAGTCAAATACGGAGATATCGTCCTAAAGAGAATGGATTTTAAAATTTGCACTTGGTCTTATTTTCCTGTGAAAGAATACTTCAAAATTACTAAGCTGACATCAGAATTATCCAAATCACCTTTATTTTTTACCATATGGAATTAATAGTTTCTTTACTTTTAAGCCAAGTAAAATAACACTTGCTCAATTTATATGTACTACCTACTCTGTCCAATTTTTTTGGACAGTTCTTGACGAGCCCTAATACAAGGGCTTGTCATCAAACGAATTCCTCCACGGGAGGATTCGTTCAAACGAATTCCTCCGAGGGAGGATTCGTAAGGAAAGTCCCTTCCACTTTTTTTTTTATTTTTTTTTTATTATTTTTCTTTTGTCATACTTTTTTCTGTCCTCCCCTTTTTTTTTTCCTTTTTTCCCTTTGTCCTTTTCTTGGTGGTCCTTGGACATTTTTGAGGGTCACAATAATTACAGAGGGAAGGGGGGTAGTCTGCTTTGGGTTATTGAATTGGAAGAAAAATGAATATATACTTCTGCGTAAAGTAAGCACTATCACAATTTAACTGTTATTAGATTTGTTACTGTTCGTTATGGATCCTAAAATGACAAAATGAATGTCCCTCCCAAGCCCAATGTTGAAACAACGCTATGTCATTGTAGTATGCGTTCTAAATACATGGCCAACGTGCCCACTTACCTAATGAGTGGTGTATGGACCTTTGGCATTGGTTTCACATTCGTGAAAATAGAAATCATTGTTTAAACAACGTAGCTTCAGCGTTGCTGTTAAACTATTAAAAACCTTAATACAATATTTGAGCCAACAAATGAAATTTAGGTTTTTTTGCATATGCGTGATGTTGTTCTATTGATATGCATCAACAGCTACCTAGTGGAGCGAGTGGCCTCAACTATCACACAAGCGTTCATCTACACACATTTATTGTGTATAAGACCCGTGAATGCTCTGGAGATGCTGCGTATGTGCGTAGACTCGCATGAGCATTCATTACTGGAACCTGCAACAAACATCAAAAATTCATCTGCTGTCTCATATCAGTGAGCCTGCATGTTACGCTTAGTTGATAAGGCATCAGGGCTGGAGTTTCGAATTTGGGAGTGGACAATGTTTTTAGATACGCTTGTACAGGGCTCAAAATGTATTATTTGGCTAATAAATATATGACACCTGAACAAATATGAACTAAAATACTTGCATAGTTGTTTCTACAAGATGAAATTATATACGAAACTAGGGTGTCATTTGTAGCATTTGGATCTCCTTAGCAAATGCTGTTGAATCAGATCTTGAATTACTACAAGTAAAAGCTTTCACAACAAAAAGCCCTGTCTACTCTAGGCATATATAAATTTGTTATTCTAAACAAGTCATGTTTTAAGTAAAGGGCGACGTAGGTTTTTGCCAATTATAGTAATGCTCAATGCATATGTGGGATCATGCATGGCAGCTGTGGATCCAGTATATGGGTCATTTATGGCAGTTGCAGATCTAATTGCCCCAGTTCTCAAAACAAACCAAACCTCAGATAGTCTACGCACTAATGATACACTAATAATATGATGTTAACGTATGATACATCTATCTTAAGTTTGGCATGCACCTTTATCTACACCTTTGTGTGTGTGTGTGTGTGTGTGTGGGGGGGGGGGGGCAGTGAAGGCTCTGGTGAGATTGTCTGCATGGGTAGCTGCATCTAAGCGTTGGTGTCTTATTGATTGTACAATATGTAGGCCTACTAGACATTTTATGAGCGGGCCAATTTTTTTACAAAGCAGCCATCTTATTATAGAAAAGTTGTACCTTTAATCTATAATTGAGCCAGCACACGAAGGTTTGGTATTTATCTCAGATGCGTACAGTTGTTCTTTAAAACATGCATGGACATGAATCTAGTATGGCTAGAGGTCTTAATGTTGGCATACGCCTTTATCTACACCCATTCTTTGTGTGTGTGTAGGCAGCGAAGGCTCTAACGAGAGTGCCTGCATGTGCAGCTACATCCAAGCATTGGCGTCTTATTGACTATACAATAAGTACCAATAATCTCATAAGCTGGCCCATTTTTACAAAGAAGCCAAGTTATTATTGAAAAGTTTTACCATTAAGCTAATTTTGGGCCAGCACATTAGGATTTGGTATTTTATCTCATATGCTCAAGTTGTTCTTTAAACATGCATGGACATGAACCTAGTGTGGCTAGATGTCTAATTTTGGCATGCACCTTTATCTACGCCCATTATGTATGTGTGTGTTGGGGGGAGGCTGTGATGGCTCTGGTGAGACTGCCTGCATGCGCAGCTACGCCAAAGCGTTGGCGTCTTATTGACTATACAATAAGTAACATAAATCTCATGAGCTTGCCCATTTTTACAAAGCAGCCATGGTATTATTGAAAAAATTGTAGCTTTATGTAATATTTGAGCCTGCACATGAGAGTATGGTATTTTATCGCATATGCGTACAGATGTTTTTTAAACATGCATGGGCATGAACCTAGTGTGGCTAGAAGTCGTTTTGATTTCGTCATGCACCTTTATCTACACCCATTTTGTGTGGAGGAAGAGAGCAGTGGGGGTTCTGGCGAAACTGTCTTCATGCACAGCTGCGTCTACGCACTGGCGTCTTAATGACTGTACAATATTTATTAAACATCTTATGAGTGAGCTGGCTCATATTTTTACAAAGCAGACAGTATTATTATTGAAAGTTGTCACATCTATATTATATTTGAGGCAGCACCTGAGATTTTGTTACTTATTGCATATGCGTAGAGTTGTTCTTAAAACATGCAAGGACAGGTACCTAGTGGCACTAGAAATCTTAATTTTGACATGCCCCTTTATCTACACCCATTTTTGCAGCCAGTGAATGCTATTGAGACTGTGTGCATGCGCAGCTGCGTCTAAGCATTAGCGACATATTGAATATACAATAAGTACCAAACATTCATGAGTTGGCCCATTTCTTTTTCAACGCAGTTATGTTTTTTTTTTAAATAAAAAGCGTCATCATTCTGTGCATACAGCATGTACGATTATCTTCATTGAGAAGTAACAAACGACATGCCAATCTTATAATAGACTATTGTTTCAGTTTTGAATTTGCTCTATTGCAGTAAACCCTATCGTGCATATGAGAACAATAAAAACAATTTAAACCAGCATATGAATAGTTGGCCCTTTTCATATATAGATAGACAGTGGAAGTCTTAATGAGCTTGCGCGTCTGAATCTTCAGCCTCATCAGAGTCATCGCGTCTTGCACACAAATATATGGATATAATAGTAGGCATACACTAAATAATGGTAAAATACTTAAGAGCAAAAAGAACACTGTTATATGATGACTGACCGCAGTTATATGACTGAAAACAATGTTGATAGCGATGTTAAGCAAAAACACAACAACAAGAGAAAGCAAAATTATATTAATGAATAAAAGAAAAACAAATTAGAAAAAAAAATATATTTTTTTTTATTTGACAGGGTTCGAACCTGTGCCACCAGGGATTTTATTGAGCTCTGTGAGACTTTGAGACTAACGCACTAGACCCCTCAGCTATTTTGGCCCATTAATCTATAGGTATACAATACATCAAAATAGGACCAAACTTTAATGTTAAGGGAGATTACTTGGGGTGATAAATAAACTGAACAGTCAAAAACGGAGATATCGTCCTAAAGAAAAGGGATTTTAAAATTTGCACTTGGTCTTATTTTCCTGTGAAAGAATACTTCAAAATTACTAAGCTGAAATCAGAATTATCCAAATCACCTTTATTTTTTACCATATGGAATTAATAGTTTCTTTACTTTTAAGCCAAGTAAAATAACACTTGCTCAATTTATATGTACTACCTACTCTGTCCAATTTTTTTGGACAGTTCTTGACGAGCCCTAATACAAGGGCTTGTCATCAAACGAATTCCTCCGAGGGAGGATTCGTTCAAACAAATTCCTCCGAGGGAGGATTCGTAAGGAAAGTCCCTTCCACTTTTTTTTTAATTTTTTTTTTATTATTTTTCTTTTGTCATACTTTTTTCTGTCCTCCCCTCTTTTTTCCTTTTTTCCCTTTGTCCTTTTCTTGGTGGTCCTTGGACATTTTTGAGGGTCACAATAATTACAGAGGGAAGGGGGGTAGTCTGCTTTGGGTTATTTAATTGGAAGAAAAATGAATATATACTTCTGTGTAAAGTAAGCACTATCACAATTTAACTGTTATTAGATTTGTTACTGTTCGTTATGGATCCTAAAATGACAAAATGAATGTCCCTCCCAACCCCAATGTTGAAACAACGCTATGTCATTGTAGTATGCGTTCTAAATACATGGCCAACGTGCCCACTTACCTAATGAGTGGTGTATGGACCTTTGGCATTGGTTTCACATTCGTGAAAATAGAAATCATTGTTTAAACAACGTAGCTTCAGCGTTGCTGTTAAACTATTAAAAACCTTAATACAATATTTGAGCCAGCAAATGAAATTTAGGTTTTTTTGCATATGCGTGATGTTGTTCTATTGATATGCATCAACAGCTACCTAGTGGAGCGAGTGGCCTCAACTATCACACAAGCGTTCATCTACACACATTTATTGTGTATAAGACCCGTGAATGCTCTGGAGATGCTGCGTATGTGCGTAGACTCGCATGAGCATTCATTACTGGAACCTGCAACAAACATCAAAAATTCATCTGCTGGCTCATATCAGTGAGCCTGCATGTTACGCTTAGTTGATAAGGCATCAGGGCTGGAGTTTCGAATTTGGGAGTGGACAATGTTTTTAGATACGCTTGTACAGGGCTCAAAATGTATTATTTGGCCAATAGATATATGACACCTGAACAAATATGAACTAAAATACTTGTATAGTTGTTTCTACAAGATGAAATTATATACGAAACTAGGGTGTCATTTGTAGCATTTGGATCTCCTTAGCAAATGCCGTTGAATCAGATCTTGAATTACTACAAGTAAAAGCTTTCACAACAAAAAGCCCTGTCTACTCTAGGCATATATAAATTTGTTATTCTAAACAAGTCATGTTTTAAGTAAAGGGCGATGTAGGTTTTTGCCAATTATAGTAATGCTCAATGCATATGTGGGATCATGCATGGCAGCTGTGGATCCAGTATATGGGTCATTTATGGCAGTTGCAGATCTAATTGCCCCAGTTCTCAAAACAAACCAAACCTCAGATAGTCTACGCACTAATGATACACTAATAATATGATGTTAACGTATGATACATCTATCTTAAGTTTGGCATGCACCTTTATCTACACCTGTGTGTGTGTGTGTGTGTGTGTGTGTGTGTGTGTGTGTGTGTGTGTGTGTGTGTGTGTGTGTGTGTAGGGCAGTGAAGGCTCTGATGAGATTGTCTGCGTGGGTAGCTGCATCTAAGCGTTGGTGTCTTATTGATTGTACAATATGTAGGCCTACTAGACATTTTATGAGCGGGCCAATTTTTTTAACAAAGCAGCCATCTTATTATAGAAAAGTTGTACCTTTAATCTATAATTGAGCCAGCACACGAAGGTTTGGTATTTATCTCAGATGCGTACAGTTGTTCTTTAAAACATGCATGGACATGAATCTAGTATGGCTAGAGGTCTTAATGTTGGCATACGCCTTTATCTACACCCATTCTTTGTGTGTGTGTGGGCAGCGAAGGCTCTGGCGAGACTGCCTGCATGTGCAGCTACATCCAAGCATTGGCGTCTTATTGACTATACAATAAGTACCAATAATCTCATAAGCTGGCCCATTTTTACAAAGAAGCCAAGTTATTATTGAAAAGTTTTACCATTAAGCTAATTTTGGGCCAGCACATTAGGATTTGGTATTTTATCTCATATGCTCAAGTTGTTCTTTAAACATGCATGGACATGAACCTAGTGTGGCTAGATGTCTAATTTTGGCATGCACCTTTATCTACGCCCATTATGTATGTGTGTGTTGGGGGGAGGCTGTGATGGCTCTGGTGAGACTGCCTGCATGCGCAGCTACGCCAAAGCGTTGGCGTCTTATTGACTATACAATAAGTAACATAAATCTCATGAGCTTGCCCATTTTTACAAAGCAGCCATGCTATTATTGAAAAAATTGTAGCTTTATGTAATATTTGAGCCTGCACATGAGAGTATGGTATTTTATCGCATATGCGTACAGATGTTTTTTAAACATGCATGGGCATGAACCTAGTGTGGCTAGAAGTCGTTTTGATTTCGTCATGCACCTTTATCTACACCCATTTTGTGTGGAGGAAGAGAGCAGTGGGGGTTCTGGCGAAACTGTCTTCATGCACAGCTGCGTCTACGCACTGGCGTCTTAATGACTGTACAATATTTATTAAACATCTTATGAGTGAGCTGGCTCATATTTTTACAAAGCAGACAGTATTATTATTGAAAGTTGTCACATCTATATTATATTTGAGGCAGCACCTGAGATTTTGTTACTTATTGCATATGCGTAGAGTTGTTCTTAAAACATGCATGGACAGGTACCTAGTGGCACTAGAAGTCTTAATTTTGACATGCCCCTTTATCTACACCCATTTTTGCAGCCAGTGAATGCTATTGAGACTGTGTGCATGCGCAGCTGCGTCTAAGCATTAGCGACATATTGAATATACAATAAGTACCAAACATTCATGAGTTGGCCCATTTCTTTTTCAACGCAGTTATGTTTTTTTTTTTTAAATAAAAAGCGTCATCATTCTGTGCATACAGCATGTACGATTATCTTCATTGAGAAGTAACAAACGACATGCCAATCTTATAATAGACTATTGTTTCAGTTTTGAATTTGCTCTATTGCAGTAAACCCTATCGTGCATATGAGAACAATAAAAACAATTTAAACCAGCATATGAATAGTTGGCTCTTTTCATATATAGATAAACAGTGGAAGTCTTAATGAGCTTGCGCGTCTGAATCTTCAGCCTCATCAGAGTCATCGCGTCTTGCACACAAATATATGGATATAATAGTAGGCATACACTAAATAATGGTAAAATACTTAAGAGCAAAAAGAACACTGTTATATGATGACTGACCGCAGTTATATGACTGAAAACAATGTTGATAGCGATGTTAAGCAAAAACACAACAACAAGAGAAAGCAAAATTATATTAATGAATAAAAGAAAAACAAATTAGAAAAAAAAATATATTTTTTTTTTATTTGACAGGGTTCGAACCTGTGCCACCAGGGATTTTATTGAGCTCTGTGAGACTTTGAGACTAACGCACTAGACCCCTCAGCTATTTTGGCCCATTAATCTATAGGTATACAATACATCAAAATAGGACCAAACTTTAATGTTAAGGGAGATTACTTGGGGTGATAAATAAACTGAACAGTCAAAAACGGAGATATCGTCCTAAAGAAAAGGGATTTTAAAATTTGCACTTGGTCTTATTTTCCTGTGAAAGAATACTTCAAAATTACTAAGCTGAAATCAGAATTATCCAAATCACCTTTATTTTTTACCATATGGAATTAATAGTTTCTTTACTTTTAAGCCAAGTAAAATAACACTTGCTCAATTTATATGTACTACCTACTATGTCCAATTTTTTTGGACAGTTCTTGACGAGCCCTAATACAAGGGCTTGTCATCAAACGAATTCCTCCGAGGGAGGATTCGTAAGGAAAGTCCCTTCCACTTTTTTTTTTTTTTTTTTTCTTTTGTCATACTTTTTCCTGTCCTCCCCTCTTTTTCCTTTTTTCCCTTTGTCCTTTTCTTGGTGGTCCTTGGACATTTTTGAGGGTCACAGTAATTACAGAGGGAAGGGGGGTAGTCTGCTTTAGGTAATTTAATTGGAAAAAAATGAATATATACTTCTGCGTAAAGTAAGCACTATCACAGTTTAACTGTTATTAGATTTGTTACTGTTCGTTATGGATCCTAAAATGACAAAATGAATGTCCCTCCCAACCCCAATGTTGAAACAACGCTATGTCATTGTAGTATGCGTTCTAAATACATGGCCAACGTGCCCACTTACCTAATTAGTGGTGTATGGACCTTTGGCATTGGTTTCACATTCGTGAAAATAGAAATCATTGTTGAAACAACGTAGCTTCAGGGTTGCCGTTAAACTATTAAAAACCTTAATACAATATTTGAGCCAGCAAATGAAATTTAGGTGTTTTTTTGCATATACGTGATGTTGTTCTATTGATATGCATGAACAGCTACCTAGTGGAGCGAGTGGCCTCAACTTTCACACAAGCGTTCATCTACACACATTTATTGTGTATAAGACCCGTGAATGCTCTGGAGATGCTGCGTATGTGCGTAGACTCGCATGAGCATTCATTACTGGAACCTGCAACAAACATCAAAAATTCATCTGCTGGCTCATATCAGTGAGCCTGCATGTTACGCTTAGTTGATAAGGCATCAGGGCTGGAGCTTCGAATTTGGGAGTGGACAATGTTTTTAGATATGCTTGTACAGGGGTCAAAATGTATTATTTGGCCAATAAATATATGACACCTGAACAAATATGAACTAAAATACTTGTATAGTTGTTTCTACAAGATGAAATTATATACGAAACTATGGTATCATTTTTAGCATTTGGATCTCCTTAGCAAATGCCGTTGAATCAGATCTTGAATTACTACAAGTAAAAGCTTTCACAACAAAAAGCCCTGTCTACTCTAGGCATATATAAATTTGTTATTCTAAACAAGTCATGTTTTAAGTAAAGGGCGACGTAGGTTTTTGCCAATTGAAGTGATGCTCAATGCATATGTGGGATCATGACTGGCAGCTGTGGATCCAGTATATGGGTCATTTATGGCAGTTGCAGATCTAATTGCCCCAGTTCTCAAAACAAACCAAACCTCAGATAGTCTACGCACTAATGATACACTAATAATATGATGTTAACGTATGATACATCTATCTTAAGTTTGGCATGCACCTTTATCTACACCTGTGTGTGTGTGTGTGTGTGTGTGTGTGTGTGTGTGTGTGTGTGTGTGTGTGTGTGTGAAGGGCAGTGAAGGCTCTGGTGAGATTGTCTGCGTGGGTAGCTGCATCTAAGCGTTGGTGTCTTATTGATTGTACAATATGTAGGCCTACTAGACATTTTATGAGCGGGCCCATTTTTTTTTACAAAGCAGCCATCTTATTATAGAAAAGTTGTACCTTTAATCTATAATTGAGCCAGCACACGAAGGTTTGGTATTTATCTCAGATGCGCACAGCTGTTCTTTAAAACATGCATGGACATGAACCTAGTATGGCTAGAGGTCTTAATGTTGGCATACGCCTTTATCTACGCCCATTCTTTGTGTGTGTGTGGGCAGTGAAGGCTCTGACGAGACTGCCTGCATGCGCAGCTACATCCAAGCATTGGCGTCTTATTGACTATACAATAAGTACCAATAATCTCATAAGCTGGCCCATTTTTACAAAGAAGCCAAGTTATTATTGAAAAGTTTTACCATTAAGCTAATTTTTGGCCAGCACATTAGGATTTGGTATTTTATCTCATATGCTCAAGTTGTTCTTTAAACATGCATGGACATGAACCTAGTGTGGCTAGATGTCTAATTTTGGCATGAACCTTTATCTACGCCCATTCTGTATGTGTGTTGGGGGGGCTGTGATGGCTCTGGTGAGACTGCCTGCATGCGCAGCTACGCTAAAGCGTTGGCGTCTTATTGACTATACAATAAGTAACATAAATCTCATGAGCTTGCCCATTTTTACAAAGCAGCCATGCTATTATTGAAAAATTGTAGCTTTATGTAATATTTGAGTCTGCACATGAGAGTATGGTATTTTATCGCATATGCGTACAGATGTTTTTTAAACATGCATGGGCATGAACCTAGTGTGGCTAGAAGTCGTTTTGATTTCGTCATGCACCTTTATCTATATCCATTTTATGTGGAAGAGGAGAGCAGTGGGGTTCTGGCGAGACTGTCTGCATGCACAGCTGCGTCTACGCACTGGCGTCTTAATGACTGTACAATATTTATTAAACATCTTATGAACTGGCTCATATTTTTACAAAGCAGACAGTATTATTATTGAAAGTTGTCACATCTATGTAATATTTGAGGCAGCACCTGAGATTTTGTTACTTATTGCATATGCGTAGAGTTGTTCTAAAACATGCATGGACAGGTACCTAGTGGCACTAGAAGTCTTAATTTTGACATGCCCCTTTATCTACACCCATTTTTGCAGCCAGTGAATGCTATTGAGACTGTGTGCATGCGCAGCTGCGTCTAAGCATTAGCGACATATTGAATATACAATAAGTACCAAACGTTCATGAGTTGGCCCATTTCTTTTTAACGCAGTTATGTTTTTTTTTAAATAAAAAGCTTCATCATTCTGTGCATACATCATGTACGATTATCTTCATTGAGAAGTAACAAACGGCATGCCAATCTTATAATAGACTATTGTTTCAGTTTTGAATTTGCTCTATTGCAGTAAACCCTATCGTGCATATGAGAACAATAAAAACAATTTAAACCAGCATATAAATAGTTGGCCCTTTTCATATATAAATAAACAGTGGAAGTCTTAATGAGCTTGCGCGTCTGAATCTTCAGTCTCATCAGAGTCATCGCGTCTTGCACACAAATATATGAATATAATAGTAGGCATACACTAAATAATGGTAAAATACTTAAGAGCAAAAAGAACACTGTTATATGATGACTGACCGCAGTTATATGACTTAAAACAATGTTGATAGCGATGTTAAGCACAAACACAACAACAAGAGAAAGCAAAATTATATTAATAAATAAAAGAAAAACAAATTAGAAAAAAATATATTTTTTTTATTTTAACAGGGTTCGAACCTGTGCCACCAGGGATTTTATTGAGCTCTGTGAGACTTTGAGACTAGCGCACTAGACCCCTCAGCTATTTTGGCCCATTAATCTATAGGTATACAATACATCAAAATAGGACCAAACTTTAATGTTAAGGGAGATTACTTGGGGTGATAAATAAACTGAACAGTCAAAAACGGAGATATCGTCCTAAAGAGAAGGGATTTTAAAATTTGCACTTAATCTTATTTTCGTGTGAAAGAATACTTCAAAATTATTAAGCTGAAATCAGAATTATCCAAATCACCTTTATTTTTTACCATATGGAATTAATAGTTTCTTTACTTTTAAGCCAAGTAAAACAACACTTGCTCAATTTATATGTATTACCTACTCTGTCCAATTTTTTTGGACAGTTCTTGACGAGCCCTAATACAAGGGCTTGTCATCAAACGAATTCCTCCGAGGGAGGATTCGTTCAAACGAATTCCTCCGAGGGAGGATTCGTAAGGAAAGTCCCTTCCACTTTTTTTTTTTTATTATTATTTTTCTTTTGTCATACTTTTTCCTGTCCTCCCCTCTTTTTCATTTTTTCCCTTTGTCCTTTTCTTGGTGGTCCTTGGACATTTTTGAGGGTCACAATAATTACAGAGGGAAGGGGGGTAGTCTGCTTTAGGTAATTTAATTGGAAAAAAAATGAATATATACTTCTGCGTAAAGTAAGCACTATCACAGTTTAACTGTTATTAGATTTGTTACTGTTCGTTATGGATCCTTAAATGACAAAATGAATGTCCCTCCCAACCCCAATGTTGAAACAACGCTATGTCATTGTAGTATGCGTTCTAAATACATGGCCAACGTGCCCACTTACCTAATGAGTGGTGTATGGACCTTTGGCATTGGTTTCACATTCGTGAAAATAGAAATCATTGTTGAAACAACGTAGCTTCAGGGTTGCCGTTAAACTATTAAAAACCTTAATACAATATTTGAGCCAGCAAATGAAATTTAGGTTTTTTTGCATATGCGTGATGTTGTTCTATTGATATGCATGAACAGCTACCTAGTGGAGCGAGTGGCCTCAACTTTCACACAAGCGTTCATCTACACACATTTATTGTGTATAAGACCCGTGAATGCTCTGGAGATGCTGCGTATGTGCGTAGACTCGCATGAGCATTCATTACTGGAACCTGCAACAAACATCAAAAATTCATCTGCTGGCTCATATCAGTGAGCCTGCATGTTACGCTTAGTTGATAAGGCATCAGGGCTGGAGCTTCGAATTTGGGAGTGGACAATGTTTTTAGATATGCTTGTACAGGGGTCACAATGTATTATTTGGCCAATAAATATATGACACCTGAACAAATATGAACTAAAATACTTGTATAGTTGTTTCTACAAGATGAAATTATATACGAAACTAGGGTGTCATTTGTAGCATTTGGATCTCCTTAGCAAATGCCGTTGAATCAGATCTTGAATTACTACAAGTAAAAGCTTTCACAACAAAAAGCCCTGTCTACTCTAGGCATATATAAATTTGTAATTCTAAACAAGTCATGTTTTAAGTAAAGGGCGACGTAGGTTTGTGACAATTGTAGTAATGATCAATGCATATGTGGGATCATGCATGGCAGCTGTGGATCCAGTATATGGGTCATTTATGGCAGTTGCAGATCTAATTGCCCCAGTTCTCAAAACAAACCAAACCTCAGATAGTCTACGCACTAATGATACACTAATAATATGATGTTAACGTATGATACATCTATCTTAAGTTTGGCATGCACCTTTATCTACACCTGTGTGTGTGTGTGTGTGTGTGTGTGTGTTTGTGTGTGTGTGTGTGTGAAGGGCAGTGAAGGCTCTGGTGAGATTGTCTGCGTGGGTAGCTGCATCTAAGCGTTGGTGTCTTATTGATTGTTCAATATGTAGGCCTACTAGACATTTTATGAGCGGGCCCATTTTTTTACAAAGCAGCCATCTTATTATAGAAAAGTTGTACCTTTAATCTATAATTGAGCCAGCACACGAAGGTTTGGTATTTATCTCAGATGCGCACAGCTGTTCTTTAAAACATGCATGGACATGAACCTGGTATGGCTAGAGGTCTTAATGTTGGCATACACCTTTATCTACGCCCATTCTTTGTGTGTGTGTGGGCAGTGAAGGCTCTGACGAGACTGCCTGCATGCGCAGCTACATCCAAGCATTGGCGTCTTATTGACTATACAATAAGTACCAATAATCTCATGAGCTGGCCCATTTTTACAAAGAAGCCAAGTTATTATTGAAAAGTTGTACCATTAAGCTATATTTGGGCCAGCACATTAGGGTTTGGTATTTTATCTCATATGCTCAAGATGTTCTTTAAACATGCATGGACATGATCCTAGTGTGGCTAGATGTCTAATTTTGGCATGCGCCTTTATCTACGCCCATTCTGTATGTGTGTGTTGGGGGGAGGCTGTGATGGCTCTGGTGAGACTGCATGCATGCGCAGCTACGTCAAAGCGTTGGCGTCTTATTGACTATACAATAAGTAACATAAATCTCATGAGCTTGCCCATTTTTTACAAAGCAGCCATGTTATTATTGAAAAATTGAAGCTTTATGTAATATTTGAGCCTGCACATGAGAGTATGTTTTTTTATCGCATATGCGTACATTTGTTTTTAAACATGCATGGGCATGAACCTAGTGTGGCTAGAAGTCGTTTTGATTTCGTCATGCACCTTTATCTACACCCATTTTGTGTGGAGGAGGGGAGCAGTGGGGGTTCTGGCGAAACTGTCTGCATGCACAGCTGCGTCTACGCACTGGAGTCTTAATGACTGTACAATATTTATTAAACATCTTATGAGCTGGCTATTTTTTTACAAAGCAGACAGTATTATTATTGAAAGTTGTCACAGCTATATTATATTTGAGGCAGCACCTGAGATTTTGTTTCTTATTGCATATGCGTAGAGTTGTTCTTAAAACATGCATGGACAGGTACCTAGTGGCACTAGAAGTCTTAATTTTGACATGCCCCTTTATCTACACCCAATTTTTGCAGTAAATGAATGCTATCGAGACTGTGTGCATGCGCAGCTGCGTCTAAGCATTAGCGACATATTGAATATACAATAAGTACCAAACATTCACGAGTTGGCCCATTTCTTTTTCAAAGCAGTTATGTTTTTCTTAAATAAAAAAGCGTCATCATTCTGTGCATACAGCATGTACGATTATCTTCACTGAGAAGTAACAAACGACATGGCAATTTTATAATAGACTATTGTTTCAGTTTTGAATTTGCTCTATTGCAGTAAACCCTATCGTGCATATGAGAACAATAAAAACAATTTAGACCAGCATATGAATATTTAGCCCTTTTCACATATAGATAAACAGTGGAAGTCTTAATGAGCTTGCGCGTCTGAATCTTCAGTCTCATCAGAGTCTTGCACACAAAATATGAATATAAAAGTGTGCATACACTAAATAATGGTAAAATACTTTAGAGCAACAAGAACACTGCTATATGATGACTGACCGCAGTTAGATGACTGAAAACAATGTTGATAGCGATGTTAAGCACAAATACAACAACAAGAGAAAGCAAAATTATATTAATGAATAAAAGAAAGACAAATAAGAAAAAAAAAGATTTTTTTTATTTGACAGGGTTCGAACCTGTGCCACAAGGGATTTTACAATTGAGCTCTGTACTTTGAGACTAACGCACTAGACCCCTCAGCTATTTTGGCCCATTAATATATAGGTATACAATACATCAAAATAGGACCAAACTTTAATGTTAAGGGAGATTACTCGTGGGTGATAAATAAACTGAACAGTCAAAAATGGAGATATCGTCCTGGAGAGAAGGGATTTTAAAATTTGCACTTGGTCTTATTTTCCTGTGAAAGAATGCTTCAAAATTATTAAGCTGAAATCAGAATTATCCAAATCACCTTTATTTTTACCATATGGAATTAATAGTTTCTTTACTTTAAAGCCAAGTAAAATAACTTTTGCTCAATTTATATGTATTACCTACTCTGTCCAATTTTTTTGGACAGTTCTTGACGAGCCCTAATACAAGGGCTTGTCATCAAACGAATTCCTCCGAGGGAGGATTCGTAAGGAAAGTCCCTTCCACTTTTTTTTTATTTTTTTTTAATTTTTTTTTCTCATATTTTTTTCTGTCCTCCCCTCTTTTTCCTTTTTCCCCTTTGTTCTTTTCTTGGTGGTCCTTGGACATTTTTGGGGATCACAATAATTACAGAGGGAAGGGGGTAGTCTGTTTAGGTTATTTAATTTGAAGAAAAATGATTATACTTCTGCGTAAAGTAAGCACTATCACAGTTTTACTGTTATTAGATTTGTTACTGTTCGTTATGCATCCTAAAATGACAAAATGAATGTCCCTCCCAACCCCAATGTTGAAACAACGCCATGCCATTGTAGTATGCGTTCTAAATACATGGCCAACGTGCCCACTTACCTAATGAGTGGTGTATGGACCTTTGGCATTGGTTTCACATTCGTGAAAATAGAAATCATTCTTGAAACAACGTAGCTTCAGCGTTGCTGTTAAACTATTAAAAACCTTAATACAATATTTGAGCCAGCAAATGAAATTTAGGTTTTTTTTTTTTTTTGCATATGCGTGATGTTGTTCTATTGATATGCATGAACAGCTACCTAGTAGAGCGAGTGGCCTCAACTTTCACACAAGCGTTCATCTACACACATTTATTGTGTATAAGACCCGTGAATGCTCTGGAGATGCTGCGTATGTGCGTAGACTCGCATGAGCATTCATTACTGGAACCTGCAACAAACATCAAAAATTCATCTGCTGGCTCATATCAGTGAGCCTGCATGTTACGCTTAGTTGATAAGGCATCAGGGCTGGAGCTTCGAATTTGGGAGTGGACAATGTTTTTAGATATGCTTGTACAGGGGTCACAATGTATTATTTGGCCAATAAATATATGACACCTGAACAAATATGAACTAAAATACTTGTATAGTTGTTTCTACAAGATGAAATTATATACGAAACTAGGGTGTCATTTGTAGCATTTGGATCTCCTTAGCAAATGCCGTTGAATCAGATCTTGAATTACTACAAGTAAAAGCTTTCACAACAAAAAGCCCTGTCTACTCTAGGCATATATAAATTTGTAATTCTAAACAAGTCATGTTTTAAGTAAAGGGCGACGTAGGTTTGTGACAATTGTAGTAATGATCAATGCATATGTGGGATCATGCATGGCAGCTGTAGATCCAGTATATGGGTCATTTATGGCAGTTGCAGATCTAATTGCCCCAGTTCTCAAAACAAACCGAACCTCAGATAGTCTACGCACTAATGATACACTAATAATATGATGTTAACGTATGATACATCTATCTTAAGTTTGGCATGCACCTTTATCTACACCTGTGTGTGTGTGTGTGTGTGTGTGTGTGTGTGTGTGTGTGTGTGTGTGTGTGTGTGTGTGAAGGGCAGTGAAGGCTCTGGTGAGATTGTCTGCGTGGGTAGCTGCATCTAAGCGTTGGTGTCTTATTGATTGTTCAATATGTAGGCCTACTAGACATTTTATGAGCGGGCCCATTTTTTTACAAAGCAGCCATCTTATTATAGAAAAGTTGTACCTTTAATCTATAATTGAGCCAGCACACGAAGGTTTGGTAGTTATCTCAGATGCGCACAGCTGTTCTTTAAAACATGCATGGACATGAACCTGGTATGGCTAGAGGTCTTAATGTTGGCATACACCTTTATCTACGCCCATTCTTTGTGTGTGTGTGGGCAGTGAAGGCTCTGACGAGACTGCCTGCATGCGCAGCTACATCCAAGCATTGGCGTCTTATTGACTATACAATAAGTACCAATAATCTCATGAGCTGGCCCATTTTTACAAAGAAGCCAAGTTATTATTGAAAAGTTGTACCATTAAGCTATATTTGGGCCAGCACATTAGGGTTTGGTATTTTATCTCATATGCTCAAGATGTTCTTTAAACATGCATGGACATGAACCTAGTGTGGCTAGATGTCTAATTTTGGCATGCGCCTTTATCTACGCCCATTCTGTATGTGTGTGTTGGGGGGAGGCTGTGATGGCTCTGGTGAGACTGCATGCATGCGCAGCTACGTCAAAGCGTTGGCGTCTTATTGACTATACAATAAGTAACATAAATCTCATGAGCTTGCCCATTTTTTACAAAGCAGCCATGTTATTATTGAAAAATTGAAGCTTTATGTAATATTTGAGCCTGCACATGAGAGTATGGTTTTTTATCGCATATGCGTACATTTGTTTTTAAACATGCATGGGCATGAACCTAGTGTGGCTAGAAGTCGTTTTGATTTCGTCATGCACCTTTATCTACACCCATTTTGTGTGGAGGAGGGGAGCAGTGTGGGTTCTGGCGAAACTGTCTGCATGCACAGCTGCGTCTACGCACTGGAGTCTTAATGACTGTACAATATTTATTAAACATCTTATGAGCTGGCTATTTTTTTACAAAGCAGACAGTATTATTATTGAAAGTTGTCACAGCTATATTATATTTGAGGCAGCACTTGAGATTTTGTTTCTTATTGCATATGCGTAGAGTTGTTCTTAAAACATGCATGGACAGGTACCTAGTGGCACTAGAAGTCTTAATTTTGACATGCCCCTTTATCTACACCCAATTTTTACAGTAAATGAATGCTATCGAGACTGTGTGCATGCGCAGCTGCGTCTAAGCATTAGCGACAAATTGAATATACAATAAGTACCAAACATTCACGAGTTGGCCCATTTCTTTTTCAAAGCAGTTATGTTTTTCTTAAATAAAAAGCGTCATCATTCTGTGCATACAGCATGTACGATTATCTTCACTGAGAAGTAACAAACGACATGGCAATTTTATAATAGACTATTGTTTCAGTTTTGAATTTGCTCTATTGCAGTAAACCCTATCATGCGTATGAGAACAATAAAAACAATTTAGACCAGCATATGAATATTTTGCCCTTTTCACATATAGATAAACAGTGGAAGTCTTAATGAGCTTGCGCGTCTGAATCTTCAGTCTCATCAGAGTCTAGCACACAAAATATGAATATAAAAGTGTGCATACACTAAATAATGGTAAAATACTTTAGAGCAACAAGAACACTGCTATATGATGACTGGCCGCAGTTAGATGACTGAAAACAATGTTGATAGCGATGTTAAGCACAAATACAACAACAAGAGAAAGCAAAATTATATTAATGAATAAAAGAAAGACAAATAAGAAAAAAAAAGATTTTTTTTATTTGACAGGGTTCGAACCTGTGCCACAAGGGATTTTACAATTGAGCTCTGTACTTTGAGACTAACGCACTAGACCCCTCAGCTATTTTGGCCCATTAATATATAGGTATACAATACATCAAAATAGGACCAAACTTTAATGTTAAGGGAGATTACTCGTGGGTGATAAATAAACTGAACAGTCAAAAATGGAGATATCGTCCTGGAGAGAAGGGATTTTAAAATTTGCACTTGGTCTTATTTTCCTGTGAAAGAATGCTTCAAAATTATTAAGCTGAAATCAGAATTATCCAAATCACCTTTATTTTTACCATATGGAATTAATAGTTTCTTTACTTTAAAGCCAAGTAAAATAACACTTGCTCAATTTATATGTATTACCTACTCTGTCCAATTTTTTTGGACAGTTCTTGACGAGCCCTAATACAAGGGCTTGTCATCAAACGAATTCCTCCGAGGGAGGATTCGTAAGGAAAGTCCCTTCCACTTTTTTTTTATTTTTTTTTAATTTTTTTTTCTCATATTTTTTTCTGTCCTCCCCTCTTTTTCCTTTTTCCCCTTTGTTCTTTTCTTGGTGGTCCTTGGACATTTTTGGGGATCACAATAATTACAGAGGGAAGGGGGTAGTCTGTTTAGGTTATTTAATTTGAAGAAAAATGATTATACTTCTGCGTAAAGTAAGCACTATCACAGTTTTACTGTTATTAGATTTGTTACTGTTCGTTATGCATCCTAAAATGACAAAATGAATGTCCCTCCCAACCCCAATGTTGAAACAACGCCATGCCATTGTAGTATGCGTTCTAAATACATGGCCAACGTGCCCACTTACCTAATGAGTGGTGTATGGACCTTTGGCATTGGTTTCACATTCGTGAAAATAGAAATCATTCTTTAAACAACGTAGCTTCAGCGTTGCTGTTAAACTATTAAAAAACCTTAATACAATATTTGAGCCAGCAAATGAGTTTTAGGTATTTTTTTTGCATATGCGTGATGTTGTTCTATTGATATGCATGAACAGCTACCTAGTGGAGCTAGTGGCCTCAACTTTCACACAAGCGTTCATCTACACACATTTATTGTGTATAAGACCCGTGAATGCTCTGGAGATTCTGCGTATGTGCGTAGACTCGCATGAGCATTCATTGCTGGAACCTGCAACAAGCATCTAAAATTCATCTGCTGGCTCATATCAGTGAGCCTGCATGTTACGCTTAGTTGATAAGGCATCAGGGCCGGAGTTTCGAATTTGGGAGTGGACAATGTTTTTAGATATGCTTGTACAGGGGTCAAAATGTATTATTTGGCCAATAAATATATGACACCTGAACAAATATGAACTAAAATACTTGTATAGTTTTTCTGCAAGATGAATTTATATACAAAACTAGGGTGTCATTTGTAGCATTTGGATCTCCTTAGCAAATGCCGTTGAATCAGATCTTGAATTACTACAAGTAAAAGCTTCCACAACAAAAAGCCCTGTCTACTCTAGACATATATAAATTTGTTATTCTAAACAAGTCATGTTTTACGTAAAGTGCGACGTAGGGTTTTGCCAATTATAGTAATGCTCAATGCATATGTGGGATCATGCGTGGCAGCTGTGGATCCAGTATATGGGTCATTTATGGCAGTTACAGATCTAATTGTCCAGTTCTCGAAACAAACCAAACCTCAGATAGTCTACGCACTAATGATACACTAACAATATGATGTTAACGTATGATACATCTATCTTAAGTTTGGCATGCACCTTTATCTACACCTGTGTTTGTGCGGGGGGGGGGGGGGGGGGGGGCAGTGAAGGCTCTGGTGAGATTGTCTGCGTGGGTAGCTGCATCTAAGCGTTGGTGTCTTATTGATTGTACAATATGTAGGCCTACTAGACATTTTATGAGCGGGCCCATTTTTTTTTTACAAAGCAGCCATCTTATTATAGAAAAGTTGTACCTTTAATCTATAACTGAGCCAGCACACGAAGGTTTGGTATTTATCTCAGATGCGTACAATTGTTCTTTAAAACATGCATGGACATGAACCTAGTATGGCTAGAGGTCTAAATGTTGGCATACGCCTTTATCTACACCCATTCTTTGTGTGTGTGTGGGCAGTGAAGGCTCTGACGAGACTGCCTGCATGCGCAGCTACATCCAAGCATTGGCGTCTTATTGACTATACAATAAGTACCAATAATCTCATAAGCTGGTCCCATTTTACAAAGAAGCCAAGTTATTATTGAAAAGTTTTACCATTAAGCTAATTTAAGGCCAGCACATTAGGATTTGGTATTTTATCTCATATGCTCAAGTTGTTCTTTAAACATGCATGGACATGAACCTAGTGTGGCTAGATGTCTAATTTTGGCATGCACCTTTATCTACGCCCATTCTGTATGTGTGTGTTGGGTGGGGGAGGCTGTAATGGCTCTGGTGAGACTGCCTGCATGCGCAGCTACGCCAAAGCGTTGGCGTCTTATTGACTATACAATAAGTAACATAAATCTCATGAGCTTGCCCATTTTTACAAAGCAGCCATGCTATTATTGAAAATTGTAGCTTTATGTAATATTTGAGCCTGCACATGAGAGTATGGTATTTTATCGCATATGCGTACAGATGTTTTTTAAACATGCATGGGCATGAACCTAGTGTGGCTAAAAGTCGTTTTGATTTCGTCATGCACCTTTATCTACACCCATTTGGTGTGGAGGAGGAGAGCAGTGGGGGTTCTGGCGAAACTGTCTGCATGCACAGCTGCGTCTACGCACTGGCGTCTTAATGACTGTACAATATTTATTAAACATCTTATGAGCTGGCTCATATTTTTACAAAGCAGACAGTATCATTATTGAGAGTTGTCACATCTATGTAATATTTGCGGCTGCACCTGAGATTTTGTTACTTATTGCACATGCGTAGAGTTGTTCTTAAAACATGCATGGACAGGTACCTAGTGGCACTAGAAGTCTTAATTTTGACATGCCCCTTTATCTTCACCCATTTTTGCAGCCAGTGAATGCTATTGAGACTGTGTGCATGCCAGCTGTGTCTAAGCATTAGCGACATATTGAATATACAATAAGTACCAAACATTCATGAGTTGGCCCATTTCTTTTTCAACGCAGTTATGCTCTTTCTAAATAAAAAGCGTCATCATTCTGTGCATACAGCATGTACGATTATCTTCATTGAGAAGTAACAAACGGCATGCCAGTCTTATAATAGACTATTGTTTCAGTTTTTAATTTGCTCTATTGCAGTAAACCCTATCGTGCATATGAGAACAATAAAAACAATTTAAACCAGCATATGAATATTTAGCCTTTTTCACATATAGATAAACAGTGGAAGTCTTAATGAGCTTGCGCGTCTGAATCTTCAGTCTCATCAGAGCCATCGCGTCTTGCACACAAATATATGAATATAATAGTAGGCATACACTAAATAATGGTAAAATACTTAAGAGCAAAAAGAACACTGTTATACCATGACTGACCGCAGTTATATGACTGAAAACAATGTTGATTGCGATGTTAAGCACAAACACAACAACAAGAGAAAGCAAAATTATATTAATAAGTAAAAGAAAAACAAATTAGAAAAAAAATATATTCTTTTTATTTGACAGGGTTCGAACCTGTGCCACCAGGGATTTTATTGAGCTCTGTGAGACTTTGAGACTAACGCACTAAACCCCTCAGCTATTTTGGCCCATTAATCTGTAGGTATACAATACATCAAAATAGGACCAAACTTTAATGTTAAGGGAGATTACTTGGGGTGATAAATAAACTGAACAGCCAAAAACGGAGATATCGTCCTAAAGAGAAGGGATTTTAAAATTTGCACTTGGTCTTATTTTCCTGTGAAAGAATACTTCAAAATTATTAAGCTGAAATCAGAATTATCCAAATCACCTTTATTTTTTACCATATGGAATTAATAGTTTCTTTACTTTTAAGCCAAGTAAAATAACACTTGCTCAATTTATATGTATTACCTACTCTGTCCAATTTTTTGGACAGTTCTTGACGAGCCCTAATACAAGGGCTTGTCATCAAACGAATTCCTCCGAGGGAGGATTCGATCAAACGAATTCCTCCGAGGGAGGATTCGTAAGGAAAGTCCCTTCCACTTTTTTTTTATTTTTTTTTTATTTTTTTTTCTTGTGTCATATTTTTTTCTGTCCTCCCCTCTTTTTCCTTTTTTCCCTTTGTCCTTTTCTTGGTGGTCCTTGGACATTTTTGAGGGTCACAATAATTACAGAGGGAAGGGGGTAGTCTGCTTTAGGTTATTTAATTGGAAGAAAAATGAATACATACTTCTGCGTAAAGTAAGCACTATCACAGTTAACTGTTATTAGATTTGTTACTGTTCGTTATGGATCCTAAAATTACAAAATGAATGTCCCTCCCAACCCCAATGTTGAAACAACGCTATGTCATTGTAGTATGCGTTCTAAATACATGGCCAACGTGCCCGATTACCTAATGAGTGGTGTATGGACCTTTGGCATTGGTTTCACATTCATGAAAATAGAAATCATTGTTGAAACAACGTAGCTTCAGCGTTGCTGTTAAACTATTAAAAACCTTAATACAATATTTGAGCCAGCAAATGAAATTTAGGTTTGTTTTTGCTTATGCATGATGTTGTTCTATTGATATGCATGAACAGCTACCTAGTGGAGCGAGTGGCCTCAACTTTCACACAAGCGTTCATCTACACACATTTATTGTGTATAAGACCCGTGAATGCTCTGGAGATGCTGCGTAATAATGCATCTGAATAATGCATCTGAATGCAAACATCGATGAAACGCGGTATTTTGTCTGATCCAATTCAGTGTAAGCCAATGATGGCATTCTTTTAAGTGATTTTCTTATTTCAAATGACTTACTTGGGGGTACTTTATGAGTGAGATTAAATATGGAAATTTCAAATTGGGCTGTATTACTTGCAAATGAACATCGAAGCAACCAGAAAAAATGTTACAAATGATTTTCGTATGAATTTTTGCTATGTTTTCGTTCATGCAAAAACGACTCTGTCAATGCAATGCAAGAAAATGTAGCATCAAGGAGGATTTTAACCAAAATGACAGCCTCAGTATTTCATAGAATGTATAAAGCAATATCAAAAATTTTTGCAGGTATAAATCTCCAATATATGGATATTTACCACACGAAGAAACAGACTGCTAACATCCCTCTTTCATGTAGTTATCTGCTTTTGAAAACATTGTTTTATTTCATATCGCAGTGTACTTCAGGGCCCTATCTTGAAAGTGGCATGTGTAAATTAGATTATGAGCTGGACAACTGCAATTTTACATATATTTAGCCAAAAAACAGACCTTTTAATAAAAGTAATTATAAAGTGTGTACATTAAAAACTTTGGGATATATTGGACTGTTTTCATTACATATTGAACGCCCCTCGTAGCTTCAGCGTTGCTGTTAAACTATTAAAAACCTTAATACAATATTTGAGCCAGCAAATGAAATTTAGGTGTTTTTTTTTTTTGCTTATGCATGATGTTGTTCTATTGATATGCATGAACAGCTACCTAGTGGAGCGAGTGGCCTCAACTTTCACACAAGCGTTCATCTACACACATTTATTGTGTATAAGACCCGTGAATGCTCTGGAGATGCTGCGTATGTGCGTAGACTCGCATGAGCATTCATTACTGGAACCTGCAACAAACATCAAAAATTCATCTGCTGGCTCATATCAGTGAGCCTGCATGTTACGCTTAGTTGATAAGGCATCAGGGCTGGAGCTTCGAATTTGGGAGTGGACAATGTTTTTAGATATGCTTGTACAGGGGTCAAAATGTATTATTTGGCCAATAAATATATGACACCTGAGCAAATATGAACTAAAATACTTGTATAGTTGTTTCTACAAGATGAAATTATATACGAAACTAGGGTTTCATTTGTAGCATTTGGATCTCCTTAGCAAATGCCGTTGAATCAGAACTTGAATTACTACAAGTAAAAGCTTTCACAACAAAAAGCCCTGTCTACTCTAGGCATATATAAATTTGTTATTCTAAACAAGTCATGTTTTAAGTAAAGGGCGACGTAGGTTTTTGCCAATTATAGTAATGCTCAATGCATATGTGGGATCATGCATGACAGCTGTGGATCCAGTATATGGGTCATTTATGGCAGTTGCAGATCTAATTGCCCCAGTTCTCAAAACAAACCAAACCTCAGATAGTCTACGCACTAATGATACACTAATAATATGATGTTAACGTATGATACATCTATCTTAAGTTTGGCATGCACCTTTATCTACACCTGTGTGTGTGTGTGTGTGTGTGTGTGTGTGTGTGTGTGTGTGTGTGTGTGTGTAGGGCAGTGAAGGCTCTGGTGAGATTGTCTGCGTGGGTAGCTGCATCTAAGCGTTGGTGTCTTATTGATTGTACAATATGTAGGCCTACTAGACATTTTATGAGCGGGCCCATTTTTTTTACAAAGCAGCCATCTTATTATAGAAAAGTTGTACCTTTAATCTATAACTGAGCCAGCACACGAAGGTTTGGTATTTATCTCAGATGCGTACAATTGTTCTTTAAAACATGCATGGACATGAACCTAGTATGGCTAGAGGTCTTAATGTTGGCATACGCCTTTATCTACACCCATTCTTTGTGTGTGTGTGGGCAGTGAAGGCTCTGACGAGACTGCCTGCATGCGCAGCTACATCCAAGCATTGGCGTCTTATTGACTATACAATAAGTACCAATAATCTCATAAGCTGGTCCCATTTTACAAAGAAGCCAAGTTATTATTGAAAAGTTTTACCATTAAGCTAATTTTGGGCCAGCACATTAGGATTTGGTATTTTATCTCATATGCTCAAGTTGTTCTTTAAACATGCATGGACATGAACCTAGTGTTGCTAGATGTCTAATTTTGGCATGCACCTTTATCTACGCCCATTCTGTATGTGTGTGTTGGGTGGGGGAGGCTGTAATGGCTCTGGTGAGACTGCCTGCATGCGCAGCTACGCCAAAGCGTTGGCGTCTTATTGACTATACAATAAGTAACATAAATCTCATGAGCTTGCCCATTTTTACAAAGCAGCCATGCTATTATTGAAAATTGTAGCTTTATGTAATATTTGAGCCTGCACATGAGAGTATGGTATTTTATCGCATATGCGTACAGATGTTTTTTAAACATGCATGGGCATGAACCTAGTGTGGCTAAAAGTCGTTTTGATTTCGTCATGCACCTTTATCTACACCCATTTTGTGTGGAGGAGGAGAGCAGTGGGGGTTCTGGCGAAACTGTCTGCATGCACAGCTGCGTCTACGCACTGGCGTCTAAATGACTGTACAATATTTATTAAACATCTTATGAGCTGGCTCATATTTTTACAAAGCAGACAGTATCATTATTGAGAGTTGTCACATCTATGTAATATTTGCGGCAGCACCTGAGATTTTGTTACTTATTGCACATGCGTAGAGTTGTTGCTGACTTCAACACTCGCAATAAATTGTTAACTCAGAAACTTCTTAAACAAGGCTATCGGTATCATAAACTTCGCAAAACATTTTCAAAATTTTATAGACGATACTATGATTTGATTTCTAAATTCCAAGTTGGACTTAAATCTCTCTTGCGCCAAGGACTTTCGGAACCTGATTTCTATGGTGACTTGGTGTATAAGTTGAAGAAGATTGTTGGCTCTAATAATTTTTCAGCGCAGTTCATTAAAATAATTTCCCATTATAAAAAGATTGGCTATAACATTAATGTATTGCAACAGACTGCATGCTTGGTAGTCAACCCAATCACGGTTGGCAACTTTGCTTTCCTCTTTAATTGCACGCCGGTGGGTCGGACTTCAGACTCTATGATGGTTCCGACTTAAAGACTTATCTATTGATGAGATGGTAGGGGCCTGATGCTTTGGCTGTTTGTCGGGCCCACCGGGGTTTACCTGTTGGATTTCTTTTGCTCCGGTATTCAGTTTAATTTACTGTTGAGTCCTTATCCTTGCTTTATCTCCTTGTTATATCTTGATTTATATGTTTTAGGAGATGATGCATTGATAAGTTAGGGGTCTTTCATGCAAACCAAATATCTATGTGTCTTGATCCACATCTGAATTAAGGGTGAGGTTGGCGCCGTTAAACCGGTTTAAGCCCTCCAGTAAAATATTTTACTGACCGTTCCAAGGCGGTACTTCTTTTGTGGATCTTTTATGTTTTTGTTCTGTCATGTGTTTGCTATGTTTTGTGCGCGTCTGTTTATATGTGCTTTGTGGTCACCTGCTGGGAAAGGGCTGACCTCTTGGCTCTCGTTTGTGGTGTCTTCTGTGAGTTTGTCACTTTCCCATTGGTATCCTGGGTCAGGTGTGGTACTTGATTGTATCGATTCCTGATCTTTGCACCATTACTTACTCTTAAAACATGCATGGACAGGTACCTAGTGGCACTAGAAGTCTTAATTTTGACATGCCCCTTTATCTACACCCATTTTTGCAGCCAGTGCATGCTATTGAGACTGTGTGCATGCGCAGCTGAGTCTAAGCATTAGCGACATATTGAATATACAATAAGAACCAAACATTCATGAGTTGGCCCATTTCTTTTTCAACGCAGTTATGCTCTTTCTAAATAAAAAGCGTCATCATTCTGTGCATACAGCATGTACGATTATCTTCATTGAGAAGTAACAAACGGCATACCAATCGTATAATAGACTATTGTTTCAGGTTTGAATTTGCTCTATTGCAGTAAACCCTATCGTGCATATGAGAACAATAAAAACAATTTAAACCAGCATATGAATATTTAGCCTTTTTCACATATAGATAAACAGTGGAAGTCTTAATGAGCTTGCGCGTCTGAATCTTCAGTCTCATCAGAGCCATCGCGTCTTGCACACAAATATATGAATATAATAGTAGGCATACACTAAATAATGGTAAAATACTTAAGAGCAAAAAGAACACTGTTATATGATGACTGACCGCAGTTATATGACTGAAAACAATGTTGATTGCGATGTTAAGCACAAACACAACAACAAGAGAAAGCAAAATTATATTAATAAGTAAAAGAAAAACAAATTAGTAAAATATATATTTTTTTTTATTTGACAGGGTTCGAACCTGTGCCACCAGGGATTTTATTGAGCTCTGTGAGACTTTGAGACTAACGCACTAGACCCCTCAGCTATTTTGGCCCATTAATCTATAGGTATACAATACATCAAAATAGGACCAAACTTTAATGTTAAGGGAGATTACTTGGGGTGATAAATAAACTGAACAGTCAAAAACGGAGATATCGTCCTAAAGAGAAGGGATTTTAAAATTTGCACTTGGTCTTATTTTCCTGTGAAAGAATACTTCAAAATTATTAAGCTGAAATCAGAATTATCCAAATCACCTTTATTTTTTACCATATGGAATTAATAGTTTCTTTACTTTTAAGCCAAGTAAAATAACACTTGCTCAATTTATATGTATTACCTACTCTGTCCAATTTTTTTTGACAGTTCTTGACGAGCCCTAATACAAGGGCTTGTCATCAAACGAATTCCACCGAGGGAGGATTCGTTCAAACGAATTCCTCCGAGGGAGGATTCGTAGGGAAAGTCCCTTCCCCTTTTTTTTTTTAATTTTTTTTCTTGTGTCATATTTTTTTCTGTCCTCCCCTCTTTTTCCTTTTTTCCCTTTGTCCTTTTCTTGGTGGTCCTTGGACATTTTTGAGGGTCACAATAATTACAGAGGGAAGGGGGTAGTCTGCTTTAGGTTATTTAATTGGAAGAAAAATGAATACATACTTCTGCGTAAAGTAAGCACTATCACAGTTTAACTGTTAATAGATTTGTTACTGTTCGTTATGGATCCTAAAATTACAAAATGAATGTCCCTCCCAACCCCAATGTTGAAACAACGCTATGTCATTGTAGTATGCGTTCTAAATACATGGCCAACGTGCCCGATTACCTAATGAGTGGTGTATGGACCTTTGGCATTGGTTTCACATTCATGAAAATAGAAATCATTGTTGAAACAACGTAGCTTCAGCGTTGCTGTTAAACTATTAAAAACATTAATACAATATTTGAGCCAGCAAATGAAATTTAGGGGGGGTTTTTTTTGCTTATGCATGATGTTGTTCTATTGATATGCATGAACAGCTACCTAGTTGAGCGAGTGGCCTCAACTTTCACACAAGCGTTCATCTACACACATTTATTGTGTATAAGACCCCTGAATGCTCTGGAGATGCTGCGTATGTGCGTAGACTCGCATGAGCATTCAGTACTGGAACCTGCAACAAACATCAAAAATTCATCTGCTAGCTCATATCAGTGAGCTGCATGTTACGCTTAGTTGATAAGGCATCAGGGCTGAAGCTTCGAATTTGGGAGTGGACAATGTTTTTAGATATGCTTGTACAGGGGTCAAAATGTATTATTTGGCCAATAAATATATGACATCTGAGCAAATATGAACTAAAATACTTGTATAGTTGTTTCTACAAGATGAAATTATATACGAAACTAGGGTTTCATTTGTAGCATTTGGATCTCCTTAGCAAATGCCGTTGAATCAGAACTTGAATTACTACAAGTAAAAGCTTTCACAACAAAAAGCCCTGTCTACTCTAGGCATATATAAATTTGTTATTCTAAACAAGTCATGTTTTAAGTAAAGGGCGACGTAGGTTTTTGCCAATTATAGTAATGCTCAATGCATATGTGGGATCATGCATGACAGCTGTGGATCCAGTATATGGGTCATTTATGGCAGTTGCAGATCTAATTGCCCCAGTTCTCAAAACAAACCAAACCTCAGATAGTCTACGCACTAATGATACACTAATAATATGATGTTAACGTATGATACATCTATCTTAAGTTTGGCATGCACCTTTATCTACACCTGTGTGTGTGTGTGTGTGTGTGTGTGTGTGTGTGTGTGTGTGTGTGTGTGTAGGGCAGTGAAGGCTCTGGTGAGATTGTCTGCGTGGGTAGCTGCATCTAAGCGTTGGTGTCTTATTGATTGTACAATATGTAGGCCTACTAGACATTTTATGAGCGGGCCCATTTGTTTTACAAAGCAGCCATCTTATTATAGAAAAGTTGTACCTTTAATCTATAACTGAGCCAGCACACGAAGGTTTGGTATTTATCTCAGATGCGTACAATTGTTCTTTAAAACATGCATGGACATGAACCTAGTATGGCTAGAGGTCTTAATGTTGGCATACGCCTTTATCTACACCCATTCTTTGTGTGTGTGTGGGCAGTGAAGGCTCTGACGAGACTGCCTGCATGCGCAGCTACATCCAAGCATTGGCGTCTTATTGACTATACAATAAGTAGCAATAATCTCATAAGCTGGTCCCATTTTACAAAGAAGCCAAGTTATTATTGAAAAGTTTTACCATTAAGCTAATTTTGGGCCAGCACATTAGGATTTGGTATTTTATCTCATATGCTCAAGTTGTTCTTTAAACATGCATGGACATGAACCTAGTGTGGCTAGATGTCTAATTTTGGCATGCACCTTTATCTACGCCCATTCTGTATGTGTGTGTTGGGTGGGGGAGGCTGTAATGGCTCTGGTGAGACTGCCTGCATGCGCAGCTACGCCAAAGCGTTGGCGTCTTATTGACTATACAATAAGTAACATAAATCTCATGAGCTTGCCCATTTTTACAAAGCAGCCATGCTATTATTGAAAATTGTAGCTTTATGTAATATTTGAGCCTGCACATGAGAGTATGGTATTTTATCGCATATGCGTACAGATGTTTTTTAAACATGCATGGGCATGAACCTAGTGTGGCTAAAAGTCGTTTTGATTTCGTCATGCACCTTTATCTACACCCATTTTGTGTGGAGGAGGAGAGCAGTCGGGGTTCTGGCGAAACTGTCTGCATGCACAGCTGCGTCTACGCACTGGCGTCTTAATGACTGTACAATATTTATTAAACATCTTATGAGCTGGCTCATATTTTTACAAAGCAGACAGTATCATTATTGAAAGTTGTCACATCTATGTAATATTGGCGGCAGCACCTGAGATTTTGTTACTTATTGCATATGCGTAGAGTTGTTCTTAAAACATGCATGGACATGTACCTAGTGGCACTAGAAGTCTTAATTTTGACATAACCTTTATCTACACCCATTTTTGCAGCCAGTGAATGCTATTGAGACTGTGTGCAAGCGCAGCTGCGTCTAAGCATTAGCGACATATTGAATATACAATAAGTACCAAACATTCATGAGTTGGCCCATTTCTTTTTCAACGCAGATATGCTCTTTTTAAATAAAAAGCGTCATCATTCTGTGCATACAGCATGTACGATTATCTTCATTGAGAAGTAACAAACGGCATGCCAGTCTTATAATAGACTATTGTTTCAGTTTTGAATTTGCTCTATTGCAGTAAACCGTGCATATGAGAACAATAAAAACAATTTAAACCAGCATATGAATATTTAGCCTTTTTCACATATAGATAAACAGTGGAAGTCTTAATGAGCTTGCGCGTCTGAATCTTCAGTCTCATCAGAGCCATCGCGTCTTGCACACAAATATATGAATATAATAGTAGGCATATACTAAATAATGGTAAAATACTTAAGAGCAAAAAGAACACTGTTATATGATGACTGACCGCAGTTATATGACTGAAAACAATGTTGATTGCGATGTTAAGCACAAACACAACAACAAGAGAAAGCAAAATTATATTAATAAGTAAAAGAAAAACAAATTAGAAAAAAATATATATTTTTTTATTTGACAGGGTTCGAACCTGTGCCACCAGGGATTTTATTGAGCTCTGTGAGACTTTGAGACTAACGCACTAAACCCCTCAGCTATTTTGGCCCATTAATCTATAGGTATACAATGCATCAAAATAGGACCAAACTTTAATGTTAAGGGAGATTACTTGGGGTGATAAATAAACTGAACAGTCAAAAACGGAGATATCGTCCTAAAGAGAAGGGATTTTAGAATTTGCACTTGGTCTTATTTTCCTGTGAAAGAATACTTCAAAATTATTAAGCTGAAATCAGAATTATCCAAATCACCTTTATTTTTTACCATATGGAATTAATAGTTTCTTTACTTTTAAGCCAAGTAAAATAACACTTGCTCAATTTATATGTATTACCTACTCTGTCCAATTTTTTTGGACAGTTCTTGACGAGCCCTAATACAAGGGCTTGTCATCAAACGAATTCCTCCGAGGGAGGATTCGTTCAAACGAATTCCTCCGAGGGAGGATTCGTAAGGAAAGTCCCTTCCACTTTTTTTTTTTTATTTTTTTTTATTTTTTTTCTTGTGTCATATTTTTTTCTGTCCTCCCCTCTTTACCTTTTTCCCTTTGTCCTTTTCTTGATGGTCCTTGGACATTTTTTAGGGTCACAATAATTACAGAGGGAAGGGGGTAGTCTGCTTTAGGTTATTTAATTGGAAGAAAAATGAATACATACTTCTGCGTAAAGTAAGCACTATCACAGTTTAACTGTTATTAGATTTGTTACTGTTCGTTATGGATCCTAAAATTACAAAATGAATGTCCCTCCCAACCCCAATGTTGAAACAACGCTATGTCATTGTAGTATGCGTTCTAAATACATGGCCAACGTGCCCGATTACCTAATGAGTGGTGTATGGACCTTTGGCATTGGTTTCACATTCATGAAAATAGAAATCATTGTTGAAACAACGTAGCTTCAGCGTTGCTGTTAAACTATTAAAAACCTTAATACAATATTTGAGCCAGCAAATGAAATTTAGGGGGTTTTTTTGCTTATGCATGATGTTGTTCTATTGATATGCATGAACAGCTACCTAGTGGAGCAAGTGGCCTCAACTTTCACACAAGCGTTCATCTACACACATTTATTGTGTATAAGACCCGTGAATGCTCTGGAGATGCTGCGTATGTGCGTAGACTCGCATGAGCATTCAGTACTGGAACCTGCAACAAACATCAAAAATTCATCTGCTGGCTCATATCAGTGAGCCTGCATGTTACGCTTAGTTGATAAGGCATCAGGGCTGGAGCTTCGAATTTGGGAGTGGACAATGTTTTTAGATATGCTTGTACAGGGGTCAAAATGTATTATTTGGCCAATAAATATATGACACCTGAGCAAATATGAACTAAAATACTTGTATAGTTGTTTCTACAAGATGAAATTATATACGAAACTAGGGTTTCATTTGTAGCATTTGGATCTCCTTAGCAAATGCCGTTGAATCAGAACTTGAATTTCTACAAGTAAAAGCTTTCACAACAAAAAGCCCTGTCTACTCTAGGCATATATAAATTTGTTATTCTAAACAAGTCATGTTTTAAGTAAAGGGCGACGTAGGTTTTTGCCAATTATAGTAATGCTCAATGCATATGTGGGATCATGCATGACAGCTGTGGATCCAGTATATGGGTCATTTATGGCAGTTGCAGATCTAATTGCCCCAGTTCTCAAAACAAACCAAACCTCAGATAGTCTACGCACTAATGATACACTAATAATATGATGGTAATGTATGATACATCTATCTTAAGTTTGGCATGCACCTTTATCTACACCTGTGTGTGTGTGTGTGTGTGTGTGTGTGTGTGTGTGTGTGTGTGTGTGTGTGTGTGTGTGTAGGGCAGTGAAGGCTCTGGTGAGATTGTCTGCGTGGGTAGCTGCATCTAAGCGTTGGTGTCTTATTGATTGTACAATATGTAGGCCTACTAGACATTTTATGAGCGGGCCCATTTGTTTTACAAAGCAGCCATCTTATTATAGAAAAGTTGTACCTTTAATCTATAACTGAGCCAGCACACGAAGGTTTGGTATTTATCTCAGATGCGTACAATTGTTCTTTAAAACATGCATGGACATGAACCTAGTATGGCTAGAGGTCTTAATGTTGGCATACGCCTTTATCTACACCCATTCTTTGTGTGTGTGTGGGCAGTGAAGGCTCTGACGAGACTGCCTGCATGTGCAGCTACATCCAAGCATTGGCGTCTTATTGACTATACAATAAGTACCAATAATTTCATAAGCTGGTCCCATTTTACAAAGAAGCCAAGTTATTATTGAAAAGTTTTACCATTAAGCTAATTTTGGGCCAGCACATTAGGATTTGGTATTTTATCTCATATGCTCAAGTTGTTCTTTAAACATGCATGGACATGAACCTAGTGTGGCTAGATGTCTAATTTTGGCATGCACCTTTATCTACGCCCATTCTGTATGTGTGTGTTGGGTGGGGGAGGCTGTAATGGCTCTGGTGAGACTGCCTGCATGCGCAGCTACGCCAAAGCGTTGGCGTCTTATTGACTATACAATAAGTAACATAAATCTCATGAGCTTGCCCATTTTTACAAAGCAGCCATGCTATTATTGAAAATTGTAGCTTTATGTAATATTTGAGCCTGCACATGAGAGTATGGCATTTTATCGCATATGCGTACAGATGTTTTTTAAACATGCATGGGCATGAACCTAGTGTGGCTAAAAGTCGTTTTGATTTCGTCATGCACCTTTATCTACACCCATTTTGTGTGGAGGAGGAGAGCAGTGGGGGTTCTGGCGAAACTGTCTGCATGCACAGCTGTGTCTACGCACTGGCGTCTTAATGACTGTACAATATTTATTAAACATCTTATGAGCTGGCTCATATTTTTACAAAGCAGACAGTATCATTATTGAGAGTTGTCACATCTATGTAATATTTGCGGCAGCACCTGAGATTTTGTTACTTATTGCACATGCGTAGAGTTGTTCTTAAAACATGCATGGACAGGTACCTAGTGGCACTAGAAGTCTTAATTTTGACATGCCCCTTTATCTACACCCATTTTTGCAGCCAGTGAATGCTATTGAGACTGTGTGCATGCGCAGCTGCGTCTAAGCATTAGCGACATATTGAATATACAATAAGTACCAAACATTCATGAGTTGGCCCATTTCTTTTTCAACGCAGTTATGCTCTTTTTAAATAAAAAGCGTCATCATTCTGTGCATACAGCATGTACGATTATCTTCATTGAGAAGTAACAAACGGCATGACAGTCTTATAATAGACTATTGTTTCAGTTTTGAATTTGCTCTATTGCAGTAAACCGTGCATATGAGAACAATAAAAACAATTTAAACCAGCATATGAATATTTAGCCTTTTTCACATATAGATAAACAGTGGAAGTCTTAATGAGCTTGCGCGTCTGAATCTTCAGTCTCATCAGAGCCATCGCGTCTTGCACACAAATATATGAATATAATAGTAGGCATACACTAAATAATGGTAAAATACTTAAGAGCAAAAAGAACACTGTTATATGATGACTGACCGCAGTTATATGACTGAAAACAATGTTGATTGCGATGTTAAGCACAAACACAACAACAAGAGAAAGCAAAATTATATTAATAAGTAAAAGAAAAACAAATTAGAAAAAAAAAATATATTTTTTTTTATTTGACAGGGTTCGAACTTGTGCCACCAGGGATTTTATTGAGCTCTGTGAGACTTTGAGACTAACGCACTAAACCCCTCAGCTATTTTGGCCCATTAATCTATAGGTATACAATACATCAAAATAGGACCAAACTTTAATGTTAAGGGAGATTACTTGGGGTGATAAATAAACTGAACAGTCAAAAACGGAGATATCGTCCTAAAGAGAAGGGATTTTAGAATTTGCACTTGGTCTTATTTTCCTGTGAAAGAATACTTCAAAATTATTAAGCTGAAATCAGAATTATCCAAATCACCTTTATTTTTTACCATATGGAATTAATAGTTTCTTTACTTTTAAGCCAAGTAAAATAACACTTGCTCAATTTATATGTCTTACCTACTCTGTCCAATTTTTTTGGACAGTTCTTGACGAGCCCTAATACAAGGGCTTGTCATCAAACGAATTCCTCCGAGGGAGGATTCGTTCAAACGAATTCCTCCGAGGGAGGATTCGTAAGGAAAGTCCCTTCCACTTTTTCTTTTTTTTTTTTTATTTTTTTTCTTGTGTCATATTTTTTTTCTGTCCTCCCCTCTTTTTCCTTTTTTCCCTTTGTCCTTTTCTTGGTGGTCCTTGGACATTTTTGAGGGTCACAATAATTACAGAGGGAAGGGGGTAGTCTGCTTTAGGTTATTTAATTGGAAGAAAAATGAATACATACTTCTGCGTAAATTAAGCACTATCATAGTGTAACTATTATTAGATTTGTTACTGTTCGTTATGGATCCTAAAATTACAAAATGAATGTCCCTCCCAACCCCAATGTTGAAACAACGCTATGTCATTGTAGTATGCGTTCTAAATACATGGCCAACGTGCCCGATTACCTAATGAGTGGTGTATGGACCTTTGGCATTGGTTTCACATTCATGAAACTAGAAATCATTGTTGAAACAACGTACGAGGGGGGTTCAATATGTAATGAAAACCCATTTATAAATCCATCCACAAACGCATTAGGGTTTAATGCCATATGCCAAACGGAAGATCAAAGCGTCGCCGTTATAATGGTGCATGAAACATTATTTTATCTTTCCAAATTTAATAAGTTACAAACCTTTTAAAAGGCACACTAGTATACACTGCATATATTTTCCTCTGAATTGTATAGACTCATTTTAACAAAGGTAGAAAGGCAGGCTGTATTTTCTAAAACAAACATTTAACATACATGAATCACATATCCATAGTTTTCTGACTCATTTCCCCTTTATCTGTTATAACGATACAAACTTTTGACCAGTACCGATTTCTTTTGCAAACGGTTTTATTAAGTTACCCCCTCTTACGTTGACGTCGTTTAAGGCAATGGACGTAACACTAAAATCTGCACAGTTCTTGAAAATCTGAAATGTGGCATTGTACCAGAAAAGGACAATTTTGATTGTATCGAAGTTTCAATACACACAGTGCATAAGCAGCAGACCAGCTAAACTGAAACCAATACCTAGGGGTATCTCATCTGAGTGGTATACCAATTTCGTTTCCTATAATTATATTGTTTGAAATTAGCAAGCCAGATTATGTACATGCAAATTCGTGTAACAATGTCCAAATAATGCATCTGAATGCAAACATCGATGAAACGCGGTATTTTGTCTGATCCAATTCAGTGTAAGCCAATGATGGCATTCTTTTAAGTGATTTTCTTATTTCAAATGACGTACTTGGGGGTACTTATGAGTGAGATTAAATATGGAAATTTCAAATTGGGCTGTATTACTTGCAAATGAACATCGAAGCAACCAGAAAAAATGTTACAAATGATTTTCGTATGAATTTTTGCTATGTTTTCGTTCATGCAAAAACGACTCTGTCAATGCAATGCAAGAAAATGTAGCATCAAGGAGGATTTTAACCAAAATGACAGCCTCAGTATTTCATAGAATGTATAAAGCAATAGCAAAAATTTTTGCAGGTATAAATCTCCAATATATGGATATTTACCACACGAAGAAACAGACTGAAAACATCCCTCTTTCATGTAGTTATCTGCTTTTGAAAACATTGTTTTATTTCATATCGCAGTGTACTTCAGGGCCCTATCTTGAAAGTGGCTTGTGTAAATTAGATTATGAGCTGGACAACTGCAATTTTACATATATTTAGCCAAGAAACAGACCTTTTAATAAAAGTAATTATAAAGTGTGCACATTAAAAACTTTGGGATATATTGGACTGTTTTCATTACATATTGAACGCCCCTCGTAGCTTCAGCGTTGCTGTTAAACTATTAAAAACCTTAGTACAATATTTGAGCCAGCAAATGAAATTTAGGTTTTTTTTTGCTTATGCATGATGTTGTTCTATTGATATGCATGAACAGCTACCTAGTGGAGCGAGTGGCCTCAACTTTCACACAAGCGTTCATCTACACACATTTATTGTGTATAAGACCCGTGAATGCTCTGGAGATGCTGCGTATGTGCGTAGACTCGCATGAGCATTCAGTACTGGAACCTGCAACAAACATCAAAAATTCATCTGCTGGCTCATATCAGTGAGCCTGCATGTTACGCTTAGTTGATAAGGCATCAGGGCTGGAGCTTCGAATTTGGGAGTGGACAATGTTTTTAGATATGCTTGTACAGGGGTCAAAATGTATTATTTGGCCAATAAATATATGACACCTGAGCAAATATGAACTAAAATACTTGTATTGTTGTTTCTACAAGATGAAATTATATACGAAACTAGGGTTTCATTTGTAGCATTTGGATCTCCTTAGCAAATGCCGTTGAATCAGAACTTGAATTACTACAAGTAAAAGCTTTCACAACAAAAAGCCCTGTCTACTCTAGGCATATATAAATTTGTTATTCTAAACAAGTCATGTTTTAAGTAAAGGGCGACGTAGGTTTTTGCCAATTATAGTAATGCTCAATGCATATGTGGGATCATGCATGACAGCTGTGGATCCAGTATATGGGTCATTTATGGCAGTTGCAGATCTAATTGCCCCAGTTCTCAAAACAAACCAAACCTCAGATAGTCTACGCACTAATGATACACTAATAATATGATGTTAACGTATGATACATCTATCTTAAGTTTGGCATGCACCTTTATCTACACATGTGTGTGTGTGTGTGTGTGTGTGTGTGTGTGTGTGTGTGTGTGTGTGTGTGTGTGTGTGTGTGTGTGTGTGTGTGTGTGTAGGGCAGTGAAGGCTCTGGTGAGATTGTCTGCGTGGGTAGCTGCATCTAAGCGTTGGTGTCTTATTGATTGTACAATATGTAGGCCTAATAGACATTTTATGAGCGGGCCCATTTTTTTTTACAAAGCAGCCATCTTATTATAGAAAAGTTGTACCTTTAATCTATAACTGAGCCAGCACACGAAGGTTTGGTATATATCTCAGATGCGTACAATTGTTCTTTAAAACATGCATGGACATGAACCTAGTATGGCTAGAGGTCTTAATGTTGGCATACGCCTTTATCTACACCCATCCTTTGTGTGTGTGTGTGGGCAGTGAAGGCTCTGACGAGACTGCCTGCATGCGCAGCTACATCAGAGCATTGGCGTCTTATTGACTATGCAATAAGTACCAATAATCTCATAAGCTGGTCCCATTTTACAAAGAAGCCAAGTTATTATTGAAAAGTTTTACCATTAAGCTAATTTTGGGCCAGCACATTAGGATTTGGTATTTTATCTCATATGCTCAAGTTGTTCTTTAAACATGCATGGACATGAACCTAGTGTGGCTAGATGTCTAATTTTGGCATGCACATTTATCTACGCCCATTCTGTATGTGTGTGTTGGGTGGGGGAGGCTGTAATGGCTCTGGTGAGACTGCCTGCATGCGCAGCTACGCCAAAGCGTTGGCGTCTTATTGACTATACAATAAGTAACATAAATCTCATGAGCTTGCCCATTTTTACAAAGCAGCCATGCTATTATTGAAAATTGTAGCTTTATGTAATATTTGAGCCTGCACATGAGAGTATGGTATTTTATCGCATATGCGTACAGATGTTTTTTAAACATGCATGGGCATGAACCTAGTGTGGCTAAAAGTCGTTTTGATTTCGTCATGCACCTTTATCTACACCCATTTTGTGTGGAGGAGGAGAGCAGTGGGGGTTCTGGCGAAACTGTCTGCATGCACAGCTGCGTCTACGCACTGGCGTCTTAATGACTGTACAATATTTATTAAACATCTTATGAGCTGGCTCATATTTTTACAAAGCAGACAGTATCATTATTGAAAGTTGTCACATCTATGTAATATTTGCGGCAGCACCTGAGATTTTGTTACTTATTGCATATGCGTAGAGTTGTTCTTAAAACATGCATGGACAGGTACCTAGTGGCACTAGAAGTCTTAATTTTGACATGCCCCTTTATCTACACCCATTTTTGCAGTCAGTGAATGCTATTGAGACTGTGTGCATGCGCAGCTGAGTCTAAGCATTAGCGACATATTGAATATACAATAAGTACCAAACATTCATGAGTTGGCCCATTTCTTTTTCAACGCAGTTATGCTCTTTTTAAATAAAAAGCGTCATCATTCTGTGCATACAGCATGTACGATTATCTTCATTGAGAAGTAACAAACGGCATGCCAATCTTATAATAGACTATTGTTTCAGTTTTGAATTTGCTCTATTGCAGTAAACCCTATCGTGCATATGAGAACAATAAAAACAATTTAAACCAGCATATGAATATTTAGCCTTTTTCACATATAGATAAACAGTGGAAGTCTTAATGAGCTTGCGCGTCTGAATCTTCAGTCTCATCAGAGCCATCGCGTCTTGCACACAAATATATGAATATAATAGTAGGCATTACACTAAATAATGGTAAAATACTTAAGAGCAAAAAGAACACTGTTATATGATGACTGACCGCAGTTATATGACTGAAAACAATGTTGATTGTGATGTTAAGCACAAACACAACAACAAGAGAAAGCAAAATTATATTAATAAGTAAAAGAAAAACAAATTAGAAAAAAAATATTTTTTTTTTATTTGACAGGGTTCGAACCTGTGCCACCAGGGATTTTATTGAGCTCTGTGAGACTTTGATTTCTTTTGCTCCGGTATTCAGTTTAATTTACTGTTGAGTCCTTATCCTTGCTTTATCTCCTTGTTATATCTTGATTTATATGTTTTAGGAGATGATGCATTGATAAGTTAGGGGTCTTTCATGCAAACCAAATATCTATGTGTCTTGATCCACATCTGAATTAAGGGTGAGGTTGGCGCCGTTAAACCGGTTTAAGGCCTCCAGTAAAATATTTTACTGACCGTTCCAAGGCGGTACTTCTTTTGTGGATCTTTCATGTTTTTGTTCTGTCTTGTGTTTGCTATGTTTTGTGCGCGTCTGTTTATATGTGCTTCGTGGTCACCTGCTGGGAAAGGGCTGACCTCTTGGCTCTCGTTTGTGGTGTCTTTTGTGAGTTTGTCACTTTCCCATTGGTATCCTGGGTCAGGTGTGGTACTTGATTGTATCGATTCCTGATCTTTGCAACCTTACTTACTTTGAGACTAACGCACTAGACCCCTCAGCTATTTTGGCCCATTAATCTATAGGTATACAATACATCAAAATAGGACCAAACTTTAATGTTAAGGGAGATTACTTGGGGTGATAAATAAACTGAACAGTCAAAAACGGATATATCGTCCTAAAGAGAAGGGATTTCAAAATTTGCACTTGGTCTTATTTTCCTGTGAAAGAATACTTCAAAATTATTAAGCTGAAATCAGAATTATCCAAATCACCTTTATTTTTTACCATATGGAATTAATAGTTTCTTTACTTTTAAGCCAAGTAAAATAACACTTGCTCAATTTATATGTATTACCTACTCTGTCCAATTTTTTTGGACAGTTCTTGACGAGCCCTAATACAAGGGCTTGTCATCAAACGAATTCCTCCGAGGGAGGATTCGTTCAAACGAATTCCTCCGAGGGAGGATTCGTAAGGAAAGTCCCTTCCACTTTTTTTTTTATTTTTTTTTTATTTTTTTTCTTGTGTCATATTTTTTTCTGTCCTCCCCTCTTTTTCCTTTTTTCCCTTTGTCCTTTTCTTGGTGGTCCTTGGACATTTTTGAGGGTCACAATAATTACAGAGGGAAGGGGGTAGTCTGCTTTAGGTTATTTAATTGGAAGAAAAATGAATACATACTTCTGCGTAAAGTAAGCACTATCACAGTTTAACTGTTATTAGATTTGTTACTGTTCGTTATGGATCCTAAAATTACAAAATGAATGTCCCTCCCAACCCCAATGTTGAAACAACGCTATGTCATTGTAGTATGCGTTCTAAATACATGGCCAACGTGCCCGATTACCTAATGAGTGGTGTATGGACCTTTGGCATTTGTTTCACATTCATGAAAATAGAAATCATTGTTTAAACAACGTAGCTTCAGCGTTGCTGTTAAACTATTAAAAACCTTAATACAATATTTGAGCCAGCAAATGAAATTTAGGGTTTTATTTGCTTATGCATGATGTTGTTCTATTGATATGCATGAACAGCTACCTAGTGGAGCGAGTGGCCTCAACTTTCACACAAGCGTTCATCTACACACATTTATTGTGTATAAGACCCGTGAATGCTCTGGAGATGCTGCGTATGTGCGTAAACTCGCATGAGCATTCAGTACTGGAACCTGCAACAAACATCAAAAATTCATCTGCTGGCTCATATCAGTGAGCCTGCATGTTACGCTTAGTTGATAAGGCATCAGGGCTGGAGCTTCGAATTTGGGAGTGGACAATGTTTTTAGATATGCTTGTACAGGGGTCAAAATGTATTATTTGGCCAATAAATATATGACACCTGAGCAAATATGAACTAAAATACTTGTATAGTTGTTTCTACAAGATGAAATTATATACGAAACTAGGGTTTCATTTGTAGCATTTGGATCTCCTTAGCAAATGCCGTTGAATCAGAACTTGAATTACTACAAGTAAAAGCTTTCACAACAAAAAGCCCTGTCTACTCTAGGCATATATAAATTTGTTATTCTAAACAAGTCATGTTTTAAGTAAAGGGCGACGTAGGTTTTTGCCAATTATAGTAATGCTCAATGCATATGTGGGATCATGCATGACAGCTGTGGATCCAGTATATGGGTCATTTATGGCAGTTGCAGATCTAATTGCTCCAGTTCTCAAAACAAACCAAACCTCAGATAGTCTACGCACTAATGATACACTAATAATATGATGTTAACGTATGATACATCTATCTTAAGTTTGGCATGCACCTTTATCTACACCTGTGTGTGTGTGTGTGTGTGTGTGTGTGTGTGTGTGTGTGTGTGTGTGTGTGTGTGTGTGTGTGTGTGTGTGTGTGTGTGTGTGTAGGGCAGTGAAGGCTCTGGTGAGATTGTCTGCGTGGGTAGCTGCATATAAGCGTTGGTGTCTTATTGATTGTACAATATGTAGGCCTACTAGACATTTTATGAGCGGGCCCATTTTTTTTACAAAGCAGCCATCTTATTATAGAAAAGTTGTACCTTTAATCTATAACTGAGCCAGCACACGAAGGTTTGGTATTTATCTCAGATGCGTACAATTGTCCTTTAAAACATGCATGGACATGAACCTAGTATGGCTAGAGGTCTTAATGTTGGCATACGCCTTTATCTACACCCATTCTTTGTGTGTGTGTGGGCAGTGAAGGCTCTGACGAGACTGCCTGCATGCGCAGCTACATCCAAGCATTGGCGTCTTATTGACTATACAATAAGTACCAATAATCTCATAAGCTGGTCCCATTTTACAAAGAAGCCAAGTTATTATTGAAAAGTTTTACCATTAAGCTAATTTTGGGCCAGCACATTTGGATTTGGTATTTTATCTCATATGCTCAAGTTGTTCTTTAAACATGCATGGACATGAACCTAGTGTGGCTAGATGTCTAATTTTGGCATGCACCTTTATCTACGCTCATTCTGTATGTGTGTGTTGGGGGGGAGGCTGTGATGGCTCTGGTGAGACTGCCTGCATGCGCAGCTACGCCAAAGCGTTGGCGTCTTATTGACTATACAATAAGTAACATAAATCTCATGAGCTTGCCCATTTTTACAAAGCAGCCATGCTATTATTGAAAAATTGTAGCTTTATGTAATATTTGAGCCTGCACATGAGAGTATGGTATTTTATCGCATATGCATACAGATGTATTTTAAACATACATGGGCATGAACCTAGTGTGGCTAAAAGTCGTTTTGATTTCGTCAGGCACCTTATTCTACATCCATTTTGTGTGGAGGAGGAGAGCAGTGGGGGTTCTGGCGAAACTGTCTGCATGTACAGCTACGTCTACGCACTGGCGTCTTAATGACTGTACAATATTTATTAAACATCTTATGAGCTGGCTCATATGTTTACAAAGCAGACAGTATTATTATTGAAAGTTGTCACATCTATGTAATATTGGCGGCAGCACCTGAGATTTTGTTACTTATTACATATGCGTAGAGTTGTTCTTAAAACATGCATGGACAGGTACCTAGTGGCACTAGAAGTCTTAATTTTGACATGCCCCTTTATCTACACCCATTTTTGCAGCCAGTGAATGCTATTGAGACTGTGTGCATGCGCAGCTGCGTCTTAGCATTAGCGACATATTGAATATACAATAAGTACCAAACATTCATGAGTTGGCCCATTTCTTTTTCAACGCAGTTATGTTTTTTTTTAATAAAAAGCGTCATCATTCTGTGCATACAGCATGTACAATTATCTTCATTGAGAAGTAACAAACGGCATGCCAATCTTATAATAGACAATTGTTTCAGTTTTGAATTTGCTCTATTGCAGTAAACCCTATCGTGCATATGAGAACAATAAAAACAATTTAAACCAGCATATGAATAGTTGGCCCTTTTCATATATAGATAAACAGTGGAAGTCTTAATGAGTATGCCCGTCTGAATCTTCAGCCTCATCAGAGTCATCGCGTCTTGCACACAAATATATGAATATAATAGTAGGCACACACTAAATAATGGTAAAATACTTAAGAGCAAAAAGAACACTGTTATATGATGACTGGCTGCAGTTATATGACTGAAAACAATGTTGATAGCGATGTTAAGCACAAACACAACAACAAGAGAAAGCAAAATTATATTAATAATTAAAAGAAAAACAAATTAGAAAAAAAAATAGATTTTTTTATTTGACAGGGTTCGAACCTGTGCCACCAGGGATTTTATTGAGCGCTGTGAGACTTTGAGACTAACGCACTAGACCCCTCAGCTATTTTGGCCCATTAATCTATAGGTATACAATACATCAAAATAGGACCAAACTTTAATGTTAAGGGAGATCACTTGGGGTGATAAATACACTGAACAGTCAAAAAACGGAGATATCGTCCTAAAGAGAAGGGGTTTTAAAATTTGCACTTGGTCTTATTTTCCTGTGAAAGAATACTTCAAAATTATTAAGCTGAAATCAGAATTATACAAATCACCTTTATTTTATACCATATGGAATTAATAGTTTCTTTACTTTTAAGCCAAGTAAAATAACACTTGCTCAATTTATATGTATTACCTACTCTGTCAATTTTTTTTGGACAGTTCTTGACGAGCCCTAATACAAGGGCTTGTCATCAAACGAACTACTCCGAGGGAGGATTCGTTCAAACGAATTCCTCCGAGGGTGGATTCGTAAGGAAAGTCCCTTCCACTTTTTTTAATTTTTTTTCTTTTGTCATACTTTTTCTGTCCTCCCCTTTTTTCCTTTGTCCTTTTCTTGGTGGTCCTTGGACATTTTGAGGGTCACAATGATTACAGAGGGAAGGGGGGTACTCTGCTTTAGGTTATTTAGTTGGAAGAAAAATGAATATATACTTCTGCGTAAAGTAAACACTATCACAGTTTAACTGTTATTAGATTTGTTACTGTTCGTTATGGATCCTAAAATGACAAAATGAATGTCCCTCCCAACCTCAATGTTGAAACAACGCTATGCCATTGTAGTATGCGTTCAAAATACATGGCCAGCGTGCCCACTTACCTAATGAGTGGTGTATGGACCTTTGGCATTGGTTTCACATTTGGTGAAAATAGAAATCATTGTTTAAACAACGTAGCTTCAGCGTTGCTATTAAACTATTAAAAACCTTAATACAATATTTGAGCCAGCAAATGAAATTTAGGTGTTTTTTGCATATGCGTAATGTTGTTCTATTGATATGCATGAACAGCTACCTAGTGGAGCGAGTGGCCTCAACTTTCACACAAGCGTTCATCTACACACATTTATTGTGTATAAGACCCGTGGATGCTCTGGAGATGCTGCGTATGTGCGTAGACTCGCATGAGCATTCATTACTGGAACCTGCAACAAACATCAAAAATTTATCTGCTGGCTCATATCAGAAAGCCTGCATGTTACGCTTAGTTGATAAGGCATCAGGGCTGGAGTTTCGAATTTGGGAGTGGACAATGTTTTTAGATATGCTTGTACAGGGGTCAAAATGTATTATTTGGCCAATAAATATATGACACCTGAACAAATATGAACTAAAATACTTGTATAGTTGTTTCTACAAGATGAAATTATATACAAACTAGGGTGTCATTTGTAGCATTTGGATCTCCTTCGCAAATGCCGTTGAATCAGATCTTGAATTACTACAAGTAAAAGCTTTCACAACAAAAAGCCCTGTCTACTCTAGGCATATATAAATTTGTTATTCTGAACAAGTCATGTTTTAAGTAAAGGGCGACGTAGGTTTTTGCCAATTATAGTAATTTTCAATGCATATGTGGGATCATGCATGGCAGCTGTGGATCCAGTATATGGGTCATTTAAGGCAGTTGAAGATCTAATTGCCCCAGTTCTCAAAACAAACCAAACCTCAGATAGTATACGCACTAATGATACACTAATAATATGATGTTAACGTATGATACATCTATCTTAAGTTTGGCATGCACCTTTATCTACACGTGTGTGTGTGTGTGTGTGTGTGTGTGTGTGTGTGTGTGTGTGTGTGTGTGTGTGTGTGTGTGTAGGGCAGTGAAGGCTCTGGTGAGATTGTCTGCGTGGGTAGCTGCATCTAAGCGTTGGTGTCTTATTGATTGTACAATATGTAGGCCTACTAGACATTTTATGAGCGGGCCCATCTTTTTTTACAAAGCAGCCATCTTATTATAGAAAAGTTGTACCTTTAAATTATAATTGAGCCAGCACACGAAGGTTTGGTATTTATCTCAGATGCGTACAGTTGTTCTTTAAAACATGCATGGACATGAACCTAGTATGGCTAGAGGTCTTAATGTTGGCATACGCCTTTATCTACACCCATTCTTTGTGTGTGTGTGGGCAGTGAAGGCTCTGACGAGACTGCCTGCATGCGCAGCTACATCCAAGCATTTGCGTCTTATTGACAATACAATAAGTACCAATAATCTCATAAGCTGGCCCATTTTTACAAAGAAGCCAAGTTATTATTGAAAAGTTTTACCATTAAGCTAATTTTGGGCCAGCACATTAGGATTTGGTATTTTATCTCATATGCTCAAGTTGTTCTTTAAACATGCATGGACATTAACCTAGTGTGGCTAGATGTCTAATTTTGGCATGCACCTTTATCTACGCCCATTCTGTATGTGTGTGTTGGGGGGGGGGGGGGAGGCTGTGATGGCTCTGGTGAGACTGCCTGCATGCGCAGCTACGCCAAAGCGTTGGCGTCTTATTGACTATACAATAAGTAACATAAATCTCATGAGCTTGCCCATTTTTACAAAGCAGCCATGTTATTATTGAAAAATTGTAGCTTTATGTAATATTTGAGCCTGCACATGAGAGTATGGTATTTTATCGCATATGCGTACAGATGTTTTTTAAACATGCATGGGCATGAACCTAGTGTGGCTAGAAGTCGTTTTGATTTCGTCATGCACCTTTATCTGCACCCATTTTGTGTGGAGGAGGAGAGCAGTGGGGGTTCTGGCGAAACTGTCTGCATGCACAGCTGCGTCTACGCACTGGCGTCTTAATGACTGTACAATATTTATTAAACATCTTATGAGCTGGCTCATATTTTTACAAAGCAGACAGTATTATTATTGAAAGTTGTCACATCTATGTAATATTTGCGGCAGCACCTGAGATTTTGTTACTTATTACATATGCGTAGAGTTGTTCTTAAAACATGCATGGACAGGTACCTAGTGGCACTAGAAGTCTTAATTTTGACATGCCCCTTTATCTACACCCATTTTTGCAGCCAGTGAATGCTATTGAGACTGTGTGCATGCGCAGCTGAGTCTAAGCATTAGCGACATATTGAATATACAATAAGTACCAAACATTCATGAGTTGCCCATTTCTTTTTCAACGCAGTTATGTTTTTTTAATAAAAAGCGTCATCATTCTGTGCATATAGCATGTACGATTATCTTCATTGAGAAGTAACAAACGGCATGCCAATCTTATAATAGACTATTGTTTCAGTTTTGAATTTGCTCTATTGCAGTAAACCCTATCGTGCATATGAGAACAATAAAAACAATTTAAACCAGCATATGAATAGTTGGCCCTTTTCATATATAGATAAACAGTGGAAGTCTTAATGAGCTTGCGCGTCTGAATCTTCAGCCTCATCAGAGTCATCGCGTCTTGCACACAAATATATGAATATAATAGTAGGCATACACTAAATAATGGTAAAATACTTAAGAGCAAAAAGAACACTGTTATATGATGACTGACCGCAGTTATATGACTGAAAACAATGTTGATAGCGATGTTAAGCACAAACACAACAACAAGAGAAAGCAAAATTATATTAATAAATAAAAGAAAAACAAATTAGAAAAAAATATATTTTTTTTATTTGACTGGGTTCGAACCTGTGCCACCAGGGATTTTATTGAGCTATTTTGGCCCATTAATCTATAGGTATACAATACATCAAAATAGGACCAAACTTTAATGTTAAGGGAGATCACTTGGGGTGATAAATACACTGAACAGTCAAAAAACGGAGATATCGTCCTAAAGAGAAGGGATTTTAAAATTTGCACTTGGTCTTATTTTCCTGTGAAAGAATACTTCAAAATTATTAAGCTGAAATCAGAATTATACAAATCACCTTTATTTTATACCATATGGAATTAATAGTTTCTTTACTTTTAAGCCAAGTAAAATAACACTTGCTCAATTTATATGTATTACCTACTCTGTCAATTTTTTTTTGGACAGTTCTTGACGAGCCCTAATACAAGGGCTTGTCATCAAACGAACTACTCCGAGGGAGGATTCGTTCAAACGAATTCCTCCGAGGGTGGATTCGTAAGGAAAGTCCCTTCCACTTTTTTTAATTTTTTTCTTTTGTCATACTTTTTCTGTCCTCCCCTTTTTTTCCTTTGTCCTTTTCTTGGTGGTCCTTGGACATTTTGAGGGTCACAATAATTACAGAGGGGAGGGGGATAGTCTGCTTTAGGTTATTTAGTTGGAAGAAAAATGAATATATACTTCTGCGTAAAGTAAACACTATCACAGTTTAACTGTTATTAGATTTGTTACTGTTCGTTATGGATCCTAAAATGACAAAATGAATGTCCCTCCAGACCTCAATGTTGAAACAACGCTATGCCATTGTAGTATGCGTTCAAAATACATGGCCAGCGTGCCCACTTACCTAATGAGTGGTGTATGGACCTTTGGCATTGGTTTCACATTTGGTGAAAATAGAAATCATTGTTTAAACAACGTAGCTTCAGCGTTGCTATTAAACTATTAAAAACCTTAATACAATATTTGAGCCAGCAAATGAAATTTAGGTGTTTTTTGCATATGCGTAATGTTGTTCTATTGATATGCATGAACAGCTACCTAGTGGAGCGAGTGGCCTCAACTTTCACACAAGCGTTCATCTACACACATTTATTGTGTATAAGACCCGTGGATGCTCTGGAGATGCTGCGTATGTGCGTAGACTCGCATGAGCATTCATTACTGGAACCTGCAACAAACATCAAAAATTCATCTGCTGGCTCATATCAGAAAGCCTGCATGTTACGCTTAGTTGATAAGGCATCAGGGCTGGAGTTTCGAATTTGGGAGTGGACAATGTTTTTAGATATGCTTGTACAGGGGTCAAAATGTATTATTTGGCCAATAAATATATGACACCTGAACAAATATGAACTAAAATACTTGTATAGTTGTTTCTACAAGATGAAATTATATACAAACTAGGGTGTCATTTGTAGCATTTGGATCTCCTTCGCAAATGCCGTTGAATCAGATCTTGAATTACTACAAGTAAAAGCTTTCACAACAAAAAGCCCTGTCTACTCTAGGCATATATAAATTTGTTATTCTGAACAAGTCATGTTTTAAGTAAAGGGCGACGTAGGTTTTTGCCAATTATAGTAATTTTCAATGCATATGTGAGATCATGCATGGCAGCTGTGGATCCAGTATATGGGTCATTTAAGGCAGTTGCAGATCTAATTGCCCCAGTTCTCAAAACAAACCAAACCTCAGATAGTATACGCACTAATGATACACTAATAATATGATGTTAACGTATGATACATCTATCTTAAGTTTGGCATGCACCTTTATCTACACGTGTGTGTGTGTGTGTGTGTGTGTGTGTGTGTGTGTGTGTGTGTGTGTGTGTGTGTGTGTGTGTGTGTGTAGGGCAGTGAAGGCTCTGGTGAGATTGTCTGCGTGGGTAGCTGCATCTAAGCGTTGGTGTCTTATTGATTGTACAATATGTAGGCCTACTAGACATTTTATGAGCGGGCCCATCTTTTTTTACAAAGCAGCCATCTTATTATAGAAAAGTTGTACCTTTAAATTATAATTGAGCCAGCACACGAAGGTTTGGTATTTATCTCAGATGCGTACAGTTGTTCTTTAAAACATGCATGGACATGAACCTAGTATGGCTAGAGGTCTTAATGTTGGCATACGCCCTTATCTACACCCATTCTTTGTGTGTGTGTGGGCAGTGAAGGCTCTGACGAGACTGCCTGCATGCGCAGCTACATCCAAGCATTGGCGTCTTATTGACTATACACTAAGTACCAACTAGAGCGCGCAGTCAATGGGGCGCAATCGCAATTCCCCACGCTAAAGTTTTTTACTCCCCCCTGCACCCACAAGTTCCACCCCGGGGCATGACCCTGGCAACAGAATGAAAATTCTGTTCAATATGTTTTCTATCTTTTATTTGTGAGTACAGACACAAAGAGTTCGGGGTAAAAATCTTTGAAATTCACATGTTAATGATATTTGACCTTTTGACCTCGCCCCAAGGTCACCAGTTTGCCCTTATGATGAAAATGTTACTTGAATTCTGTTCTGCTTGTCATCCCCGTCGATTTGTTATGCAACATGACCATGTTTGAAAAAAATGACCCCCTGGGCACCCCCAGTGCCCCAAAGTCCCACCCCTGTGGCATGACCCAGGAGACAGAATAAAAATCCCGTCTGATATGATTTGTATCTTTCATTTGTGAGAACACACACAAAGTTTGGAATAAAATCTTTGAAATTGACTTTGTAATTGAAATTAAATGATATTTGACCTTTTGACCCCTCCCCAGGGCCCCAGGGGGTGGGGCCCAATTTTTTTTACGTTGCTCGCCCCATTCATGTGAGTAACTCACATACTAAATTTGGTTGAATTTCGTCCAATGGTTTAGGAGGAGATAGCATAACGGACAGACAGCATGACGGAATTTGTTTTCAGCCCCTAAGTACCCCCAAGTCTCACCCCTAGGGCATGATCCAGGCGACAGAATAAAAAAACAGTCTGATATGTTTTGTATCTTTCATTTGTGAGAACACACACAAAGTTTGGAATGAAAATCTTTGAAATTGACTTTGTAATTGAAATTAAATGATATTTGACCTTTTGACCCTTCCCCAGGGCCCCAGGGGGCGGGGCCAATTTTTTTTTTACGCTGCGCGCCCCATTCATGTGAGTAACTCACATACCAAATTTGGTTGAATTTCGTCCAATGGTTTAGGAGGAGATAGCATAACGGACAGACAGCATGACTGAATTTGATATTGGTAGCTTAACGGACAGACAGCATGACTGAATTTGATTTCGGCCCCTAAGTACCCAAAGTCCCGCCCCTAGGGCATGATCCAGGCGACAGAATAAAAAACCTGTCTGATATGTTTTGAATCTTTCATTTGTGAGAACACACACTAAGTTTGGAATAAAAATCTTTAAAATTGACTTTGTAATTGAAATTAAATGATATTTGACCTTTTGACCCCTCCCCAGGGCCCCAGGGGCGGGGTCAAAAAAAATTACGTTGCGCGCCCCATTTATGTGAGTAACTCACACACCAAATTTGGTTGAATTTCGTCCAATAGTTTAGGAGGAGATAGCATAACGGACAGACGGACGGACAGACGGACGGAGGCGATAGCAATATCCCCTTCGCTTTTTTTAAAAAAGCGTGGGGATAATAATCTCATGAGCGGGCCCATTTTTACAAAGAAGCCAAGTTATTATTGAAAAGTTGTACCATTAAGCTGTATTTGGGCCAGCACATTAGGGTTTGGTATTTTATCTCATATACTCAAGTTGTTCTTTAAACATGCAGGAACATGAACCTAGTTTGGCTAGATGTCTAATTATGGCATGCACCTTTATCAACGCAAATTCTGTAGGTGTGTGTTGGGGGGAGGCTGTGATGACTCTGGTAAGACTGCTTGCATGCGAAGCTACGTCCAAGTGTTGGCGTCTTATTGACTATACAATAAGTACCAATAATCTCATGAGCGGGCCCATTTTTACAAAGAAGCCAAGTTATTATTGAAAAGATGTACCATTAAGCTGTATTTGGGCCAGCACATTAGGGTTTGGTATTTTATCTCATATACTCAAGATGTTCTTTAAACATGCAGGAACATGAACCTGGTTTGGCTAGATGTCTAATTTTGGCATGCGCCTTTATCTACGCCAATTCTGTATGTGTGTGTTGGGGGGGGGGGAGGCTGTGATGGCTCTTGTGAGACTGCTTGCATGCGAAGCTACGTGAAAGCGTTGGCGTTTCATTGACTATACAATAAGTAACATAAATCTAATGAGCTTGCCCATTTTTACAAAGCAGCCATGTTATTATTGAAAAATTGTAGCTTTATGTAATATTTGAGCCTGCACATGAGAGTATGGTATTTCATCGCATATGCGTACAGTTGTTTTTTAAACATGCATGGGCATGAACCTAGTGTGGCTAGAAGTAGTATTGATTTCGTCATGCACCTTTATCTACACCCATTTTGTGTGGAGGAGAGGAGCAGTGGGGGTTCTGGCGAAACTGTCTGCATGCACAGCTGCGTCTACGCACTGGCGTCTTAATGATGTACAATATTTATTAAACATCTTATGAGCTGGCTCATTTTTTTACAAAGCAGACAGTATTATTATTGTAAGTTGTCACATCTATGTAATATTTGAGGCAGCACCTGAGATTTTGTTACTTATTGCATTCGCGTAGAGTTGTTCTTAAAACATGCATGGACAGGTACCTAGTGGCACTAGAAATCTTAATTTTGACATGCCCTTTATCTACACCCATTTTTTGCAGTCAGTGAATGCTATTGAGACTGTGTGCATGCGCAGTTGCGTCTAAGCATAGCGACATTTTGAATATACAATAAGTACCAAACATTCATGAGTTGGCTCATTTCTTTTTCAACGCAGTTTTTTTAATAAAAAGCGTCATCATTCTGTGCATACAGCATGTACGATTATCTTCATTGAGAAGTAACAAACGGCATGCCAATCTAATAATAGACTATTGTTTCAGTTTTGAATTTGCTTTATTGCAGTTAACCCTATCGTGCATATGAGAACAATAAAAACAATTTAAACCAGCATATGAAAAGTTTGTCCTTTTCATATATAGATAAACAGTGGAAGTCTTAATGAGCTTGCGCGTCTGAATCTTCAGTCTCATCACGCCTTGCACACAAAAATATGATTATAATAGTAGGCATACGCTAAATAATACTAAAGTCCTTTAGAGCAACAAGAACACTGTTATAATGATGACTGACCGCAGTTATATAACTGTAAACACTGTTGATAGCGATGTTAAGCACAAACACAACAACAAGAGAAAGCAAAAATATAGCAATGAATAAAAGAAAGATAAATGAAAAATATATTGCTTTTCATGAATTCTGGGTGCATTGTCTGAGTTTACTGCAGATGACTGGGCAAATCGAAACAGTTACTTTAACCATTGTTGATGTCTAAAGCATATAATGTTTGGCCAAAGTAAACATGCTTAAACAAACCAGCTAAGAACAGGATACACATATCAGATACTTAAGATCAGTATGATCCGAACATCCGTCTGATCATGGTGTTTACCTATAAAGATCTGATTGCTATTTCATTCTAATCTGCACTCAGAGTTTATTTATTGATTGTTGAAGGTGAATTTTATAGCCATATTTACATAACAATTTGTGTATGAAGGGGAAGGTTGCAACTAATGTTGCGAGAACTTGTGACCCAATTTGCTTTAATTTGTGGTAATATAAAATATGTATAGTTTAAACCGTGGTTTTAACGCAAATCACCCAGCATTACACCTGGAAGAAGAGGAAACTGAAATAAAACGGTTTGGGACATAAAGAAGGCAGCAATACTGCTGTAAAATTTAAGAGAAAAAGAAAATATAATTAACAAATTAACTTCGAATCTCCAACATAATAGTTCGGAGAAATCAGTACAAGTCCTTTCCATACTTATTCATTCTATAATATTGTCCAGCCACTGGTATACAAAATGGTGGTGAGGGTTTGCCGAGCATCATTTTGGCTGGATCCAGGTATTTTAGTGAAAATGCTCATAACTCTTGAACCGCATGGTTTATTTTAATCAAATTTTGCATATGATTTTAACATTATCGAGACACAGGTATGCAAAAGGCTCTGCCATGAAATTTTTTTGTGACAAAGCCTAGTCACCATTTTTCGTACCTGTGTCCCGATAATGTTAAATGTATTAGAATCCGCTTTCTTACGGAACCTATTTCAGCACGTTTGTGTTGAAACACTAAATTCTGCTACCGGAAAATTGTATTCAATTTAAATACGTAGAGTTTCATTCGAATTAGCAAACATTCAACGTGGGTCGTGCATATTACTGTCAATTGATTATCTGTTGTAAACACTTCATTAAAGAAGTTCAAATGGAAACTTACATATACATTCTGTCACAACTAGACTAGATGTAGATAGGAAATTAAGGCTTATGACCAACATCTAACCCAGTATAGTCCCAGCTTAGGTCTCTAAACAGTATTTGAACATATTTTGCATCTGGATGTCTGGCAAAGGTAGTTACATCTTATCCTTTTGTAAATCTGAAATGCTCCCATATTAGGCTAAAAATCGAGTTCATTTTACTCCAAGGTATAACATTGTGAACATATCATTTTATTGATGGCGCATGCCTAGGTGGTTCATATGTGAAATACAGATTGCCAATGGGCTGTAGATGACTAAAAGTTTGCTGGTATGACCTTGGAGACATGAGTCACCGTAAAAAAATGTCAAACTATGAGTACTGATATTGGCCATGGGCTCGCCCATCGATTAACCCCCTTCTATTTGAAATTATTCCCCTTGTGCCAAGTTTCATTTTGATTCTTGTAAACAGAAATGGGAGTTTGCAACACATGTCAAACCAGGGGTGCGACAATAGCAAAATTTAATACTTGCCCAGGGACAAGTAAACGGCCATAACATACTTGTCCAAAGAAAGTTATACTTGTTGAATGCACAAAGAACTTAGCTTACCCCATACTGTATTGAACCTTATATAAACTCTTAAAACAGTTTGAATTCTTGAAAACAATGTAGATCCAGATCAGCTGGCTTCTGAAACTAGAGGACCTGAAGAACCTGAGGCGCTCACCTGATCACCTTAGTAATGTTAAAATAGTTCAAGGTCAACTACAGCTTATAATGGAACAAATTTTATTTTACCATATATGGGGGTTGCAGCCATTTTGGTCAAGTGACCTAAACAACCTAATGAATAATCCATCAAACAGCCCAGTGATTTCTGAGAAAAAGATGTTTAGATAGATTTGTGGCCAAATGATTGGCCTTGGATAAAAGGTCACAGGTCAGCTTGACATTTGGTACTTAATATAAAACCATTGTCTCATTAGGTTTAACAATATGAATTCTGCTAAAACAGTTATAGAAAAATGAACATTTTAAGATTTTCCCCATATAAATGCATTAGGAATCAAACTTGACCTTGCCATAAAGTAGGTCAAGGTCAACCTAGATTCATCATTTGTGCGAACCTGGTAGGGCCCACATCCCCAATGTTACATACCAAGTCCCAAAACCAATGGCCTTTTGGTGAAGAAGATATTTAAAGTTTTTACCATATATGGGCGTGGCAGCCATCTCAGTCATATGACCATAACAATTTGTATAAATTTTGGCTAATTAATCATAAGGAGTTGTCATATGAAATATGATTTCAATTGGCCGAGTGGTTTGTGAGAAAACTATGTTTTAATAAGTTGATGGGACGCCAATATGAGCGACCTTGGCTGAAAGGTTAAATGTCAACCTTGACCTTTGAAACACTAGATTGAACATATCAAGTGAGAATAATTACTTTGGCTTCAACAGTATTAAAAAAAATCAACTTTTCAAAAAATTTCCCATTCAAATGCATTAGGAAGCAAATTTGACCTTGACGTTAAGTAGGTCAAGGTCATCTTGGGATCATCATTTGAACAAACTTGGTAGGCCCCACATCCCTAATGCTACATACCAAGTCTCAAGGTCACTGGCCTTCTTGTTCTGGAGAAGATTTTAAAAGGGTTTTACCATATATGGGCATAGCGGCCATCTTTGTCATGTGACCAAAATATTTTGTATAAATTTTGGCTTACATATCATAAGGAGTCTTCACATGAAATTTGAGTTCAATTGGGCCAATGGTTTGTGAGAAAACTATGTTTTAATATATTGATGGGACCACAATATGAGTGACCTTGGCTGAAAGGGCAAATGTCAACCTTGACCTTTGAAACTTATCTATAGCCATTGTCTCATTAGGTTCAACATATCAAGTAAGAATAATGACTTTGGCTCTAACAGTATTCAAAAAATCAACTTTTCATAAAATTTCCCATTTAAATGCATTAGGAAGAAAATTTGACCTCGACGTTAAGTAGGTCAAGGTCAACCTAGAATCATTATTTGAACAAACTTGGTAGGCCCAACACCCCAAATGCTACATACCAAGTCCCAAGGTCATCGGCCTTCTGGTTCTGGAGGAGAAGATTTTTAAAGGGTTTTTACCATATATGGGTATGGCAGCCATCTTGGTTATGTAACCAGGACCATTTGAACAAACTTTCGTTCCCGCGTCCTAAGGAGTCTCCATATGAAATTTGAGTTCAATTGGCCCAGTGGTTACAGAGGAGAAGATGTTTGAAAATGTTGACAGACGGACGGACGGACGCCGGAGTGACTGGTATACTATTAGCTCACCCATGAGCCTTCGGCTCAGGTGAGCTAAAAAGCCAGCTGATCAGGATTCACACTGTTGTCCATTCAACAGGTTCATTATCATAACAATCAAAATATGAAATACAAAACAGTATTCACTTTATTCATACTTGTCTCAGGACAAGTATATATAACTTTCCAACTTGTCCTGAATGAAACAAGTTGGGAATAGTATTTCCACACCCTTGCAACCTGACTAATATGGGGATTCAATTATATACAGAATACCCAATCAAGCCTTACCAATTAACAACAAGAGGGCTAAGTGGCCCTAAATCACTCACCTGAGTTTTGTTTGAAGCGTACATATAGGTATCTGACCATGTCCCTGGTGACACCTGGGGTTGAGCCATTTTTGGCCACAGGGGCATACCCAGTTAACTAAGGGTTGAAAATGAAAACAAACTCTATAATAATCAATACTGTTCTTTTCAAGTCAATTATCAATGAACAGATATTAGCCATACAATAGGTAAATATACAATATGTACAGTATCAACAATTGAGAGAAAAATAGATTTGTTAGTCAAACTTCACAAAAAGCTTGTGTAATGAATGATAACATTTTAAAGAGCTTCATATGGGGAACATTGCTCTATCACCTGTTTACAGCCAGAACTATGTACCAATACATGTCTTAAAGCCTTGCATGATGCATAGGTTTAGATAAACAAAAATTTTCAGCTAAAATTGTAAATATTTTCTTACCCATCAGTTTTAACATATGTTTTGGGTGCTCAAAAGAACCGTCTCATTGAGATGGTTCTTTTGAGTACCCACAACATATGTTTTGGTTGAGAAAAAAGAAAAATAAATTTTCGTTACGCACTCATAACTTAAGTCCTGATGATGGGTAATAATTTTGCATTATTTTTAGTCCTTTGTTGATTTTTTTTCCAAACTAACGATTTATTTCCAAACTTACTTTTCAAAAAAATCTTTCAGGGATACCACCAGTGTCAAACAATTTAGATTCAGATCAGGCCCAACATGTTGTTGGGCCTGATCTGGGTCTAAACTGCTTACAAATGTTTAACAGCAGACACCACAGAGTTAAGGATGTAGATTTTCTAATTTTCTTAAAGGGAAACGCTCACGAAATAATAAATAACTGTTAAAAGACAGAATGCGTCAGTCAAATCTATTTATTCCAAGTTTGATCAAATCTAGAAAGAAATAAAGAAATTATATGTATACTCATGTCCAATGAAAACGCACCACTCTTCAGATGCGCATATTTGTGGCCTATCAAAAGCTGTGCAAAATTGTGTTATTTATAATTCTTATTTAGGACAAATGCAATGTTTTCGCAAAAAAAAATTTAATTCCAGTGACTCCTTTAATACATGACGTAAAGTCAGCCTCAAAATTGCGTTAATCGCGTTTTGGGCGTATACAAAATGACCCAAAAATCTTGTTTAAATGTGTTCTGTTTGCCAGTAGATTCCCTGTCATTTCGCCACATTTTTGCCAGTTGTGACGCAACACCTAACGCTACACTAACGCTAACAATGTCAATATGTAAGTTTAAATATGGAGTGGTTCGACAAAACTCAACGTAAAATGTTTCATTGCAATTTTTTTAAGTCCTAGTGTTCTACACAATACTTATTTCCATCATACAAACTCACACACATGCAAAACGTCATACAAATCCTCTAAAAATTTGGCGTTGCATCATTGACGTCAACATTGAGCACGTCACCAGCCATTGTTCGCAACACTAGCGTTTTAAATCTTCTAATATTTGTGTTCATCTGTTAGTGCGAGTTTTATCTAACATTAAGTTCAACACAGGTACTCTTAGGTTTGTGTATACGAGCTTTTAGAGATTGACGTTTATCAAAAAACATTGATACCTACGCTGCGTCGATGTTAACGACCCGCTACACGAGCAAGAAATCTTCTTGCTACGACCTTGTCGTAATTTTGCATTAGTAAAAGAAGGATTCCTTGAACGCCTCGATTTTACGCCTAGTCAAAATTATGCTATTGACGACACATCATGACGTTATAGCCGCTTTCAAGGCAATATGACTATTCCTGGCTATCAATTTAGAGATTCTTTGCAATTATATAAAGAAAAATGCGAGAATAATGCTTTTGAAAATTCTGACACATTCAATGGCTGGTTCTTCGACTTTCTGTTTTAATGCTTGTTTTGTTAAATGCTTCCTGCACGTGTCATAAGTGAATATTCTGTTTAAAGACCTATCAGTAACTTACGGAATTGCTAAAGTACAATAAGACGCAATTGCAAAAATAAAATGTTATGTTGTTAAAAAGATATAGTCATTTTTGTAGGTGGTGCGTTTTCATTGGACATAAGTATATTTGAAGTTGCCAATACTTCTTTAATGGAATCCACCAATTTTTTTGTGAGTTTATGACGTTACAGTCTTCGAATTAGATATACAAAAATGAAATAAATAAGATTTGAAAAATAATATTCACACAATTTTGATCTATATGCCTTACATACTACTATAGTATCATTTATACATGATATCTTGCAATTTTATGCTAAAATAAAGATTTTATATATCTTTACATAATTTTATGTATCTTTACATAAAGCATGCATCTCAATAGCAGCTCATTATATTCAAAAAGTCAAAATGGTGGGGATGACATTTTGCTATGAAAACTTCATTAAATAACTTTCTAACTTTTCAACCAATTTTGATCAAGTTTGCACTAAATTTGTTTGTGTGAAAACGTCTCTTTTTCGTCAGACACATTTAGTTTTTGATGTGCGTTTCCCTTTAATTTTTGCAAGTGCTACGTCTTAACTCAGGCCTCCAGTATGAGTGCATACTGGAAAATTATTTTTCTTATTTCTCAACCAAAACATATGTTGTGGTTACTCAAAAGAACCGTCTCAATGAGACGGTTCTTTTGAGCACCCGAAACACATGTTTAAATTGATGGGTAAGGAAATAAATATTATTTTAGTTGCAAAAACTATCCTTATCTGGACCTATGTTAACTCCTACTTTGTCCCTCTGGTATACATCACTGGTATACAATGTACAATATAACCCCAAAAATCTGAACAGATTGGCCTTATATTAGCAATCTGTGTACATCCAAGCACAATAGTTATACAGCCACTCAACTATTACTCAGGGGCCCTGAGTTTGATCCCTGGCTCTTCGGATAAGACTTGAATGCTGTGGCACCAGCTCCATATGACCTTAGCTGTTGGTGGGACTATAAATACAAACCTGCTCACTTATACAGCCTATATCCAACTTTTTTAGATTCTAGCTTGTCTCTGTAGCTGAGCAGAAACATGAGACAATATACCTGGTTGGTTACCCAAATGATAGATTTTCTTGCCCAGGTGCACATTGGTCACCGGTTATATTCTCTTATTTACATTGCCTTTCTGTTTTCAAACATAATATCTTAGCAAACAGTGCAGACCCTGATGAGTGGCATCTCATCTGAGGCTACACTGTTTGTAAATATATCAATTTGCAGGTGTCAAGTTAAGGAAGGGTTGAAGTATCATCAAGAGACTGTTTTCAGAATAAATGAAGAGAAACACAAACCTTTTCCACTTGTATTAGGTATTTTCTTGATGTGAGAGTGTGTTGTGTACAGGCCCCCAGATAAGAGTGTGTAACAGAAAATTATTCTTCTTATTTCTCAATCAAAACATATGTTGTGGGTACTCAAAAGAACCGTCTCGATGAGACGGTTCTTTTGAGCACCCAAAACACATGTTTAAACTGATGGGTTAGAAAATAATCACAATTTTAGGCTAGAAAAATTTGCTAAACTGGCCCTATGTGTGTACCATCTCATTATATTAACAGATCACAGTGATTTATCATTGGAAATTGATGCTTATGGACCATCCAAAGTTTATTGTATCCAACCCGATAGAAGAATCCATTAGTACATATAGGGTGAATTATGACCCAGCGACTCAGTTGGTTCGGCGCTACACTTAATTATTAAATTTCTGTTGAGCTTGGTTTTCCTCCATGGGTTCAATGAGGGTTTATCAGCTCTATAGTAATATGTAGGCTGTTATACATATGACCCGGGACATATGATTTCCAACAATGTGGCATTTTGACAAGTGTAGACTCAGATAAGCCTATGCAGCCTCCTTTTAAGCTTAGAAACTCCAAATAATGTGTGATTTGTAGCTTAGTTGTCATACAAAACTAATGCGACTAGCAAAGGCTCTGATCAGACTGCGTGTATGGGCAGGCTTGTCTGAGCCTTTGCTGGTCACACATACCACATTGTTGGAAATCTCATGTCTCGACCCATATCTACTTTCTGCTCAAAAATCCAGTCATTTTGTAAACCATAGCTACTATTGTTAAACATGGTAAAGCACAAATGCCTGCTTTTTCTATACACTTGTTTACGGAGCACAGTGGCTCAGTTGGTTGGGTGTCAGACTGGGGGATCAAAGCGTTGCTAGCTTGAATCTCACAACAGTCACTGTGTTGTGTCCTTGAGCAAGGCACTTTATCCTCTACTTAGTACTGGTTCAACCCAGGAAGACAGGAAAATGTCCCGTATTGACTGAAAAATTGTTGACTGGGACGTGAAACCTCCACACAAACACACTTGTTAATTTTCTGCTGAGGTTAGCATTATTCACTAGCACTATGTATCGCACCCTTAAAGCGCCAGCATAAAAAACAAAATGCATCTGAAAATGTCATCTGCTTTTAAGTCGACTGCTGCATATTTTTACTAACATTTTTGATGAATGTAAATATAGAGACAAACAGTGTTGACCCAGATCAGACTGCTCCTACAGGAGCTGTCTGATCTGGGTCCACACTGTTTGACCAAGAGGCTTCTAAAACATTTAAGCAGATGGCAAAACAGACGACATTTGTTGGAATTGGCGCTTTAAGGGAAACTTAATGATATATTTATTATCTCTCCATTGAAGAGTATGGGCAGCATCAGAATTTGGTACTTAAAGCATAGGTTCAGACAAGCCTGCGCATCCACCTATAGCCTTAATCACTTGTACAGTGGCAGTAGATCAAGACTAAGACCATGAGCCTACTGGATAGCTGTGCATGGTTTAACACGAATATGCATATGAGTTAAATCTTTTCTTACTAGCACCGGCTTTTGCTGTATGCTGGATGCTGTTTACCTTTACAAACCGTTCTGACAGAATGCTGGTCCTGATCTGGATCCAAACAGTTTGACTTCCTAAAAGATTTTTTTGAATATGTTAATTTTGAAAAAAAGTCAGCAGACGACAACAAATATATGAAAAATTACCCAGCCTGCAGAGATGAATATCATTATCTCATGTGCTGGCACATTTTGTATTGCATGCTGGGTAATTTTTCATGCTTTTGTTGTTGTCTGCTGAGTAAGCTTTTTCAAAAAATAATTTAAGGAACACTATCAAAGTGTCAACGGTTTAGATCCAGATCAGGGCCGACCTTCTGTCGGTCCTGATCTCGGTCCAAACTGTTTGCAAAGGTTATCAGCAGACAAAATAAGTTGCCACTAGCAAGACTATATGTAAAAGATCACCCTTTTCTTATATTTTTCGGCTCAGTAACAAGATAAGGTGAACAGTGTAGAGCTATGTTCAGATAAGATTACTCCTGCAAGAGCAGCCTGATCAGGCTTCTCACCATTTACTATTCTTACAAGGATTTTGTGAATCAAAGATTTAGTTGAGAAAATATGAGTTTTCACAAGTTTAGCACATTAACTTAACTCAGGGTTTCAAAAAGTTTCAGACTTTAAGTCACTCTAAGTGCAATATTAACATAATAGGTTTCAATACTACAACACTGGTCCATATTTCTCCAGCTTTGGCAAAATGCGTTCAAGAACATTTTTCAGTTTCATCAATTTCAACTCCATTTTCACACTATCTCTAAGTTTCATTCCAACAATTTTTTCTGTTATCACTACTTTGGTAGACTTGTTTGTTAGCAAGGCAACCCTATCTTTGTAACTATGCAACTGTCTCATTTTTACACAAGATCTTCTCATTTGCGTATACTATTCCTGGCAGTGTATTTGATATATCACTGAATTTTGAACCTCGAAAGATTGTCAAGTTATGTCCGTTACCTAATTAATTCTATTCTATATCCTTCACCTCTCCATTCAGGGGCTCACACCTCCAGATAAGAGTGCACACACTTATAAACTGACTGATCAGAAAACAATCACATTTCTCTCTAAATTGTTCTTTATACCTTTAAATAGCAATTATAACAATTAATCACAAAGACACATCTTTAATGATACTCCTCAGCCATCCTTGGTTCTCTATCACCTCTCCTCAACATGTGTATTTCCCCTAGTGTCATAGCAACACACCCTGGTGTCATAGTAACACAGCCTAGTGTCATTATAACACAGCCTAGTGTCATTGTAACACCCTCCTAGTGTCAAAGTAACAGTTATCATCACTCCTCCATATGTGTATTTCCCCTAGTGTCATAGTAACACAGCTCTGAATCTAGTTACCACAGCCCACAATAAGGCAGTAAACCAAACCTGGTGAGAATTTCCTTATTTCTTGATTAAAATCTTTTGTTATGACACTCATTGGACGTGTCTCAACACTTCTTATGAGTACCAACTGCAAAACTTTTCATAGAGGAATCTGACTAGAGTACTGTTCTTTGTCCCTATAGACAGACTCTGGATATATAGGAGTATTTTGGAATTATTTCACTTATTCCTAAATCCAATTGAGCTTTTTCATGACATTTTGGAACTCATCGCATATGTGAGCAGCACAAGGGAGCCAGAGCCTTCACTGCTGCGAACTCAAATTAGAGACAAAATTAAAGGTTCAGGCCAAAATTGACAACTCTAGCCCCACTAGACAGCTGGACATACATGAATTTACACATACATGGGTGAAAGTTCGAAATTTCCAAAATCCTGAACTTTCAAAACTCCAATCTTAAAACTTACAGAATGCCCACTAAATATTCACAATTTCAAATTTAAATGGTCAAATGTCTTCAGACAGACTAAAAATGAATCAGAGAAGCTATTATAATCTCCATAATTCAGGATTTTGAGGCTGACTTTCTGTGGAAAGTCAGCATCAAAATCCTGAATTCAGGAATAATTCTGAAAACTTTCACCCATGCACATATCCAATAAGTACCAAAATCTTATGAGCTATAAATTCATTTGATGTTGGTACTCAAAACAACCATCTCAATGAGATGGTTCTTTTGAGTATCAACAACAAATAGGTTGAACAAGAGCCAAAAAAAATCAAAACGTTTGTCACCAAGATGCCGCTTTCCACTCATACCTTGGGCTATGGTCTTAATTCATTGTGTGTTACGTATTATCTTTTGTGTCTGTCTTGTTCTCAAACCTATCTTTGAGTCCTATAATGAGATCATGTAGTTCTTCTCTCTTATTCTCTACTCTCTCGAGACTGAACCAGTCATACAGGCCCTTCATTGGCGTGATAAAGTCTTGAATAGGGTCCTGGAATAGGAATAAAATTGTTACAGTAGCGACACAGTAAGCTACGAGTTACATGCAAACAGTAAAACTATTACAAATAGACTAAGGGTTGCATCTGTGATTCTCTATTTCTCCAGTCTGTTAAATGATTTTTCAGATGTGTTCCTTTCCCATGGATAGACATTAACATGGGTGAAAGTTCAAAATTTCAAAAATCCTGAACTTTTTAAATTCAAATTTTAAAACTTGTAGTATGCCTTCAAAAAATTATTACAAGTTAATTGTCTTTAGATCAACTGTAAATATATAAAAAAATAATTATATCCGGCCTAATTCAGAATTTTCAGGCTGACTTTCTGTGCTCAAAATCCTGAATTCAGGAAAAATCCTGAAAACTTTCACCCATACATTGAACACAACAAAATACAGCACCACTATGAGACACCAGTTTCAAAGAGAAAGGTAACAATGACTAGAAATTGTGTTCATGAAACACTGTGACTCCAAGTTCCAACCATTAGCTTGTCAATAAGGATGATCTCACCATCCTGTATCCACTGACCAAATTTGAAGCTCCTAGCCATACTAATTTTTAAGATAACTGGAATTCAAGTTTTCAATGTCCAAATTTGCAAAGGGCAATAACTTGAAAAAATAAAACAACTTTTTTTTAAAAAGTAAATCACCAGGTAATCTACTCATCATCTTCTACCAGCTGACCACGGTTGAAGCTCTCAGCCTTCGAGGTATATTACTTTTCAAATTAGCTTAACCCTTAATGCGCCAATTGCAACAAAAATTGTCTGCTTTTCTCGTCTGCTGAAATGTTTAAGAAGCCTCTATAGTTAACAGTGTGGACCCAGATCAGACTGCTCCTGTTTGCTTCTATACTTAATTCGTCAGTAGTGTTAGGCAATTATTTGCAGCAGACGACATTTTCAAATGCATTTTTTTCTTGGCGCTTTAAGGGTTAATTACAAGTTTTCAATATCCAAATTTGCAAAGGGCAATAACTCAAGAAAAGAAAATAACTTTTTTTTTAAGTTCACTAGGTAATCTACACATCATCCTCTATCAGCTAACCAAGTTAGAAGCTACTAGCTTTAATAGTTTTCGAGAGGCAATAACTTGGTAAAAAAAAATAACCTTTTTTTTAATTTTCACCATGTAATCTACTTATTAACCTCTATCAGCTGACCAAGTTTGAAGCTCCTAGCTGTAAAATATTTGAGTTTTTGAGATATCTTGGTTACAAAATTTTATTCTGACCCTTTTAAAGGGGGTCAGAAAGGGAGATGATTAAGAGTGTAAAAAAAATATGTGTCAGTTATTTTTTAATGAGGAATCCATTCATGAAATTTAAAAACCCTAACTTAATTTTTTTTTAATGGATGCACGGACGGAGGGGCAAGCCCAAAGCAATATGCCCCTTCAACTTTTTCAAATTTGGGGGCATAAAAAACTCAATCAGTGGTTAGCTTCCTGTTTCAGTTATTTAATCTGAAATGTAATAGCGGGCAATCTCTCAATGTCGAAATTGCTTACCTCGAATACACCGCCTTTGTCAAAATGATTGTTAATTCCTGTTTGTAAAATTCTTTGCCTCATCCTGCTAGCAGCAGGTGTGACAACAAAAGTGAATTTACCCTTAAAGCGCCAAGAAAAAAATGCATCTGAAAATGTCGGCTGCTGATGTTCTCTGCTGCATATAATTGTCTAACATTACTGACGAATTAAGTATAGAAGCAAACAGTGTGGACCCAGAACAGACAGCTCCTATAGGAGCAGTCTGATCTGGGTCCACACTGTTTGCCATAGAGGCTTCTTAAACATTTCAGCAGACGAGAAAAGCAGACGACTTCTTGCGATTGGCGCTTTAATGGTTAAAACCAATAATAACAAATGAGCTTACCTCGAAGAAACTCTCCACATATTGTAACATAAACACCCCACAGTCACTGTAGTTGGTCTGCTGTGGAACTTTCGGGACCGTCCCTTTAATCAACTGTTTGTTGTATTCAGCTTCGTCAGGCCTTTTAACTGACCACTCCACCATGAGGTATTCTTTGAGAACCTGTACAACTCGAGACCTAGATGGGCCAAGTAAGGAGTCAAAGACAATAATACAAGGTCTGAAAATTAAAGCAAAAAGCTCCTTTAGAACATTAAACAATTAAGGGTGTCTCAAATTTTATTGATTATCTACTGTATCAAACATTGACTCATAATACAGTAAAACCTGTGTAAAACTGCCACTCTCAAAAAGACTGAAAATTGTTTTTCAAGACTAATTATCATTTAATGCAAGTCAAAAGTATTGCAGGAGCATTCTGGAATACTTTTGACCTCCATTAAGCTACCATTTGTCATTAAGATCATTGTTTTGTCTATCTTTGAGTGGCCGTTTTAAACAGGTTTTAACTCATTGCTAGACAAACAGCTTTTTTTCAATTTTGCTAAATGGATGTTTGTTTTCAATTTTGCTAAATGGACGTTTGTTTGAACAGTTTGTTTGTTTGTATGATTCAATTCTTTATGTCCTAGTCAAAAATATTTCAGTTATGCTGGGACAGGTTTTCCTGGGTCAAACCAGTACTAAGCAAGGATTAATGTATCTTGCTCAAGGACTCAACCCAAGGCCGGTGAGGCTCAAACCCTCAACCCCAAGGTCTTGAGTCAAGCACTCTACCACTGGGCTCCCTGTTTGAACAGAAATGGCAACAACCAGTGAAGACTCAAGCATAATGTGCAGTCTGAACACAGTCTACCTTGAGAGATCTCTTAATAGTGAATGATAGTGAATAATAGTGAATGATAAAGCATTTCTTCATTTGCAAGACTGATCAGACTGTGGGTGTACAGGCTAATCTGACTGCCAGAATTTCTGTGGTCCTGCTCTGAAGCAATTACAACATACTTAAAATCAGGGCTGTGGAAATACCATGCCCAACTTGGTCCTATTTCATTCAGGACAAGTTGAAAATTTCTATTTACTTGTCCAAGTACAATTGTATTAAGTTAATAATATTTTGTATTTCATATTTTGAGCAAATATTATGAGCTCACATCTTGCATTGAAAACAGAGTGGATCCTGATCAGCTGGCTTCTTAGAAGCCAGCTGATCTGGATCTACACTGTTTACAAGAGAAGCCAGCTAATCATGATCCATACTGTTTACAAGAGTTGATATATTTCTGGTTTCATTCTGTTTTTGAAAGAATAAATTGTTTAAGCACCGTAAGCTATAAGCTAATTTGTTCTTTCGGACAAGTAAAATTTTCTATGGACAGGTACATTTTGGCTTTTTACTCAACCTTGGACAAGTAGAAAATTTTACTATTTCCACACCCCTGTTAAAATGGAAATAAAACAAACCTCAGCTGATTTTCTTTTGTTTTATTTCTTTCCCGTTTTCAGTAGAAACAGTTTTACTACATATTTGCTGCAAAATTTTGTTGTGAAAAATTTGATTCTACTTAATTGTAAATGAGCCACGACATGTGATTTCCAACAATGAGGCATTTGACAAGTGTAGACTCAGATGAGCCTGTGCAGTCTCCTTTTAAGCTTAGAAACTCCAAATGATGTTCGGTCAGTAGCTTAACACTCAGAATCAAGAATCAAGCGACTAGCAAACACTGATCAGACTGCACATATGCATATGCCCAGGCTGATCTGAGGCTTTGCTGGTCACACATACCACATTGTTGAAAATATCATGTCGTGGCTCAAATGCGCATTATATTTTGGTGACGTCACCACTATTAGCTTATCTCGAACTTCATATAACTTGAAGTAGTTTCATAAATTTTTAGATTTTTAGATAACAGGGCCTTTTCCAGCTATTTTGGGAAAAGGACATCTGGCTTGAATTGGGAAAGATATGCGGTATTTTGCAAATTTTTAGAAATGTAAACTGCTAAATAATATTTACTATTGTGCGACATTTCGAACCATGAATACAGATGACATTTCGGTGTAAATAGCGCCTAACAAAATCATCCGAGTGTGCCAAAATGCTACCAAGGTCTGTGTTACAGCGCAGCTCAGAGAGCTATTCTGTGGCTATTTATCGATCCAACCTAGTGAGATTTAACTTTACCTTCAGATTGGATTTTTTTTTTTTTGAAAATTTGGAAAAAAGAAGCGAATTTTGGATTGGGAATGATGCCTAATATCGGACCCTGGTGATGGGGAGAAAAGGCCCTGGATAACCCAGTTAAGCAGTATTCACAAGCAGAGAAGAAAACAGAGTAGATTCTAAGAAGCATGCTGATCCGGATCTACACTGTTTTCAAAACAGGAAATTCAGGTTCAGCATGACAAGGATTAACCCTTAATGCGCCAATCGCAACAAGTCGTCTGCTTTTCTTATCTGCTGAAATGTTGAAGAAGACTATATGACAAACAGTGTGGACCCAGATCAGACTGCTCCTGTTCTGGGTCCTCGCTGTTTGCTTCTATACTTAATTCGTCAGTAATGCTAGGCAATTATTTGCAGCAGACGACTTCAGTAGACGACATTTTCAGATGCATTTTTTTCTTGGCACTCCTATAGGAGTCGTTTGCTTCAACATTAATTTGTCAGTAATGCTAGGCAATTAGTTGCAGCAGACAACTTCAGCAGACAACATTTTCAGATGCATTTTTTCTTGGCCCTTTAAGGATTAAGTTTATTGGATACTTACTGCTTTAATCCAATATGGTAATCTGATCCTTTTCTTAATCCTTCATCTTTGATTGTTTCTTCTGTCAATCTTTGTCCTCGTATAATCTGTTAATATATAGAAATTTAGTTTAACGGTAATTGTTCTTTGACCATCAGTTTAGAATGTGTAACAAAAAAAAAATCTTATTTCTCAACCAAAACATATGTTGTGGGTACTCAAAGGATTTTTTTGAGCACCGAAAGCATATGTTAACATTGAAAGGTTAAAAATATTTACAATTTTACGGTCAAAAGGCTTGATTATCTAAACCTGTGTTGACCATCAGTAAATTCTTGACCTAGTAAGCAATTGTTGCCTCATATCTCATTAACACTACCAAAAGGGTTCTAACAGAAATTCAAAAATACAATGATTTTACATGATCAACAATGTAATTTCCTTGACTATTTAATCCACAGCCTCTAACCTCCCCTTTTAGCCGCATCTTCACCATGCAGAGCAAAAATGAGGAATGCAGAAACAGTAATGTATATAAATAAGCTTGTAGACTATGCATGCATTTTGAAATGATTAAAACTTGTAACCCCCAGTAGCCAGAAAACTAGCTGTCAGACAAACAAGTTTTGTGTGTCTGACAGCTATTTTTCTGGGTACTGGTACTGGTAGTTTCGTCTTGAAATTTGCTGCTAATAACAAATTTGAGGCTTTTCTACACAATGTAGGACTGATTATTTTTTCAATATTTGGGGTGGGCGTCTATTAGAGGCTCAATGTTTTGGAAAATTTGCTTGAAAAATCAGCATTTTTGGCATCCAAATCGGGGGATGGGCCTCTTTATGAGCATGGGCCTCTAATATAATTTTACAGTACTGATTAAAATATCTAAAGGAACACAACATATTTTGCCATTTATCACAGGGTTCATACAGGCAAGTTTGAGTAAATTTCAAGGACTTTTCAACGACTTCTAAAGACTATCATACAATTTTCAAGGACTAGAAGTTTAGGAAAAATCCTGATTTAAGTGTTAAAATTCTACTTCAGAAATGCTAGACTAAGATAATGGAGACATTAGTACTGGAAAACTAGTATAAATTGTTGTGCCTTTATTTGGTGCAGCATTTGCTAAAGGCACGACAATTTTATACTGATTTAGGTCTCTACCAATGGTGCTAAGTCCTACAGAAAATAGTAGAATTCAAGGACTTTTCAAGGCTTTTGAGTGATTTTCCAGTACTTTTCAAGGCAGATTTAATTTTCAAGGATTTTCAAGAAAGCCCTCTAAATTCAAGTACTTTTCAAGCCTGTGCGAACCCTGCATCACCAAGCAAATGCACAAAATCTAAGAAGATAAAAAACTTGTTTGTCTTGTGATTAGTTTGGTAAACCATCAAGGATGTTTGTTGATAAGAATGAAGTAATCCCTTCACATAAATCTCCATGAAATGCTTGATGTAAAAGTGAAAGGACATCTGACAATTTGTAAGGGTATCTGCCTATTTTTCAGATGCTTCCCAAAACTTCCCTATGTATAAGATATCACTGGTATCCTTTTGAATAGGACGCTTGATGTATTAGAAACAAACTAAGGTTATAATTAGACAGGCAGATCCCTACAACAAAACAGGAGACGCTACCAAAGGGGGTAGGGGTTGCAAAATTTGACTTCACTAAAACATTTAGAAATCAATTATTTTGCACGTGTAAGGGTATTACATCATTAATACTTGATTACAAATCACAGTGAAAGTATTTTAAAGTCCAAAATCATGAGCATTTTAATGATTATTTTTGTTGTTGTTTTTTCTATCTGATTTGTTAAGATATATTTTGAAGTGCAACTGTAGTACATATTCAACCTTGATGACAATGTATTTACCTGGTGCAATATTATGCAGCAATGTACTTTAACCATTCATCCATGCATAAAGTACACCTAGTCAATGGCCATGTAGTTTATGTGTATTGGATAGATACAGTGTATGTGCAAAATAATCTACCAACTGAATTTAGTAAAAGGACTATTTTCATAATCTAAAGAAAAATATGCTAAAACGTTGTAATATTTCATGACTAATGGGTTATGAAAAGGAAGCTTATTTGTACTAATTATTTCATTATACTAGAAAAAAAGATTTTCAAGAGAGCACACCAAAAAACCAAATGCTAACGTGCAAAAGGATTAGTTGGAACTCGGGGGAATGATGTTTTAAAAATATTTTTCTATTTCCTATATGTATAATACAAAAAGTGAATATATTAGCCCAAAAATAAAGCTGTATGTTTATGGAAATAGGAAATCAAATGCAAAATCATAAAATAGAGACCAACAGCAAGCTTATATATGAAGATGGAAACTTTTGATTGACTTTATTTTTTATCAAAATAATAGAAAGCGATACACTGTGATTCCCATTACCACCGTCAGAGGTCCTTTTGTTAAAAACACCCTTTTATAAAAAAAAACTATTTTTTAGACATTTTAAACAAACACAAAAAGAGCATTGTTTCTGCACATTCCAAACCCTATCAATTTAGCAGAAACCATTAGGCTAAGTTATTCACAACTTCCTAAGATTCTGCAGATTTACAGAAATAAAAAATTACAAAATTTGAGCAGAGATTGTTTTATCCAATTGTGGGGACTGGTCATCCTTGGTTTAGCCAGTACTAAACAGAGGATAAAGTGTTATGCTCAAAGACCCAATGAAGTGACTCTGGTGAGGCTCATACCCGCAGCCCCTCAATCTTGAGTCAAGCACTCTGCCTCTGAGCCACCCTACTCCTCTCTGGGTCCAGACAGTTTGCAAAAGTTATCAGAGGGAGGCTCTAGCCCCCAACCCCTCGATCCCGAGTCAAGCACTCTAACACAGAGCCTACCCGGTCCTCTACAAGTCCTAACTGTTTGCAAAGGTTATCAAAATACGACACTAGGAGATAAAAAGTTAACAACCCATGAATTGCCTTGTTAATACATGGTTTAATATGGTTGAAACAGGACTCATGGTTCAAACAGGCAAGTCTGTGTAAAATTCAAGGACTTTTCAAGGACTTCTGAAAGACTTTCCTACTGTTCTCAAGGACTGGAAACTTATGAAAAATACTGATTTACACGTTAAAATTCTATTTTTGAAATACTAGACTGCATTACTAAACATATGTTTTAGAAAATTAGTATGAAATTGTGGTGCCTTCATATGGTGGGTGTATCATATGCTACACCAAATGAAGGCACCACAATTTTATACGGATTGAGGTCTCCTAAGACAGTGTTGAATCCTCCTGTAAATGGTAAATTCAAGGACTTTTCATGGCCTTTGAGTGTTTTTCAAGTACTTTTCAAGGCAGATTTAAATTTCAAAGACTTTTCAAGAAAGCCCTTTAAATTCAAGTACTTTTCAAGCCAGTGCGAACCATAGGCATGTTAATAGTAATAATTTTATGCAATAATTCACATTATACAAAAAAGTTTTAATTACCCTATTTCCTGCAATGCCTTTGTCAGGGTTATCACTCTTCCCAGTCAGCGCTAACAAAGTCGATGGAGAAACTCGAGCCGGTGTCGGAGCTCTACCAACATTATCACTTTTATCCGAAGTGTCCATCTTCTCCTCTTGTGACTTATCCCCGTCAGAACTCTGCAATGTCTGAGCACTATCGGTATTTTCAGAATTTTCCGCACTACCCGATTCCTGAGTCTGTGTTTTAATATCACTAGCTGAGTCAGTTTTCTCAGATTTTTTATTATCTTTATCGGCTTTGTTCTGGGAATCTCCGTTAGTTTCCTCACTAGGTTTGATTTTGTTAGCACTTGATGTATCGTTTGATGATTCTGCGTCTTTCCCGGCTTCTATAGTAGCACTCGCTGTGGAATTCTGGGACAGTTCGGGTAGAGGGTTCTGAAATCATTTAAATAGAGGATCTTACAGAAGTCCTCCCCTTGTTGCAGATATAGAGGATCTTACATGAGTGCTCATGTTTTATTGAATTTATTAAACAAGTTGGGGGAAAGAGATAAAATGCGAGGCTTGCATTTTATCTCTTTCTCACAACGAGTTTGATAAATTCAAAAATACAAAAGTTCGGGTATAGGGTTCTGAAATCATTTAAATAGAGGATCTTACATGAGTGCTCATGTTTTATTGAATTTATTAAACTCGTTGCAAAAAAGAGAGCAAGCCTCGCATTTTTATCTCTTTTCCCCAACTTGTTTAATAAATTCAATAATACAAGAGCACGAATGTTAAGATTCTATATTCATATGACATTAAGATTACTTTGAAATCTCATTGGTGCCATAAAAATGTTATAAATGTGTCATTATGTACGCAATGTTGTTATGGACGTCATAACGTTTCCCGAAAATCTGTAAACCACTAGTGGTTTATCTATTTTATTGCATGACATTATTTCACTCCCAGACACGACGTCATATGATAATAGGAATTAATGAGTGACAAGGATCACACGTAACGACAGTGACTAGATAAAATCTTGAAAATTTAGATGTAAAATATACTTAAACGCAATAAAAACGCATCACTTTAAAATCAAATTTTTAATTTTTCTTCCACATAGACAACTAGAGGATAGTTTCTTAATTATATCCTGTGTTCCTGCACAATGAAAAATCATCGTTCGGGAGTCAAAAACATCTTTGATTTTCACATTTTTCAGGAGAGACAAAAAACTGAATAACTTTTGCTAGGAGTGTCCTTTATTGCTAAAAGTCAGTCAGGATTATATTTAGTATCATCCAAATTCACTGTTATTGGTGTTTGAACTACAAATAAAGATTTCATGGTCATTATGAAGAGTTTCACTTGAGTTACCTCATTTTGAGCATATTTTCGTGGTAAACCATCCATTTACGACATTTTGAGCAATTTTTTCATGGCAAAACATCGTATCTCAGTAAAATGAGCACCAAAATAATGGCATCTTTCATAGATAAGATATTTTGAAGCATGATTGATGCTTTTTAAGGGGGTTCTAATTGGTCTAGAGCTATGAGAATTTGACAGAATGTGGGCCATACGTTTGGTATTCCCCCTGCGTTGACAAAAAGTCATTTAGGTAACAGGGTTTTGACTCCAGACCGACAAAACAATTTGCTGTAATATAGTTTTGATCTGATAGACAGACATCTGAATGAAAAACACTAAAATGTTTAGAAATAATTGTTTATCAACACCCCCAGTCGCTGTTTCTTTTCTTTTGGAGCAAATGCTCCATTTTCCATAATATTTTCAAAAGGTTTCAAAACTAAACTTAAATTCTTCTTGAATTTTTTCCATGTTGTCTAAAAATAGAAAAATGATGTGATGATCTAACAGTGATTTTATTTTGCCTATTTTACAGCCTAATACAGGCTGCTTCCCAATCCAAAAAAGGTCTGTATTTTCCCAATTTTGGAGATTTTTTCCCAACCTGAAGATTTTATTGGGATTTATTCCGAAATTCAAAAGGCAAAGGCTGTATCGAAAAAGGCAATAAAATCACTGTCTAACAATAGCCTATGGAGTAAAGGGTTAACCAATCAAAATAAGTTAGACTTATTACCTCTGAATCCATTTCCTCCATGTCAATATCTTCCTCATCATCTCGAGGTTGAGGTGGTGTCGGGATCGCTGACTCAGGAGGGGGCGGGGCTGTGTGGGGCTTTGGAATGAAAGGATTCTCATGAATATCAGTTAACCCAGGATAACAGATTATGGCTAGGAACCAATGGGCACTGAAAAGTAAAAAGAAAAACCATAAAGGTAGAAAGGTGGCAAAAATAAATCAGCCAGTTCATATGGGATTGAGCACCAGAAATCACTGACAGATCAATACAGTAAAACCTGTGTAAAACAGCCACTCAAAAATAGGCATTCTGCAATATTTTTGAACTGCATTAAGCGATAATTGGTCTTGAAAACCAATTTTCTGTCTTTTTGAGAGTGGCCGTTTTACACAGTTTTTCTGTAAAAGTAAGTAATGGTGCAAAGATCAGGAATCGATACAATCAAGTACCACACCTGACCCAGGATACCAATGGGAAAGTGACAAACTCACAGAAGACACCACAAACGAGAGCCAAGAGGTCAGCCCTTTCCCAGCAGGTGACCACAAAGCACATATAAACAGACGTGCACAAAACATAGCAAACACAAGACAGAACAAAAACATAAAAGATCCACAAAAGAAGTACCGCCTTGGAACGGTCAGTAAAATATTTTACTGGAGGGCTTAAACCGGTTTAACGGCGCCAACCTCACCCTTAATTCAGATGTGGATCAAGACACATAGATATTTGGTTTGCATGAAAGACCCCTAACTTATCAATGCATCATCTCCTAAAACATATAAATCAAGATATAACAAGGAGATAAAGCAAGGATAAGGACTCAACAGTAAATTAAACTGAATACCGGAGCAAAAGAAATCCAACAGGTAAACCCCGGTGGGCCCGACAAACAGCCAAAGCATCAGGCCCCTACCATCTCATCAATAGATAAGTCTTTAAGTCGGAACCATCATAGAGTCTGAAGTCCGACCCACCGGCGTGCAATTAAAGAGGAAAGCAAAGTTGCCAACTGTGATTGGGTTGACTACCAAGCATGCAGTCTGTTGCAATACATTAATGTTATAGCCAATCTTTTTATAATGGGAAATTATTTTAATGAACTGCGCTGAAAAATTATTAGAGCCAACAATCTTCTTCAACTTATACACCAAGTCACCATAGAAATCAGGTTCCGAAAGTCCTTGGCGCAAGAGAGATTTAAGTCCAACTTGGAATTTAGAAATCAAATCATAAGTAAAATATAGGGATCACATGTTTTTTCACACATTAACATTTGCCTGATCACGAGGAACCTGTTTGAACATTAGGTCAATAGTCATCGAGTTCAAACATCTCACTAGCGACCGGGCAAGTGTTAATGCAATGAAACAACATGTGTGATCGTTATTCTTGCATATTCTACCTTATCCCAACCAAATTCGCGCTGCAAACGCTGCTAAAAAATTAAAATACAATTTCTAACTCTGGAATTCTCTAAACAAAATGACGTTACCTAATGTTCTGAAGACCCTGCTGGACAGTGAGCATGAGCAAGCTGCTCAAATCTTGCTAGGTCATGCATGGTTCATACAGGCAAGTTTGTGTAAAATTCAAGGACTTTTTAAGGACTCGTAATGACTTACTTGCTGTTTTCAAGGACTATAAAATTAAGAAAAATATTGATTTACACAATGAAATTCTACTTCAGGAATGCTAAACCGAGATATAATGACAATTTTAGCATAAAGGCACAACAATTTTATACTGATTTAAGTCTCCATCAACAGTATTAAATCCTAACAGTAAATAATAAAATTCACAGACTTTTCAAGGCCTTTGGGTGATTCTTCAGTACTTTTCAAGGCATATTTCATTTTCAAGGACTTTTCAAGAAAGCCCTGAATATTCAAGTATTTTTCAAGCCTGTGCGAACCCTGGTGCATGAGCAAGCTGCTCAAATTTTGCTAAATAATGCAGAAATCCTCATGATCATGTGAAACATTAACAACTGAATACCTGTCAGCCTCTTAGATTCTTCAATAATCAGCTTCCAGTTTGTGTATATTAAAATGAAAGTTAAATTGCGAGTAATTCTATGCCCAAGCTGCACTTTCTTATTTTGACAGGATAGCCACATTCAGTATTTTGAGTGGCAAGAAAATGCTTTTCATTAATGTTGAAATATCCCCAGACACAAGAAACAACAATTTACAGTATAAATGCAACTAAATGTATTAAGAGCCAAGAATTGAAGGCTATCCCCTTATATTATGAAATTTGCCCATATGCAGCTGATTGAATCAGTGGGTTGTTGTCTCAAACAGTCACAGCAAGAAAGAAAACTGATACAAACCTTGGGTGAAATGTATTACAGCAACTGCAATTTAACACCATTGATGCTCGCCCTTTCTTTAGTCACGGCGCAGTCAGAGCAATACAAATTTATTTCAACTTTAAAAATATTGTTTCTAAGATTCAGCTCACCACAGTTTGTACAAATTACGGTCTGACAGTTGATTTTGCCTTTTAAACACATTCTGTGAGTGGTCTCCAGATAAATGTGTGTAACTGAAAAATATTTTCTTATTACTCAACCAAAACATATGTTGTGGGTACTAAAAACAACCGTCTCAATGAGACGGTTGTTTTGAGCACCCAAAACGTATGTTAAGATTGCTGGGTGAGAAAATCATTGCATTTTTACACTCAAAATTTTTGCTTAACTTCATAGGAAGTGTCTCAATGAGACAATGTACCAGGTATATTAAGTAGCACAAGAAATACTCAATGGAGAAAAAATGGAAATATAACAAAATTTAGGATTTTTTTCTATGGCTATACTTACTGTTCATTTATAGGCACTATAATAAAGTCTTTCTTAAACAAATCCACATGTCTGGACCAGGTTTTCACCCTAGCATGACGTTTCTCAGGGAGCCTGAAAAAAATAGACAAATTTTTTTAAACAAACAGATGGAAAGAATTAAGTTAAGAACGGTCAAATCGTGATTTTTGTATCAGAAAAACAGATGTCTCCAACCATCAAAACCAGTCCTCAATGTGTCCCGCTGCTATATCTGTACAATTTTGGTTGAATTCCATTTCATTAGATTCTATGCCTACAAGTATATTTTGGCCTAAGTCAGGAACAATTTAACAGGCCTCCAGATAAGAGTGCTTATTGGAAATCTATTTTCTTTACTTCTCATCCAAAACGTATGTTGTGGGTACTCAAAAGAACCGTCTCAGTGAGACGGTTCTTTTGAGCACCAAAACACATGTTTAAATTGCTGGGGAAGAAAATAATTACTATTTTGCGCTCATAAAATTTCCCTATCTGGACCTATGTTTAAGCTTGGCTCTCTCCTTGCCAGCTGTGACTTTTGTCCCCTACTGCTAACCTTTGACTGATCAGGGCCGATAGAGTGTTGGTCCTGATCTGAATCCAAACCACTTGAAACTATGATACTTTGATTGTTTTGATTCTTTGTGTCCCAGTCAACAAGTTGGTAAAATTTGCTATCTTCCTGGGTTGAACCAGTACTAAGCAGTGGATAAAGTGTCTTGCTCAATGGCACAAAACAGTGACCACATGATGGTGAGCCTTGAACTAACAACCATTCAGTCCCCAGTCTAAAGCTCCAGGCCCCCAGATAAGAGTGCGTAACTGAAAATTATTTTTCTTATTTCTCAACCAAAACAAATGTTGTGGGTACTCAAAAGAACCGTCTCGATGAGACGGTTCTTTTGAGCACCCAAAACACATGAGTAAACTGATGGATAACAATATAGTCGCAATTTTAAGCAAATTATTTTTGCTTAACTGGCCTTATGAAGCTCTACCAACTGAGCCACTGTGCTTTACTGACACTAAGATAGAGTTCCTGAAGGAGATTTTATCTTATTTAAAAAAAGATTTTTGAAAAATAGGTCAGCAGATAACAAAGCATGAATAACTAGAATTAGTTTGATATTTTCCCTATTGTGAGTGCTGCATTTTTAAGTTACAGAGCAATTACAAAATATGAGCCGTGACATGAGATTTCCAACAATGTCGTATGTGCGACCAGCAAAGCCTCAGATCAGCCTGCGCATATGCGCAGTCTGATCAGAGCCTTTGCTAGTCGCTTGAATATTCTATGTCTGTTAAGCTACTGACCGAACAGCATTTGGAGTTTCTAGGCTTAACAGGAGACTGCAGAGGCTCGTATGAGTCTACACTTGACAAAATGCCACATTGTTGGAAATCACATGTCTCGGCTCAATTATACTATTTTTAGTTTTTAAAGGCCTCTATTTTAGAATATATGGAGCCATTAGCGGATTAACTGATAAGGGACAGATCAAATCAATTTCAACATCTCACTGGACTAAAGGGGCAGGGAGCTCCAAGAGGTAACTTACCTGTATAAAACAAAATTTCTTTCGCCAAGATAAACATCAATATTTTATCATAAAATAACTTAAACCTTCATTAGGTCACTTTATTGCCCCCCCTGCAATGAGCTCATAATCACCTCATAAAGACTGGTCTGTGATCCCTAGGAAGTGGTACCACTATTATTGAGTAAAAATTAAGGTCTTCTATGAGTTTAACTCCAAACATAAGCAGTCCAAAGATATGTTTCTTGCATTCTGCACATCAACCAATACTGATAATTTCTGTATGAAGTTTGATGAAGATATTTCAAATAGATTAAGTTACAGACACACAATTAAATCTCAAAATCTACTATTTACAGTTTCAAAGAGCCATACTTTTAAAATGGGCAATCCAGAGTTAGGTTTTTTGTGCTCTGCATGTGGTCTAATGTTGGTAAATATTAGTATGAAGTTTCTTGAAAATATCTTAAACAGTTTTTATGCTACAGACCAAAAACCATAAAAATCACAAAATCTACTATTTTCACTTTACAAAGTGTCAAAGCTCTAAAACTAGGCAATCAAAAGATACAGTTCTTGAGTTCTGTGTGTCCTCTCATGTTGGCTAATATTTGTAAAAAGTTTCATGAAGCGGTCTTAAATAATCACAAAATCTACTATTTTCAGTTTAATGATATTTGATATTTGTGTGAGCTTTCATGAAGATATATCTTAAATGTTTGTTAGTTTGATTCAATTCTTTACGTCCCATCAACAATCTTCAGTTTAACAGGGACAGTCTTCCTGGGTTGAACCAGTACTAAGCTAGGATAAATGTGTCATGCTCTTAGACCATAAAGCAGTGACGCTGGTGAGGCTTGAACCCGTGGCCTCTTGGTCTCGAGTCAAGCACTCTACCACTGAGCCACTGCGCTCCCATATCTTAAATGGTTTCTAAGTTACAGAGTGGACACAATCACTTCAGGATTGTTAATAAGACTTATCACATGATGTCGCACCTGGGATTGATATAACGCCAAACAATAAAATCAATAAACCACAGATTTTGTAACGCAACGAAATGACGTCCATTTTAACTTTTCTTAAAGATGACAAAATCCTTACATTTTCACGCCAAAAATGCAATTTTTAAGTAATTTTAGTGTCATGTGATAATTAGAATCTAACATTCATGCACCTGTATTATTGAATTTATTAAACTTGTTACGAAAAAGCAATAAAATGCTTGGCAAGCCTCGCATTTTTTTTACTTTTCCACAACTCTTTTAATAAATTCAATAAAACATGAGTACTCATGTAAGATCCTCTATAAAAAGAACGCACAGTATACACTCTACCAACTGAGCCACTGCCCTCTGCACTTTAGGCAAGTTCGTGTAAAATTAAAGGACTTTTCAAGGATTTCTACTACTATTCAAGGACTGAAAACTTATAAAAAAATACTGATTTACACGTTAAAATTCTACTTCTGAAATGCGTCCATTACTAAAGTTTTAGAAAATCAGTGTAAAATTGTGGTATATCAGTGATTTTTTTACAAATTTGTTTCTATGAGTCCCGGGACTCACTGGGCCAAAATTCTTTGCATCCCAAACTCGAAGTTCTGCATCCCATATGGGGCCCATTTTGAATCATTAATTTTGTGTATCCATACGAATCCGGCCCATTCATAGAAGCCAATTCGGGAAACAAAACACTGGCATACTTACTTATACTATAATAAAGATCAAACCTACTTTGTCATGTAAAATAATAAAGATATAAAAAACAACCTGCTTTCTTATTAATAAAAATTTCAGTTCCAGACAGTAGATCTACCTTAATTTAATCTTATTTTTATCAGAGTCAGACTTTTGTCTAGCAGTTTTCATATATTTTTTAGAGCCCAGTTCATTAGCTTTTGTTCATCTAACTCTTCATGCCTACATGTGTAGTGCTGGAAGTTACTGCATTTGAGCCTTTGGACATACCATATTAATTTTTCTTTTTACCATCTGTGCACAGTACAGTCCCCATACTTCATGAGCCTGCAGTAATACTTTAACCATTCTATTGGCAGAGTTGATTCTAGGATTTGTTGAGAAGGGGCCAACTCCCCCCCACCCCCTGTGTTCCCAAAAGAGGGCCAACCTGCAAATCAAATGGGTAATGGAAATGCTGACCAGCCCTTCCCCCTAAAAAAAAAACTAAGTCAACACCTAAAGAAAAATCGAGCAGGGGTTGTCTTTAGGCGCTGGCCTGTTCTGTTCACCCGCCAACCACATTAACCCTGGCCTTCAAAAGTGTTGGACAAAGACAGAGGGAGAAGAGTGGGAGGGGTGTCTGATTTGAATATAAACAAATGGATTCAGAGCACCCTCTTCTCCAGAATGATAGATTTTTGGAAAATAGATTACTAAATGCCACATACCTGGTCGGTAGAAGACAATTTAATATTCCTCAGAAATGTCAGACTAAAATGCCAGGCCTTTCGTTGTCATTCGTTAATTTCCAAGGCATCAGATTCACTTTCATGCCTCTTGCTAAGAACACCAGTGTGGGCTGTTCAGGGTCTATTTTTGGGACTTTTTGGAGACATAACCTTCCTATGAAAGCACGCTGTGTTCGTAATGGAAAGGGTGTTTAAACTTGGGATAAATACGCATTATTCCATTGTTTCATTTCGGGTCGGTAGTATTATCAGTACTGGTCTATCGGCACTGGTTTTTACCGGTACGAGTTTCCCAGGGGAAGTAATGATCGCTATAATGTTGGGGAGTATTTCGGTACCGGTTTTTACCAATATTATTCAAGACACGGTGCGCAAGTAAAAAACATTCAAAACGAAAGTTGCAAATACTAAATGCAGACTTTCTACCACAATTTTTAATGCGTCCTGCGGGACTCTCATGGTTTAAAATCATGCGTCCTTTGTTAGAATCATGCGTCTGAGACGCAGGACGCGCAGGTAAAAAAATCACTGGTATATGCATATGCTGCACCAAATAAAGGCCCCACAATTTAATACTGATTAAAGCCTCCAAAAAACAGTGTTAAATCCTCTTGCAAATGGTAAAATTCAAGGACTTTTCAAGGCCTTTGAGTGTTTTTTCAAGTACTTTTCAAGGCAAATTTTATTTTTAAGGACTTTTCAAGACAGTCCTGTATATTCAAGTACTTTTCAAGCCAGTGCGAACCCTGGAAAATGCTGTCTACTGCAAATGTTTGGTGTCATTCTAAAGATAAAAGATGAGGATAAAAGAACGTACGATTGTACAGTATCGTCATCTAATGCTCTGACTCGCTGTGTTAGTCTCTTCCAGAAGAAAGAACTGAAAATATGGGTTCTCTTCTTATCTTCTGCACTTAACTTCTCCGCTAATAAATACCTGAAAACAAAACACTCATAGCATTTGCTTTCAAACCACTAGCAGGGTGGGTAGTCTCGTGGTTTTTGTTTGTGTACATTGTATGGAAAAGTGTTCGACTTCTTTTCCACATCGATGTTTTAAAGATATACATTACTGTCCAATAGAGATCATTAAAGGATTAACTGGTATGGGATAGTTACAACATCTCACAAAATTAAAGAGGGTCTCAAGAGGGGACTTCCCTGTATACAACACAATTTCTTTCACTAAGATGAGATCAATATTTTATTAAATACATAATCCCTTCATGGGACCACTTTATTGCCCCTGTGAGGAAGTCAATTCACCTAATTATGATTGTCCTTTGATCTGCCCAGTATGACCCATGGAGAGAGTAATAATGAATGGTACATAATAAAATATGTACCAGTATTATTGATCAAAATTTTACCTCTTTAAGTGAAAGTAGATTTCTCCTGTTTTTTTCATCTTTACACAGAAAGTTATACACCATTTTCCAGCCCACATTTTTTCCCGATCTAACGATGCCAGGATATTCTCATAAAGCTTCTTACTTTGAGTACAGACTCTGTCACAAAATTTTTAGTGGCAAAGATCGAGCCTGAATTATAGAAACTAGAGGACCTGAAGGTCCTGAGGCGCTCACCTGACCTCTTTAATTATGTTAAAATAGGTCAAGGTCAACTACAGCGATATCTGAGAAACCAATGTTAACTTTTTATAGGTATGTGACTGTCCAAATGAGTGGTGTTGGATAAAAGGTCACAGGTCAGCTTGACATTTGGTTATATATAAAGCCATTGTCTCATAAGGTTAAACATTTCTCGAAAGAATTATGATTTCGGCTCAAACAGTCATAGAAAAATGAACATTTCAAGATTATTCCATATAAATGCATTAGGAATCAAATTTGAACTTGCCATAGGTCAAGCTAGATTCATCATTTGTGCAACCCTGGTAGAGACCACATCCCAAATGCTACAATTACCAAGTCCCAAGGCCATTGGCCTTTTGTTCCAGAGAATAAGATATCTAAAGGGTTTTTAACATATATGGGTGCGGTGGCCTTGACCTTGAAACTTATTTATAGCCATTGTCTCATTAGGTTTAACATATCAAGTGAGAATAATGACTTTGGCTTCAACAGTATTCAAAAAATAAACTTTTTAAAAAAAAATCACATTTAAATGCAATCGGAAGCAAATTTGACCTTGATGTTAAGTAGGTCAATGTCAACCTAGGATCATCATTTGAACAAACTTGGTAGGCCAAACATCCAAAATGTTACATACCAAGTCCCAAGGTCATCAGCCTTCTGGTTCTGGAGAAGATTTTTAAAGGGTTTTAACCATATATGGGCATGTCAGCCATCTTGGTCAAGTGACCAATACAATTTGTATTAATCTTGGCTAACTTATTGTAAGGAGTCTTCATATGAAATATGAGTTCAATTTGGCCCAATGGTTTCTGAGAAAACTATGTTTTAATATATTGATGGGACCCCAATATGAGCGACTTGGCTGAAATGTCAAAGGTTGACCTTGACCTTTAGAACTTATTTATAGCCTTTGTCACATTAGATTAAACATATCAAGTGAGAATAATGATATTGGCTTCAGTAGTTATCAAAAAATCAACTTTTTAAAAATTTCCCCATTTAAATGCATTAGCAAGCAAATTTGACCTTGACGTTAAGTAGGTCAAGGTCAACCTAGGATTATCATTTGAACAAACTTGGTAGGCCCCACATCCCCGATGCTACATACCAAGTCCCTAGGTCATCGGCCTTAAGGTTCTGGAAAAGAAGATTTTTGAATGTTTTTTACCATATATGGGCATGGTGACCAGGACCATTTGAACAAACTTTCGTTCCCCCATCCTAAGGAGTCTCGATACGAAATTTGAGTTCAATTGGCCCAGTGGTTTCAGAGGAGAAGATGTTTGAAAATGTTGACGGACGGACAGACAACCTACGACAGAGTCACTGGTATACTAATAGCTCACCTCGGAGCCTTCGGCTCAAGTGAGCTAATAAACTGTAAGGATGACATTTATTTTCTTTGTGACAGAGTTTGTACTCAAAGTAAGAAGTTAAAAGACGATATCCTGGTAGCCTTTGATCGGGAAAATGTAGGCTGGAAAATGGTGTATAACTTTCTGGGTATAGATGAGAAAACATAGAGAAATCAACTTTCATTCGATCAGAATGTCAGTACAGTGTAGTCGAACATCCGTACAGTGTATCCTAACAAAAACCATGTGACTACCCACCCTGACTAGCTAATAAACATGTGAAGGCTCAACTACGAAGACTCAGATCAGCCTAGGCACCAGCCCATTCTGATCATAGTCATTGCTTTTGGCATGTAGAGAGCTTAGCTACCCAATGAGGTCACAGTGAAGACACTGATCAGACTGGGCGGAAGCCTAGGCTGGGCTGTATTCGCTGGACATACTCATTTTTTTCATGTGGGATTCAAACCAGTTATCTCTTGGTCACAAATCCGGCATTCTTTGATTTGAACTACATGTAATATATTAGTTATTTCGTTATTTTCCTAAAATTATTTTGAAATTTGGTCACATTTCTTTTTTACTTTTTGTAGGCTGATCTGTGTCTTCACTTGACGCACACTCATTTTTTCATGTGTGATTCAAACCAGTTATCGCTTGGTCATAAATCTGGCATCCTTTGATTTGAGCTACATATGATATATTGGTTATTTTCCTACAATTATTTTGAATTTGGTCACACTTTTTTTTACTTTTTGTAAGATTTCATTATTTATGATTTACCTGAAGCTCATGTCATTGGAAATAGACAAAACCAAACCCCTAAATAAGTGTGCATAATAAAAAATTGATTTTCTTATTTCTCAACCAAAACATATGTTGTGTGTACTCAAAGAACCGTCTCAATGAGATGATACTTTTGATCACACAAAGTACACATTAAAACTAAATGATAAGCAAATATTCACAATTTAACGCTCAATACCTTAACGCTTTACTCCATAAGCTATTTTTAGATCAGGACATCATTTTTCTATTTTTAGACAACATTGAAAAAAGTTCAAGAAAAAAAAATCAAGAAAAAATTAATTAAAGTTTTGAATACTCTTGAAAATATTATGGAAAATGGAGCCATGATTTTTTTCAAATTCATAGTATATTTCACAGGTGGCAAAAGGCATAATCATGGAGTAAAGGGTTAATTTGGTTTATCTTGACATATGAAAACTGTAGTAAGAAGCTTACTTGAGATAAAAGTCTATAATAACATCATTGAGGAATTCTCCTTCATGTAAACAGTACAGGTCTTCATTTGTGATGGAAATGCCACCTTTCTCAGGTGGCGGGGGATAAGTTAACAATCTGAAATAGAATAAATCATCAGTTTATTAAAATTTTGAATTTCAACATTTTTTTTTTGAGGGGGGGGGGGGGGGGGGGGGGGGGGGGGGGTTAAGAAAAAAAAATGAGAGGGGGGGGGGGGGTATTGTGATTTTTAAAGTTAACTGTTTTATCAACTTCTTTCATAATGAAATAAAGGCCTTCAATTTCATCTTGTCTCTTATTTATTTCTTGCGTACTGGTAATTGTGTTCGTAGATGGAATTTACTCCAATTCACACCCATGGGTGAAAGTTCAAAATTCCCCAAATCCTGAACTTTTGAAAATCAAATCTTAAAACTTGCAGTATGCCTATAAATATCAAAAATTTCAAAAAATTTCAAGTTTAAATGGTCAATTGTTTTTAGATAAACTGACAATAAATCAAAGAAGCCATAAGATTCTGCCTAATTAAGGAATTTGAGGCTGTCTTTCCACAGAAAGTCAGCTTCAAAATCCTGAAAGCTTTCACCCATGCACACCACAAGAAAGACATACCACTAGAGTTATTGTTATTAAGTTATTAAGTAAGGTCAAGGTACAGAATGAGAATATTTTTTTAGATATGCTAAAATTTCACATATTTTTGGTATGCCTGATATTTTTGAGGGCTAACAGTGGATGCTGGGGCTGAAAAATTGAGAAAAACATAGAAACTGTCAGAGCTCTTACATAACTTGCCCTCCATCTTTTACAAATCAAAGAGTGACTTACTTGACAATTTGGCCAACAAATCCCATCTTAGGTGGTGACTGTGGCTCCATATAATGCTCTTCCTCCATGAAAGTATACTGGTGGTCCGCCACAACATTACTCTGCTGGGCGCTCGTTACTGACGTCGACTGTTTCAACACCTCATCCGCCTCCTCGTCGTTGAGTTCCAGGTAGAAACTACTGTCCATCACATGGCCGCACTTACGATAGATCTCCATTACTCGACCAAATTCGTAAACAGTTTTGTTGTCTACCGTGTCTAGCAGTACCGTTACCATCTGATGGCACATATCTTAGAACAGAAAAGTAGAGAATACTATGTGAGTGTCTTTTGATATCAAGTTTAACAGGCAAGGCTTTGAGAACGCTTGTTGACATCGGGAGAGTTGCCAAGCAATTCAACATGTGGTCTCAAAGCTGAGCCTGGTAAACTTGATATCAAAAGACGCAAACCTGGTATTCTATTTATCAGTTTACCCATTGTTTCACTCTTCAAACTAGCAATTATGACGTAATTTTTGTTTTTTGTGTCGATTCAGTGTCGTCAGCGACGTCATTCAAAAAATGTGACGTCATCCTGACCTGATAAAGGCACATGTTGTGAGACAGGCAACGTGCAACAATGCAATTAATATGAGAGGTAGCTGATCAATTTACTTAGAAAGTCCAGACCAAATAGTGCATAGTTTACAATTATTTTTATCTTTTTTTCATCCAAAACATATGTTGTGGGTACTCAAAAGAACCGTCTCAATGAGACGGTTCTTTTGAGCACCCAAAACATATGTTTGAATTGATGGGTAAGAAAACAATCATAATTTTATGGTCAAAAATTTTGCTTAACTAGACCTATGAAAGTGATGTGAGATAAAAAGGTCCAGGACATTCCTGTCATTTAATTTAATGACTATACTTTATCATTGGGTTTCTTTACAAGGTAGTAAACATTGAAAATGAATTCTTTTTTTCTCTTAATATAACATAAGGTATGAAAGAAGGCGAAGATACAGAATAAATACAATCAAGTACCACATCTGACCCAGAACACCATATGGGAAAGCGACAAAAAAACACATACAAGAGAGCCAAGAAGTCAGCCCTTTCCCAAAAGGTAACCTGTCACACACGGCTGCAAGGAACAGAAATGGCAGTATGGCAAAGACAAATAACAAACTATACAATCCACAAAAGAGGCACCCCCTTGGAAGGGTCAGTAAGAAAATTAATGGAGGGCTTAAAATAGTTTCACGGTCCCTGCCTCACCCTTAATTGTGATGTGGATCAAGACATATAGATGTTTGGTTTGCATGAAAGATCCCTAACTTATCCATGCATTATCTCCTAGTACATATAAATCAAGATACAAAAAGGGGATAAAACAAAGAAAAGGACTCAACAGTACATACAACTGTATACTGGAGCAAAAGAAATCCAACAGTTAAACCCCGGTGGGCCCGACAACAGACGCAGCATCAGGCTCAAACCAACAAGTCAGCTTTGCGGTCAGCTTAATGCAGATGTATCATGATTTGTTCATAATATTCAAATGGGGGTGGAAACACCAAATACTGTATTTACCCAAGATAATTGGACAGATACACCTAGTCAAACAAATGTAGATCCAGATTCAGAAGCAGTCTGGGTCTACATGTTTTTGCCATTCCCTCACTACCTTTAACACATCTCAATTCTCAATAGATTGTAAAATGGAATGGTTTGAGTTTTAGGATGACTAGACATCTCATTTGATTGTAAAATGGACTGGTTTGAGTCTTCGAATAACTACACATCACTAGATTGTGAATAGACTGGTTTGAGTTTTAGGATAACTAGACCTCATTAGATTGTAAAATGGACTGGTTTGAATTTTAGGATAACTGTGTTGAGGATTTTAGGTTTCTTTATATTTTATGTACAGTACATTTTCTAAAATTTTGATCACCAGTTGCCTGCCAAAAAGGCCTTGACAAACAGCATAGACCCAAATCAGACTACTTTTGAAGAATCTGTCTAATCAGGGTCTTCCCTTTTTGCTATTCTGACAAGCATTTTGTAAATTCCAGCCCTGAAAACTAACATTTGAGCCATGGCATGAGATTTCCAACAATTTGGTAAGTGCGACCAACAAAGGCTCAGACCAGCCTGCGCATATGCGCAGACTGATCAGAGCCTTTGCTGGTCGCTTGAATATTCTGTGACTGTTAAATTACTGACCAAACCTTATTTGAGGTTTCTAAGCTTAAAAAGAGGCTGCACAGGCTCGTCAGAATCTACACTTGTCAAAATACCACATTGTTGGAAATCACGTGTCACGGCTCATTTTATTTGAGAAAAGAAAAGAGATTAATGTGGAAAATTGTAGAACATTGACTGTAAAAGGGGTAGAGAGATTCCTACCTTTCGCTGCAGGATCAAAGTAAGGTTCAGGTAGAGGTGTTGTAAGATCTGTGTGGGTGGGTATTCCGAGGTCTTCTCTAATTCTCACCCCGGCAGATGGTGAGGTGAGGAAAAAGAGGAGACATGTTCCCTTGCCAAACCTTGCTAAGCATTGCTGTATCTCACGAGGATAGATCTGGAACTTGTGAGCACCAGCATCACCTACAAATATTATAACATTATCTATATAAATACTGCAAATTCGGAAGATTTTTTGCGAGAATTTTATTTTCTCAAATAGCGTTAAAAGACAAATTTGCGGTGTTTAAAATTTGCAACTTATGGATGATTTACCTGTATCAGTAAACTACTAGGTGATTTTGCCATATGCGAAGTTTCGTGAATATAAAAACCTCGCGAAAATTTCCGAAAATACAGTATAGTCATAGAGTACAATAAAAACTCTGACATAGAGGCCTGATCAAACACTTTAAATCTTTATGTTTACTTTTAGAGGATAGCTACCATAAATGAAACACATTCTAAATTTGTTTAACCCTTTATGCGCCAATCGCAACAAAAGTCGTCTGTTTTCTCGTATGCTGATATGTTTAAGAAGCCTCTATGGCAAACAGTGTTGACCCAGATCAGACTGCTCCTAGATGAGCAGTCTGATCTGGGTCCACACTGCTTCCTTCTATACCTAATTAGTCAGTAATGTTAGACAATTTTTTGCAGCAGATGCCTTCAGCATACGACATTTTCAGATGCATTTTTTCTTGGTGCTTTAAGGGCTAAAGGGTAGCTACCATAAATTCAACACATTCCAATTTTTTTTTTTCATTCTGCAATTTGGTTAGAGTGACTTCAGGGCAGAGTGAGTTCAACTTATCAACTAATGACTTTCTTTGTTTAGTCATACTTGTGTGACATTGTTCATATATTGCATGACCTGATAATGCACATTTTACCCTTTGGCTATCCCCAAGACCCTCACTACCGTTAAATAAGCTTCTAATATCAGGAAAACTTATTGCCAGTAAATGTTTTCATATGCAGTAATTTTCAAATGTGCATGCCTCTCAATCCTCTAGTTGTTTAACTCTTTGCATCCTGGGTAATTTTTCATGTTTCTGTTGGCATCTGCTGACTTGTTTTCAAAATTAACCTTTTCAGCACGAGGGCCACGGTGGCCCTGGAATGCTCACCTGAATTTTTAGCCCTGGAAGCACTTTTGTTAAGCATAGTGATATAAGGAGCTGGGGAATCAGAATTGATCAATCAATAACATTTTTGTATAATTATTTTGAATCTGGACCAATGGATCAGGCCCCGAGGTAATAAAACTTTTTTTCATTCTCAACTCAACTGAGCATGGAATTTCAACTGCTCATAAAAACTAAAATACCGACAAATGAAGAAGTTTCTTGCTTTAAGCCTCTCAGATGTTGTTGTTTTTGCTTGTTTGTTTGATTTGATTCTTTACGTCCCATCAACAATCTTTCAGTTATATAGGGACGGGTCTTCCTGGGTTTAACCAGTACTAAGCTAGGACAAATGTGTATTGCTCAAGGACCACAACGCAGTGACGCTGGTGAGGCTCGAACCCTCAGATGTTGTACAGTTGTTGGCATTTTAACATTTATGAGCAGGATAAAATTCATGCTCAGCTGAGTTGAGCATGGAAAAGTTTTATAACCTCGGGGCCTGATGTTGTGTAAGGAGTTCTATTTTTAGCTCTGGTGGCCATTGTATTCAGCAGAGCAAAACCAGTGGGCAATTTTTAAAAAGAGGGCTTACTACAAACATGTGTGTGAAATTACTTTGAATTTGGACTAATGGTTCATGATGAGATGCCGTTTAAGATATTTCTTATTTACAGCTCTGGCAGGCCATCTTGTTTGGCTGAGTGGAAACATTTAGAATTTTTTTCTTATCTAGATTTCTGACAGCTATCTTCTTTGGTGGAGCGCAACCATTGACAGGGTTCGTACGGAAATGGGGAAAACAGAATTCCAGGACTTTTCCAGGACTTTTTTCATTTTTCAAGGACTCATTTTCTTCCCAATTTTGTATAAAACGAGAAAAATGCACTTTTTCCAGCCGGAAACCTCGAAGTGAAAAGGCGCACTCGTTTAAATTGATTCTGATTCCAGTGATAAAAACCGGGACTACCACACAAATTAAATAGAATAGAATACGAGGTGCATCTCGCTCTTCGACATGTATCTAGCGACTTTCACTCAGTTTTTTTGCACATCCCATAAATCTGACAGAACTCTTATTTTAGATTTTTCAAGGACTAATTCATATTTTCAAGGATGATTTTACAAAATTCTAGGACAAAAGATACTTTATTCAAATTCCAGGAGTTTTCCAGGACCAAGGTCAAATTCAAGGACTTTTCCAGGTCTGTGGGAACCCTGATTGAGGCAATTTTTAGCATAGGGCATTATGAGGAACATTTCTGTTAAATTATTTTGAATTTGGAACAGTGGTTAAGGAGGAGATGCCGTTTAAAGTATATATTTCTTATCTTGAGCTCAGGACAGTCAGGTTGCAATCTTGATTGGCAGAGCAGAACCTTTGGTCAATTTTGACATGGGTAATTATGAGGAATATTCTGAAAATTATTTTGAATTTGAACCTGAGGTTCAGGAGATGTCATTTTTATGTTATTCATTACCTTGAGCTCTGGCAGTGACTGGAACCGTTAGGGCAATTTCGACAGAGGGCATTTTGAGGAACATTTCCGTAATTTGGACCTGTGGTTCAGGGAGAGATAAAATATTTCAGACCTACCTTCCATGTAGAAGTCAATTCCGACCTCTGATAGCTGTATTGGTTCAATAAGTGCTCCCCTGAACGTCCCAACACGACAGGCTCTCGCATGTAGAAGGACTGTCAACTTTTCGGGACTTGGTGACTTCTCTCTTTGGCCTTTCTTTGATTGACCCTTCTGTAAATAAAAGTTTATGAGCGTAAAATTGTAAATATTGTCTTATCCACCAGTTTAAACATTTACAGTACAGTAAAACCTGTCTTAAGCGGCCACTCAAAAAGAAGGCCAAAAATGGTTTTCAAGACCTATTATCGCTTAATGCAAGTCAAAAGTATTGCAGAATGCTCCAAGGAGAGCATTCTGCAATATTTTCGACCTTCATTAGGCTACAATTTGTCATTAAGATCTTTTATTTTACTATTTTTGAGTGGCCACTTAAGACAGTTTTTACTGTACCATCATTTTAATGCAATTGCTCACAGATTTGTGTGTTGTCAAAACTCGCAGTCCCTCCCTCCACAGCAGAAGCAGACATTTTGTTTGTTTGTTTGATGTTTAAGGACGTATCAACCCTTTTGGGTCATTTGCTTCAGATGGCATTAATTTAACATGGTTTGGGTGGAAAAAGTAAAAATATATGTAATATGACTTTAAATGATTTGCAATTAGGTTCAAAGGTGCTGTTAAAAAAAGATAAAAAATCTATAGCATGTTAGAAGCCGAAATTTTAATTTTTACAACAGTCATAGCGTTTCTACATTAATTATAATGCAGGAAGATATCTGGTTGTCATTGCCACCCATTTCAATGAATTATCTGTGTAAGTTTGGTTAAAATTCGCCCTGTGGTTCATAAGTTAAAGTGCAGACAAAAAGCTACACCGAAACCTATGCTAATGCCAGTGTCAACGGGATCAATATCCAAAACAATATGCCTGCCAGGCCCCATGATAAGAGTGTGTAACTGAAAATTATTTTTCTTACTTCTCAACCAAAACATATGTTGTGGGTACTCAAAAGAACTGTCTACATGAGACAGTTCTTTTGAGCACCCAAAACACATGTTTAAACTAATGGATAAGAAAATAATCACAATTTTACGCTTAAATTTTTTGCTTAACTAGCCCTATGGCCTGCCCACTCATTCGGAGGGGACACAAAAATTAATACACACCTCATCTTCCATTTTATCCACCCTGGGTTTATTATCCACTTTGGAAGAGATAGGTATAGTAGGAATGATTGGCGACTCCATCGGCTCTGTGGAATTATTACTCGTCTGACTGGTCTGAGACTGACTAGGAGAGGATGATACTTCGTTACCAGCTTGTGGTTTAGGAGTGGCAGGCTTTGGTGTTGCTGGCTGACTGGACGTCTCACTCTCAGTTTCTTCTTCGTCAGAAGATATCGTTACTGTCTCTGAAAAATAAGTCACAAGGTAGACTGCATGAGCAAACATTCAAGAGACATGAAATTGGGGAATTCACTCTTTACCTCAGGGTTCAAGCTGGGCCCTAACAGTAGGGAGAACCAGGAAAATTAGGGAGCAGTGACAGTCATATAGGGAGAAGCTATAGCGCAAAATTAAGGCAAATTAGAGCAGTAATGCAGTGGTAGTAGATAGTCACCACAGCTTGCATTTGTGTGGTGACAGAATGAAAATGAGTCTCCCTAAAAAATCACAAAAAACAACAACAATTTTTTATTTTTTTTTAAGGGAGACCCACTTCTCCGTGGGTCCCAATTAGAGGGAAATTCCGGCCCCTAGGGCGACTATTTTGCCCTAGTCGCCCTCTAGCGTATTCTCTGTACCTGCTAGCATCATCTATTGATAACCCAAAATGTCGGGCCTGACCAATATGTTAAAAAGTTAATTATGAAACAAATCAGCAGACAACCAAAAAAGCATGCAAACTTTACGGCATGCAATCAAAATTTGAATACATTGTCTGCTGCAAATCTTAACCCTTAACTCCATAATAACTCCTTTCAATGTCTTTGAAATATCATGTATTTGAAAATATTATGGAAAATGGTGCATTTGCTCCAAAAGAGCAAATGCTCCATTTTCCATAATATTTTCAAAAGTGTTCAAAACTTAACTTGAATATTTCTAGATTTTTTTTTTCAATGTTGTCTAAAAATAGAAAATGATGTCATGATCTAAAAATAGCCCATGTAGTAAAGGGTTAACCCTTAGCCCACCAGTCATGATTATTTCATCGGTTAACTCTTGTCTGCTTATTTTCTTAGGCAGCCTATGGAACACTCTGATCAGGGTTTATATTAATTGCTTCCATGAAAAAATCTAGCCTGAAGTGCATTTGAATATATGCAGTAGATGTAAAAAGCAGACAATATTTTCATGACAAAAAATAGCAGTGGTATAAGGGTTAAGTTGGCAACTATAAGCTTTAATATTTTAAGTTTTGAATTATTGGCTTTAACCCTTCGTATACTGGAAACCCCTAAATGGGAACTTTGACAAACGGTAGACCCACGTGAAATGCCGCTTTACACGGCATTTCATCAGGGTCGACACTGTTTGCTGAGACTAGAATGATCTTCAGAGAAAGAAATTCAATTTCAGTTGGAAATTCTATGACCCCTCAATATATACAATGAACCATTCCAAAAGTGAGTACGATCAGGAACTACCACAATCACACACTGTAAACCAACGGAACCATATCCTATCGGGTGGAAGAACCCATCAGAATACACTTAGGATCTTACATGAGTGCTCCCTTTGTTGCAGATATAGAGGATCTTACATGAGTGCTCATGTTGTATTGAATTCATTAAACAAGTTGGGGAAAAGAGATAAAATGGGAGGCTTGCCGAGCATTTTATCTCTTTTTCGCAACGAGTTTAATAAATTCAATAATACAAGAGCATGAATGTTACTGTTAGATTCTATTTATCATATGACATTTACAATACTTTGAAATCTCATTTCTGGCTTAAAAAATGTTCTAATTTTGTCATTATGTATGCAGCGTTGTTATGGAAATCATAACTTTTTCCGTAAATCTGTAAACCACTAGTGGTTTATAGATTTTATCACATGGCGTTATTACACTCACAGACGCTACGTCATATGATAAAAGGGTTAAAAAACGTACCTGGAACATGAAGCCCTCTGATTCTCCCGTGTCCTCGATGACCCCGCCCTCTAGTTCTAAGCTCCAATCCACCACGAATCATCTTTTTAATTCCTCTCACAGTTACTCCAGGGCCATTGTAGTTTAACACTTTTGCATAAATCTGACTTTGTTCCGCCAGTTTTTGGCTGTAAAAGCTTCTCTTAGTCACAACACCATCCTTATTCACTGTGCTGTCGGGTTCTATTTTCCGTCGTTTAGCCTCCGGGTCACTTCGAGAATAATACTTAGTGTTTATATTAAACTTTCTTCCGCACCTTTCACATGTTAGTTTATTCTGGCTTGATATTCCACAGAATTGACACACTGCCACCAAATCCGGATCCTGTAATATACACAGGTTTATGTTTGTTTGATTTGATTCTTTAAGTCCCATCAACAATCTTTCAGTTAAACAGGGACGAGTCTTCCTGGGTTGAGCCAGTACTAAGCTGGGATAAATGTGTCTTGCTCAAGGACCACAACGCATTGACGCTGATGAGGCTCCAACCCGCTGCCTCTCGGTCTCAAGCACTCTACCACTGAGCAACTGTGCTCCCTTATACACAGGTTTAGATAAACAACATTTTTGAGCATAAAAATTGTAAATATTTTCTTCCCAATGCATTTTTCTATATGTTTTGGGTGCTCAAAAGAGTACCCACAACATATGTTTTGGCTGAGAAATAAGATTTTTTTTCATCACACACTCTTAACTAAAAGCCTGAATATACATACAGTCAAATCTCATAAATTAGAAATCCTAGGGACTAGAGGTTTTATTTTGAATTATCAGGAATTCAAATTATAGTAGGTTAGACATAACTAAAAAAAGTGCCCTGAAAAGCACGTATATCCCCGGATGATGCTCTTATTGTCCCAACACCAATCCCCCCGCCCCCAAAAATCTAAAGATGTCTTAGATTTTGAGCTCTAGCATGTAGCCATGCAACTGAAGCAGTTGAGTCGAAGCCAGCAATGTATGGTGCCAAATATGATGTTACCAAATAAATGGGTGGTAAGATAGTATGTTAAAAAAATCAGCAGACGACAACACGCATGCAAAATTACCCACCATAACAAGTTAAATCTTGGCCTACTAGTGTCGTCTGCTGATAACCTTTGAAAACAGCATGGGTGAAAGTTTAAAATTTCTAAAATCCTGAACTTAAGAATTAAAATGTTAAAACTTAAAGTATGCCTACAAAACATTAACGATTACACGTTTAAATGGTCAATTGTCTTAAGCATGTTTAGATAATCTGAAAATAAGTCAGAAGCTATTATAATCTGCCTAATTCAGTATTTTGAGGCTGACTTTCCAAAATCCTGAATTCAGGAATAATCCTGAAAACTTTCACCCATCGAACAGTTTGAATCAAGATCAGGCCCCTCAAAATGTTGGGCCACACTCTGGTGGAATTCCTGAAAGAATTTTGTGAAAAAATGATGAAGAAAAAAAATCAACAGAAAACAAAATAGCATGGAAAATAACCTCTTGCAAAGTTAAATGAGCCGCCACATGAAATTTCCAACATTGTGGTATCTGCGACCAGCAAAAGCTCAGACCAGCGCAGTCTGATCAGAGCCTTTGCTAGTCGCTTGAATATTCTATGACTGTTAAGCTACTGACTGAACATGGTTTGAAGTTTCTAAGCCTAAAAGGAGGCTGCACAAACTTGTCTAAATCTACATATGTCAAAATGCCACATTGTTGGAAATCACATGTTGTGGCTCATTAATGTCTACTCACATTAACAACTTCTGGAGGGAGGGTCTCTTGGGATTCTGTGCCCGCTTTCAAAGTGGTGTCTACCCTTGAGTCACCAGCACCCACCTCATTCTGTTGTGCTTGCTGCTCTGTAGCTAGAATTATACCAAAAAAAACTAAACCCATTTAAACCTTGTCATGCTGAATATTATAATGTACTACACTCCGCCCCAATATTTATCCTGTTCACCTCCAGCAGTCCAGTTATAACAGGGTTCATACAGGCAAGATTGTGTAAAATTCAAGAACTTTTCAAGGACTTCTAAAATACTTTCTTACTGTTTTGAAAACTTAAGAAAAATGCTGATTTATACGTATCAATTCTACTTCTGAGTCCATTACTAAAGATATTAGTATAAAATTGTGGTGCTTTTATTTGGTGCAGCATATACTGCACCAAATAAAGGCATCACAATGTTATACTGATTTAGGTCTCCAAGAAAACTGTTGAATCCTCCTGTAAAAGGTAAAATTCAAGGACTTTCCAAGGCCTTTGAGTGTTTTTTAAGTACTTTTCAAGGCAAATTCAATTTTCAAGGAATTTTCATGACAGTCCTGTATATTCAAGTACTTTTCAAGTCTGTGCAAACCCTGTATAAATAGTGGAAAATAGTGGGGATCCTGATCAGATGGCTTTGTCAGAAGCCAGCTGATCTGGATCTAGTGTTTTCAAAAAGGGATAAATCCAGGTTCAGCAGGACAAGGGTTAACCAATTAAAGATAATGGACTTTCCCACCCTTACCAAAAGGACGTTTTTTTCCATTTAAAGGAATATTGGATGTGTGTTTTTCTCTAATTTCTGGAAGCAAACAAGGAGATGCTATTAGCAATGTCTAATCAGGACCTGCACCGTTTGCCTATTTTGTTTGTTTGATTTGATTCTTTACGTCCCATCAACAATCTTTCAGATATGGCTTGAACCAGTACTATGCTAGGATTAATGTGTCTTGCTCAAGGACACAACGCAGCGACGGGGGTGAGGCTCTAACCTGCAGCCCCTCGGTCTCGAGTCAAGCACTCTACCACTGAGCCACTGCGCTCCCATAGTTTGCCTATGTCCCATAAAAAGAATGCATGGCTAATATGGGTTAACAACTTTTAAAATAACATACATTTAATCTAAATAAAAATTTCAACATTTTCATTTTTTTTTTATTTATTTAATCCATTCATACAAAATCCCATTCTCAGGATGATTTATTTTTGTCACATGATATCACACCTGAGAGTGATATAAGGCCATGCCATGTATTGAAATCTATAGTTGTTACATATTTAATAACCATACATAATGATGTTCATAACATGTCAATTTCTTAATGTTTTCACTCCAAAAATGTGATTTCGGTCTTAATATCACATGATAAATAGAATCTAACATTCATGCTCCTGTATTATTGAAGTTATAAAAGCAATTTCTAATGCCCTTGAGTTTGTAATGCGACGTCTGATTGAATAACTTCAAAAAATTGCCACAGTTTATCCTGCGATATACTGTCGGAAATAGTTTGACGTCATAAATTACGTCACATTTCGTTTGATGATGTGAGGCTTTATGCGGCTTGCAACGCTCAAATTTGAGCTCAAACTGCGGAAGTGCATAAAAATGGGGATAACCATATTCAAAATTTTCATTTGGGGAGGTATATCGTTGGATACATGTTCAGAAATCACGTTTTACGGCTCGGCTCGCGTGTCGCTGTAAAACTAAATTTCCGACTGTATATCCGACGATATACCTCCCTGAATGAAATTTTTGAAGCTATCCCCTAAATGATGCTCGACAAGCATTGCATTTTATTCCTTTTCCCCATTTTGGTTGTTTGCCTCCTGATAACCAACATTTATTTTAACCCATAAAGTGCCACCTATAATTTGCAGCAAACGACAATTTAAAATTTTGCCACTTTTTCAAAATTGACAAATAAGGCATGATATTTCATGAGAATCGTCTGCTGGCAGACGATTCTCATGTAATATCTTGTCATCTTTTTCGAAAATTAGGAAAGATTAGGCAAAATTTGCCATCTGCTGCAGTTGTGATTGGCCTCTTGTGAATCTTCAAAAACATTTTTGAAACTCTTCATGATTTAAATGACAGTGATGAGAAAACCAAAATGCTGAAAACCCCACCTTAAAATCCAACAGACTCAAAAGTTATGAAAGTTTTAAAATTATGCAAATTAGCATATAAGCCCCGCCCACATTGTTGTTTCCAGATGAGTTTTTTCAAAATGTCATATTTTATGTAGTGCGATTTCTAAGCAATTAAAAACAGCACAATTTAGCTTTTATATGCAAATGTTGTATTTTATCATAGTGAATCTTTTTCAGCAAATAGAATATTAAATAATGTTAAAATAAATGAAATTTATTAAAGTTAATATTTTAAAAAGCTCAAATGACGTCATATGAGCCTCTCGCATATTTTCATCTAATTAAATTTTGAAACCTTCATAACTTGGTAACGATTTTGAAATTTTTGATGGGGCTGTCGGCATTCTGTTTCTCTCATTACTGGCTTTTCAATCAATAGGAGTTTAAAAAAAGTTTTTTTGAAGGTTCACAAGACCTTTAAGGGTTAATGAACAGAAAGAGAAAAGTGTTCGAAATTTTTAATATTTTACCTTAATCACAATTTTTTTCTTTCAATTAGGAACTGTCATCAAATTAAATTGGGTAAAAAAATTCATGAAAGCCTACCTTCTGGTGTTTTTTCTGTACTGTCGACCACATTGGCAGCCTTGATCTCTACTGCTTTTCTGAAATATAACATAGCCTAGCATTAAAGCGCCAATCGCAACAAAAGTCGTCTGCTTTTCTCGTCTGCTAAAATGTTTAAGAAGGCTCTATGACAAACAGTGTGGACCCAGATCAGACTGCTCCTATAGGAGCAGTCTGATCTGGGTCTACCCTGTTTGCTTCTATACATAAATTAGTCAGTAATGTTAGGCATTTATTTGCAGCAGACCACTTCAGCAGACATCATTTTTCAGATGCATTTTTTCTTGGCGCTTTAAGGGCTAACATAAAAGAGTAGCCGATGGTAATTTGCATGCTTTTTCCATGATTTTTTTCCATGAATTAAAAATAGGTCATACCTGTCAAGTATCCCCCAAACCTTTGTGCTTTTTCAGCCCCGGTAACAAAGAAATTAACAAGTAGCCCAATGGGCAACGATCGCTCACCATGAAGCCAGCATAATGCTCAAAGGCAGATACCTCTGAACTTGAAACAGTGACCAGGAATTAATTCAAAAACATAAGATATTATGGCGGTTCTAGTTATCTGCAAGTATTAAAAAGATCTGAATAAAAATTGCATTGGAAACCTGGTGAAAGTGTAGTTTTCAGATACTCAAGGGCAGCTAACTTCGTAGTCAGTTATGGGATCTGACCGAAATTCAAACTCATCCTACTTTTATGTATGTCCTGGTAACCTACAGGGATGAAGAAAATCAAATGAAAAATGAAGGTGCTAGAGTGGTCACAACATTATATAGTTTTATTTTAGATGCTCAAGGGCAGCTAACTCTGTAGCTGGTGGATGGGTGTGGCGGAAAATCAAATTCATTCAAACTTTTATGGAAGTCCTTGTTACCTACAAATGAGGAAATCCATTCAAAAATAAAGGTGCTAGAGTGGTCACAACAGATCTTCCATTGTAAGTCTATGCAGATTTTTTATGATGCTCAAGGGAAATTAACTCCACAGTCTAAAGTTGGTTCTCCCATTTTAAGTTTATAGGGATTTTTCCAAACGCTCAAGGGCAGGTAACTCATAAGTCCCTGGTCAGATCCTGCTGAATTTCGAACCCATCTGAGATATTATGGGTTTACTTGTTGCCTGCAAGAATGAAGAAGATCCAATCGAAAATGAAGGAGCTAGAGTGGTCACAACATTATTTGTTAATTTTTAGGATGCTCAAGGGGTGTTAACTCCAAAATAAAATTATGTGATGGGTACTTGACGAAATTCAAACTCATCCAAGCTTTAATAGTTGTCCTTATTGTTTACAAGAATGAAGAAGATCCATTCAAAATTGAAAGCACTAGAGTGGTTGCAACATTTTTCCCATTATATGTCTAAATGGATTTTTCCAAACGCTCAAGGGCAGGTAACTCATAAGTCCCAAGTAGGATCCTGCTGAATTTCGAACCCATCCGAGATATTATGGGTTTACTTGTTGCCTGCAAGAATGAAGAAGATCCAATCAAAAATGAAGGAGCTAGAGTGAACACAACATCATTCATTAATTTTTAAGATGCTCAAGGGGAGCTAACTCCAAAATGTGTGATGGGATCTTGACGAAATTCAAATTCATCCAAGCTTTAATAGTTGTTCTTATTGTATGCAAGAATGAAGAAGATCCATTCAAAATTGAAAGCACTGGAATGGTCACAACATTTCTCCCATTATAAGTCTATGGGGATTTTTCCAAACGCTCAAGGGCAGCTAACTCATAAGACCTTCGTCTGATACTGCCCAATTTCGAACCCATCCGAGATTTTATGGGTGTCCTTGTTGCCTGCAAGAATGAAGAGGATCCAATCAAATAGAAGGCGCTAGAGTGGTCACAACACTATTCATTGATTTTTCACAAGCTCAGGGGCAGCTAACTCCGAAGTCAGTGATGGAATCTTGCCGAAATTCAAACCCATCCAAGCTTTCATGGCTGACCTTGTTACCTTCAAGAATGAAGAAGATCCATTGGAAAATGTAGGTACTAGAGTGGTCACAACATTTCTCCCATTATAAGTCTATGGGGATTTTTCCAAAAGCTCAAGGGCAGCTAACTCATAAGTCCTTCGTCTGATACTGCCCAATTTGGAACCCATCCCAGATTTTATGGGTGTCCTCGTTGCCTGCGCTAGAGTGGTCACAACACTATTTATTGATTTTTCACACGCTCAATGGCAGCTAACTCCGAAGTCGGTGATGTAATCTTGCCAAAATTCAAACCCATTCAAGCTTTTATGGTTGAATTTGTTACCTGCAAGAATGAAGAAGATCCATTGGAAAATGAAGGCACTAGAGTGGTCACAACTTTACTCCCATTAGGCCAAATAAAAAAATATCTGTGGTTCAGGTTACATCTTGAAAAAAATTAGGGTAGGTAGGTAGGCAACTTTTTTTTTTTAGGAAACTTTTTTTTTTCTTTGAGTGTATAGATCTGCTTTGAAATGTATTTAACAAGTCAAAGCTGATATAAAAGAGTCCCTCTGTTTCCAACACTAAAGAATGAATGCATAGAAATTTAGTTTTTCATTCAGATGAGCATTTTGATACATTCTTTTCTGATATTTTTTTCAACTTCAGAATTTGGAGAAAAAAAGTTTAGGGTAGGGGGTAAAAAATTAGGGACGGTCGGGTAACCTGAACCACACCTATTTTTTTTATTTGGCCTTATAAGTCTATGGGGATTTTTCCAAATGCTCAAGGGCAGCTAACTCATAAGTCCTTGGTCAAATACTGCCCAATTTCAAACCCATACAAGATTTTATGGTTGTCCTCCTTACCTGCAAGAATAAAGAAGAACCAATCAAAAATGAAGGAGTTAGAGTGGTCACAAGGTTTTCCCCATTATAACCCTATGGGAGCTATCTGTTGCCATGGAAACCGGAGTTCTGATCCGATCTGGCCCAAAACCTAATGGAGTCAATCCCCCACCCCAATGATGCTTCTGATGAAATTTGATTACTATCAGCCAGCTGATCTCAGAGATATTCATGTTTGAAAGTGTGGACAGACAGATGGACGGACGCCCACTCGACTCCCATCCTATAAGCTCACCTTGAGCCTTCGGCTCTGGTGAGCTAAAAATCATAATGGTATGTCAAAGCAAAAACTTATTGATTTTTACAGGGTTGGGGTGGAGATTTTAGTAGAATGATCTCTTCCAAGATTGTTAAAATTATTTAATGCCATCTTTTCTATGTACATGCTTGTATATAAAGGCAAAATGCCAATCCCGCTTGTAGTTCTTGACAGGAAGATATTTATAACCGTATTATAATTTATGCTCTTCTATGCCAGAGATGATTGCAAAATTAGAGTTATATTGTCCCAGGACAACTACATTTGTAAATAGAAAGTTATCACTTGTTCTAAAATTAACCCTTAATGAGCCAATCGCAACAAAAGTTGTCTAGAAATGTTTAAGAAGCCTCTATGGCAAACAGTGTGGACCCAGAAAACTGTTCTGGGTCCACGCTGTTTGCTTCTATACTTAATTCCTCAGTAATGTTAGACAATTATTTGCAGCAGACGTCTTCAGCAGACAACATTTTCAGATGCATTTTTTTTCTAGGCGCTTTAAGGGTTAGGACAGGATCACACAAGTTGGGCATGGCATTTACACAACCCTGTATTTGACTCTTTGCGGACTGCGTATTTTTTCATGCTTCCTAGTTGTCTGCTGATTTTTTTTTTTCAAAACCAAATTTTTCCAAAAATTCTTTCAGGAATACCATCAGAGTGTCAAACAGTTTTGGATCCAGATCAGGCCGGGTCCAACCAGTTTGGAAAGGTTACCAGCAGATGACACTAGTATTGTTTGTTTGATTTGATTCTTTACTTCCCATCCACAATCAGTTAAACAGGGATGGGTCTTCCTGATTTGAACCAGTACCAAGCTAGGATAAATGTGTCTTGCTCAAGGACCACTACGCAGTGACGCCGGTGAGGCTCTAACCCGCGGCCAGACGAAACTAGTAGGTAGAGTTAAAACAACAATTACTAACTTTCAAGAAGAATGTCATAGCTTACCTTGCCAGATTAGTAGTGGAGCTGGTTACCATTTTCTGAGAGCCTTGAGCAGCTGGCATCAAACTACTGGTGTTGATAATCATAGGCTGTCTGACTGTGGGAACCATCCCAGTTGGTGGTCTGACCTGGGGGGACTGTATCACCTGAATCTTTTGCTGAGGCTGGCCCTGGGGTCTGATCTGAGGGGCTTGAGGTCTGACTACGGCAGATTGTTGAGCACGAACTGGTCTGATGCCCTGGCCAGGCATCCTTACCGATCCCTGGCCACTAGGGCTAAATGACTCTCTAGGAGGACTGTTCAGCATAGGTGATTGACTGAAACATAAAAATGCATAGGTCCAGATAAGGAAGTTTATGAGCGTAAAATTGCAATTATTTTCTTACCCATCAATTTAAACATGTGTTTTGGGTGCTCAAAAGAACCGTCTCATTGAGACGGTTCTTTTGATAACCCACAACATATGTTTTTGATGAGAAATAAAAGAAATAGTTTTCCAATACGCACTCTTATCTGGTGCGATGAAATGTACATGTATATTCTTTGTTTGTTTTATGCTTTACATCCCAATAAACAATTTTTCAGTCATGTCAGGACAGGTCTTCTTGGGTTGAACCAGTACTTAGCAGCGGATAAAGTGTCTTGCTCAAGGACACAATACAGTGACTGACTCCGCTGGCAATGAGTCTAATTTTATTTGATTATTATCCTCCTAGCCAACAATTTTTCAGTTATGTCAGGATGGGTCTTCCTGGGTTGAACCATTTATACTTAAGCAAGGATTAATGTGTCTTGCTCAAGAACACAATACAGTGAGGCTCGAACCCACAATCCCTCGATATTGAGTAAAGCACTCTACCACTGAGCCACTGCACTCCCTCGGTGAGTCTAAAACTATACAATTACCTACTAACCTTCATGCGACATTGTTGACCAGGCAAACTATATTAAATTATGTTGTTTTCATTTTTGACTATATTCTGAAGGTGTATTAAGTGCTATTTTTGTTGAATTTATTATCAAAAGGAGTAAAATTTTATGATTTAATGATTTTTGGTACCTATCGTCAAGACCCTAAGATAAAAGAGGTAATACTCACCCTCCCCCATGCTGTGACATGTGTACACCAGTAGCATTGCCCTGTAATTGACCCCGCCCTCTAGCTCCTCGTCCGCGACCCCTTCCTTGACCTCGACCACGCCCTCTTGTTTGACTAGCTGGACTCATCTGACTACCTACATGTAATGTTGATGCTGAAACTAAAAGACCATTAAACATTATCAGGATTTAATGGCTTGCTAAAAATAGTAAGTGATTATTTTCCTCACTTGCTAAATGTTACTATCAACTTGCTAATTGGCTGAATATAAACACAATTTTTCCCAAGTTACATTATATCATAGGTTTAGATAAACAAAATTTTTGAGCGTAAAATTGTAAATATTTTCCAATCCATCAGTTTGAACATATATTTTGGGTATTCAAAAGAACCGTCTCAGTAAGACGGTTCTTTTGAGGACCCACAACATATGTTTTGGTTGAGAAGTACGAAAATTATTTTTTAACTAAAGGCCTGTTATATCGCTAATTAGAAATCTGAACAAATTCAATTTGCATGGTTATGTGGTAAAAATTTATTTTCTATACTTTTTCTGAATCCACTTATAGGTAACCTTGAAAATAGTGTGGATCAGGATCAGCCAGCTTCTGAAGAAGCTGGCTGACCAGGATCTCCACTGTTTGTCATGTAGATTATGTTATGTTGCATAATTAGGTTAGTCCTGTGTTGAGATAGTTTTTTGTGACAAATTCGACGAAAACAGCAGTGATACACAGTGGACGATGACATTGCAATACCTCACTGAGCATTTTGTGCTCAATGAGCCAAAAGGTAATATATTTCTTAATTTTCTCAAAATATTTTGTGCCAGCATAAAAGATTTTGCTACTTTTCACATTGCCAAGTGACCAAAGCTCAGAAGGGCCTGCACATTTCTCGTCAGAGCCTTTGCTGCTCGCATACACTAGTATAGATGTAAATGATAACTCATCAAGACCAAAACTGAGAGCTCTAGCCCTTCTGAATAGGTCAGCATGGGAGCTTAAAGGAGGCTTTAGTGCATACATGTATGCCATACATAGCAAAATCTCATAAGCTGGCCATTTTGTGTGTGGCTCAATGAATCACACCTATGAGACACATCCAGTGAGATCCAGGGGTCGTGAGTTCGATCCCGGCCTGGTCCCATACTCAGGGTTCCCACAGAAATTCAAAAACGAAATTCCATGATTTTTCCATGATTTTTCCATGATCAACAATGTAATTTCCATGATCATTTTTAACACTCAGCCTCCAACCTCCCCTCTTCGCGGCATCCTCAGTATTCTTTTCCACATGGAGCATAATTGTGACTTACTTAGAACATGTCTTTTTTATATCTTTTCAGTATTTTTTTCTCAATAATTCATTATTCATCATTCTAAATCTTTTTCCAAATAACTAGCCAAAAAGGTCACTTATATCAGTAAGGCACTGGAAGAAAAAACCTTCCATGCTAAAAGTATGTCTTTTTGGAAGGAATAGCCTTCCAACTTAACAATTTCATTATGGATGGATTTTCCTTCCAATTAGTTTTTTCACTGAAAATTGGAAGGTTTTACTATCCATCTTAATGACAAGTTTTGGATGGAAAACCCTTCCAAAACATCCTTTTCATTGCAAATTTGGCATCCGATCGGACAGCCGATCGCAGGGTTAATGATGTAATTAGTATGTTTTCATTACATAACCAAGCAGAAAAGTCATGTTTCTACTTGATAAACCTTATTGCAATACAGGTAACAGTAAATTAAGATCATTTATCAATCTTTTCTTGTCACTGGTATTAGAGAAAGTTTGCAAACTTGTGATGACTTTTCTTGAAGATATCTTTTCAAGGCATGCAATATTACATAAGTTTGTTACTATAAATAAATCTGGATGGAAATCCAGGTAATCACAAACAGATGATTTGGCTTATTTATGAGAAGAAATGTTTCTATTTCTAGAAATAGAACTAAAATTGAGAGACTGTTAGACTGGAAGGAATTTCCATCCAAATCTGTTGGTTTGTTTGTTTTGTTTGTTTTTGTTGCTTTACGTCCCAAGTCAACAGCTATGGTCATTGCGGGACGGTCAGTTCACTTAACCACACGTTTTCCTGGGCAGGCTTGAACAAGCGGTTAACCAATAATTTGTGCACATACTTTCGCTAGTAACTGACAACAACCCTTCTTGAATGAATCAGCGGAAGGGAGGAGAATGACCATAGAAATTATTTCATGATCAATCTCCACGAAAGTATGTGACCGGGCCGGGATCGAACTCGCGACCCCCAAATCTGTTGGAAGGTTTTCCTTCCAGTGCCTGACTGTATATGGCCAATTTCAAAATCAGAAAAACCATACTACCTAGATGATTTAATTGAAATGGCTCCAAAAGCTAATTGCTTTATGATGATATATTTTGAATAACTTTTGTTTGAAGGCTTTCAAGTGCCCTCCCAGGAAAAAGTAGGGAAAAAGGAGGGATAAATTTTTTGAAAAAGTAGGGATTATCCAATGTAAAAAGTAGAGATAGTAGGCTTTTTCAAACTAATAATTCATAGCAATGAGTCATTAAATTAATGATAATATATCAAAATAAGCAGGATAAAGGTGGTGACAATAAAATTATCTCAAAACAAATTGATTTTTGCAGCCGAAAACTTCAGAGTGAGAAATTGAGTGACAAAAAAAAACAAGTTTATTTATTGAGAAATTTGAGCGAGCGAAGCAAGCGGGGAAATTTTTGATTATTTCATTGCATATATGACATTTTAAGTGAAAAAGTTAGGATAGTAAGGCATTTTCATGAAAATGTAGGGAAAAGTAGACGAACAATTGCTTGAATGCCTGTTTTATATGATTCACCATGCAAATTAAGAATCTGATAGTTCAAAATTAATGATTCAATTTGGCTTTTACATTCCATTCAAAAACATAATGAATATCTTTTGGTTAGATCTTAAGAATACTTCTGACATACCTAAATTGCATACATTTTTAAGGCTACATGTATCTGACTATAAAATATCAGGCACAACAAGTGCAGGCCCTGTTGTGGACCAAACATGCATGTTGAAACCATTATAAAAACTTAAATCACCAATAGCCAGAAAGCAAGCAGTCAAACACACAAATTATTTCACAAATTCCATGATTTTTCCATGATTTTTCAGTTTTTTTCAAATTCCATGATTTTTCCATGCATGGAACTTTTTTTTGTGATTTTCCAGGTTTTCCAGGTTTTCCAGTGCTCGTGGGAACCCTGCATACTTTTGTGGAGATTGATCATGAAATAATTTCTATGGTCATTCTCCTCCCTTCCGCTAAATCATTCAAGAAGGGTTGTTGTCAGTAACAAGCGAAAGTATGCGCACAAAGTACTTGTTAACTGCTTGTTCAAGCTTGCCCAGGAAAAAGTGTGGTTAGGTGAACTGACCGTCCTACCATCATGATAGCTGTTGACTTGGAACGTAAAGCAACAAAACAAACAAAGATACAATTGCGCTTTGAAATATAAGACACTACCTAGTACCTATATGCCTTTAGATAAGATAGGGGTTTTGTAAATTATTTTATCAATTCTCAGACAAAACATATGCTTTGGGTACTTAAAAGGTCAAACTCAATGAAATGGTTATTTTAATAACCCAAAACACACAATTAGACTGATGAATAAAAATTAATCACACATTTACGCCAATAACTTTTGCTTATCTTGGTACTACTCTTATTCAACTCTTTGTCCACTGGGTAATTTTGCATGCTTTTTAGTTGTCTGCTGATTTTTTTTCATAAACAACTTTTTCGAAAAAATTCTTTCAGGGACACTACCAGGGTGCCAAACAGTTTTGATCCAGATCAGGCCTGACAAAATGTCGGGCCTGATCTGGATCCAAACTGTTTGCAAAGGTTATCAGCAGACGACACTAGTCGGTATAAAATTAAAGCAATGCAGTAATGATTTAGCCAAAGAAAAAATGCATCTGAAAATGTTGTCGGCTGAAGTCGTCCGCTGCAAAAAATTGCCTAACATTACTGACGAATTAAGTATAGAATCAAGCAGCTTGGACCCAGAACAGACTGCTCCTATATGAGCAGTCTGATCTTTCATTCTTGGTCCACACTGTTTGCCATAGAGGTTAATTAAACATTTCAACAGACGAGAAAAGAATACGACTATTGTTGCAATTGGCACATTAAGGGTTAATACCTACCTGGTACCATATTTGGTTTGAAGTTCACCAACTCCCCGCCTGTCCAAATCATTTTCTTCTCTTGTCCGCTTCGATTCCTCACCATGTATATCTGCCCCTCCTCAAACTTCCCCCCTCCCTTCAGTTCTACCCGCGCCCCTTGTATCACCGCACAATCCGTAAGCGAATTATTCTGTGGAGGGCTTTTCCAGTTCTGATTGGCTGGAATATTCTGAGACATGTTAGCACTTGCGGGATTACCTCCCCTAATCACTGGAATATTTTGATTCCCAATCTGCTGAAAATTGTTTGACTGAGAGAAAGCGGGATTTTGTGACTCCTGCTGAACACACATTTTTGGTCTAGTATTGGACAGAGTTATAACTTGAGGTTTAATTTCCTGTGTCGTTCTATTTGGAGCACCAGTATTATTGTTCACTAACCTCACATCGACCTTGCCTTGTGGAGAATTATTAACAAGTATTGAATGTAACTTATTTTGCTGCATTGCATTGCTCGAATTTGGTAAATGTAAACTTCCAACATAATCTGCATTAAATCCTTGACCGACAGACTGAATAGATACATTGCCTCTTCCTTGACCGGGAATCGGCACTTTATTCGTATTGTAACTCACTAGCTTCAAACCTTGAGCTTGTTGCGCCGAAGCATTCTGAAGTTGCTGAATATTAGCATTGTGTGGAACTTGTTGCGCCTGCGTCACAATCCCCAACTGGGAATACATTAACAGTTTTCTTTTGTTTTCCTCAATCTGTTTCTGGGCAAGTGCTATTTCTTCATCCAGCTGCTCAGGGTTGCCCTGCGAATCAACAGCCTGATCTTGCATGGGACCAGGCTGACGTTGTTGAACAATCTGCTGCTGAAATTGCTGACCACGCAGCTGATTTGTCTGAAATTGCTGACTCGGCGGCATATTTGGGATAGTCCCAGACTGCGCCCCCTGCATGTTTGGGACAGCAGCTACCTGTTTTGGGAAGTTCTGGACATTTTGCCTTGCATACCCCTGGGCAGGTACAACACCTCTAGACATCGGTGGGGTACCCGGCTGCTTCATAGAGACAATGACCAGAGGTGGTTGGCCCCCAGGATTTACATGCACAGTTTTCGATTGACCAGTGTTCACCACTTTGGTATCTCCCGTAGTTTGGTACTGATGACCAGTTGAGGCTGTGGAATAGGCTTCAGTGAATGGGATCTCTCTGAAAAAAAAAATGAGCTGTGACATATGATTTCCAATAATGTGGTAGTTTGACATGTGTAGACTCAGACGAGCCTGTACAGCATCATTTTAAGCTTAGAAACTCCAAATGATGTTCAGTAAGTAGCCAATGAGTCATAGAATATTCAAGTGACTAGGTAAGGTTATGATCAGACTGTGTGTATGCGCAGGCTGATCTGCGCCTTTGGTGGTTGTACATACCATATTGTTGGAAATCTCATGTATAATCTGAGGATTATATCAAAACAATATGCATATCTCCAGACTATGAGCTAAACATCTGTAAAATTTCCAAACAATGGGCATTAACCTGTATGAGGAGTAGCACACACAAGATACCTAGTACCTATTCACGTCGGCAGGAAAAATAAGTGACTAAATTCATTTTGTGAAAAAAATGACAAAAAATAATCTGAAGATTATATCCATCCAATATGCACATCTTCAAACCATGTCCTAAACACCTGTAAAGTTTTAAAGGAATCAGTGTAAAACTGTATGAGGAGTTGCATACACAAGGTACCTACTACTTGAAGGGGCATGGAAGGACAGAATTAAGGAAGGACAGAATGCTGAATACTATGTCCCCTCGCTCTTCTTCGAAAAGGCTGGAGACAAAAAATAATCACAATTCTGTGCTCATAAAGTTTGCCTATTTCAACCTATAGATGGTAATTGGACCTCAATGCCAGAAAACCAGTCTTCGATGGTTTGCGAACAACAAAGGTGCAGACCAGCCTGCACTGATGCATATCTGCCCAGTCTAATCAGCGCCTTTGTTATTCCCTTATTGGAAAGAATCATATCTAGACCTTCAATGAGCAAAATTTTCTCTGTAGCTGAGCAGGCTGGTTTGAATCTCACTTTGTCGGAAACCTTGAAAACAGGTTTTCTCACGTCGCTGTGCTTACTAGACTGGCTCCAGGCCTTAAAACAATTTTTCATCAACGTGTCGTATCATACTTGTAGCCAGTCTAACTCTGATGGCTCTGTTTTAAAACAGAGCCATCAGAGTTAGACTGGCTTAAAACAGAGCCATCAGAGTTAGACTGGCTACAAGTATATGATATGACACATTGATGAAAAATTGTTTTCAGGACTGGAGCCAGTCTATGTGGTTACTTACTCTTCAACGAGGGCATCTGGGACATCTCCTCTATTGTTCTGATTGATTAGGTGATTATAAATATTGAGTTCACTACCCGTCCTCGTCCAATTTTGCTGCTGCTGCTGGCTCTGTTGTTGCTGTTGTTGTTGGTGCATCTGAATTTGTTGTTGTTGTTGTTGCTGTTGTTGTTGATGCAACTGAACTTGCTGCTGTTGTTGTCTTTGTCTCTGCTGCTGCTGCAGTAGTCGTTGATTCTGTGCTTGTTGGAATTGCTTTTGTTGTTGTTGTTGCTGCTGCTGCTGCTTGTACTGCTGTTGGTGCAATTGTGGTGAGCCTTGCTGAACATCTATACCAAATCTATTAGAATTGCTCCATCCATGGCTTGAAGTTTTATCACTCTCATCCAAGGCTGAAAATATGATGATGACATTCAGAGCAACCCAGGAAATAAGGCCTTAACTTTTTGTCTACTAAGTGTTGTCTGCTGAGAACCTTTGCAAACAGTTTGGACACAGATCAAGCCTGACATTCTGTCGGGCCTGATCTTGGTCCAAATTGGTTGACACTCTGATGGTATTCCTGAAAGATTTTTTGGAAAAAGTTGATTTTGAAAAAAATCAGCCGACAACAATAAAAAGCATGAAAAATTTTCCAGGGGCCAAAGAGTTAAAGAGCCACCAAAAATTTACTGCATTGGACATTTTCAAAATGTGTGCTTAATCTAAGAAACCAAATAAAACTGTATATTTGAAAATAATATATAATTATTGACTTCAATGAGATAGACATAAGTCCTCATATCTACGGAAATTGAAGTCAATATTTTCAACCGCTTAGGCCAAAACAAAAAAATTGTGTGGTTCGGGTAACCAGACCCTACCTACGATTTTGGTCCCGACCCTAATTTTTTTGTCCTGTAAAAAAAATTATTAAAAAAATCGCAGAAAATCGCGGTACTGTTCGGTACAATTAGCGATACGGTTCGGTACAGTTCGGTAGTACCGGAATAGTCGCTTCAGTCATTTCGGATAGATCGTATAACCGCGCTTTTTCCACTTCCGGTTTCGCTTTCAATCACCCGATTTTTCGTGTTTTTCCCCATTTCTGCGTTAAAGTAATGGATTCTGTCAGCACTTTGCTGAATATCTTCAGGCCTAAATGTGAACATGCAGCAGAGCTCCGGACTTTCAGAATTCTAAATTGTTCTCAGCTAGAAAGCCGTTTTTTGTCATCCAGCATGTGAGCCATCGCAAAAAAAAAAAAAATATCTACCTACCCTACCTAATGTTTTTTCAGCCGTTACCCGAACCAGACAATTATTTTTTTTGGCCTGTGGGACCACACTAGTACCAAGACGGTCTTCTGAGAAAAAAGGAATTAGTCAGGGTTTGCGCTAGGATTTATTTTTCTTTCGCCACCATTTTCGCCAATCAGATTTTTTTGTGCCATTTTCTTAAAACTCAGAGCCAGATTTTTTGGCCATTTTTGGAAAAAAAAAGAGCCGGATTTTTGGCATTCTTCGCAAAAAAGTCTTCTGTCTTTAACCCCCTTAATTCTGGCTGATTATTCTATACACATTGACACAATAACTTTGGGGTAGTCCATTTTGTATTTAAAGCAGTTGACAGTCTTTAAATTGATGTCTATTTGTACCTGAAGATTGTTAATTTTCTAAACAAACAGGGCAGACACTGATGAAATGCCGCTCTGTTTGCCAAAGTACCTGTTTGCAAGTATTCAGAATGAAAAGGATTAACCAAACGTTGAACTCTTTTAACAGCTAAACTTTACTGATGTTGATCGTTGTACTTTGCACATGAATGATGGTGTCTGCAAAAAAAAAAAATATTAAGACAGTTGATGATAGTGATGAGACTAGTATTGGCCTTTCCATAGTATTTAGGTTTATAGACCTGAACGTTGTATTTGTGACGCTTCCTACCCCAAGAGTTGATATGAATCAATCCCAAGGCAGACTGCGCCCCAGTCTTCTGCTATGATACTTTATTTATTTTAAGACTGGTTAATCGGGGCCCTTTGTTTCCCACTCATAAGAGTGGGTCCCTCAGGGGTCCGACTGCAAATACAAAATGACAACAAACAGCATGTCAATATATCACTCCTCGGCTCTGCGTCTGTGCGAGGGTTAACATAGCACAGCCACAGAGTCCAGGGGCTCCGGTTCTTAAAAATTATGTTATATTTTGTGCAAAAATCATTCAAAATAGGATTGAACTACTTTGACATCCTCCCAATAGAGGACATCCTTGCGGGCCAATCAGATGATTTTGAAAAAACTTGTCTTAGGGGTTTAATCATCAATGTTTAGAAGGTTTTATAAGTAATTTATAATTAACTTTTTTAATTTTTCCATTAAAATATCAAAGAATGGGTATTATTATTTGAGTAAAATAGATTTTCACAAATAATTTCAGTTTTTGAATGTTTAAAATAGGGGGTCAAAATCGCTTTCTAGTGACTCTTTTTGTCTCCAGAAATTCGACCTTGACCTCAAGCGGACGTAATAGAGAGCATTCTCGTATGTAATTGCTTAAAAGATATCTTCCTAAAAATGAAAAAGTTTGAAATTTTGGCATCCGCTGACTACAAAAGTGAAAAAAGCTTGTTTAAAGTAATTTAAATTAGTTTTTATTAAAATAATTGCTGGAAATAGATTCCTAATGGGCCTTTGGTTTATTAAAGTTTTCTATGCTGAAATATTTATTTAAATTTTATTTTTATACGCTTATTTTGGTATTTTCTTTAACATTCCTACCTGTTGATGTTTAAGGAGGTTTTAGCTTAATGCATTGTTTCCAAATTGCTATTGTATATTTGAAGATAGCTGTACATATTTGATTTTGAGTTGAAGATCTAAAGTTTTGTCATTTTTTTTCAGTTTGAAGTAGGTTTGAATTTTGAATGATATTGGGTGTAATGTTTTGAAGTTCAAAATTAAGGGCGGCACGTTCAGCATTATGAGCTATACAGGTTTCAAATATATGTTGAAGCGTATTGGGACCAAGCCTAGTCTGCACATCTTGGGATACTGCGAAAACGACCGATTTTGTGGTAGCATTTGCCTGTTGGCAGAATTTTATGCAAATATTTGAAGATTATAAGTCTTTCATTTGATTTTTGAATTTTAGCGTAATTGTTCCAAATTAGATCCCAGTTTGTTGATGGATATTTTAAGGTTATGGTTGGAGAGTTATTCATCTTATTAATTATTAAGGTACATATTAGCCTTAAATTTGGTATTTTCCATATATTATCATGAATTCTGTATTTTAATATGGTTGATTTAATGTGTTGATTTTCTTGAAAATTTTCAATATTATGTAGATATGTGTTTGCAGCATATGGTGCATGATAGAATTTTAAATTCAGGCCAAACTAATGAATATATAAATTTGCCCACGGCTGATCGAGATTGAGTTCTATCCTGCGTAAGGTTTGAATTATTATACCTTCTCTTTTGTGTAGGACCGAAGGCAATACCAACCCTCCATGAAACATATCTTGAAATATTGTATTCCTTGATATTTTGTCATGACCAGACCATAAAAATTGAAATAGTAAAGTGTTAATTTGTTTTATGTAGTCTGTTGGTAAATCAGTAAATATCATTGTATATTGAAGTAAACTGAATATGTAGGTTTTGATAATTATTACTTTTTCAAAGAGATTAAAATAGCAATTGTTCCATTTATTAATGACTTGTTTAATTTTTTGAATTTTGGCAAATATTTTGCAACAAGGGAGCTACCTCAAAAATGTTAGGGGAGAGCACAATTGCAAATTTTTACCTCGGACACAGGTCAAAGCAGGGCTCCAGATAAGAGGGGGTAAAGGGTATTTCAGCATTGATTTTTTGGAATTCAGCATTGAAAATTAAATTGAAGGGTGAAAATACCCTTTGCAGTTTGAGGTTTCAGTGCTGATATTCAATAAATGTGGTGAAATATTTTATTCTTAGGAAGAAAAACTTATTGATATACACCAATTGGATAAATTTTGGAAGTTTTCCTAAAAACGCAACATTTATTTGATACAAGCAACTTTTCTTTAACATATGTTAAGCAAATATTGGGTCTTTTTACAAGGCTTTGCATTTTCTGAAATTTGATATTCTAAATATGGAGTAAAATACTCATTAAATTAAAAAGTAGGGGGTGAAATACCCATTGGTCCAAATCCTTATCTAGACCACTGGTCAAAGTTTTTAACGATCTTTTTTCTGAAAAAAAAAAAACACATTTAAAGTGATAATTCCGACTTTTTTTCATATACATTTATTATAGATCTAACAGTATACTGGGAACCATATGACCATTTATTTTGTTGAAACTGCTCCAATTAGCCCATAATTTAATTGCACTCACATGCCACAGGGGATCGCCATTAATCGCTTGAATACTCCAAGAAGAATTCCTCAGGCAGCACTACACAAGGTGCAGTTATCAGGTCAAGCAGGCTAATTACAGTCAGTGTATAATGTTCGGTCTGATCTATTTCTAAACTCTTTGGAAAGATTATCAAAGAGTGTCAAACAGTTTGAATCCAGATCAGGCCCGACAACATGTCATACCTCTTATCAATTTTTTGTAAAGCTTATCAGCAGACGACACAAACTGGTTTAAAGTAAAATGGTATGAGCATCAAGCACCGCATCTGCGCTTGATTATAGTCTGATCAGTGTTTTAACAGCAACATAATGGGTAGCTAAAGTATCCAAGCTTCAAGGACTCTGGCTAGAATTGGCAGATTCATGAACAAACAGGCGAGACTCAGATCAGCCTGGATATGGACACTGTATGGTCAGAGTCTTTGCTGTCTGCATGGATCAATGCGCATGCTGATCTGAGTCTGTTAGGCTTTCAAGCCATTTTGTTGGACTGGACTTGGTTTGAATTTTCAAGAATTTACTCAGATTTATGGAAATGATAATAGGATTGATAAAAATTATGACATTAAACAATGAAAATACAATTTCTCTTTGCGAACACAGGATTATTTTGAATGTTTTAATTGTCTGCCCTTTTCTTTAAGAAATCACTTTTCCAAAAAACTTTTTTCAGGAATGCAATCAGATCACCAAACAGTTTGGATCCTGATCAGATCCCTTATTTTGGTGGGCCTGATCTGAGTTCAAAATGTTTGCAAAGCAGAAGATATCATGCACAGAGCTAAATGTTACAATTTCAATTAATGCTATTAACTATTACTTACTTAGGGGCCCTGAACCAGACTGCTTATTTCTGTAGTGCAAACATGTAAGGTAGCCCCTGTCTAAAGTAATTCTCATTCTTATCACTTGAAGCCATTATTTCTCAATGAAATAATTGAATGGAATCATAGGGAATTATAGGCCCCTCTTCTGGGAGCTGATCCCATTTAGTCACAACTGAGGTAAATAGACGCTTGATCGCATGCTGTTAAATGTACCAGATGAAAAAGATGTCTGCAGACAGTTATTGGTTTTCAGAGCAATAAACAGGGCTTTAATCACCTTAGCTAATGAAGGTTCAGAACAGTAAAAACAAATTAGTAATTACTGAGGAATTTATTTTTGATCAAAATAAACTTCCATCGGATCCGAACAATCACTTTAAGAAAACCATAACATCATCTACCTTATAAATAAAGGTTTCTGTTTAGAACTGATAGGTTCAAGTTTCTGAGACTGTCAAGAAAAGCACTTTGAACAGCGTGCGTTACTGTCTTGAAAAGAGAAGCAATCTTCTGTGTTGTCTTGCTACTGTCGGCATTTTGCGAAATGGGCGGATCCTTTCGCATGCCTTGTAATGTCTGGTGGGTGATGCTGTCAGATGAAAGAATGGCATGGTGACAAACATGCAAATCTTTCCCCTTTCTCATTATGCTTGATGGAAAGTGAGCTTGAAAGTGACCCTTGATTTTTTTCTTCCCACGGACGGCGATGTAGCGGTCTTTTCAAAATGATTTAGAATCCGTGTTAAAAGTTAAAGATTCAGAAAGCTAAAGACTATTATTATTGACCACAATAAGCGAAAATGTCATGGTGATGGTGCAGTTTATTTCATGCACAGTATGACACCATGTATATTATGGTCTGTCATTCTGACTGTTACCGGTAGCATGGATCATAATATACGTTCTTGCCGGTAGCAGCTGTTAAAAGTGCGTGCCGATCGCTGCAGGCTCGCAGCCGGTGTCCAGGTTTGACTCGATCAGCTACCGAATTGTGTGGTCGATAATTGGGGCGTTAATTGACAATTAAGATATACATTAATGACCATTAAGCGGCACGAGGCAATGATTTTAAGACGGAGGAGACGTTCAGACGCCAGACAAAAATTTTCACCTGCGATTTTTCTTTCGCCAAAAGTTGTTGCCAAATTCATATTTTTTGTGCCAAATTTATTATTATTCGCATTTGGCTACAATGGCGATCGGTAGCGCGAACCCTGCTAGTATGTTCAGACCAATTAGGTTGTGAATTTACGCGTATGCTCATTTGAACTTTCGGTATATTGACTATAACAGCGTGGCCTCTTACGAGATATGACAATTTGCAACTTGTCATTTGTGTCTGCGCTGTTAACCATGATAACATTCAATAAGCACAAACGGGTAAGGATACTTGATTCTTGGGGCGAATCTTGCAGTAAATTTGATAACTGATAAATAAAAACACACATACTTCAATCCCTCTAAAATGTGGGACGAGTTGTCTATTTAAAAACTTAAATTGGGCCAGGTTGGCATGGGCCAAGTTTTGCATCTTGGGCCAAGTTGGCATGGGCCGAGTTTTATGTCGGCCGAGTTGTCCTGCACCCTTTGAGGGTGGTCTCTTTGAAATTCTCCTTCAACCTCTCACCTGCATGCATTGGCCAATCTTTCTACATTCTTCTGGCTTTCTTATAAATTCTTATTTTTTGTTTTCACTTCTATCCATCCTATCATTTCTTTTCACTCTTCTTAAGATATAACCAACCGCGCTTTAATTGTCAAGTGTGAAGCGGTGTGTAGAGCACAGATGTAGAGAGCCAATCTTTTCCAGGTTTTCAAAATAGTCCCATTTGCAAAGTTGACTTTCACATTGAACTCTCATTTACCAATCCACATTAAACAGAATGATAATTTCAATCGCTAGTTTCTGAGATTTCCTAGGTGTAAGATTACGCCTCCGAATGTCATTTTTGGTTTTGACACATTCTACGGCGTAATATTTATGTGCACATTTTGTTCAAAATTCTAATTGATAAGAGTGGACTCAATTTTCACTTCAGTTTATGACGTAGCCTTATAAAAATTATATAGAAATGTTCCTTAGATGCTTATCTTTACGCCGCTAGGAATGTTTTGTGGAAAAAACTCACCTGATCGGTTTTATTCAACCTCAATCTAATGTTTACATATTCTGTAGACGTTTTGAATGGCCGGTCATGATTTTGAGAAAGAGGTTGTTAGGGTTATACTAAATACCGAAATTGTTCTTCCACGAATTTTCAAAGGGCTGCATAACCCAATCTACCTACCGACCTACCTACCCACAGGTCTACCTACCCACAGGCCTACCTACCTACCTACGGGTCTGACTACCTACAGGTCTACCTTCCTATTTACCTACAGGTCTATGTACAAACCTATCTATCTGTACCTCCTACCTATCTATCTATTTACCTACGTACCTTCAAGTCTGCCTATCTACCTACAGGAATATCTACCTTCCTACATACAGATCTACCCACCTACATGCAGGTCTAGATACCTTCCTACCGGTCAACCTACCTACCTACCCATTCACCCATCCACCTACCTATATACCCACCCACCACCTACCTACCTAATAAGGCATATGGAAATATGATATGCTGCATTGCTCTGTTATATGACTGACATCTGTTACCATTCCATTCCTAGCCATCCTTACTTTATTGATTGCCATGCGTGTTTTAGAACACAGCATTTGTTACTTACAAGCATTCAGGTGTGTAAGTAATAACTTATATCTGCATGAATAGGTATTTGATTGCAGCTAAAGGAAAGGTAAAGAATAATCCAAAGATCAGATAGATACAATCAAGTACCAGACCTGATGGAGATAAAATGCACTCCAGACCACAGCTAATGCAATACTTACTATATATGTTATGTAATTTAATAATGTGTGGACAGATTGCGTTAAAATTGGGAATAAGCATGGTACTTACCTTGCATAAATTTATTTTCAATCGATTCAATGGTAAATTCAAATCATAGAAAATAAAAAATATCACACCAAAAGTAAAAGTCACAAAATCACATAATGGCGCCAATTTTCAAAAGAATATCACAGACAGGCACTGGTGCAGCAGCAGAATAGTCATCGGCTACCATGAAAGTTTTATGCCACAATCGTCATTATAAAGGCCTGGCCAACTGTTGAGCATTTAAAGACAATATAAGAAAATACATCCAAAACCACTACATAAAAGCCAAAGAAGCAATAACAACACAAATAAACCTGCATACTCCCTTGTACATATGATAAGGACACATTATACTATCTGTCTGTATCAGTTGAATTTTGTAACGCCTGGAATCGAAAGATTCCCACTGGAGAAGCTCGAGAATTGATGGCAGGCTGCTGGTGTTCCTGTTTCGGTTTGTTGTGTACCAGGCAGCTGTTCTTTGATTTATCTCTAATTTCCGAATCTGACACTTCTTGTGCTGGGTCCAAACAAACAAGCAGTATTCAAAGTTCAAGCTGACTATGCTGAAGTAGGTATTTGCTTTTTAATCCTCACCACAAGACCTGTGGCTGCGTCTTAAGACCCTGTGCATGCTGTTGGGCTTCTTGGAGATACTTTCTATGAGTGTCTTCCAAGAAACGGTAGCCTGGAAGTCGACACCCAGGTACTTTGTTGCATCTTCAGTATTCATGATGTGTCCTATTAGCTTGTGGGAGGGGGGTCTGAAGGGGGTCTGGATCTTGATACACTCAGGACACTGCATTTCTGAGGATGGAATTCCATGCCCGACTTGGATTCCCACTCTGCCAAAGCATCAAGGTCTTGCTGTAGGACGACATAATGTCAATGCTCATATAACGGTCCATACATTATGCAGTCATCTGCAAACAAACATGTCTGGATATGAGATTGTCTGGAGATCGTTAATGACACTAATCATCTATCATCAATCATTCACGCATAATATCATCTAAATTTTTTTGTCGTGTCAGTCTCACAGCATGCCCTCCCCCCTTTCCAACAATAATTAATTATAGTTCGAAATATAGTTCAAATTCCAAAATTTACGTTTGGTCAATTTATTTACACATCTTTCTTGATTGTCCTTTCATGTTATATTCTGATTATTTTGACTAAAAATTCATTGCCATTTCAGTGCGCACTCAATGCAGCGTAATAGTAAATACTCTCCTAGAGGTATTTGGAGTATCTGGCACATACAAATGTACAGAATAAATAGCAGAAATAGCAAGGGCCCTAGTACTGACACATACAGGACCACCCCCCCCCCACCCCCTAAAGACGGGCACACTTTCTGAAAAACAACTCTCAACAGCCACACTGGGTTCTGCAGAAAAAGGAAGTATTTTGGTCTACTGTTGGGTATCCCCTGATGCCATCGTGGTGTAGCTTCCCGGGTAAACTGAATGTTTGGAACTCTGTCAAAAGCTTTAGAAAATTCCAAGACAATCATGTCTGTCTGTACACCGCTGTCCAATGTGGAGGTTAAGCCATGCTGAAGAGTAACAAGGAGCATTCTTCCGCGTAAGGAACGTTCCTTCCGGTGTTTAGTTATACCCCAATATATGTCAAGTTTGGTACCCTGCCTCCTATACTGATGTTGATAACACTGGGAACCACACGCCATGATGTCGGACAACAACATCTCTCTGTTTACAAAACACTTTTGTTTTTTCACTCTTTAACACATCGTAAGTGTCAATATACGACATACTTATTGTATTTCAAATATTTCAACATTTTTCTTCATGACTACTAATTGCCAGAAGTGCACAGCAGTACACGCAAGCTGGAATTGCATGGATTAAAATACGTGACTTAATTTTCATTCTATCGTGCATAAAAACCATAACGTAGTTTGAGTCTAGAACAAACTTACAAACTACGTTATGGTTCCAGAACTAGAGATTTCCTAGACCTTCTTATGGGCGAGTTTTAAATGGGCCGAGTTGACATGGACCGAGTTGGTTTTAGGCGGAGTTGCACATTAATCTTTTTTTCATCTTGGGTTTATCTTCATTATTTCACTGAATCCTTCCCCCCTGTGTAATGTTGTTGTTGTAAAATCACTTGAAATTTTGTTGGTGGAAAAAAAAGAAAATGTTTTTGTGGAATATGTTTGCAGTGCGTTACTGTTATGAAGAATAACGTATTGATTGACTGGATGATATTACCTGATATCAAAGACATTGTCATAAAATAGTTTTCAATTGTTTTTAAATGAAATATTGGTCTTTAATTTTCGATGCGACAGCATTTTCAACCTCTTTTTTCTCAGCCATTGCAACTTCATCCTACTTCCGGTTGTCGTAATATGCGTTTGCAATGTGTAAAAATTATTTTGATGTTAAAGTCAGATAAAATATGTGATATTTGTTTAATTATTCGAGCATTAACAATATTAATTTAAAGTCTTTATAAAAAAGTTTAAGTTACGACATTCTTTATGAAACCTTTCGCGCCACATTTTCCGGAAGCTATCGGCTGTTTCCGTGATGCAGAATAGAATCGGTAATCAACCGCGGCGAACATCCATCGTGGAATAACTGTCACTACAGTACTTCTAAAGGTGTTTGAGCATGTCCTCAACAAAAGACACAGCGCCATATTGGATGTATCTCAGTCATTCTTACAGAAAGGGTTTACCCCAGGACGGTCGAAAGTCTATTGATGCAGCCTTATCTCTTTCAGAATGCACTGCAGAAACTAGGAATGAACAAAAACCCTTAATAGTGGCAACTCTAGACGCTCAAAAGGCCTTTGATGTGGTGGATCATGGACTGCTCCCGAGAAGACTGTTCTCTGATGGTATAACTGGCGCAGACTGGCTGGTCAGTGTTAAGAAATCTGTTGACTGGTCATACATCAGTTGTGAAGTGGGAAGGGACACTGTCATCCCTTTTGCTATAAAGCAAGAAATCCGACCCTGGGAGTCCGACAGGGGGCGTGTTGTCTACAGCACACTATAAAAAGATATAAGCATACAGTTTTGATTGAGATAGAGAATAAATTTACTGGTGCCAAGATTGGATATACTCAGAATACCACATGAACTACTGTTGAGGATAACCTATCGTTGCTGACCAATATGGCTTTGGAGATGCAGGTCATGCTTCCATGTACCGGTAGTTATGCTAACACAGCGAGATACGAGATCCATCCAAATAAAAGTTGTATCCTTATCTTCTGGGAACAATACCCTCAGCCTCAAAGTGTTACATTTACTTTGAACTGTGAAGAGATGTGCGTACACAGGCAACAGTCACGCTTAGGGATGTCAGTTACAAGGCAAGGTGGTTCTGGACGACAGTACGTTACGGGTTCCTGACGAAATATTTCTAAATATAGGTTTGTGCTATTGAATGTGTATCGTTTTCGGGAGACTTAAGACACAATAAACCGCAAGCATCTTATTTTGCTTTGTGTATTTGTCCACGACCCTTATCTAAACTTAATCAATCCTGTAGAGCATGGCAACTGTATCCAGTTCACGCGTATATGATACATTATTATTCTTGAAACTGTATTTTACTACTACATTTGTCCTCATATCCTTATTTAGTACTTTCACTTTCGTGTTCTTTGAACAATTTATGACCTGATGTGATTAGACATTGTATTGTCCATCACATAGACCAAGAAAGAACTTTCTTATAAATCTGCTTACTTTAGACGAACGCGTTTTTAAAACCAGAACGAATGTACTGCAGTCATTTTTCCATGTTACAGATGTGTAACGACTGCAAATATTTTGTTACAGGTTATTGTCGACAGTGTAGCAGGTGGAGACGACAGTGATGGATTTATTAAATATATCTTACACCGAAGAATCTTCTGTTTTGACAGAGGGTGAAATATCATTTACCCTGTATGAGAATACAAATATGTCCAATATTCAGATTATGTACTGTTATTTCGAGACGCGCACAACTTGACATCGTGGCCTTGTGCTTAGCGTGTCAGACTTTGGAACCAGCGGACCAGGGTCGATTCCAGGGTGGGCACTTATAACAAATTGTTTTTTTTTCTTTTTCTTTTTTCCTCTTGTAATGCAAGATTACTTCATACAAGAAATATGGAATTATATAAATGACAAAAATTACACTCCTTAAATTTTTAAATTGAGTTATCCTCAAAATTTATGGGGGTGGGGATAACTTTGGCCCTCCTGCAAGATAATTAGTCTGGTGACCCCATTTTTTTTCTTTTTTTAAAAAATGTCAAATAATAGTCCATGAAATAATAACCAAAAAAAAAGAATTTTAATGTCAGATTTTTTTATTTATAATTTACTCCAAAAATCGAAATCGTTTTATGGGGGAATAATTAAAATATATCATGCAGTATCTTGACATGGCTTGGGAAAACAAATACATTTTCACGTTTTCTAGAAAGCTTGAGGTCATGAGCAATAATTAAAATTAAAATAAAGAAGCTGGATGGCGATTACAAGTATTTTAGCTTAATATTAAGGACTTGGATTTTTTTCAGAAAATTTGTAAAATGCTGAAAACTTCCATGTGAGATTATGAAAAATTGTGTTTGGTGACATATCCTTTTTATATCATAAATTGACAGTTCATACATAAAACAAACTGTATGCAAACAATTAAAAAAAAATTAATGTGGGAAGTATTAGCCGCAATTGCCCATAATAAGCTCCAGGTCTGACAAAGTGCAAGTCACATATCATACATGGTCGAATAAAATAACGTTTTAAGTGTACCAAAGCTGAAGGATCCAAGGTGAGCTAATAGTTTACAAATGACTCCAGCCTCCGTCCATCTGTCTGTTCGTCAACATTTTCAAACATCTCCTTTGAAACACAATGTCAATCGAATTTCATATGGAGACTCCTTAGGATGGAGGGACGAAAATTATTCGAATGATCTTAAAATGCATTTAAGCCCCCACCCCCGTTGTTTAGGCTGCTGTCCGTTCTGAGGCGGTGACTCTCTTGTTGTTGACCTATTGTTGAATGTACTTCTCATTATGGGGGTTCTGTGCTTGTCTTTGTTTTGGTATGCATTACTTTGCGCCCTTCCTAGTTTTGCAGTCATCTTGAAGAGGAAGAGAGAGCTGGTAGCTTTGCTTTTATTGCCTGACGGATATCTTGTTACTGTAAATGCTCAGTGGCTTTTCCTTATGATGTAGTGGGTTGGTCTGGAGTTTATGATTGTTGTATTTCCTGATCATACTCACTAACTTCTTGGTCTTGTGACCAAGATGCCGCCATGCCCAAATAAGTAAAACCCCGTTTGAATATTCTCTGGAACCAGAAGACTAAAATGCCACCAATCCCATATATGGTATTAACCTTTAAAATCTTCTGATTACCTGGTGCTTGGTATGCACATTCGATGGGAGGTCGCACAATGCTGAACTACTTCTTCAGGCGTTGAATAGGCTTCATAGCAGTATTTACATATACTCTGAAAGTGTTCATGAAAGAAAGACAAATGTCGTCTCACACCTGTTACAGAAAAACTGACGTCGTCTATTGCCTGTTACACAGTCGTCTCTAACCAGTAACATCAGAAAAATTATATTTTGAGATTTTCAGTTTATTTTTAAGATGGACAGGTTAAAATTGACTGAAAAATCATGTGACATCTATTGACTGACCATTTATGCTTATTTCATGATGAGAACGCAAGTATTTAATCACAAATTCAACATTTCTGAAGTTTCTTTACCAGACCAGAGTTTTACAATTTAACTACAAATAGCTATGGTGTTTGCACTTCTAATGTCAAACTTACAAACACTAATATGACAGGAATTATTTAAAATAGCCAAACACACTATATTATGAATCTGCGACGTCTGTGTGTGTTGCCCCTTTCCACTGTCGTCCAAAACCCTAAATCTGTCATCTTAAACCCGTTACCTGTCGTCCAGCACAGGTAAGCAGTCGTCATGGGTCCGTAACGAATTGTCGTCCAGAACCACCTTGCGTTGTAACTGACATCCCTAAGCGTGACAGTTACCATAATGTATCGTATTGTGCGTGAATTGGTAGAAATTCCAGTAACCCTGCTCATCCCAACAGCGCTACTACGAGGCCATGAATAGAGTTTTCTAGTACCCTACGTCAGAACCATGGTATACCAGAAGTCCTTCTTTCAAGATAGTATTTGCCTCTGGAACAACCTTCCACAGTCTGCTATTCACTGCATTGCACTGGTAAGCTTCAAGCACAAGGTGCAGTCCATCCAATACCGCTAGATGCCACCCAGATGTTTTTAACTGCACTGTAAAATAGTGTGTGTATTTTTTATCTCACCGGTGACGTCATTACACAGCACATCAACTACAGCACAGGAGCTTGAAGTTCTATCCTTAAATCGCTTCTAAACCCTAAAACCGAAATTCTCATAATGTCATTACGTAATGACATTGTGAGCTTTTGATTATGAGGCTATAGGGGTGATTTAAGGACAGAACTTCAAGCTCCTGTGACTACAGTTAGACAATACGCCAGAGGCGGACAGTACTTTATAGGAAGAAGAAGATGTCTCCAGTCGACCACACCAAGCATCTTGGTATCCACAGAGAAGTGAACAACACATTAAATGTCGATTACAAGATTTCTCTAGGTAGAAGAGCAGCGGACACCTTGATGGGTGCAGGACTACTTAGAGGAAATGGCTTGAAGCAGAGTGTAGACGGAAAACTATGACCCTCGCTTTACCTATGGTCTTGAAGTGCTTGATTTGAAAATTGATGACATTTTGTCCCTGGAACAGTTTCAAAAGAAATCCCTTAAACAGTTTCAGTCCCTACCAGTCAGAGAACAAATTCAATTCAATTCCTGAAGGACCAGAATATGAAAAATATATGCTATTGATTAACCTAACCTTCACAGCAGATAACTTATCTAAAATTTACATAAACCGTGGACAAGAATCCAACTTGAGAAAGACATAAAACAGAGCCTCGCGAGTTCGATCATGAATCTCTACGGAGGCAATTCCAGCAGGCAGCATAATTAAAGAGAAAGAAAGAGACTCATTATACGTCATAGCGACGATTCGCCGAAAAGTAACCGACAAGATACATATAGAACATATATCACAGTATGAAGCCTTAGCTCATATATATACGACTATATAGATAGACAAAGTTAAACAGGCACTCATTAATCTTCGACATCATTCGGTCACGTTCGGTACATCATTCGGCCACGTTCGATGTGTATTAGCTTTTTTGATTGATTAATGCATGGAACAAATATCATTTAGCAAGGTGATCTGACAATGCTGAGGGAGTGGTGTAGTGGTAAGACGATTAACTCATATTCCGGATTGCGAGGGTTCGATTCCCACTGGGTATAGTTATTTTAGGCATCATTTTTAAATTTATATTCTTTTTGAGTTATGATCATATTGTTTTTTGTTTATTTTGATAGTTGACATGATGTCTGTTTTCAAGACTGATAAGAGATTATTTATGGTCGGAAGCTGATGGCGGCGGGTGTAAAACTCCTGCACATTGTTTCTGATAACAACCTCATCAAAGTCGTCCACAGGTTTGTATTGTCCCCGTTTCGAACTTTGCGGCGACGAAAGTGTACCGGTTTCTCGAAGTTCTTTTCGTACTCGGAAAACGGTTCTTCTGCTGGCCCCAGATGCCTGAAGAGTATGTTGAATATATGATGAGCTGCCCCGCCCTGAGTGTTTCTCGAAAAAGGTTGAAACATTAGCTATGAGAAATTCGTCTTTAGATTTTACATGTTTTAAAGATTTCTCAGTAGACTAAAATGAATTCTATTACATTTACTTTGACACGTAAGTCTTTTAAAAATCGTGCAAGTTATGATTTATGATAAAAATGAAAATATTAAAAAAATATATATATTGTATGTCGTGAGACTCGAACCCATGATTTCAATATTAGCTCACTGTCTAGCCACGCCCCAACTGGTTCCTATCTCTGTTGGCTTTACAAGAGGCCGGGACATTGCGAACCGCGTGGCAATAAAGTGACCTTATAGTTGAATAATACAATGTACTAGATGTACGGGTATAGATGCAATATGCACATTAAAACACTGTTGTTTGTGATGCGAGTAAAGGTAGCCTATTACGCAATAAACCACCCAATGCTTTTCCACTGACAGAGTTTGTTTGTTTGTTTGTTTTTTTTTTTTTTTTTTTGTTTTTGTTTTGTTTTTTTTTTTTGGGGGGGGGGGGTGGGGGCTGGTGGTCAGTTTGTTATTCGTCTTCAAAGAGAGCACATCGAAGAGAAAACGACGTTATGAGGTATCAAGTATCTACCTAAGGCCTCAGAAAAAATTACAACACACTGCACTAACGATGTCTGCAGACAGGAGTACTAACTAGCTAGCTATTGCCGTTATTGGTCCATGTTGTATATAGACAGGGATTGTTATCCCCACGCCTTTTTAAAAAAAAATAAAAATGAAGGGATATTGTAATCGCCTCCGTCCGCCCGACCGTCTGTCCGCTATGCTATCTCCTTCTAAACCATTGGACGAAATTCAACCAAATTTGGTGTGTGAGTTACTAACATGAATGGGGCGTGCAACGTCAAACTTTTTTGTGCCCCGCCCCCTCATTTGAAATTAATTACAAAGCCAATCTCAAAGATTTTTATACCAAACTTTGTGTGTGTTCTCACAAATGAAAGATACAAAACATGTCAGAAGGGATTTTCATTCTGTTGCCTGGGTCATGCCCCATGGATGGGACTTGGGGCGCTAGGGTGCCCAGGGGGTCATTTTTTAAACATGGTCATGTGGCATATCAAATCGACGGGGATGACGAGCAGAACAGAATACAAGTAAAATTTTCATCCTAAGGTCATACTGGTGACCTAAGGTGAGGTCAAAAGGTCAAATATCATTAAATTTTGACTACCATGTCAATTCTAAGATTTTTTAAAGCAAACCTTGTTGTGTGGCCATAAAAATAAAAGATAGAAAACATATTGAACAGAATTTTCATTCTGTTGCTGGGGTCATACCCCAGGGGTGGGACTTGGGGGTGCTGGGTGGGTCAAAAACTTGAGCGTGGGGATTTGCGATGGCACCCATCGACTGCGCATTCTATATAGTTAGTTGTTGAAATTAGCTGCCTGCACTTGGATAGGCCTGAAGCTTTTGAGTTTGTTAGCTGGCCGCCCCACATTTAATGGCAGATGCAGTATGCAAATTAGAAACCCTGTTGTTTGCAAAGATTTGCTAGTTCGGGACTCACGGACGTTTTCTGTTGTGTCCTTGAGCAAGAAACTAAACCCTTTGCTTAGTACTGGTTTAACCTTGGATGACAGGAAAATATCCTGGCATGACTGAAAAAATGTTGACTCACAACCCAGTCCATAGACAAACATGGCTGCCATCGACCATTTTGGGGTTTGACTGTTCAAGCGTATATTGATTAACAAGCCGAGGAATTTCATCGAAACTTCGCATATGGATTCATCTTAAGCCCAAGAAACAAAATGTGTCAATCAATATAGCCAACGACAAGTGTATTCCATTTAACCAATTTGTCTCCCGGCGTATGTCGATGGAGAATATCAATGTGTTCGTCGGCCAGTCTGTCCGTAGACACAATGAGTGGGTACTATGGGAGCGCAACTCCTTATTCAGGTTTAGCTGCAGATGTTTTATTGATGGTTTGAAGATGGGCACGTGGTTTGGACATTATCGTCATTTTCCTCACTTTTTTCAACTTGTGACCGTATAGTTATTTTTAGGCATCTAAGATGCAATGAGTTTTCCTACAAGTTTGGTTTGGTCTTTTTGAAACTTTACAGACGTTTTGTGCATGGTCTGAAGATATGCATGTGGTTTGGACATTATCGTCAAATTATTTTCTCTCTCTCATTTTTTTCCATTTGTGAACTTAGTCATTTACGGCATCTCAGATGCAATGAGTAGGTACTTAGTGAGCGCAACTCCTTCTACATTTTCATTCAGACCTTTTTGAAAAACTTTGCAAATGTCTTGTTCATGATCTGAAGATGTGCATGTGGGTTGGACATTATCATTAAATTATTTCCCCCATTTTTTTAACTTGTGAACTTAGTCATTTTTCAGCATCTCAGATGCAATGAGTAGGTGCCAAATTAAAGTTAACAGAGTGAATTTCAAGGCAAAAAGTAATGGTTATTTTCAACACTTGTAATACTTAAATCTAAAAAAAAGATTTACAGCATTAATAAGGCTTATGTTTGGATACATCATTATCCTCCCTATCATTACAAAAGTTCAGAAAATTTTACTCCATACTAGAGGTGCAAGTGCGGATCCAGAGGGGGGGGGACAGGGGGTCCGGACCCCCCTGGAAAATCACAAGTTATATGGGTTTCTATAGGGAATAAGTAATTGGACCCTCCCTTGAAAAAGTTTGACTCCCCCCCTGGAAACTGTTGGTCCGCCTCTGGAACCTTGAAAAATGACAGATTTCTTTGAAATTGACCATTTGACTTCTGTAAAATAAGCTGAGGAAAAAAAAAACGTCAGAGGTTTTTTTGTCAGACTGACCTGGATCCCCCCTCCTGACGAAAATTCCTGGATCCGCGCATGAGGTGGTTGCCTAGCAACAAGACAAAATGGCCGAATTTTCCCTATCTAGTTTCATTAAGAAAATTGCCATAGCAACCAGACCTTCAATAATTACATGAGTTTATGCTATAACATGTAGGACTTATTGATGCCTTAATGTGTGGTTATATTTTAATTAATATCAATAATAAAGTAAAAGAAAAATAAACGTTTCTTTATAAAATTGATCACGAAAAAGGTGAATATTACAATGAATATCAAATATACTGCATCTTTGTTTCCATGACAACATCATTTGAATGCATTATTCTAACTTTTTAAAGACATTTTATTGACAGATTATCTTTGTTTTAAAGTCTTAGGTATAATTTGATGTACATATGACTTTTAAACTTGTGGAATTATTAATATTTGTCTTCCACACCCCCATTTTAGTAACTTTGCATTTTGGCAGATTTTATTAATAATTTTGCAGGTTTATATTGTTTAGTTATAAAAAAAGACTAGCAAATAACTTTTTGATGGTCTATATAAAGAATAATATGTTGTCTTGGAGAAGCATTAAAATAACATCAGAAAGTCATACCATGTAACCATGGCAACCACCAAAATTAGCATACTGGTGGATTTTTAGCTATTTTTGTCGGTTGCTTAGCAACGGTATGCAAAACCAGTGAATAACTTAATTATATTGTGAATATTTGCTTATATCTTCCCATTCATGTATTTGTCAAGTCCATATTATGAATAGAATTGAAATGAAGAAGAAATGAATATCTAAATTTACCATAGATTTATGCATTTTTCTAAGTTTCTTAACTTTAATTTGGCACCATGTGGTTTGAACATTAGAGTCAAATTATTTTATCTCATTTTTTTCAAATGTAAGCCCTCCAGTAAAATATTCTTATTGACCGTTCCAAGGTGGTACTTCTTTTATGGATAATTTGTGTTTTTTGTGTCTTGTGTTTCTCATGCTTTCGCGTCTGTTCATTGCTGCCTTGTGGTCACCTGCTGGGAAAGGGCTGACCTCTTGGCTCTTGTTTGTGATGTTAATTGTATTTTTGTTACTTTCCCATGTGGTATACTGGGTCAGGTGTGGTACTTGATTGCATCGTTTCCTGATCTTTGTCGCCTTTTTTCTTTACTAAATCAATTTTTGCCATCTCAGATGCTATGATTGGATACTTTGTAAGCGCAACTCCTCCTGCAATTTTGTTCCGATCTTTTTCAAACTTTGCATGTGTTATGTTCATGATCTGAATATGTACATGTGGGTAGGAAATTATACTCATTTTTTTCATTTCTATAACTTGTGAACTTAGTCATTTTTCGATATTTCATATACAATGAGTATGTATTTGCCGTTGAGCGCAACTCCTCCCGCAGTTTATTCCGGTCTTTTTGATACTTTGTTGGTATTTGGTATAAGGTATGAAAATGTGCATGTGGTTTGGACATTATTGTCACATTACTTGTTTTCATATTCAACTTTGTCAGTTTTCTGCATCACAATGTAATATTTATATACATAGTGAGATTGTAAGCCAAACTCCTCTTACGCATTTATACCGATGTTTTTGAAGCTTTTGCACATGTTTTCTTATTATAAATAAATGAATAAATAAGTAAATAAACAAACAAACACAAATAAATAAATAATAAATAAATAAATAAGTAAATAAATAAATAAATTATTAGCAGTTCTTTGATAGATAAGTAAGTATAGATATGGAAAAAAATGTGGATGAATAGAAAAACAAAATATAAAACTGCTATTATGAATCTCTTGAATTTGTAAACCTTTAGTCAGGTCATCTAGTACTGGTTTCTAAGAATATTTTGAAACAGAGTATTAGAAGCTTATTGAGAGCGTTTGGAGGCATGTATATACCAATGCAAGTAGCCCTGAACAAGACCATATTAGATTCACTACTCCAATTATCATTGCCATAAAGAATTACAAAATTGGAGTAGTGACGTTGTTAGTCCAAGGTCCTAATTATTGAAGTCCAATCATCAGAAATGTCTAAATAGTAACAATGCAAGGGAACCTTTCCAACTGATTAACAAACATGTATTTGTTTCAAAAGGAAATTTAGAATAAATACTGTCCTGTGTCAATGCTTCACGAACTCCTAGAACTAGACAAAACAATGATAAAAGAAGTATTCTCCTTAAATTCTTTTGATATAATGTTACCAACATAAAATTATATTCTTATCATCAAACTGGACACGCTATAGATGCTTAAATATTATAGCCACAATGATAGATATGATGGGTGCTAAATGTGAGACAGAAATCGTTACGATTTTCACAAACTTTTTTTCATATTACAAGAATCAACGTATTTTTTCATTTTCTTGATTTGGACTTCCGCTTGAAAGGACTTACATTTTAAGGATTGTAGGTTAGCTTTTGTGCCTTATTGTTATAACCATAGTTGTAATCAATAGCTAATAATCTATGTAAATTCTGATGGCTTACACCACAGGTGATGGTTCTGACTTAGTTACTTCGTGCTTTGTTACATGTTTCATCTAAATTGAGCAGTTGACGGTGAAGCACAATGTCTTGAAGATATCATTTCATGCATATAAAGATACAAATACATGTTAATGGCAGAGAAATAAAATATATCATTTAAGCCTTTGAGAAACACACGTTGATTATCAAAAATCAACAGGTATCAAAATTCTCTTAACACAATTCCTAAACACATTTACTGGCATTTTCATGTGCCTTAAAAAGACATTATTTACAATTTATGCAGTTATTGAACAAATTGACGGTAGTCATTTTCAGCAACTAGCAGTTTTGAACTCATTTAATCCTAAGATTGCACTAAATAATTCTTTAGCAGAAAGTAACGTATATAACAGCAATACAAGGTGCCTTAACTAACCAGTATCATTCTGCTATTATTTAATGGTAATATAGTAGACTCGGCTGTTGCATGGTAATGCACCAATTTTAAAGGGTTAACATACAAAAGTGTTTGTCATATATACTATAATGTGGTTTAGAGTCATAATGTACAAAATTCCCTTTCCACAGCTCTTTTGGCAGTCCATGGTCAAGTGATAAATAGAAGTATACTAGGATATGAAAGTAAGTAACATATATAGCAGTAATATCATAGGCGTAAATTATGTAAACGTATACTGGTAGTTTGCTGCACTGAATTAAGTGCTTTTAAGGCAATATGTGACTTATTTGGTTTAAATTACCTATCGTTTCATTACTAGGAGTTACTACAGTCAATGCCCCACCACGAAACCTGTAAGAGGGAAGCTATTGTCACCCACATGTTTATACATCTTTTGCAAGACTTTTAAAAAAAATGTGCAATATCCGTTTTCACACTTCTGAACCATCACTTTAACCCAAGATACAGTTTAAATTTCTGCTACTTTCTAGCCAAGTTTTTCTCTCCGAATTTTGATTCTCTGGATCCTCTACTACAAAGAGACGACGTATGGTTCGAATATTCCAATCTCCCTGTTTCAATGCCAGTGTCATTTGAAAGTCAACAGAACATTATACAGAGTTCTTGTCCATTCCATATTTCCACACACGCGTCCATGTAAATCAGAAAACGTACATAGTACAGAATGCTTGTCTTACTGCTAGGTCAAGGTCAAAAATCACATGTACAGAATTCATGATCCCTTGCTTTGGTTGTGAATATATTTCCAAAACATGACCACCCTGATAAAATGTCATACAGAACAAGGTTTCAGTCACCCGGCAGCAAGGTCAGGTCATAGTCTAGGATATATGTGAGCCATGTCATGATGTAATGAGATTTCCAACATGGTGGTATGTGCGACCAGCAAAGCTTCAGCTCAGCCTGCGCATACGCGCAGTCTGATCAGAGCCTTTGCTAGTCGCTTGAGTATTCTATGAATGTTAAGCTACTGACCCAACATCATTTGGAGTTTCTAAGCTTAAAAGGAGAATGTACAGGCTCGTATGAATCTACACTTGTCAAAATGCCACATTGTTGGAAATCACGTGTCACGGCTCTTAGTAACTGATAGCTGTTTCACTTGAATTATTACAGGACTTGTTTCAGGATCATCAGGATAATGATGCTAAAATGGTTTTCAATGAAGACTGTAGGCTAACTTTGCAATTGAGTGCGGATTTCCAATTTGGAAGAAACCAAACATCATATCCGAAGTGAGAGTTCAGGTTTTGGTCGGGATGGAGTAACTGAAGCTGATGAAATATAAACAGGGTAGAAGAGTAAAACGAGCCAATAAATTATTTGGAACTCTATGTTGGTTTTCTAACTTTGAAAGCTTTGTTATCTCATGTTTCAAACGTTCACCCAAAAGAGAGGGCTCACTTTATTTGGCTTGTAATGATAAAATGCCTTTTTTACTTCTGAATACCCTAAACGATATAAATTGCAGTTATGTCAGAAAATGTGTGATGCTCTCCATTATCTTTTAGACAATATATTTATAAGATTTGACTCGAATTTATATAGACAAATTGAAGGTATTCCAATGGGTACTAATTGTGCACCTCTTGTTGCAGATTTGTTTTTGTTTTGTTATGAGAGAGACTTCATGTTGTCTCTGTCAAACAATAATCAAACTGATATTATTGAAGCTTTTAACTCCACCTCCAGATTTAGATGACTTACTAAATATTGATAATCCTTATTTTGAACAAATGGTAGGTCAGATATATCCTACTGAACTTCGGTTAAATAAGGCGAATGCTTCTGATACTGAAGATCCGTTTTTTGGACTTGAACTTGCCATAACAAATGGCATAGTTTCTTAAATGGGATGATTTTAATTTTGAAATAGTAAATTTCCCATTTCTTGATGGAGATGCTCCTCGCTCCCCTTCCTATGGCGTATATATTTCTCAGCTTATTCGTTTTGCAAGAGTGTGTTCTAATGATGATGACTTCAACAACAGAAACTTATTTTTAACTGCTAAGTTATTGAAACAAGGTTATAGATATCATAAATTTCGAAAAGCATTTTCTAAATTCTACCACAGACACTCAGAGTTAATTGTTAAATACATCAGGTTAAAAGCTCTTCTGCAACAAGGCATATCAGAGCCTATATTTTATGGTGATTTAGTTTATAAATTCAAACGAATTGTTGGAAAACCTAATTAAGTGATCAATTCAAAAAGATTATCAAACATTAGTCAAAGGTTGGATATAACTGGAATGTCATTAGACTGTCTGCATGCCTGGTTTTAAACCCAATCACATGTTATAGCTATAGTTTCCTCTTTAATTGCACGACGGTGAGTCAGGCCTCAGACTCTATGACGGCTCTGACATAAAACTTTAATTGGTTGGTTGGTGCCTGATGCTTATCTGTAGCTGTACCCACCGTGGTTTCAACTTTAGGTTGTCTTTAGGTCTGATTATGTGAGTCGTGAGCCCTTTTCTTTGTTTCATCACAGTGTGTTAATTTGATTAGAGTGTTTCTCCATGATGATACATTGCAATAGTTAGAAGGCTACCATGCGAGCTGAACATTTCTTGTACTTCAACAACTGCGGCAAAGATTTGGTACCAGTAAAATGCATTTAAGCCCCCTGGTGGCTTAGGCTGCTGTCCGTTCTAAGGCTGTGGTTCTGTTGTTGTTGACTTGTTGTTACGCCCATTGTAGGAGTCTGTAATTGTTCTATGTTTTGTTAACGTTACTTTATGTCCCTTCTCGTTTTGCGATCATCTTGATGGGGAAGAGAGAGAGTGAGAGCTGATTGCTTTGCTTATTTTGTCTTCCTGGTATCTCGTGATTTTTGTGTGGCTCTTCCTCGTGGTGCCATGGGTTTGTCTGCAGTTTGTGTGTTGTGGTATTTCCTGATTATACTCACTTACTATTTTTCATATTAGGCTTTGTAATGACATTTCAGTATCTGTGTTGTATGCTAACAATATAGGTGGCTGGAATTTCATTGCATTAGTTAAGAAGCCTCTATGCGAGCTAAACAACTTTGGGTTAACAACAACAGAATCTAGGGCAAAGATTAAGCGCAAGTATAATTTATTTCAGCCCCCCCCCCTCGGTGGCTAAGCCTGCTGTCCGTTCCTAGGTGGTGGTTCTATTGTTGTTGATCTATTTTTAATTTACTTCCCATTGTTTGTTTGAGTTGTGTGTTTGTCTTATGTTATGTTATGTCGTTTTGTTATGCATTACTTTGTATCCATTCTATTATTGTCTTACAAATGTATTGTTACTATAAATGTTCTGTGGCTCTTCCTCACCATGCCGTGGGTTGGTTTGCAGAGTGTGATTGTGGTATTTCCTGATCATACTCACTTACTTTTCAATAATCTTACCAAGAAGATTCATAAATGGTACATAAATGGTACATTGGTCGTAACGTTATAATAGACATTTTTCAGTTGCACATTACATTAGGATTTGTCCGTCAACGGAGACTTACTTTGGACTCTATTTAAGAGGGGCGATGTCAGCAGTAACTGGAATCTATCTTTTTCGTCTGCTACTAATATTATATTTTTTGCCCTGAGATCTTTTTTTACCTTAATAAACAGTGCATACCCTGATTAAATGCCGCATGATGGCATTTCACCAGTTTGCAAGTGTAAAAAACATGTACCGAAAAATATATTTCACAATTGAAATGCAGCCGAATATCTTTTTTAAAGTCAATTCTTGTTCCATGCATGTATGCATTCACTTGTTGTAACTTGCGAGTAGGTAAATTCGATATTTCTGCGTCCAATATGATTATTTTTTGGGGTCAATATTTAATCAAGCTCAGGTTAATGGACAGTGGAAATGCATAAGGCGTTTGCAACTTGTGCAAGCCAATATAGTTCGAACAAAGCAATTGAAAATCTTTCGAATGCAAAGAAAATATAGAGCAGACATGGAATTCAAGCATGAACGTCTGTATCTTGTTTTGATCATTCATGTACCGAACTACTAGGCAATTTGGGTTCCCCCTTGAGCCTTAAGAGGACTTGAATTCATGCACTAGTCATTTCTAACAGGAGAACAGCGGGGCCTTTGACTTTTGTTAAAACCATGACTGTTTTCTCCACCGTCTGTCATGTTTTACTTTATACTGCCATATTTGCCTTTGCCTTTGTATTGTATATCAAATGCCGCACATTTTCCCCACACTAAGGGGACAATGCAAAAAGTTCAAAACATGGTACATTTGCCCGGCTATACCTCAGCCATGTCAGGGGATTGGGTGCGTGATTAAAACCCACTGGTATATTATACTTATTGGGAGAGAGCTCACTTGCAGCAGAAAGCTGATGCTTGAGATATAAGTATCAGGCGCGTTCCTAGGCATTTTATAGAGTTCCCACTCTAAATAGTCCACCTATATGAAGCCAGGGGTTTGGCCCTTTTACGGAAAATGGTTTTAGAGCATCTCACAGGGCTAAAATGAGTTGTGAAGACACGCAGCATAAACACAATAAGCTGGATTTTTCTTCCAAAAATCAAATTGAATAGCTAAAACCCTATACTTGCATCGTCAAGTTGTACGCACATGCGTATTTTCGTAAGTATGCCCCTGAGTATGCAAAAAACTTCCGCCAACGCAGTCACACATGGCGCCATAATGAAGAGACGTCTTCACTGACAGTTTTCGTTTCGTCGCCTTGACTGGTGTTACACTATTCAATTGGGGTCATCATTAAACTAAAACCATGACGCATACTGGGATTGAGTCAATTTGGGTGAAACTTATATGATATTGAGTCTTCATTGTAGTGATCATTAAAAAACAAAATGCATCAAATATCATAAATGACTACAGGAGGGACAGGCAGACTGGCAGACAGACTAAATCACGTATGTGATTAAGCTGCATCCTATCATATCTAGCTCCTTATCTTCAACATACGGAAGGAGTTCACAAATCTATTATAATTATTATTAATCAGTATTTCCCACCCTCCAAAAAATGCTAAAACTGTTTAATTCAATACATGCTTAGTTGAGCACCCTTAGAAATTCAGAAGGAGTAAATACAAAAAGACAATTAGTATAGCTTTTTATCTCATGGTATTAATTTGACGAAGTGGGTTGCGGGTGGAACCACAGTTTTTCATGACAAGCTTGACTAAGCGGTTTAACAGTACTTCATGCACATACCTACGCTAGAAACTGACAACCTTTCTTGTACCAGCAGAACTCAGATTTGATTGATAAAAGTTTCCTAGGAGTAGAGCTCTAAACAAGGGTAGAGGGTGTGTCTTCTGGCAAACTATTTGCTACCATGTTGCTGCATATACCATATTGTGAAAAGTTGATTTTTGGCCAACGCCCCACCGCCAAGTCCACACAAAGGGTTAGATCCAGGCCTACAAACTAAAATTTCGCTTTATATGTTTCAATATCTATTGCACCTCTGCCTGCATACTAAAATAGGTAAACAGTAATTGCAATCTGACTTAGTTACTGCAAAATTATTTCATGATCGATTTCCAAAACAGTATGGGACCTGGTCAGGGGCATTTCCAGCTCAAACTCACTTACTATCCAATGGTGTAAACCATGTTTCAAGGTCATCAGTCTTGTGATTCATGTAAAGAAGGTATAAAGGGTATTCACTACCAAGAAAATAGTATGATCAGGAAATACCACAATCACAAACAGCAGACAAACCCATGGCACCGCGAGTAAGAGCCACACAACCATCAAGAGACACCAGGAAGACAAACTAAGCAAAGCAACCAGCTTTCACTTCCCCATCAAGATGATTGCAAAACTAGTATGGACATAAAATAACGTGCAACATAACATAGAACAATTACTGACTCGCACAATGGGAGTAACAATAAACAAAAAGCCAACAACAACAGAACAACCGCCTTAGAATGGACAGCAGCCTAAGTCACTGGGGGCCTTAAATGCACTTTACTGGTACTAAATCTTCACCCTAGATTCTGCTGTTGTTGAAGTACAAGAAATGTCCAGCTCGCATTGAAGCCTTCTACATATATCAGAATGCTCCATATGAATTTTGACTTCAATCAGACCAAAATTCAAAACTGAGTCCTCTTGCATGAACGGTCCAATCAAGCATCCGAATTAGAGTGTGCAAATGAAAGTGAATCTCCTTTAGTTCTGCAGTCAGACTCAATAGATTACTTATAATTTCCTTTTTGTAGGCCAAAAGTGGAAGTTGAAATCTGTCTCCATAACAGAGTCAAACCGTTGCATGAGTTGCAGTCTGTTCTGGATTCATTATGTTTACTTCCATCATAAAGTTAGTCCAGAGTGCATTTTAATATAATCAGCAGACATAAAAAGCATGCAGCATTTTCACGACTGCAATACATCAGCACTTTAAAAGAAAATATTAGTTTGCTGAAGATGACTTAATTAAAGCACTTCATATGATTTCCTAACAAGAAATTAACCGAGTTGCAAGTTACAACTAATGAAGTTGTTGAACGTTTCTGAAATACACTGCTGAGATCGCCCCTCGTAAATAACGTAAGTCTAAGGTGTGCTTCACCGTACAAATCCTAAGGTCCGTGGTAACTGAAAAATGTCTATTAGCACGATCAGAGAATTTGACAGCAGATAGGTTGTCAAGAGACAAGAATATTGATAATGAATGAAGACTAAACATATTTTTTAGACTTTAGACAAATTTGCAACATGCCAAAGTGATCATATGTAGGGTTGTTAATGTTTGATTAGTCACGTGATCAATATGTCACCTCAAGTCTAGAAAATGACAACTAAAAAGCACCCTTACAGGTAAATGAATGATTAACTTCACATTGTCAGTTAGGATATTAACCATTAAAGCACCAATCAGAATAAAAATCGTCTGCTTTTGTTGTCTGCCAAGCTGTTTTAGAAGCCGCTTTGACAAACAATGTAGACCAAGATCAGACTTCTCCTGCCTCACAGTCCACACGGTTTGCCTCTATACTTACAAGTCAATAATGTTACGTGTATATGCAGCAGACGACCTAACATTTTTATTTACCAATTTTTGCCAGCCCTTTAAGGATTAACATAGGCATACAGCGACCTCAATATCAGGAAAAGGGGCATAAAATAGAAATAACATAAAACTAAAAGAAAAAAATGTATGTTTATTTGCATAGGAATATCAATTTAATTAATTGACAACAAATTACAAAACCAAAGTGTCATATGTCATCCAGACCTCCAATTAAGAGGGCGTTATTGAAAATTATTTTTCTTATTTCTCAACCAAAACATATGTTGTGGGCATTCAAAAGAACAGGATCATTGAGACGGTTCTTTTGAGCACCCAAAACATATGTTAAAATTGATGGGTAAGAAAATAATTACAAATTTACGCTCAAAATTTTTGATTTATAAGGCCTATGTTAAATGACAGACATCATACAGGTAAATTTATCAGATTGAGAAGCTACTGCCTCACCGTGTCTGCTGGGCCTAACGATAAATGTACACATTGAATGGTAAGAATTAGATTCATAAAACAATCCATTATTTCAAATTATGCAGTAAAAATACATTTCCAATCACAGCTAAAATGGACATGAATATTTGATAAAGGTGTGTGTGTGGGGTGGGGGGGTTGTCCCCTGAATGCACCTAGCTCTTTGTCGTGTTAACATTGCTCTATGTATTCATACTGACTTTGAATATCCCATAGCGCATGGGTCTGGTTGAAAGGCACATGTTCAAATGCACCTGTCCAAACCTGAACCCTGATAACCGAGTATGCTGAAAATCACCTGTTGCCTCCCAAACCATGTTAACTGGGTATGCTGAGAGGCACCTGTCAAAACCAGACCCATATTAACTGAGTTTGTGAAAAGGAACCTGTCAAATCCCAAACCCGGATAACTGGATATGTTCAAAGACAGCTGTCACATTGTAAACCTTGGTAGCTTGGGCTACCATACATAGACATCAGGGTTTGGGATCCGACAGGTGCCGTTTTACCAGACTCATTTAAAGGAAACTCAGCACACAGATAGGCAATACACTTTTGGCTCTTTGCTGCTTTAAATGCTTTAAAGTATCCCAGCCAGCATGCAATCTCTGGCTAATAAATGGCGTTTCACTGGCGGGCCAATAGTAGCTTGTTTTTATATGCTTTCTGGAATGGGATTAAGATGTCAAGTGCCCTACGAGTAGTACGCCCAAACTTGTTTCATGGCTGATTTGTATTTCTTATAAAAAAATTTATCTTGGAACTTTGAACTACAAGTGTTCACAAATCAAAAATCAACAGCAGCTCTTTCGGAATAGAGACTAGGCTCCAACCCACAGCAAAATATTAAACACATTTGATAACTTTGTTCCCGAGATAATTGAATTCCTCTACAACAGCAAGATATTACTGTAAATTCAGAAGCTTTTGCAAGGGTTTTATTTTAGCAAAACTTCGCAAATTTTATTAAAGTGAACCCTCTCTGATTAGGGCTCTGAATGCGATAATAAAACCATCTCGAAATGGCAAAATCACTATTTTCTGATGTAGATAAAGGATGCCCAGTTGCGATTTGTTTAACATTGGAAAGATATCAATTAAACTGCTGTTGGTATGAAGTAGAAACAAGCTTCTGACTTTATTAAAAGTATTTAATGTTTGCCGGTCTAGAATATTTACATTATTTACAAAAAAGAAAATTAGATTCCGAATGAAGCAATAAACAATGAAATGATACATGTAAATAAGCTACATACTCAAGACATCTAACTTCAATACACTACTTTTAAATGTAGGTATGCAAATTAAAGAAAAGACACCGCCATCATACAGTGACTCCCCATTATTAACCTTCTCCCTTCTAGCACTAAATAAAGAAAACAATTTTTCTCCATTGCATTGCTCTAAGGGAGGTAGTGGGTGGGTAGAAGAAGAATTTAAGCTGTTGATCTCGTTTCTATCCGTAAAGTAATGTGAAGATCAACACAAAGAATATTTGCAAAAGTGGCGCCTTGACAAGGCGACCAATGAAAAACAAGTAGAACAAGTTAAGCTTTTCTAAAAATAGAGACACTCCCCAGACTGGTCGATTGTGGACTGGTTCCGCCGTTTAATTAAACATTATGGAACATAATCGCACTTTTAACGTTATTCGCGAAAACATTTCTTTGCAAAAAATTCTAAATTTACAGTATCATTAGATTGCCATTTATCCTTGCACAGCTATGAAACATAATTTGTCAAAATTAAATACTTATAATTTGTTGTTTTGAATATAAAAATAAATCTGCAAATTTAACATCATATGCAGGATCAGCCTAGTCTTAGCCTCCTTTGATTGCTCTGACAGATTGTATCATTTTCAATATAGACATATCAAAAACTGCATAAAGCAAAGCAATGCACCTCATGACAGAGTAGTGACAAAACAGGAACTGAGACACAACGCAAGTGGGTCTATATTAAAGAGCTGTTTTGATAATTATAGTGGGAACAAAATCCAAATGAAATCCACATTACTCATATTGGAGTTCTGAAAGACCTGGCCCTGCGATTATAAAACTTTTTTCAGGCTCAACAAAAATGAGAATGAATTTGTAATGCACATAAATGTTTAAATGCAAACAATTGTTGGCATTTTAACAATTATTAGCAGGATAAATATAATTTCTGAGTGTTTTAAAGCACTAAAATAATTATTTTCGTTATTTTAGTTTTTACGAGAAGTTGAAATTTCATGCTCAGCTGAGTTGAGCATTAAAAAGTTTTATAACATCAAGGACTAGTCTCCAGACTGTTTGAGTATAAGAGTACAAACTTATCTCTAAAGTTTCCTACTCAATATAGATACTTAAAAAATAGTGCGCTTAATAATGTTCACCATTTTCCCAAAGAAAAGTTTTGTCCTGTTGTAGAACTCGTATGGCAAATTTTTAATTTTATTTTTGATGGTTATGTATGTGTTGAAAACACTGACAAAAAGCTCTGTGTCCTGCGTAGGGCTGATCTGGGCAAACATTGTAAACACAAGTGTCTTTCACACTTAACTTAAGTGGGCTGTTGGCTATGACTGAAAGTACAGAAGCCATTTGAAAACTGTCTCAAAGGAAAGTGATGAACTTATTAAATGACACACCCGTCTCATCGCTCTCTCCTTGAGCGGAGATGGCGATGAGCTGGGTGTGTCATTTTATTGTGACACCATGAGATAATACATACAGGTAATTTTCACAGAAAAAGGCTATCTGATGCTACACCACTTAGCCGGTGTTACCATACAGGTGGCAAACTTAGTCAATTATATGCCATCTTTTTTGAAAGATGGCAATAAGCACAGAGGGTCCATGTAGTTCAAATTATTGACAGATAATCTCAATAAATTCTTAAAAACTGTAACAAAATTAAAGGAACAGATACAAAAATAACAATAACAACAACAGTACACATTACAATATAATACTAGTACACACTCTAACGTGGGCCTCACCCCAAGTAAACCTGTCTTTAGGGTGCGTGACCAGTTAAGGCAAAATAAAACCAGCATGCTCAGTTGTTTCCCCTGAAATGGAATTACAAATGATCAGATCAATTTGTGCTTTTGTTGTTTGTATACAGTAAAACCTGTGTAAAACGGCCACTCTCAAAAAGATCAAAAATTATGTTTCATGCTCAATTATTGCTTAATGCAGTTCAAAAGTATTGCAGAATGCTCAGCATTCTGCAATACGTTCAAACTTCATTAAGCTACCAATTGTTTTTAAGATCTTTCTTTTGTCTATTTTTGAGTGGCCGTTTTACACAGGTTTAACTGTACAACAACGGTATGTTCTCATGCGTCTATGCCCAGTCATTATATCTACTTAGAAATGCAGCTTGCATAATTATAACACTTTTGTCACCGCTTAGTACCAGGCTTTTTCCTTCGAATAATAATAATGATTTTGTTTGTTTTGTTGCTTTACATCCCAAGTCAACAGCTATGGTCATGGCGGGACGGTCAGTTCACCTAGCCACACTTTTTCCTGGGCAAGCTTGAACAAGCAGTTAACCAGTACTTCGTGCACATACTTTCGCTTGTAACTGACATCAACCCTTCTTGAATGATTCAGCGGAAGGGAGGAATATGACCGTAGAAATAATTTAATGATGATATTTAGCTATAAATTTAAGGAGGTAACACATCATTAGCATTATAATTTCCATTAATGATGATTAACAACCCAATAAACATTGTTAATGCCATCTAGGGTATTGCCAGTCAGTTAACCTACTTGCTCTGTTTTTGGGGTGGCTTAGGTCTTTCCAAGAGTTTGACCAGTAACTAAGTTTTCACAATTTTGTTGTAATTACAATTTGTCATCCTGAATCAAGAATGAGCAGAATGGAAGCAGAAATGTGCACTATACTAAGCGGTAAAATATATATACCTACCTGGCATTTATAAATGTGATATTTCCACAAGGAAATTCAAATATTACAAATTCATTTCAGTCTCTTTTAACTAATAGACAACTATGACGCTCCTTGCCCAACTGCATCGCCTCACACTTCGGTCTCGACATGAGAAAACCCGTCTTCGATGGTTTGCGAAAAACAAGGGCGTAGACCAGCCTGAGCTTCTGCGCAGTCTGATCAGCGCCTTTTTTATTCATTAATTGGAAAGTATCATATTCAAACTTGCTACTAGCGAAATTTCAATTTTCTAGGTTGTCACTGTAGTTGAGCAGGCTGGTTTCGGTATTACCCTTTGTTAAACCCCGAAGACATGTTTTATCGCGCGACGAGGCCCACTTATAATTGCATTACACTTTCATATTTCTAAACCAAACACAAAATATCGGCATGAATTCACTTAACCTGTTATATACATGTACTATTGTCAGACTCTTAAATGCGTACTTTGGTAAACAGTGAATACCCAGAAGAATGCAGCATAATGCAGCATTTCATCAGGGTTTATTCCATTTGCTAAAGCAAAAACAATCTTCAGAGTAAGAAATACAATTGCATTTGGAAATTATAGCATGTGACCCCTCGATATGCACAATGGACTTTCCAAAGTTTATTGTATGATATAAGAAGGAAGAACCCATTAGTGCATAAAGGGTTAATCAGAAAAAGGGATTTTCACAAATCAAATTGATTTCTTCTACTTCCATTCCGTTCCTTCTAACTTTAATATTGTTAACACATGTTTGATAGTGTCAACTGTTTTTTTTTCAAATTAAATAATACGTGACATGTGATTTACAACAATATGGCATTTTGACAAGACTTAGTGTAGACTCAGACGAGCCTATGCAGCCTCCTTTTAAGCTTAGAAACTCCAAATTATGTTCAGTCAGAAGCTTAACACTCATAAACTATTCAAGCGACTAACAAAGGCTCTGATCAGACTGCGCATACACGCAGGCTGATCTGAGGCTTTGCTGGTCGCACATACCATATTGTTGGAAATCCCATGCCACTCCAAATTGATTTCTTAATGAAACCTTGCCCTGCAAGGGTTCGCTATAAAACCAATTCAATTTGTGAAAACTGGGTTTCTACATTGCTTTCATATGAGTGGAAATGGTTGCAACAAAATCAATAAATGCTAAGGCCTAAATTAAAATTTTATTTGTTTCCCCTTACCCGACCGACCCTGAAAAAAGGCCCTACTCAAAGAATTTTATTTCAATTTTCAGTCAAGATTTTTTTTAAATTTCATTGCAAACTAAGAGAATTGTCCAATGTAAACAGTGTTATCTTAGCAAATTGTTTGTGTATTTAATTATATTGCCTATAGAAGGACTATACAGTAAAACCTGCCTAAAATGGCCACTCAAAGATATACACAACAAAGGTCGTTAAGACAAATGGGCGCTAAATGCAGGTCGAAAGTGTTGCAGAATGCAGCATTCTGCAATACGTTTGACCTGCATTATGCGATAATCAGTCTTGAAAAAACAATTTTTCTATCTTTTTGAGTGGCCTCTTAAGACTGGTTTTACTGTATACAATTAAGTTTAATGTGTATCCAATTTGAGAAGTTAAACAAAATCCGACAGACCCATACCCGTAAAACAGGGTCGGGTAAGGGGAAACAAAAATATTTTTAAGGATGGCCTTATACGAAGAATCAGAAAAAACAAATCTATGAAATAGCCAGCTAGAGAGAATTGCGGAAACAAACTAGTGCTGTATCGACACTTAAGTTACCAAGAACTTTTTTAAGCTTAATGCCCACAGTGACCTTGGAAAATACGTCAAGGTCACAAGTACAAAACAAGCACCAAGTCATGTGCCAATACTATACACATGGACATTTTGTTGAAACCTTTCCGGTTGTTCGTAAGCTAGAATAGAAACAAGTGTTACGCTGATGCTAGCACTTTCGTGATCTACACCTGAAACAAAAAGTCTCCCTAAATTAGTGGGGGTACATACTGGGCTATACCATATTGGCTGTTTACCATGTTTGTGTAAACTGTTTAGTGTACTGCATGCAAAATTCCATAGAGTTTCCAAAATTCTGAACACAGTATGGTTAATAACATATGCAGTTTTCTAGGAACATACGTTTGCTGTGCAGAGATTAGAGCGTTAATGGTAATATCCATGAATCAAATGGGCGTAGTCTGTATCTTCACAATGATTCAAACATCACTATCACTTAATTTGCAAGAAGTAAAGAATCTCTTTCTCCTTACTTCTTCTAGGGCTACCTGTGTCTGTTTCAGCTGTTCTTTTAGTCGTCTTACCCTTTCACTTTGAGGTGTTTCAGAGATGGCAAACGGTTTTAATATTTTTGATTTATCATTTTCAAGATTGTTTATAGCATCCGATTGACCACCTTTAGATAAGTCTTTAGCCAGTTTACGTTTTCTACTGCTGTTAATTCTTGAATAGAATGGATGACTTTGTTCATCACTGTAACCATTATCAACTGGTTCCTGTTTTATTTTGATCTCCTTTAATATTGAACTATCCACAGAACAATTACTTTTTGATTCACTTGGCACTTTGGCCTCAGATGCTAAACCAAACGTCGTGTCTGTACTATGTAAATCAGTTAACGTAGTTAACTGAGCAGATGAGTGAGCACAAATTGGAATTAAAACATTATTTAAATTTGTATAATCAATTTTGTTTGTAAGGTTATTCGAGGTAGATGAAGGCTGATTCAAAACATCTGCTAGTCTCGAAGGTGAATTACCTTGACTCAGCCCACACTCTCTTGCAAATGCATTTTCAAATGAAGATGTTGGAAGAACGGCAGCATTCGTATCCCCTACCTCATTATTGGTGAATTCCAACTGATATGGAGACATTGGTTTAGATGATGACAGTGATACATTATCAGAGGAAACCTCTGATAATGTATCACTGTCAACATCTAAACCATCCTTAATCATATACGTGCTTTCTGTTTTCGAAAGGGTTTCTTGTGATCCTGTATAGTTACAGTTATACAAACTTGGTACTGAAGTTTTCTCAGCATATCTTCCTGCAATTCTTTTCCGTCTTTGAAGGGCTTTATAATCAGAAAGATACGCTTTACTACCACCTGCACAAAATGTTACAATAGGATTAAAACATTCAGAACGTGATACATCAGGGTACATGTCTTTCGGTAACTTAAAGTATGCATTTGTAACTGCTACTCTACATCGTTTAGAGCATGTCTTTTTACGAAATTCAGCATATGGATATGATTTCTTGGTATCATTTACTTTCAAATACCGCAGTACCACCCTGCAGTCGTCATAACTTGTGTTTTGCTTTATTTTGATTCGTTTAAGAGTGCCATTTAATTTTTGATTAATTATTGAGGTAATTGCTTTTGTCGAGTCTTTTGTGGTTTGCCTCATATTTTTACTAGGTGGGTCATTCAGCAGTGTAGTTGGTTTCTTCACGTCTTGCTTTCTGTCCTCAGGCTTTAATTTCAAATCTGTTTTTTCTGTGCTTTTTGCAGATGGACACAATGAAAAAACAGCACTTATTTTTAAATCACTCTCTTCGTTGCAAGCAAAAACGTTAGCAGACGATGTTCTATTTTTCTCCACATCAATGTCGCAGATACTTGAAAGTTTACTAGCATCACACTGACTTGTTTTCACTGATTTGTACTCACTATTATAGTATTCTAACAAACAGGACACATCGTCCTTTGAATTCTTTAAATTCGTTTTTAAAACCGCAGTAACATCATTTAAAGAAGCTTCTTTTGCTTCCAGTTCAGACACCATAGATGCAACCAGTTGATTCCTATCCAGTTTTGATGTTTCATGCTCATTAGAAAAACACATGTTGTCTATAGAAGCCACGTTGAATTCTGAACTGTTTTCTCTAGTAGGCATTTTATCAGAAGAATGACTTGTTTGTGTTTTTGATACAGTTTTTACGCTTGAACACACTCTACTTGTAGGTAACTTAACGAGCATTCTGTTAGAATCTGAACTTGGTTTTTCTGGTAAAGCTGATTGACTATAGGATGTAGTAAATTGTCCTGACTGCATTGTGTTGTTAGGATTATGAGCAATGGACAGTTCTTCAGATGAATCTATTGACTTTGTTGACTTGTTGACAGCTGGAGGAATGAGATGGTAAGTTGTATTTAACGTTGGTGGTTGGTTTTGAGCATGTATATATGATGATGGTGAACTGACAGAATCTGACCGCAAAGTGTCATTAAATACTTCTGGTGATATTGACTTGAGTAATTCCGGTAATTTTGGGAAATTCAGTGAACATTCACTGCTAGACGATTTAGCAATATTTGATTTAGCATAACAAGCATTTAAGCATGGTTCTTTACTATGTTTGGTAGATTGTACAGGAATTAAACCGGCCATTGTTGTATGGTTTGTGTTTGTATTTACCAGTTTAACAATTTTGGGACTTGTTAAACAAGGAACGTTTTGAGACCCAGACATATTTACACAGACTGGCATTCCTAGTATGTGTTTTTCAAAAGATCTTTGACATGATCGAGTTTTAGTCCTCACTGTAGTCACTGGTGTAATTGAATCACAGTGAGAATCCATCGCTCCGGGGCTAGTTCCATATGTTGTGCATTGCACATTGAATGGATTTCCAATATCTGTAATTTTGGCAGAATTTCCAACTGAATGTTCACTTATTACAGGCAAATCAGGCTGTCTTACATTTGACACAATCGGATATAATATTGGATTTCCATTGTCACTTGAACAGAAATACCTTATATCACCAGACTTGCTTGCAGTATTACTTGCAATAAACGGTGGCTTATTAGGAAAATAAGATGTCCCTGGCAAAGACATACCCATTTGAGGCTGCATGACTGCTGGTGGTACAAGAACTGTAGAAGGTTTGATTGTTGTTTTTACAGATGGGATTCGATAAGGCGGGATGTGTGTCATGGCTGACGCATAGGTATATGGTGGCAGTCTCTGGTATGCATTTGTTCTTTGTACTATTGGTGGAACAAGAAGCGGGTGTCTCGCAACCACAGGCATGCAGGTCTGTTGTGGACCAACATTAGGCACATAAATTGGCATAGGACTATTGTATGTTGTTGTAAACTGAGAAAGAGACTTAGGTATCGTTGCGCAAACGGGATGAATTTTAGTAGTTGCCACTGACGATTTTGTCCTAGCTGGGATTTCACTAGAGGAAACGCTTTTTGTCACAGCTGGTATATATGGAAAACGAACACTTTGATCCAATGAAGAAAACTTCTGGTCATCGCTCCAATTTTGTTCAACAATAGGTTTTACAAGGAAAGCTGTCTGGCTGGAAGAAGCGTCTTTTGGAACCATATATAAACTTGTATTACCATCTGATGTTGATAGCATCATCAATTGCAAGGGGTTCGTTTGTGACTTTATAGCATCTGATGAAATCGCTACAGTCCCATCACTTTTTACGACCAATGTAGCTGGTATTCCCCTGTAACAGATAAGGCAAACAGTTAGTTATCATTGAAATTACGTCAAAATTATATAGAGGATCTTACATGAGTGCTCCTGTTTTATTGAATTTATTAAACGAGTTGGAGAAAAAAGATAAAATGCGAGGCTTGCCGAGCATTTTATCTCTTTTTCGCAACGAGTTTAATAAATTCAATAATACAGGAGCACGAATGTTAGATTCTATTTATCATATGACATTAAAATTAGTTTGAACTCATATTTTGGCGTAAAACGTTAGGGTTTAGCCATTTGCGTGACGTTAAACATGTTAAAAGCGTCATTTCATAACGTTTCCAGAAAATCTATAAACCACTAGTGGTTTATCGATTTTAATGCATGACGTTATTTCACTCCCAGACGCGACGTCATATGATAAATACCTATATCACGCTTAGGGATGTCTGTTACAACGCAAGGTGGTTCTGGACGACAGTACGTTACGGGTCCCGGACGAAATATTTCTAAATATAGGTTTGTTTTATTGAATGTGTATCGTTTTTGGGATATTTAAGACACAATAAACCGCAAGTATCTTATTTTGTCTTTGTATGTTTGTCCACGACACTTATCTAAACTTAATTAATCCTGTAGAGCATGGCGACTGTATCCAGTTAACACGTATATGATACTTTATTATTCATAAAACTGTATTTTACTACTACAATTGTCCGCATATCCTTATTTAGTACTTTCACTTTCGTTTTCTTTGAACATTTTATGACTTGGTATGATAAGACATTGCATTGTCCATCACATAGACCAAGAAAGAATTTTCTTTTCAATATGCTTACTTTAGACAAACACGTTTTTAAAACTGAAACGAATGTACTGCAGTCATTTTTCCATGTTACGGATGTGTAACGACTGCAAATATTTTGTTACAGGTTATTGTCGACAGCGTCGCAGGTGGAGACGACAGTGATGGATTTATTAGATATATCTTAAACTGAAGAATCTTCTGTTTTGACCGAGGCGAAATGTCATTTACCCTGTATGCAAATATGAATACGGCTGATACTCAAATTATGTACTGTTATTTCAAGCCGCGCACGACTTGACATCTTGGCTTAGAGGTTAGCGTGTCAGACTTTGGAACCAGAGGACCAGGGCTAATTCCCGGGTGGGCACTTATTACATTTTTTTTTGCTTTTTCTTTTTTTCGCCTTGTTATGCAAAATTACTTCATAAAAGAAATATGGAAATATATAAAAGTGACAAAAATCCCACTACTTAACGTTTTTTATTGAATTATGCTCGAAATTTGTGGGGTGGGGATAACTTTGGCCTTCCTGAAAGATAATTAGTCTGGTGACCCCCGATTTTTATCTTTTTTTCTAAAATGTCAAATGATAGTCAATGAAATAAAAACACTAAAATAAGATTTTTAATGTCAGGTTTTTTATATATAATTTGCTCGTAAAATCGAAATCCTTTTATGGGGGAATAAACAAAATATATCATGCAGTATCTTGACATGGCTTGGGAAAACAAGTACATTTTCACATTTTCTAGAAAGTTTTAGGTAATGAGCAATAATTTAAATTAAAATAAAGAAGCTGGATGGCGATTACAAATATTTTAGCTTAATATTAAGAACTTGGATTTTTTCAGAAAATTTGTGAAATGCTGAAAACTTCCATGTGAAATTATGAAAAATTGAGTGTGATGACATATCCTTTTTATTTCATAAATTGGCAGTCCATACATAAAACAAACTGTATGCAAAGAATTAAAAATATTTTAATGTGGAAAGTATTTCCAGCATTTGCCCTTAATAAGCCCCAGGTCCGACAAAGTGTAAGTCACATATCATGGTCGAATAATATAACATTTTAAGCTCACCAAAGCTGAAGGCTCTGAGGTGAGCTAATAGTATACAAATGACTCCAGCCTCCATCTGTCTGTCTGTTCATCAACATTTTTAAACAATTCCTCTGAAACCACCATGTCAATCGAATTTCATATGGAGACTCCTTAGGATGGAGGCACGAAAGTTATTTGAATGATCTTAAAATGCATTCAAGCCCCTATCCCCCTAGCTTAAGCTGCTGTCCGTTCTGAGGCGGTGGTTCTCTTGTTGTTGATCTATGTTTAATGTACTTCTTATTATGGGGGCTCTGTGTTTGTCTTTGTTTTGGGATGCATTACTTTGTGCCCTTTCTAGTTTTGCATCCATCTTGAAGAGGAAGAGAGAGAGCTGGTTGCTTTGCTTTTATTGTCTTACAGATATCTTGTTACTGTAAATCTTCAGTGGCTTTTCCTCATGATGTAGTGGGTTGGTCTGGAGCTACCGATTGTTGTTTTTCCTTGATCACACTCACTAACTTCATTGTCTTGTGACCAAGAAGCTGCCATGCCCAAATAAGGTAAAAACCCTTTTAAATCTTCTCTGGAACCAGAAGACCAAAGTGCCGCCAATCCCATATATGGTATTGACCTTTAAATTCTTTTGATTGCCTTGGGGCTTGGTATGCACATTCGATGGGAGGTCGCACAGTGCTTAACTTCTCCTTCAAGCGTTGAATAGGCTTCAGAACAGTATTTACATCTACTCAAGTGTTCATGAAAGAAAGAAAAATGTCGTCTCACACCTGTTACAGAAAAACTGACGTCGTCTATTTCCTGTTACACAGTCGTCTCTAACCAGTAACATTAGAAAAAATGAAATTTTGAGGTTTTCAGTTTTCTTTCAAGAAGGACATAGTAAAATTGACTAAAAAATAATGTGAGATCAATTGTCTAACCATTTATGCTTATTTCATGATGGGAACGCAAGTAATTAATCATAAATTACATATTTCTGAAGTTTCTATTCCAGACCGGAGTTTTACAATTTAACTACAAATATCTATGGCGTTTGTACTTCTAATGTCGACCTTACAAACACTAATATGACAGAAATGATTAAAAATAGCCAAACACACTATATTATCATTTTCTGCGACGTCTCTGTGTGTTGCCCCTTTTCACTGTCGTCCAAAACCCTGAATCTGTCATCTAAAACCCGTTACCTGCCGTCCAGCACAGGTAAGCAGTCGTCATGGGCCCGTAACGAATTGTCGTCCAGAACCACCTTGCGTTGTAACGGACATCCCTAAGCGTGTATTTGGTTAAGTGGATAATGCGTTATCGTTTTGCAATACTTTACGTAACATCGCCACAAAAACAGGTAACAGACGTTAGCCTCGTTTTAAAGGATGGTGTTAAGGACTCAGAAAACCTCAGATGGTTGATCCCGCTTTCTGCATCAGATGGTCAGAAAACAGACAGGTCAAACGTTGTATCATTTATAGGTATTTAATAATGCTTATTATATACCTATAGAAGATACCACTTTTGAACTGTCAGCTTTCTGTCCATCTTATACAGAGCCAGATCAAGGAACTGAGGTTTTCTGATTCTGTATCACTATCCTTTAAAACGAGGTTGATGTCTGTTACCTGCTTTTGCGGCAACGCTACGTAAAGTAAATTTCAAGCATGGAACCAGAGACTTAAAACATGATGATATTACGTCAAGTAACATGATGTGACGTAACGTAAAGGTCCGTTTCATATATACACCGAAACCGAATCGAAACCGTAACCGCAACAGAATTGCTTCATTTCGGTTTCAACAGACCTTTCACATATGAACGCGGATGAAATCTAAGAAAATGCATGTATAATTTGGCACAACCTGGTAATTCTACAGACTTCCTGATATTGTTTCATATCACTGCCTTTAGGTCTTTATAGTCGCCATGGGCTTTGTCCCACAAAAGTCTTTAGTCTATAAAAGAAACACACTATTATCTCTCTGGACAATCCATCAATTGCTTCCATGATTATTAAGTTATATACAACGCACGTGGTTTTGTATGTGCAGGTATAATTAAAATTGCCTTTCGTATTTGCTGAAACCGAAAAATATATAATCCTATTCGTGCATGTTTTTGATTTGACGTAAGGTTTCCGTTCTGTTTCGGTTTCAGCGTATATGTGAAAGCACTCATAGGTTTTAAGGCATTTTATTCTTTCGGTTTGGTTTCCGTGTATAGTTGAAATGGCCTAAAGGCAAACGTTCCCATAATATTATCGATTAAAGACCAAGGCAATTTATAAACTCACGATAAAGTAAGGAAAAAGCTATATATTAAACATATTATTATAATAGTTACTTGATCTGGCGTACAGTACACGACTCGTGGATGTGATCATACCATTTGATCACCCTCGACGCTTCGCCTCTCAGGTGATCCCATAGTATGACCTCATCCACTCGACATGATACAGTAGGCCAGATCAAGTTACTATTATAATAATGTGTGTATAGCATGTTATTACATGCATTAGGAATTGTCTAGTCACAGGGGATGTGTTAAAAACACCATCAGAAGCTTTTGCAACTTCAAATATAAGATAAAACTAGAGGACCTGAGGCGCTCACCTGATCTCTTTAACAATATTAAAATAGGTGAAGATTTTACCGCTTATAATAAAACATATTTTGTTTTACCATATATGGGGGTTGCAGCCATTTTGGTCAAGTGACCTAAAAATCTAATGAATACTCCATCAAACAGCCCTGTGATTTCTGAGAAACCAATGTTTGGATATGTATGTGGCAGTCCAAATGAGTGGCATTGGATAAAAGGTCACAGGTCAGCTTGACATTTCCATTGTCTCATAAAGTTAAACATTTCTCAAAAGTATTATGATTTCGGCTTAAACAGTTAAAGAAAAATGAACATTTCAAGATTTTTCCCATATAAATGCATCAGAAATCAAATTTGACCTTGCCATAAAGTAGGTCAAGGTCAAGCTAGATTCATCATTTGTGCAAACCTGGTAGAGACCACATCGCCAATGCTATATACCAAGTCCCAAGGCCATTGGCCTTTTGTTCCAGAGAATACGATATTAAAGGGTTTTTACCATATATATGTGTGGTGGCCTTGACCTTTGAAACTTATTTATAGCCATTGTCTCATTAGGTTTAACATATCAAGTGAGACTAATGACTTTGGCTTCAACAGTATTCAAAAAATCAACTTTCCAAAAAAATCCCATTTAAATGCATTAGGAAGCAAATTTGACCTTGATGTTAAGTAGGTCAAGGTCAACCTAGGATCATCATTTGAACAAACATGGTAGGCCCTACTATGTCAATGCTACATACCAAGTCCCAAGGCCATTGGCCTTCTGGTTCTGGAGAAGAAGATTTTTAAAGAGTTTTTACCATATATGGGCGTGGCGGTCATCTTGGTCATGTGACCAAAGTATTTTGCATAAACTGTAACTAACTTATCATAAGGAGTCTTCACATAAAATTTGAGTTCAATTGGACCGATGATTTGTGAGAAAACTATGTTTTAATATATTGATGGGACTCCAATATGAGCGACATAAGCTGAAAGGTCAAAGGTCAACCTTGACCTTTGTAACTTATTTATAGCCATTGTCTCATTAGGTTAAACATATCAAGTGAGAATAATGACTAGGGCTTCCACAGTTTTCCAAAAAGGTTATAAAGCTTGTTTCATGCTCAACTCAAATGAGCATGAAATTTCAACTTTTCAGAATTTTTCTCATTTAAATGCATTAGGAAGCAAATTTGACCTTGGCGTTAAGTTGGTCAAGGTCAACCTAGGATCATCATTTGAACAAACTTGGTAGGCCCCACTAACCCAATGCTACATACCAAGTCCGAAGGTCATCGGCCCTCTGGTTCTGGAGAAGAAGATTTTTAAAGGGTTTTTACCATATATGGGCGTGGCGGCCATCTTGGTCATGTGACCAGGACCATTTGAACAAACTTTCGTTCCCGTGTCCTAAGGAGTCTCCATATGTAATTTGAATTTAATTGGCCCAGTGGTTTCAGAGGAGAAGATGTTTGAAATTGTGGACGGACGGACGGACGACAGACGGACGCCGGAGTGACTGGTATACTATTAGCTCACCCATGAGCCTTCGGCTCAGGTGAGCTAAAAAAACACACACACACACAAACGCATTTTTATTATATGGGCCTCGACGCGAGAAAACCTGTCTCCGGGGTTTGTTAATAACAAAGGCGCAGACCAGCCTGCGATTCCGCGCAGTCTGATCAGCGCCTTTTTATTCACTTATTCGAAAGTATCATATCTAACATTGCTACAAGCGAAATTTCAATTTTTGAACTAGCCTCTAAAGCTGAGCAGGCTTGTTTGAGCA